>OY987303.1:2410000-3610000 GCA_963920635.1 Pseudeuparius sepicola | reverse complement strand
AATACAAAAATCCACTGGATTCAAATCTGGTGTGCCAGGCCCTAACTTTCCCATTTGATTAGTTATTAGTTGTATTGTTATTTCTAAGCGACAGTATTCCAATAAGTTGTATGGGTAGTGGTGATGTTGAAATTCAGGTGAACGCACTTGGAAACCTTTGATTTAATTTAGGCGATAGGGGAAGTTCGCGTGCAAGATTCCAAATATGGTAATACCTGTACTTCAGTTTGCGGGTTGGTCAACATCGCCGCGCGTCGTGACTTGCGCGGGAGAGCCAAGAGGGGAGGACAGTAATGGAGTAACGGCACACGTGCAGCAGCTCGCTTTCGTGGGTCCCGTGGTTTTTGGGACTAAAATGGCGGAGAAAAAGGGAAGCTGGAATGTAGTGAGAAGGCAGGAGAAGGAAAATTGTGGAGAATTTGAAGACGCCCTGTGCCCCGGATACAGGAAATCAAGAGATGTTGCCACGGCGGACCGACCAGGCCACCGGTAATCGACGCCAAGAGCCTCGGAGTGCTGTGTTGTACGAGGGAGCGGAACGATTAGTGAACATCCAAGCCAGGGAATCAACTGCACCAAAGTTGTTGATGCATGGTGGGTGAGTGCATACAAATTTAGTTGCGATCCCATACAATAACTCTGTACATCATATCTGCATTAGGTCACCTGTATTTTTAATATCTACTGCATGCCAAGAACGTATCACTAGCGTCCTGCCTTATCTTCCGTGCGACACCTCGTCAAATTATTCAGTACCTAGATGGCGCCGGCGCCGAGGCCGTTCAACTTGTATTAATGAGCCGCGTCTCCTAACAATATGCGGCGCAAGTGGCATTTTATTACCGATATAGGGACAAGCGCGCAGCGCTCGCCAGATGCTTGCCACTTAGTGCATACGTTAACGTTATAGTTAGGTTATGGTCTAAGTTGGCGGCCAAATAGCTGCGCCCCGTTCTTGGCTCGCGCGGACGACCATTCGTTTGCGCGATATACTGCTAAGTAATAGGGAGGCCGTACATCTGCCCTAGTAATTAGCTGGAGGATGGTAAATTTTTAATTAGGAGGTGTTATTCGGTGAGGTAATAGATAACGCTGGCTGTGCTGCTGCATATGGTGGCGGCGATGTTTGTATAGTAAATATGTGCCTTGTGTTAGGATAAGCATATCGTAAGGTGGTAGCTGAGATATTAAAACTCGCAAAGTTTGTTCAGGCATAAGTGAACGTGAAATTAATCAAAAGTTTTTTATGTCTAATCAACAGAAAAGTTGCTAATCTCTCTTTAACGGGTTAGGATATTGGCATTATTTTGTTTTAATAAGTATGTTTTCGATTTTATTTCCCCTTTGTTGGCGTTAAAATAAACGCACTATTTAGAACCTGTGATGGAAAGCCCTCACAACAAAACAGATGCGCGCGTCTCTTATTTATTTTGATGTTTTAGGTTATGTTTTCGTCTATGTTATGTCTTTGCGATAAGTCGAATGCAATTTTTTGCTAAGTATTATTGGTTAATTCGTGAATTAATTGTGTAACTTGTACTATTAATTTTAGGCGGAGGCTAATAATGGTATGAGTTGATCAGTAACAATATTATGGGCACCTCGACGGGCACTATTAATGACTGCTCTGAGCGTCGTAACAACATGGGTGCAAATTTCTGTATTAAATAAGCCTTTCACGTAACTGAAAAGAGAATGACCTAACGATAACGATACCTATAATACTTTTCCAAAAGTCTAAGTATGCAGCATAGTCGCTGCGCTACTTTATTTTAGTCCCTCCTTAATATTTTCTGTGATTATTTTTCACACATAGAAATTTATGGTTAAATATCTGACATCCAATGACGTCAAAACCTATAGACGTGGTGCCCCATTGTTAAAATGCCCTGTATTTTGACTCCAAGATTAAATATATCCATACTAATCTAAAAACATGCTACAAACAAAGACAGAAAGTCAACCATCAACCAACTATAAACCCGGTGATTCCCGGTTACAGTTCCTTCAGAATCACACTTAGATATCTAATGATTTTTCATGTTTGGGGGCGCCGGAAGCATCGGAACCTCACCTGAAGACTCGGGGGATGGTCTAACGACGCCAGCCTCCGAGCCCAGAGTCGAAATAAGTTCGCTACGGCTCGACAAAAAGGGTCAATTTCTGACAATCTCGCGACATTTTCGGAATAATTTAATGGATCGCTTAGATTGTGATTAGTTCTGGGCGTCAAACGTTTATCAAAACAAACGTGTCTATAGGTTCTGACGTCATTGCTGACATCAGTCAATATGCAAAGAGGCTTAATGCGTCCCTGGACTCAATGCTAATACTGCCAACTTTGGGTCACTAAATTTAAAAAATGCCATTTGGGCTTAACGCTCGACCGGCACAGTCTCTGCATTATGGCGGGATGCCGTTCCGTTTTTACAGTGGCGCACAACTTTGAGTTGTTTCAATAAACTAATCGAGGCAGAAATCCTCATTTTTCGTGAAATCAGTACCTACAATACAGGCAAAAAAATATAAGGCACCTTTATGTCCCTAAGTTTAGAAAATATTGTGTCAAAGCTTGGTTACTACTCAGACTTATTTTATAATACATACAGGGTGATTCACGTAAGTGGTTTACGGGAAGAAGTTTACGGGGAAGGAGTGAGAATTTTAATTTGAAGTTTTGGTCACTTATATAACAGGTTGTAAACTTTCTTTCTAAAATATTTTCAACTTCCGATCACTTCCGGTTATACCGGAAGTCGATAGCAACTTTGTTATTTCAAATAGAATACCCTATATATAATTACACCATTTGGTTCCATATGAAATGCCAAATCTTTTTTCTGAATATAATGTGTACCCTATTCCTAACCTTTTTCGAGATATTCGCAAATTTTTGATTTTTTTGAGTGTTGCAGCCATCGACCATAGTGATGATAACTTTGAAATTTATGAATCTGGAAAACTGAAATTTTGGACTGTCGTAGGCGCAAGTCAACTTTATTAAATGGTATGTATGCCATTTCAAAATATTGTGTTCGGGAAAAAATTCCCAATATCAAAATCGAAAAATTGAAAAATTCAATTTTTTTCAAATGGAACAATATTTTTTATTGCACCATTGAAATGCTTGTGAAAAGACAGTTCAAAAAGATATAACACACTACATATATGTCTAAATGAAGCGGTTGCTTCGTTATTACGCAAAATACGTATTTTTTCTGCTCTATCAACAAAGATGCCCTTTATCAAGGAGCGTCAATTATAGGGGGCCATGGAAAATGAAATAACGCAATTATATGACAAGGTTAAGGGCTATTTAATAATATATTTTCCCTGAGAAGCAACAATACAAAATTAAATAATACTAACAGTTACATAATAATAGGTACTACAAGAAAAAACAAGAAACTACTTCGTCAAAGGTGGTAGTGTAAATACCTTTCATTAAAAACTCTAATTGTTCTTTCTAAAATTCTTTTACACTCTCCATGAGTGTAAAACATATTCAAAATATCTTCGTTAGAATAGTTAATTTGAGCCATTCTTGTCAACAGTTAATATTTTATTGTTTGGAACACAATAAAAAATGACAATCACAAATAAAAAATCCATGGCCGCCTATTAGAAAAGGTCCGTTGTTTCTTGATATGGAGCAGCAAAAATACGTATTTTGCGTAATAACGAAGCAACCGCTTCATTTAGACATATAGTGTGTTATATCTTTTTGAACTGTCTTTTCACAAGGATTTCAATGGTACAATAAAAAAATATGGGTTCGATTTGAAAAGATGAGATTTTTCAATTTTTCGATGTTGATATTGGGAATTTTTTCCCGAACACCCTGTACAATATTTTGAAATGGAATATAGACCACTTAATAAAGTTGACTTCCGCCTACGACCGTCCAAAATTTCAGTTTTCCAGATTCATAAATTTCAAAGTTATGATCACTAAGGTCGATGGCTGCAACACTCAAACAAATCAAAAATTTGCGAATATCTCGAAAAGGGTTAGGAATAGGGTACACATTATATTCAGAAAAAAGATTTGGAATTTAATAGGGAACAAACAGTGTAATAATATATAGGGTGTTCTATTTGATATAACAAAGTTGCTATCGACTTCCGGTATAACCGGAAGTGATCGGAAGTTGAAAATATTTTAGAAAGACAGTTTACAACCTGTTATATAAGTGACCAAAATTTCAAATTAAAATTCGCACTCCTTCCCCGTAAACTTCTAATGAACCACTTACGTGAATCACCCTGTATATATAGAGAGCTTTGGCTCCTTCCTGTGATTTTTTATTCAAGGGTTCTGGCAGACGACAGTCTATGTGTAGCGTCGCCTATGGTTTCAGTTCCTGTACCATTGAGTAAAAGAATATTATATTCATTGAGTAAAAAAATATTATATTTTATTCTTTTACTCAATGCCTGTACACATCGTTGCCATATACAACCGTCATCGACCGCCACCCTCCATTTCTAGGTTAGTGAATTTTTCAGACATCCTTTGTTCTCCCAGTGTACCCGCTGTCAAAAGCATTCTATTAGCGACCCGTTTTTTCCCAAAGAGCTGCCCCGCGAGCCGCGCGCCGTTTGTCTTGTCAAAACGTCGAAGTCGCAGCTAATACCGCATTCTAAATTCGTACCGTTTACCTTGAACGTCGCCGGTCCGGTCGTTTTCCTTTTGCCTATCCGGCTCTGCCCGCGCCCATGTTTGTATCTGCTTAAATCTATAGCTACGGCCATAGACGTAACTAGGTCGTATTTTTAGGGGGGGCTGATCAGGACCGGCTCGAGATTTTGCGGGGCCGGGTGCCGCATGAAAATGCGGGGCCCCGACAAGGAATTATTTAGTACATTAAGAAGAAATTTTTGAAAGTCGGTACGCTACTTACAAAGGTATATTTTATACAAGTAATTCTGTAAAATGGTAGGCCGGGGCTACAAGTTTGGATCACTTCTGTGACGTATATAGGAATTAATTTCGAGTGGTGGAGGGACAATTTTTGTGTCTTTTTTTAAACAAGGGCATTTAAAATAATTCTAAAAAATGCGCCGCAGGCGAAATTTTTTAAAAATTTGAAGAAAAATTAGTCTCGGGAAATCCCAATATCTTCAAATTTACAAGCTGGAGTGAATATTTTCAAATTCCGAAATGGGTTCGGTCCCGCCCTTCTAAATACGTTAAGGATTGGATCACCCTGTACCACCCTTGAGGTGCCACACCCAAAAACGTTAATTTTAAGGCTCCAAAAAATAATGTATAGGTCTATCTGCTGGTAATTTTGGATCATCTTTAATTCATTTAAGAAAAAGCATTATGAAAAAGTAGAGGTTTCCGAGTAGAAACCAGAGAAAAAATGTTGGGAATGTCTGCTATTTTGTGATGCAAGATTATTTACATAGTACATATTATAACGAAACAACAATACACTGGATGAATAACAAAATAAAGGTCTGGAGTCTGGCACAGTAAAAGTACATTCTCCGACGCCCGTCTCGTCTCTGTTTCTCTCGGCAGCAGGCACGGTGCGTTCGCTCTCGCTTGCGTGTTTAAATTTCAGTCGGATTTTGTGGGGGCACAAAGCGCAAGATTCCGCAACAGCAAGCGATTCGTCGAAACTGGTGAATTTACAGAGGCGCGTGCGGTGTTCGCCGTGTTGCGTAACGTTGCGTTGTCAGAATGTTAGATCTATTCTGTTTACGAGAAGCTTATCTTCGCACATCCTTTACATTTTAGGGAGGGCTAATAGAAATGTAGGGGGGGGCTGAGCCCCCCCTAGCCCCCCCTAGTTACGTCTATGGCTACGGCCGTTCAAAGAAAGCGGGCTCGTACGGGGAATGCCAAGCGAAACGGGAGGCGGAAAAAAGGTAAAGGAGCGGATCCGTTTTAAAAGGCGGCAGCGGCAGCTATCGGCGCTGGATTCTGCTGGAAGCGGAGAGCGTTTTCAGGTTTCTGGCTGGAAAACTCTACGGCTCGATACCGATCTGGGTTTGTAATTACGGTGATTACTTTTTTTGTGCGGGGCGTTGGTGGTTTTTGCCGTCACGTTTTCTAACAGATAACACTCTCGTAATTAAGGAACGTAAAGGTCTTGAGACTTAATTTTAACCTACACATATACCCCCTAACCTAAGTAACGTAAACGTACCAGTGCCTGACACATTGCCTAAACCTGACACATGTTTTATTTAATCAAAAAACAAGCTAGAAAGCAGATATAAATCCATTCTATTGTAATGTTTATGTTGGTAGAAGTCACAGTTATGAGTTATGTATGTTCCTAATTAAGTCATCTTGGTTTCTCTATTTTTACTGGCTTGTCAATTTATAGAGGATATATTTTCTAAAATTTATTTGTGGCGTAAACAGATCCATTGAATTTTAATTGGGTTTTTCGCCACCAAACTGGTTAAAAGACAACTTTTTCAAGTTGCCTGGAAAATTAATAAATTCTTAACAGTAAATGAACTAAACTTTGACCTTGAAACTCAAAAAAATAGCTTCAACAAATTTGTTTCCTGAGCTTTCGGAAAATACATCTTCCTCTTTTCTCAAAGATCATGTCACGTCAAAGTGAAATTTCAGGTTAAAATGTCATGACAACAGAAACAATAGCCTAGCCACCTGTCTGATATTGTACCTACCCTGTGTTCTACCTAATTATTTATACTAACTTCTCTTTGAATAAGTGGCAATAATATTTTACTGAATTCCACTGAACATTCAGCAACACAGTTGTCTGTATTTCCTAGAATAAATGCTGATTCGTTAATTTTTCGTCTATTTCCTACTTCTTCTTTGAGAATTGGTTTGGAACTATCCCACAAATTCCTATGGTTGTTATTAAAAGAGTGTTCACATATTTTCGACTTCGAAATTTGATTTTGCCTGATATAATTTTTATGTTTATGTTTTAAACGAACGTTAAATGGCCTACAAGTCTCCCCAACATAGAACTTTCCACATTCGCAAGGAATTTTATAAATGCAATTTTTTGAACTTTGTAGGTACCTCATTAAATGGTTTCGTTTTAACTAGCATCGATCTTAATGTATTTTTGGTTTTAAATACTGTTCTGACATTAAAACGATTGTCTATGCGTTTTAGCTTATCTGATAGTCCAGGAATATAAGAAATAATTAAATTTACTTGTCGGTCCGCCAGATTTATTTCTCTAATTCTATTAGCATTGTTATTTTGTTGGCAATCCTGAAAAACTTGCTCAATAAATTCAGTAGGATAACTATTCTACTCAAGAACATGTTTTATATGTTTAATTTCCTCCTCAAATTTTGTGTTATTAGAACAAATCTCTTTAGCCCTGACATACAAACTTTTAATTATTCCTTTTTTAACACTAATATGATGATTGGAATTAAAATGGAGATATCTATTAGTATGTGTTGGTTTTTTTATGGACACTAGTTTCTATACTATCTGATTTCAGTATAGAAACATCTAAGAAAGGTAATTGATTATTATTTTCAATTTCTAAGGTAAACTTAATAGAAGGTTCTTGCGAGTTTATAAAATTTAATAATGAATTTAAATCATCTACTCCATGTTCCCATATAACAAATATGTCATCTACATATCTCCACCAAACATTAGGTTGGTGAACATATCTAGTCAACTCATTTTGCTCAAAATATTCCATAAATAAATTGTTTATGAATGGTGACAAAGGAGAATATATTCATTGTTTTTTCTTAGTGAAATTGTTTAGTTCAGCGTTGAAAAAAATAGTGTGTAATTACGTGTTTTTAGTGTAGATTTTTCAACTGTCTTAGTTTTTGTGGCTTATATTTCTAAGCAAACAAGGTAAGATAATAATTTAGAACTATTTTAAGTTTTTGAAGATTTTGATTGGGGTGTCAGCTATTGGCTTATGTTTATGCTAAGCCAATGCCTGACATAGGCGTCAGTCACTGGTAAAAAGTATCTAAAACAATAAACCTTACAATGGTGTACAAATTTCACGTCAATGAGTTAAATATTTCCAATGCCTCGCGCACCCCTGTCAGTCATTGGCTATACAATGTGTCAGCACTGTCAGCTATTGGTCAAATTTGGCGCTGACTATGGTAGACCTCGGAGTACTATCTTCAAGAGTATCAAAACATGTACAGATTTGTCACTCAACGATTCTGAACCATGTCTTCTTCTTGTCGAAAGTGCTGAACACGACCAATAACTATACTATTACGATCTTTACAAGTTTACCATGTCAAATTAAATTCAATTAGGTATTCAAAATAAGCAAGTATGTATAGTTAAGAAACGACTATAAATAATTTATGCCGTCTATGTCATTTCAGGGGAAAAGAAGAATCAGTATTTTTAGAAAAAAAAAAAGAGAAAGATAGGGAGAAGAAAAGAGGGAGGGGAAGAGAAGAACAATAAATAGAAAACAGATGAAAAATATTAAATGAGAAAAAAAAAACAGTTGGAGCTAAATAAAATGGGAATGCATTTAGGAGAATCAATATCATAATAGATAAATAAAATAAATAGGTGAATAAAAGCGAACATTATTTTTAATAACAACTGCGACAAATGAACAAATAGCAATTTCCAAAATTGGAAACCCAAAGTTTTCTACTCAAGAATAAGTTACTATATGTTCCAGAATGTACTAATAAATAAACATTTCTACATACAATAATCACTTGTGTTTTCCTTTTTAAAAGTTGCTGTGACAATTTTTACAGGGTGTCAGTTTTTGGGCTTATTAGATTCAGGCTAAGGGTCTAGTCAAAAATCAGCAGGTCACTTACTGGATAAAAAAATATAAATTTTAAAATATTGTTTATAAAACATATATTGCAGATTTGATTTGGGCTGTTGGTAATTATTCCAGTGATATGTCTCCCACTTACTCCATATTAAGAATCATCAATAAACGCGCCAAATTGATTTTTATAGATTAAAATTTGATAAATCAATCCAAGGTGTCAGGCACTGGTAATTTTACGATATTCTAGGAAAATGCGGATAACTGTGTTGCAGTGGAATTTAATAAAGTATTATTGCCAGTTATTCAAAGAGAAGTTAGGGTACGCGATTGTTTCTGTTGTCATGACACTAACTTGACATTTATTATTCTATCATTTCACTCTGACGTGACATTATCTTTGAGAAAGCAGGAAGATTTATTCTCTGAAAGCTCGCAAAACAAAATTGTTGAAGTTATATTTCAAGTTAAACGTTCCAAGTTTGGTTCATTTAGTGTTGAGCATTTATAAATTTTCTTAGCAACTTGAAAAAGTTGCCTTTTAAACAGTTTTGGTTCAGGTTTTGTAGTTAAAGGCCTGATGAAATAATACGATGTTTGTTTGGTTATAGTAGGTGTATTGTCAAAACAACGCCTTTCAATATTGGTTAAAACAAAAAGCACAAGATGCAGGTTCATTGTGAACGAACTTTCAGTTATTATCCTCAACTGTTTTCACACAAAACATTTTCTTAGATTTCTCGTTCGTGGATAAATAAAAAAATAATAAATAGCTTCTTTTAAAAAAAAAAAAAATGGATTCTATCCCCATCCGTGCAGCTTGTCCCGTCCCAATCCAAACCACCGCGATCGATCGGCCGGGCCACGACCAGTCTGGCCGAGTGCCAAAATTCGCTGACAGCCTGCAAATCTAGTCGCCCGTGCAAGACTACATCCGACGCTATATATAACCGTCCGAATCGGGTTTTAACCCACCGCAGAAAAATCGACCAGAAAATTGGCAAAATAACGAAGTGAGCGTAGCGTAATAGGCGTGGTAATCACTAATTTCCAATTCCAACCGAAAACGACAGATCTATAGAGACAGCACTGCCGTTTATCCGCAGGTTCACGACGCCTATTGGGGGAATTTCTACTGTGGTAATGTGCACAAAGGACAGCGGCTAGGGAAAAGCGCGCACGCGCTTTCTAATTGAAGCGGTGGCTTGTCTAGTTAATTGGACACCCTGTGTATTTGCCGTGACACGTTTGACACAATGAAATATGAACAGGAGCAAATGCGGTGCAATGTATCAATTACCTGCAGTCGGCATAATAATGCGTGGCCTGTTGGCCCAAAACGGCATTAATTTAATAATAAATAACAAATTAATAATACGGATTCCATAAATACGCCCAATTTGTATACATCATTCTGCCGGACGCATTTGTGTTTCCAACGTTCCGTATTCGTTGTTTTTATATCAATAATACGGAAATGTTAAATAAATGAACGCAATAGGTATTGACTTTAAGCTGATTTCAATAGAGGTATCCACCAAACTAGTACTGATACTTAGTGGATATTACATTTCATTATTTTCAAGCTTGACAGCAAAAGAAATGGAAAACATATTTTTAAAAGTCTTACTTTAAACTAAATGGAAGTGTCGCGTAAACATATACACGATGGAAGCACGTGAACAATTCTGAGGGCTAATACGAGGCAGGGCCGCATTAGGGACGATCTCTATGAATTTTATAATATAAAATATTAAGTATTAAGAACTTTAAAAACAAACTTTTATGGCACACCTAGTCATTCACTTACCTGCAAATTTCTATGAAACAATTAATAAACTGCGAAAGAATTATATCGGAAAAAATAAAGTTCCACTTGCAACTCGATACACCTCTGTAAGAAACACAGACTCGCTGCACTCGCCCGCCGGGCCAGACTTTATTGCCGGTTTAGTTTGAATAGAGTTTAGTCAAAAATCACTAGGTACCTATATCAATTACTGGACAAAAAAATATAAATTTTAAAATATTGTTTCCCAAAAATATATTGCAGATTTGATTTGGGCTGTTGGTAATTACTTCCAATGATGTCTCTCCTACTCATTCCATATCAATAAACGCGCCAAATTGATTTTTATAGACTAAAATTTGATAAATCAATCCTAAAGGTGTCAGGCACTGGTAAGTTTAAATTATTTCTGAAAAATTATCTAAAAAAATGCTCAATAAGTAAGACTTAAAGTAGAAATAATATGTTTGCTTCTTTAAATAAAGTAACTTTTTCCAATAAACTTACCTATTTAAGGCTATACTTTTGAAGATATACAGGGTCTAAAACATCTTGAAAAGTAAGTTTATTGGGAAAAGTTACTGTATTTAAATTAAGAAACACATTTTTTCTTATAATAATTATGGAACGAATTTTTGAGTTAATTTTTCAGAAATACCCTGAAATAATACGAAAAAATCAAATTTGCTATGAAACAATGACTAATATGAAAAAAATGCTGAAAGAAAGTTTTTGTTTACAATTAAAAATTACATAAGAAGTTGAATACATTTTATTGCTATACAACATGATTCATATTGTTCTAAAAACAATTGTAGGTACTAATTATTACCCACTTCCCCGCCACTGGTTGTTCAAGGTGTTTGATATTAACAGGTTTTACGCTAACCCATGCCGTTATAACGTATACCAAATATGACTTAAATATTCTAACTAGTTTGGTAAATAAATATTCGGTAAAGTCCACATATTTTTTACAACTTTAACACCCTGTAACTTTTTTGTAAGGTCTTAAAAAGATATAGTTTATACAAGAATGTGCGGTTATTTTTTGGTTTTCTATGACCTGCTGAAGTAAAACGTAGTATTCGAGTCAAAAATATATTTCGACAATAACAAAAAATTTCCCCCTTGTAAATTCGCAGAAGAAAATGTACAATGTCTCCCAGGACCATTCCTCCCAGGTGCAATTCGGAACGGACCGGCCCGACCGAACAAAAACAACGCCCGGCGTCCGGCCCGGTTTGCTACCCGACCGCCGCGGGATAGCCGGCCGTCTAAGTGATACCGAAGAGGCCCCGGGGGCCCCGGGCCCCCGCTTCCTTCCGATGCAAATCGTCTCTCTGCTTTGCATGGGCCCGCGCCGCGGTATCGTAAATTTTTGGTTAGGGAACGCGAACATCCGCCAATTTCAAATTCAAATTGGGAGACGCGGCTCCCGCTTCCGAACGCGTCTCTGGTACGGCCGATAAGGGCGTTTTTTTTTTATATAGGCCCGGGCGATTGGCCTACTTATTTTACATTTGGAAGTTCGTGGCTTTTTTAACATTTGCTCCTCGATAACATTCGCGGATATATTATAAAAACAAGTTCAAACATTCACCACACATTTGCAATGACTCAATCCATTATCTATAAAGAAGACAGGTTGAAGACAATAAACCTGAAATTTGCACATGTCATGTCTCTGTCATAATCTCATCAATATGTTTAAAATCGATTGAAAAATTTCAAACACAAGACTAAAAAGCAGAAAATAATAAAATTTAAATAATATATTTTTTAATATACCATGTTGTTAAAAAGGACAAATAAATATAAAATAATATAAAAACGCACTAAAAAGTATAAAATAATTTCTTCTAGCACCGTAAAGATTCGAAGAATATGGGATGCATGCAATACATAATAGTAAGGAGTGTAGCTGCCGTTGAGAAAATGTTCAGGTTTTTTTATTTTTAATCTTGGGTAATATACGTTGTTATTTGTTAAATGAATGTCTTCTTTATTATATTATTTGATAGTTTTTATTTTATATCCAAATGAGATATTACATTTAATTTTTACAAGTTTTTATGTATCTTTTGTTTTTAAGCTTTCACGGCCGTTATTAATATATTGATGGAATCACCAAATAACGTCAGTCACCTCACTACAACCCGAGTAGAATTACTGAAGATGCCGGCAGCTACGACCGGCGAAACGTCTAAACAATTTCTGCACAGACCACGGCATAACAACCCGAAAACTCATCAATATATTTTTATGTATCTATTTATACTATAACATTCGTAACTATGTATTATAATTTCTTAGTTTTTTTTTACAAAACAATGGTCACTATTTTAATTTAATCAATAATCAATATTATTCTTAACACCTTGTCTTAATATTGATTATTACTTGAATTATTTTACAATATCATTTTTATGTTTCAAAAATTTTATGTTATGCCCTTTTCTTGTTGAAATCCTCTAACAACCAGTTTTGCTTTATATCTTCCATTATCTTTTACTTTAAATAGCCATTTGCTTGTTAAAATATTCTTGTTATTAGCTTCTTCTCTATTTGTATAGAACCAAGTTTGATTTTTCTTCAAAGACTTCTCTTCAAAGACTTCTCTTCTTCTATAGCTTCTTTCCATTTCATACTTTTTCACCATTTATTGCTTGTTCATATGTTAATAAAACATAATCATCATACCTTTTTGGTTGAATTATCTTTCTTCCTTGTCTATCTTCTCTACTACCTTGTCTTAAACTTTGCTTTTCTCCCATATTTTTATCTTCTTGTTCTTCCATCAATTCATTCTGTTCAACTTTTTCATTTTCTTGTGTTGATTTTATCTTCATTTTCTTTTATTTCTTCTTCACTTTCTTCAACTGATTTTATTTTATTTATCTTATCCGCTCCTCTTCCATTTTCATTTTTATTGTCTTCTTCGTCTTCAATTATCAACTTTATCTTATTTTTCTTACCTTTTATTTTTATTTTATTTGGATTATTAAAAATGTTCTTCTATAGCTTCTTTCCATTTCATACTTTCTTCAACTGATTTTATTTTATTTATCTTCTCTGTTCCTCTTTCATTTCAATTTTCTTCTTCTTCAAACAAATAATTTTCTTCTTCTTCATCTGTCAAGTCTTCATCAAAATTTATGACATATAACCCATTTTTATTTTTCCTTCCTTCAAAAACTGTCTCATAATCTTTCTTTACATAAACAACTTCTTTGTCAAATAAAACTTGCCCATTCTAGAAGAAGAGAATTATTTGTTTGAAGAAGAAGAAAATGGAAATGAAAGAGGAACAGACAAGATAAATAGAATAAAATCAGTTGAAGAAAGTATGAAATGGAAAGAAGTTATAGAAGAAGAGAAGTTTTTGAAGAAAAATCAAACTTGGTTCTATACAAATAGAGAAGAAGCTAATAACAAGAATATTTTAACAAGAAAATGGGTAATTAAAGTAAGAGATAATGGAAGATATAAAGCAAGACTGATTGTTAGAAGATTTCAACAAGAAAAAGGCATAACCTAAAATTTTTGAAACATAAAAATGATATTGTAAAATAATTTAAGTAATAATCAATATTAAGACAAGGTGTTAAGAATAATATTGATTATTGTTAACAGAAAACGTTATTTTTGCAATGAAATACAATACCGTACTTGTTAAAGCAATTCCTGGACACTTTGATAAGAGCCTACGATTATTCCTAAAAACAATATTTATGTAAGTAATTAGCAAATCTGGCGGGAAAGCACTTATGACCTGACAAGTGTTTTAAAAAGCAATTCGGCAACATGGTGATTCCACTGAAGTCTTCTGAGGCATAACCTTCTTCTGCGGTGAAAGCTGCAAGGAAAGTTGAAATTTCAAAATTCCAACCCTGTGGTCCAAGGCCGCTTCGCGCAAAGGGGGAATCCCAGCGTCCCTCAACCGGCCGGCTGGCTCGGACGAATTAATTACCCAGCGGTCTTCTGTCAGGCGGGACAATGGCCATTGTGCCGCCTGGGGGAATTAATGGGTGGCCGACGGTGGGACCGCAGGTCCCCGATGGCTCGCAGGGCCGACAGTTTTCACTTTTACGTTTGTCAAAAAAAAAAACTACTAAAATTTGGGTTTCATCGCGCAACAAACGTAATTTCCCGAACATTGCCAGTTTTCCTGAAGCTTTCAAACGTAACTCAGCGTGCTTCTGGGAACCTACCGAATATTAAAATTTACTAACAAATAATAAACATAGACCAATATTTCAATAGAATACAGACCTTGCCAAGATAAAAAACATTTAGTAACATTATTTGTCTGAGTTAGTAACAGAAATCCAAAACAGAACAATGCAATGATTGAACCATTGCCAAACTTCTTCATAAATGTATCATGTACTTACGAAATAAATGTATAACCAATGTTAAAAAACATAAATTTGGAACAATTAGTTGACACCTACAATCTACATATAGTAAAAATTTGGACAATTATCATTTAACAATAAATTTTGCTGATTTTGTGAATTTACAGATCCTATTTGGTCTATAAATAATATCCTTAATAAATTGCTTACTCTGGCTAACGTGGCAACGTTGCACGAGCTCTTTTGAGGACATTTTGGGGTTATTGGACAAAAGACATATAGTTAAGTTAGTAATTAGTGAAGTAGTGTAGTTTAAAGAACGATGGGATTTGTGGCATAGGAAACGTAACCTCTGGTTATCATATGTTGTTGTTATGTTTTGAGTAGACATTTTTTATGATGGCTGATTACACGGGCGTAGCCAGGATTTAGTTTTGGGGGGGGGGGTTTAGTTTGAGAAGTAAATAAAACAAGAAAAATATACTTACATGAAATTTAATATCTATATATTCATCCCAAAAACTACGACATATTTATAAAGTTCTTAACTTTAAATGAAATGGATAAATTAATTTCGTTCCTCTGCGCTAAATCTAAAACCATTAAAGAAGAAATCTTCGGCTTTTTCTTTTAAATATATCCACTACTTCATCTGCATGAATTTCTGTTCCATAGTGAATGTTCATTCACTCTCCTTAGGCTCGAGAAAGACCTTTCTGGGGTAGCAGTGGATACAGGAATGGTAGCCAAGATTTGTAGTAATGTGTAAATATTAGGATAAAGATTTTTATCGCACATATCTAGGCATTCCAAACTAGATTTCGGGGTAGGCAGTCTTCTTATCAGCATGCAAGGTAGCTGAAGCTTTGATAGCTAAATCCAAATTTGTTTCTTTATTAGAAACCCCTTGACCTTGACTACACCACTTTTTCCAGTAGTCCATACCTTTAAGTTTATCACCCTTCCTTTTTTTCCCCTCCATTTTTCGACAGTAATAATGATTCACGTATCTATCCTTAACAAGGTCATCGAATAACAGCGCACTAAAATTACTCACTTACACGGTACACTTAATTCTCTTCACTATTCGTTCACCACTTTTCACTTTTATTCGCTTCGAGTTCGCATGGAACAATACTGCCGTAAGCGCGGTCACGCGCCGCGGCGCCGCTTATATAGCAGCCCAGTAGCCGTCCAGAAACTTCCACAAAGTTCCGCTCATTTCGACCGAGGGGCGTGGCGAATAATCGAGAAACAACGCAGTGTCCCTACAATACAAAATAGTTCGGCTGCAACTGCGTCTGCCTCTCGTCAAAAGATGGCGCTAGGCGCTACTCACTCCTCGTATTTTTTCGGTATAATATTAGGTAATATTTCGGGGGGTTTGAACCCCCGAAACCCCCCCCCCCCTTGGCTACGCCCGTGGGTGATTACACTGCAGCCTTTGGGTTAGTCTAGGTATGTTTATTATTTGTTTGAGAAAATTTATGTACTAATCAAAGTTACAGAGTGAGAAAAAATTGTGTTGCCATATTTCATCGAATTATAAAGAGTTTAGCGAGACAAACTGGCCTGGCAGCTAGCCATATTCACAATCACAGTACACGAAGGTTAATGTTGCTACTACCAAGGATTGCTTCAATTTGCCAATAAATTAAAGAAGTTTAAAGAAAATAATAAGTACCCACAGATAAACATAACATGTATCTGGAGGCACATAACACAAAAGTTAAAAGAACAAAAAGCTTTGCTTTGTAGTTTACAAAAGCATTAGTTCCGCGCTTTTAACTGTAGCAATAAAGTTTTAAAATACCGCGCGATAAGTATAGGCCAACAAAAGCGCCTGTAAATCAGTCAGGATCTTTCGCTTAGTTTGTTGAAAGGTCGATTACGAGCTTATGTGTAACAATCGATTTATTTTCGGCAACAATAAATATTGGAGAAGATTTAGCAGTTTGTTAGAAATAAAATATTTTGGTAGATCTATTAAGCGCATTCATCCACACTAAGTCGTTCCTGCCTGTGCGTAAAATACAAAGACCTTCCACAAAGTTGTCTTTTAGCGAGGCATACTTATATAGGCATAGGTGACCTCGAAAGGAAATATTGTTTTTGTTTATTCTAAAAAGAACAAATTTCTAAACCCGTTAACTAAGTGTCTCTGAGTTGTGAACTTATTAATGTAGTGATGACTCCAGCCTCGCTAGGTCTATTAAATTTTCATCGATCCAGAAATATCCAGAAATACTACGGGTGCCAAACTTTGGCCTGTAGGATGTCACTTTTGTTAATGCTCTCTAAATCAGATTAAATTTTGAAACTAGTTCGGGTGGGATTTAAAAGTTTCACTGTCGGTCTGGTTTCGCGCTGCACGTCGTCTATACAGGGTGTTCCAGTTGTAAGTGTCATAAATAAAACTCATGAAATTTCATTTTAAACCGAAATAAACTTTAAAATCGTTTAATAAGAAAGAGACAGGGCGTTACAACTGATAGTCTAAGTTCACTTTATAAATAAATGTTTTTAAATGGCATAGCTCATAACTAAACCTAACGTTAAATTTTAAATTATAAGCAGAAAAGTTCGTGCGAGCATGAGTCTTAATAAGAAAAGTGTTCTGTTTTCTTGTTGTGTAGAAACAAAAAAATAAAACCTATATTTGCTTGGTTCCGCTGATATGATGTGCTATGTCAGTATAATATTTTCAAAATAGGAATTTTAACGGCATCTGGCGAGTCAAGTGTGTCATGGAATCTTTTCAAAACAGTTGAATAGTCAACAGGACCACTCAAAGTGTTGGTGTTCAAAGATTCAATATACAAAAATATTCAGGAAAACTTTTTTCGCCACAAGTTTTATTTATGACTGGGACACCCAGTACAGTCACTCCTGGAAGAGTAGGGGGCACAGGTATCTTCATATAAGTACGATATACGAGCCCCGTCCCATATTAGTTGGCCCAGCTCGCTAAAAACTATAATTCGGTATTTTAATCCTAAACCAGGATTCGTAAATTTACAAAAACATTATTTACTACTTACATTTGGCGAGTTTTATATTATTTTACACATTTTCTAAATAATTCCATTGTAAGCAAAGAAACATTACTTAGAATGTATTTTAGAGTACATGCAGAGCCAATGTATTAAAAATTTAATATCAATATGGCTTTGAAATAAACAAACTCATTGTGACAACTAATTTCATTTAACATTTGTAAGTCATTCAGTAATCTCATACACCCAGTGTCAAGTTAATATTACTCTTAAAAAATTATTAAAATGATGCGAGGAAAGGCGGTTAGTGAGGATGTACGGAAGATAATCATTTCTTTGTCACAATCGGGAAAATCGGCATCGGAAATTGGTAATATTGTCAATTTATCTCGATGTACCGTTTGAAAGATCATACAGTTATATAAAATAACAACCTCTATCGCCCAAAAGCAAAAAACTGGAAGAAAGCGTAGAGTTGCTGATATCAATAAAAGAGCTTTAAGAAGAATACTTGTTAAAAACCACCGATCCAATTATGGAGAAATAAGTATATTATGGAATACTGCAACTGGGAAGAAGTTTTCTAGAACAACAAGGTAGGTTTAAAGTTTATTTGTATCTGCAGTTTTAAATCATTTTTATGAGTACTCTTTTAGGCAAAAGAAAAACCATTACTCACTGGCGCACAGAAAAAAAACTAGGTTGTTATTGGTAAAATAATACAGACACTGGTGTTAGGAACAATGGGATTCAGTTCACTGGAGTGACGAATCCAGATTTGAAGTGTGTGTAGGTGATAGCCGGAGTAGAGTAATAAGAAAGGAAGAGGAGGCGTATCATTCAGGCTGTGTGAAAAGAAAAATAAAATTTCCTGCATTCGGTAATGGTTTGGGGATCCATGTCTGCTAAAGGAGTATGCAGCCTGCACTTTGTAGAAGGTATCGTGAATGCCGAAAGATACATTTATATTCTGGAAACATACCTAAAACCTACTTTAGAGGAATGCCGAAGAACTAGACTTGAATTTATTTTTTAACAAGATGGCGCTGCGTGCCATACAGCAAAACGGGTTAGAAACTGGCTGTTGGAAAACAATATTCTGCTTTTACTATGGGTATCCAGTAGCCCAGATTTGTCCCCAATTGAAACTTTATGGCATATCATGAAGAAAAAATTACGATTATTACCTGCGAGGACCATACCAGAATTAAGAGCGAGACTACAAAATATATGGGATAGTTTTGCCCCAAATGATTACCAGGAGTTAGCCAATACCATGTCTAGACGTGTTCAAGCTGTTATAAGTAGAAAAGGTGACGTAACTCAGTGGTAGCATTAGTTAAGTAGTAGAGTGCCTTATTATCTAGGGCCAAAACTTTGCATTGGATACTACTGTTCTTATTTGTTGTTACTTTATCTAGTAAAATCATACTGTTTTGTATATTTCGAAGTTTATTTGTTACCGATTTAACTAAAAGAAACCATTATTTCCTTATATTTTATTTTTATTCAAGTATATTCAAGAATTGCCTCATTTAGATTGACTGGGCCAACTAATATGGGACGGGGCTCGTATAACCCAGACTTATTGAATGTTCGAGAGTCTAGATTCAAACGAGAGCTCCATCAATTGTATTGTATGGGGAGAGCAAGCCCTAACAACCAACTGAAAAAACCAACCCCCTCCCTATCGGGAATTAATGGAATTAAACTGTACCGGGGCCCCGTCGATGGCCATCTAAAGCCACTCGAGAGCCGGTCCCTCGGTTTTTTAATCTAGATTTATAAAATTAAAGGCCTTCGAGAGGAACCGTTCTGGGATCCGACTTCCCCACCCTCCTGCCGCGTTTGCCGGTGTCTCTGTGGAGTTCCGCCCTAGCAAGAAGGGTTGCCAGGAGACCGGAGAATTCCGGTAATGAGTTCTCGATTGGGGGGTTACAGATTTGGCAAAATTCGGGTTCAAGAATTAAAAGAAAACACGGGAGTTACTTAACAGAGATAAAGGAGCATTAAATAAGTTTGATTCGGGGGAGTTACTGACAATGAATACTTCGCGCCATGCTAACCTGAGGTGCTTTTAAACAAATTACCACAAACTGCTTTACCAACCAAGCTTTATGACATTAAAGGCGATTTCAGGTTAAAAAAAATCTGGAAATATTGCGAATATCGTGGTCGGTTTGCGCAGAATGGAATGAACACCGCAACATGTTATTACTACTTGGCTTGGAGCAAGTAATATCTAGGTATCTCGCTTCCAAACTGGTGACCATTCTCCTACCACAACCTCCCATAAATATACACGTTATACTTTAGATAAAACGGGAAATTCCAAATTAAACTTTGACTAAACTGCGCAGTTTTCCACCGTTCCACTGCACTGCGGCAATCGCCTGCATATGTGTAACGGCACCTCGTCCTGCTCTAAGGTCTGGCCCGAGTGACATATATCCAATTAAAGAGCGCCCCGAAGGCCCTTAAATAGGTCGCATATCTGGCGGCGCGGGGCCCTTTATAGGAATTGCGGCGATATGAGGGACAATGAGGGTGATTGGGGAAAGCGGAGACGCGGCAAGAAGGAAAATTGAAAACCCCCGCCGAAATACGATCCAAGTATAACCGGTCTCGTTTCAAATATATCACGGGATGGAATGGAACTAAAGGGTATCGATATATAAACTATAAACGTTTCGCGACGGGATCATTTGTCATTTGTCGAAAAACAGTGAGTTCTATACACGGCCTGAGATGCAACGCTTTAAAAAAAAATATAGTCTCACACCAGGCATCAACCCGTTCAAGATAAACCACGAGTGAGGGGGTGAGAGGTACAACTCAAAATCGATGGCGCCATTCGTTAAATTTAATTGAAAAAGGGAGAATCGCTCGCACAGGAATAACCGAACGTGCTTGTCTATTTTCTCCGCCACGCTAAAGAGATTAATTAGACTTCAAAGACCAGAAGCAGCTCGGCGCTAATTAAAATATGTCACAGGCGGATTTTCAGGTTGCCACACTTTGCGGTAGGCGTATCGTCGGAGAGATCGTTTCGAAAGTGTTTTGCGTTTCCACACGTAAAAGCTTTGTCTATCTACTGACATACTGATGTATAGTCAAACATTACAAAAATAGTAACTCATTTGGTTAGTACTACATCTGAAAACATTTCCATAGCATTAAATGCTAAACGTGGCGAATTGACAATCTCCCAGCCAGATTCGGGCATTAGTCAACACGACTCGTTTTTACTTCAACGGCTTGGCACAGCACGTTATGTCTCCCTACGGACAGTCTTATCAGGGGTAATATAACAAAGTGGTGTGCCTATTACTTATCGATAATACCTTTCATTAATTTTACGAATTATAACCCCAAAGCTGAAAATACCACGACTGCGCAGCAGGAGTGGTATTTTCTTAGCTTTGGGATTATAATGAGTGAAAATGAAGGAAAGGTATATTATCTATTATTAGGCATACCACGAGTTGTATTTAAAAAGAGAATTTAACAACTGCAAATAGTTAGTTTGACAGCTAGTTGTCATGTAGATGAACTTTCGGTTCTGAATATGTTTTTTGTGCTAATAGATATTTAACAATCAATGTAGCAACCGAAAACATATATTCTAGTTCTATATTAAATTTGGTAATGTGAAGAAGTTATCGGGTTATCAGTTTTAGCTGCCACAATATTGGTTTAGCGTAACTAGGACGTAACTAAGAGAGTAGGATTTCAGCGAAAATACCACTAGTGGTATTATCGCTGAAATCATCACCTGATTGGTTAATATTTCAAAAATCATATGATTTCATTGGTTCATATTGGCAGGAGTTGAATTCTCTGCGAAATTTGTTGCAATGATGTATACCAGAATCTCATTCTGAAAAATATAGCTAGGTTTGACACCTCCGACTACCCACCAAATAATAGATACAGTCCGCTTGTAAATAAAAAAGTTACGGGATTGATGAAAGACGAAATTATCGGTAGTATCTTGACCCATTTCATTGGACTTAGATCAAAAATTTATTTTTATGTAATAGACGAGGGGGAAAAGTGCGTGAAAAAAGCAAAGAGAGTTAAATACAATGTAGCAAAAAAAATTAGACAAAGAACAGAGAAAAAATTGCCAGTCATTGCTCTATACGTTAGCATGCCTGTACAATGTTTAGTATCAAACAAATTAAAATCGGTCCTCGACAATATCAACACAGACGTTCACATTCACAACGACCAAGTTTTTTATCCGTACAATAATTCAGTTTGAAACTAAAAATCCCCGCATCCGTTCCCGCCGCGTTTGTTTTGTTAAACGCCTGGAAATTAGAGAAAACTCCCGTCCGGTTTCACGCTCCGCAGGCCTCTTTTTCCCCATGCAAATGGAAGGGGGGGGGGGGCGGCGCCTCCCCATTTGAGAAACAAACCGGCGCAAAACTTGCGCATATTTTATATCCGCGCGGCCGAACTTTCCGGTTATGCATTTACTTCTTCTCGCCGCCGCGTCGGAGTTTCGTTCTTTTTCCCCTCTCGCCACTTTTCAATTTTACTTTGAAATCCACAGTTACAAATACCGGCAAATTGGAATTTATTGGGATCGCTCACGGCGGCGCGGCGGCGCGTAAGTTTGAATTCGTTAAAAGGCGCAAAATGCCATTTTCGTCCGGACGTTCTTAATACTTAGATACGCACTGTCTCATCGTAATATTCGCACAACGATACCACGTTGCGCTCGGCGGTTAGCAAGCGTAGACGTCAAAAATTACCACCTTGTCGTCTTACGGCAGTTTACATGGGGAAGGCGATCTCGTACCGTCATAGCCTACTTACTGCCGCGATATTGGCCAGGCGTCGCACTGCAGCTGAACCATTACACACACACCGTCAAAATGATTAGGTTTTTGCCGCCGCCTGCTCCGGTGTTTTATTGAAATTGGCTGGAGCGCCAGTGATTTATCGCTGCGGCCCAGACGCGAGGCAGCGGCAGGCAGATAAGAAAGAAAGAGTTTCTGGGGGGGAGAATGCGGGGAATTCCATCTGCCGGGCGGATGGGGTAAACAGCGAGAATAGATTCTGAAAGTTTTGTTTAGCGAGCGCCCGGAGGTTCATCTCTATCGGCGAAAAGATCTTTGGTAAACGTTTTTGCCGGTAACCGGATTTCGTCAGATGACATTTTCCACGAAAATCCCCAACAATTTTCGGTATAACAGGTGAGGTATATGCGTTGCAACCAGTTAATGAGTCACGTATTGTGCCATTACAACAATTATGACTAAGGTCAATTTTAAATAATAAATTAAAACGTCATCTGCAAAAGTATCGAACATAGGACACCCTGTACATGGTCACCATAAAAAACCTTGCCAATGTTACATCCCCATAATGTTTTTACATAATTACTTTATGTAATATTATTTTCCAATATTTAATGTATACAAATAATCTAAAATAATACAGTTTAAAGGAACGGGGGTGACACCATTCGTAAACGGCTTCATAGCCCGAAGGGGTTGAAGAGGCAATGTGAGAAACACTTTTGGGGTATAGGGTTACACTGACATTTTAATTAGATTTCTCTCACGCCATCCCATGTAAATAAGCCTTATTTGAGCCCCAAAAAAACGATGTCAAAAATACCCTAACTGTTTGGACAAGTGTAACCGTTCTTCTCAATTAACCTTGTAGGGTGGATATTTTTTACAATCACTTGAAAATATAGTGAGTCGAAAAGTTAGTGACAAAAACAAATTTGCAATTATACAAAATCACATTTTCCAAGGTTCGATGTTGTGTTTGTGTTCGATTGCATCAAAACATTAAAACCGAATTTTAATGTTTTATGGTTATAGCCTCGACAAGTTTTTAATATTTCTTTGTTGATTTTATACATTGCCAGGGACTCTTTTAAATAAGGGGACCCAGCATGTCACAGTCTATCTCATAGGAAAAATGAAGCCTTGAGGGGAAGTTCGTTTTCTGTATACTCCAAGGAGATCACATAAGTGGGCTGGTAGAAGGTTATGTTATATGTCAGTGTCCAACTGCCATCAGGTTTTATGTGACATGCCAGTGCCATAGATTCCAATGGAGGCAAAATATTTCCCATCGTAGTTCACAATTTTAAAGTTTTTTACCTTCCAGATAGTCAATTAAAGGTAATGCGGCCGCCTGTAGTAGTCCCAATAATTGCAACCAGATTTTTCTTGTCTCACCTTTAGTAATCCTACATTTCCCATTACGTGGGCATTACGTATAAGTAAGTAGTTCAAAACAAAAATGGTATTTCGTAAATTTTAAATTATTAAGCCGGTAGCTTCAGTCAGGTCTTTTTTTAAACAGTTTTTATCTACAACTGTAAGTTTATTTTACGTTTGTGAGGTACCCTGGGAGAGAAATAAAATTGCAAAAATTTTATAATGAGCACCGAGAAAAACTACATGATTAGAACTAAGTACAAGACCTAATCTTATTAGTCCATCCGGAAATCTGTGAAAGTTCTTTGGGTAGATACATTCAACAAGGGAAGAAAGTTCAAGTACGTACCTATACCTACATATTACAAATGGTTTGAGGAACCTGGTAACAAGTAGTGCAATAGCGACAAATGGTCAAATAAGCAAAATCGGCACTGACTTACCATACTTATATTATTTAAATTCCTGGAAATAATTGCACGAAACCAAACTCAAATATAAAATAAATTTGTTTCATTTGACAGTTGCCATATTCTGTGTTTGTTGACAGAACATTGTCAAGTCTAATTTTTAGAAATCCTGGAAACCATTATCAATTTATACTAACAATCAAAGTACCTGTTACATTCATAGATTCTCCAATAAAATGGCATACTTGGCATCATTGAGACCATTAGAATGAGGAAAGAAACGGCCTCACTTTGGAAAGTATAATGCTGGGTCTCCTTACTTTAAAGGGTCCCTGCATATTATACATTCGTAGAAAAAGGATCGACACTCGTATAAAACTTTTTGCATTAAACATTACTATTACGGAACATGTGATGATGACCTAATTCAATGGTCCAAGAAATTTTACTGTTCTGTAAAATATTCCGAATTTTTCGCTCTCACTCTACCAACGTTTCACAGGCATCGTGTAAACAGAAACATGTGTTTTGTCGAGATTAGTTAAGAGACCACCCGCGCTCTCCGAGAACATTCCCAGTCGATTTTGACAGGTCGGGAGAAGAAGCACGCCGCAAAATGGACCATTTGACTCGCATCAATCCGCTAATGGGTTGCGGTATTTGTTTTCGGGGTTGCGAAACTGATATACGGACCGTTCGGCCACTTCCACTTGCTTTCGCAAGCGGATATTGCATTACCATTCCGAAAAGAAATGCGTGGATATTATTTCCCATGGTCAAACAGGTTCAGGAGAGTTACGACATAGAAACCCATGGAGCTTTCATTATTAATTCGGCGAAATGTTAATTGATAGGTACAAAAAGTATTGCCTTGCTTACGCAGCAAGGATCTTAAAACCATTAATAAAATATATACAGTGTGTCCCGTTTTTCATGTTAACACCCCTGAAAATCTAAGTAGGCTAAAGGAATTGAACGGGGCAATTTTTTTATTGATATTTCCCTGAAAGGTCATCATTTGCGAAGTATTGGTTTGGCATTGCCGCGAAAGCCTGGCCTACTGCGATTTTTTAAAGGGGTGCGTTTTTCGAAAAACCATATTAGGCATTTTTTAATTTATCTGACACCACAGCGTTAATCAGGACACTCCGAAACCCCCATATACCAAATTTGAACGAAAAATATACAGGGAGTTCCATTCTGCAGGGTGTCAAAGTTGAGCAAAATAGGAAATTTAAAGGCATCTGCCAAGTCAAGTGTGCCATGGAATCCCCTCAAAACAGTTGAATGGTCAACAGGACCACTCAAGGTATTGGTGTGCAAAGGTCCAATACAAAATATACAGAGTGTTCTTATCTGTGCCATCTCAAATTACTGAATTTTTGGAACTTTATACGGGTCAAAAATCGAGTATATCAAAACAGCTCCAGATACTATAAACGAACTAAATCTAAAAAATTCAGAAGCCTGCTAGTCAGTAAGTCCATATTAGTTAATGTGACTGATGGGCCACAACAGGAAACGCACAGAAAATGTACCATCTTAGACAGTGACTTTGTTGAGAAAGGTCCAATAATTTAAATTGTTTTTATTTGGTGGCTGGCATTTTATAAAGAAATGAATTACTTTTGGGTTTATCAACATTTTTTCAATGATTCCAGAGCACTCCTGACCAGTATAAAGTTTAATAAAAATTCAGAATTTTGAGATGGCTCAGAGAAAAATACCCTGTATGTTTTTGTAGTAAATATTTTCACACCAACATTTTGAGTGGTCCTGTTGACCATGCAACTGTTTTGAAGGGATTCCATGGCACACTTGACTCGCCAGATGCCTTTAAAATTCCTATTTTGCTCAATTTTGACACCCTGCAGAATGGAACTCCCTGTATATTTTTTGTTCAAATTTGGTATATGGGGGTTTCAGTGTGTCCTGATTAACGCTGTGGTGTCAGATTTTAAATAAAAAAATGCCTAATATGGTTTTTCGAAAAACGCACCCATTTAAAAAATCGCAGTAGGCCAGGCTTTCACGGCAATGCCAAACCAATACTTCGCAACTGATGACCTTTCAGGGACATATCTATAAAAAAATTTTCCCGTTCAATTCCTTCAGCCTACTTAGATTTTCAGGGGTGTTAACATGAAAAACGGGACATACTGTATATAGCAACGCGAAACTTGCCTCAATTTTAATTATTATCGCTGCATTGTGCTTCTTATATTTACCACGGATTATCATTTTTGCCAATCGAACAACAATGGTTATTTTGATGATTATTACTCACAATATACTCCATAGCGTATTTAAAGCTTTATAATATGTGAAATTGTCTCAGCATCCTCGGCCATCTTGCAATGTAAATAACTATTATATACAATGACTAGATAATACCTCAACATAAGTGTATTGAGCAGATGCTTTGTTGCCATGCAACAAAGTGAAATGCTCTTGTAATTTATCGCAAAGCATAATTCCTGAGAGAATTTATCACTAGCAAGGACATGATTGGTTGTTTCTAAGAAACGAGCTACCTTATTGGATAAAAGTAGCAGGCATGAAGGAAATTATTGTATGTAATATCATAAGTGCCGGAAATTTTATCGATAATTTTTTCGAAAGCGCTATTTTGCCTAGAAAGATCACGAGTATAAATTGGTCTTTTATTTTCTGATAAAATGCCGAGAGCGAAGCTCGAGGGATTTTATCCCTGAAAATAAAAGCCCAATTTGTACCAGTGGTTTTGGTAATGGGCAAAATAGCGCTTGAGAATAAAATTATTTAGAAAAATTTCCGGCACGGGTGGTATTTGTCGAGATTATTTTACGAATACGATTTAATAATTTCTGTACTAATTTTTTCTATGTTTACATTTCCAAAACGACTCATTTTGAACGAGTTTCACAGCTTCGACTGTAGCGTTCGAGAAAACAAACATGACACTTGAATATCCAAGGCAAATGCGATTATACCTACACCCTGTTATAGCATTGGTTTATTTTCTGAATGTATAACATAAATTTAAACGGAGACGGAGGTCTAATAACAACAATTTAGCAATGTAAAAGTTATATAAATTTATTGATACAACGCTTAATAATACGGCAACATAATTTATAAGCTGCATAACTTAGAACATTGTAAAACACACCAATTTTAAGTAGTACGTGTTTTTGGTATGCACAAGTGAAATTATCGCTAGCAGAGGCATATGATTGGTTGCATTTTTATGGAAGGTGCTACTTTATTGGATGCAAGCAGTATGACGGATATAATCAATTTATATTTTAGTTTCTAAAACTTATTACCAATTTTATTGTTTGAGTATGGGTTGAGTACCTACACCATTTTGTTAAAAGGGGCAGACGTATACCCTATTATGTATACGTAAAAATCTAAAGGCCGCTTCTTTTCAATTTCGTCTAAAACACTTTATTGATTACCCCTTAAGTACCAGGAAAATTTAATTTCCTCTAAAATTCATTCCCTTTTTTGAAGGAATATATTTTTTACAAGAACATAGCATTTTAGGAGGTAAGGATGTAGGAAATTAACGTTTTATTCTTCTACAACTCGTTTGCGTGTAAAATAATTAAAATTAAAAACAACACAAAGCAACACCGCCCACAGTTCAACGGAAACGTCAGTCCATGGGTCAATCGCTTAATAAACGTTAATTCCTGCGGCCTGACGGCAATTGCCATAGTTATTGTTCTGAGAATATTGGAGGCACCTTAATAGTGGTCATTGTTCGCCTTGTTTTTGGCATCAATTTTGGTACAGATTTAATTAATATAATCATTAAAGCCACTGACGGACACAGGATATCAGTCTATATTACTCTATACAGTGTGGATAGAAATTGTGGAATATTGCTTATATTTCTTAAAATATTCCTCATATGAAAAACTTGTTTTAATAAGAGTGTTAAGGGAAATTATTTCCCGTTTAGTGATATCAAGCAATCTTTCGTAGCACAAAAAATGTGGTGGCCATGGTAACCGACTTGATTTTTTTAAATGGCACCATATACGTTTTTTGGTGAAAATTGATACATTGGAACTTTCTGAATACGATGCAATACAATTTTAATGGGGTCGCATAAGAAAAAAATACAAAAAAATAAGTTTTCTATTATGCTATTGACAATGTTTATCAAAATAGCCATAGCCATGCCAAAATCAGAACAATGGGAAACTGTCACTAGCTGTCAGTTGCTTGTAATTGTGTGCATTGTTACAGTAATCGTACTTTTTTTACTCAATGTTCTGTGTACTTAAGTACTTAGTAAGTTATAACGGCGCATGACTTAAGTGAAACGGAAAGAATACCGGTTAACATACTAAGTACTTAAGTACACAGAAAATGGAGTAAAAAAGTACGTTTAGTTTAACAATGTACACACTTACACAGCTAGTGACAGTTTCGCATTGTTCTGCCTAACTTGATGTTAATAATTATTTTGATAAACATTGTCAATAGCATAAGCAAAGTATAGTAGTTTTCCGGATAGTTGGAAACGGTCTAAAGTTCTCCAAGTTTTCAAAAACAAAGGCGCAAAGGGTGATGTGAACTCATACCGACCGATCACTATAATTTGTAACTTCAGTAAAGCATTTGAAATTATTCTTCATGACTGCATCTACCCACAAATACGCAATAGTATCACCACACAACAGCATGGCTTTATGAAAGGACGATCGACAACGACTAACCTTCTCTGTGCTACTCAGTTTATTGCAGAAGCGATCGATGCTCACTCTCAAGTAGACATAATTTACACGGATTTCTCTAAAGCATTTGATCGCCTGGATCATTCAATTCTTCTTAAGAAGCTCTCAAACTTCGGTTTTGTGCCACACCTCATTGCTTTTTTTCGATCATATCTATCAAATCGTGCACAATATGTTTACGACAGTGGCTTTGAGTCAAAGACCTTCACATCCACGTCGGGTGTGCCCCAGGGATCTGTGCTAGGCCCACTCCTATTCAACGTTTTCGTTAACGATATAGGAAGAGACTTAAATAGTTATCATTTGTTATACGCTGATGACGCAAAACTGCTCCACAGAATTACAAACCCGAACGATTGCCATATTCTACAACAAAACCTAATTTATTTCTATAACTGGTGCACTGATAACCACCTCGAACTAAACATCTCAAAATGTAGTGTCATGTCCTTTACAAGTAAGACGACCACAACTGAGTTTCATTACATCATCAATGGACAACAGCTGCCCAGAACAGCTGAGATCAAAGACCTTGGCGTCTATTTCGATTCTAAGCTCACCTTCAACAATCACGTTGATAGAACCGTTGCTGCGGCAAACAAAAAGTTAGGTTTTGTTATTCGTACATGCCGCTCTTTCACTGATACTAGCACTGTCAAGTTACTCTTTGAAACCTTGGTCCGATCGAAGCTTGAATATGCTTCTGTGGTATGGCAACCATGCTACCATGTGCACATAAATAAAATTGAGCAAGTCCAGAGACATTTTCACTCATTTTCACTATAAAACGTATCACTTTTATCCTTGCATCGGTTTTCCAAATCACATTCTTCTAGGATTATTTTCAGCCCATAGCTTGAGTAATAGGCAAATTGATAACAGTACCAAATTTCTAGAAAGCATTTTGAATAATCGGATTGATTGCAGTGAGCTTCTATCTCATCTCCAATTTCATATACCGAGATCTCAAGTACGCACCAATGATGTGTTTTATTTACCGACACCAAGGACAAATGTTCTCAAATTCTCACCTATATACTGTATGTGTGACAACTACAATCAGTTATGTAAGTCGGTAAACGTACATAGGTAGTACATACCTGTATAGGTTCAATAAGTTATATAAATTTTTATCTTACTTTCCTTAAATTTGTGGAATATTTTTTGTGAATGTCAGTATGTTTTCTTTAGCATAGTGAATTTAATTTCTAAGATTCTCTAGTGCTGTTTCTTTATCCTGTAATTGGTCCTCGGACTGTTGGATGTAATATAAATAAATATAATAAATAAATAAAATAATAGAAAACTTATTTTTTTGTATTTTTTTCTTATGCGACCCCATTAAAATTGTATTGTATCGTATTCAGAAAGTTCCAATGTATCAATTTTCACCAAAAAAAGTATATGGTGCCATTTAAAAAAATTAAATCGGTTACCATGGCAACCACATTTTTTGTGCTAGGAAAGATTGCTTGATATCACTAAACGGGAAATAATTTCCCCTAACACTTTTATTAAAACATGTTTTTGATATGAGGAATATTTTAAGATTAATATATATATATATATATATATATTCTGCAAAGAGTATAGTTCATTTTAAGCAAAAATATGTTAATATATAATTTTTTTGATAAAAATTATTTCAATTTTTCGAAATGTGTCCGATATTACCCGACTCTCCCCTACTTAAGTTCACAGAAAGTTGAGGAAAAAAAGTACGTTTAGTGTAACAATGTACACAGTTACACAGCTATAGTGACAGTTTCGCATTGTTCTGATTTTGGCATGGCTAACTTGATGTTAATAATTATTTTGATAAACATTGTCAATAGCATAATAGAAAACTTATTTTTTGCATTTTTTTCTTATGCGACCCCATTAAAATTGTATTGTATCGTATTCGGAAAGTTACAATGTATCAATTTTCACCAAAAAACGTATATGGTGCCATTTAAAAACATCAAGTCGGTTACCATGGCAACCACATTTTTTGTGCTACGAAAGATTGCTTGATATCGCTAAACGGGAAATAATTTCCCTAACACTTTTATTAATACAAGTTTTTCATATGAGGAATATTTTAAGAAATATAAGCAATATTCCACAATTTCTATCCACACTGTATATACATTTAGAAATAAATTGCGGCCAAGCGAACAACAAAGCCAGCTATAATATAGGTACCCTCTAATAGGATACGAAATTTTACAAACTTTTTAAAACTTGCATAAGAGCCTACGTGCCAAGTATTTTAAAAAGGCAATTTGGCAACAGACCCTCAGACTTGGGATGCCCACATTTAGTCAAGTGTTTTTTTTTTGCCGTTGTTTCATTTATTACGTATTATATTGGTGCATCTACCGTAAACCGAGCAATTAAAAATATTATTCTACTTTTGATAATTTGAATTTTGGATTTTTTTTACTTTAAATGCGAAAGTCTCGAAAATGTTCTATCTTTTTTACTGCAAGTCAACGTACATAAACCCCTGATGTATTCATGCTTAAAGCCTTCCTGGTACACGCAAATCTTACCGATGACCTACGATTACATTACCATAACCTGGCGACATATATCTCGTTAGTAACCTGTCCCAGATTACCCCAGATACTTTGCATTTCAGCCCGGAATTAGATCAAGATAGACCCGCCTAGGGTGATTCATAATACGACTCAGTTTTCAGACGCATTCAAATTCCACGATTGTTTAGATAACGGAGTAACTTAAGGGAAGTTTATACTAGTAAAGTGCACTTAGAACATGGAGCAGTATAAATACTGTTTCGTAAAAGGATTTTGGAAGAAAGCCTTTGTTATCTTTCGTTATCCTCAAAGCCTCTCAGCGTTATATTGGGCTTGTGTAAAAATAAAAGGAGAATGTTTACATAATCGACTCGTAGCCTGGAAATTGTCCTACTAAGTATGTCCCTTTTTTGTTTCTTCAGTGTGTAAGGAAATATTTTCAATTTTTCCAAAAGCTACACTAAGTTTTGTCGGAAATTTGTGGCGCAAACAGATCCATTTAATTTTTAATTGGGACCTATCCCACAAAATTTTATGATTATTATTGAAAGAATGTTCACATATTTTTGACTTCGAAATTTGATTTTTCCTTTCCATTTTATTGTCAAACGTTCTCTAACCCCTTTTTGGACCAATAACTTAATTTTACATCTTTTTTGTTTTTTGTCAAACTTTTTGATATCCTTAAAATTTTCGCTAAAATATAAAACTTGTGTCTGTTGCCATTTATTTTCAATAACTTGCTTCAAAATTAAAAATTTCTTTTGTTTTGTATGACTATGACAACGATAAATATTTTTAAAATTTTCAGTATTATATAGACAAATATATTTAGAAAACATTTATTCCATATTTGGACACTGATATTCACATGGAGTCATTTCTACATCTTATAATATTCAATTAAATAAACGACAATAAAAAGCATAAAAACAAATCTTGCTTAAAAATATATTTTATCTTACATTATTTTAGCCCTGCTGAAGGCCATAAACAACAGAAAGCTTGGTTTATTGTAGTAGTATATTTCATTACGAGTCTTGAAATAAAGATTTTTCCGTGCGCCTCACACGGGAAGTCATGCAAGCACGGAAAAATCTATTTGTGGACGTGTATAATGAACGATATTTTTTATTATACTTCTTTGAAAACGGAAACTTAAAACATTTTATCGGCATATTATAATAAATTTAATTGACAAAAAATAAATAATGCAGACAATATAGTGTTTGGTATGTATGATCCGTTTCCATGATTACTCTCAAATTATTTCAAAGGTGCTTTATTGTAAATTAGTTATTGTCAGATAAGGTGAATAAAACGTCAAAAATATTACAGAAATGTATCTACATATTGAAACACTTACGAATTAAAATACAAAATAGGTACATGTTAAATATCAGAGAGCATATAGAGTTTCTTAAATTTAGTTTACTTTGCTGTATATTTCTATTTTAAAGCCATATATTCGGTATTTTTATTCAGCGCACGGAAAGTTTTTCCATGCGCTGTTTCCGTGCGCTAGCCCGAAAAACCCCATCTTTCATTATTGCTAAAACAGAAGAAAATAAGGTGTTTTCAAAGAAGTATAATAAAAAGAATATATAATATATGATTTTGGCTGAAATACCCGTTATTTTGCCTTTTTACTACCCAAAGAAGATTTATCTATTAATTTATATCCTTTAGCAAAAAACCCAATTAATAATAAAATGGATGACACTAAATGGATACACATGGCAATGCTGTATCACTATCAGAATAAATAAGTGTAGAAGTGTATTACATAGCAAGATTCGCAAATGGCATATACAGGGTGTCCAACTTTAAAATTGTACAAATCCGTAAAATCTTCATTTTTGGAGATAATCGCATAAACTTTTTTTTGTTTGAAAGGCCTTCAAAAACCGCTTCTTCTTACCTTCCTGTGATTTTCAAAATGCAAACCCAGGGCCGACTGCGATTTTTTTATACCCCCGATTTTCACGAAAACCATTTAGCGATTTTTTTATTTAAAATCTGACACCACAACGTTAATCAGAACACTTCAAAACCCCCATATACCAAATTTGAACAAAAAATATACAGGGAGTTTCATTCTGTAGGGTGTCAAAATTGAGCAAAATAGGAGTTTTAGAGACATCTGGCGAGTCAAGTGTGTCATAGAATCCCTTCAAAACAGTTAAATGGTCAACATGACCACTCAAAATGTTGGTGTGAAAAGATTTACTACAAAAATATACAGGGTATTTTTCTTTGAGCCATCTCAAAATTCTGAATTTTTATTAAACTTTCTACTAGTCAGGAGTGCTTTGGAACCATTGAAAAAATATTAATAAACACAAAAGTAATTAATTTCTTTATAAAATGCCAACCAGCAAATAAAAACAATTTAAATTATTGGACCTTTCTCAACAAAGTCACTGTCTAAGATAATACATTTTCTGTGCCTTTCCTGTTGTGGTACACCAGCCACCTTAACTGATATGGACTTACTGACTGGCAGGCTTCTGTATTTCTTAGATTTAGTTCGTTTATAGTGTGTGGAGCGGTTTTGATATACTCGATTTTTGACCCGTATAAAGTTCAAAAAATTCGGTAATTTGAGATGACACAGATAAGAACACTCTGTATATTTTCTATTGGACCTTTGCACACCAACACCTTGAGTGGTCCTATTGACCATTCAACTGTTTTGAAGGGATACCACGGCACACTTTACTTGGCAGATGCCTTTAAATTTCCTATTTTGCTCAACTTTGACACTCTGCAGAATGGAACTCCCTGTATATTCTTTATTTAAATTTGGTATATAAGCGTTTTTGGGGTGTTCTGATTAACGCTGTGGGGTCAGATTTTAAATAAAAAAATCGCTAAATAGTTTTCTTGAAAATCGGAGATATAAAAAAATCGCAGACGGCCCTGTATTTGCATTTTGAAAATGGCAGGAAGGTCAAAAGAAGCGTTTTTTAAGGCCTTTCAAACATGCGAATATCTCCAAAAATGAAGCTTTTACGGATTTGTATAGTTTTAAAGTTGGACACCCTGTACACATATTATGATTATGAATCAAGGTCACGACAGGACCGGTTTCTTGTATTATTCATAAAATAAATCGATAAATAACGAATGCTTAAAATGGCTCAATTTTTTCGCCCTTGAAAGTAGGTACACCCTTTATTTGTGACCCGCTTAATACGAGGTACATTAGCTTGCCGATTTCTTTTTCTGTGCCGCCTTTTGTTGTACAACCTTATCAGAAAAATATAAATCCTTTCTGGTTCGCGTGATTTTGAAATTCACGTGCCGGCTCGCGGCTCGAAGTGACCCATTTAAGCCCATGCCAAGGAATTAAATTTAGCGTCCTGTGTTTGTTCGGCGTTCGTGCGGTGCATTCGTTTTTTTTTTGTCGAATATTTTTGCGCCAAATTACGTATCGCCACCTAAGCGGGCAGTCGTTTTCGTGTTGGGCACTTCCTACTGTGTAGGTACCTGGCGATAAATCAAAATTCACTTGTTCATACATCAAACGCTTTGAGCTTTAATAATAACAACGTTTCAAATTAAAAACTTCTAAGAGTATTTTGTAGGTGGAACTGCAAAAGCGCCACTTTCTAGCTTGCGACCAGTGGCGTAGCTAGGTGGGGGCGCCCTCTTTATAACACGCTTTTAAAACGAACTAAAAAATACAAAATATTATAAAATCCGTATAATATTTATTTGTACTTATAATGAAGTATAAAATAAAAAAACCGTTTTAAAAACAAGCTTTTATTTGCCATGTACTAAAACGAATAATAGTAGTATATTATACACCTAGGTTGAGAAGTGAGCCATTATTTACCGAGCATTTTTATATGCGAGGTAAATAATGGCCTTCTCAACCGAAGTGTATATAGAATTTGTTTTACTACTAACATTGAAATATTGCCATATTTTAGTCATTTCTCGCTTTTTTCAAATACTTCAAAAAATATCAAGTAGCCTGGGAGTTCAGTTGTCAAGCTGATAAAATTACACTAATTTTTAAATGTCACATAGAAAATTTTTCATTATTTATCTAGGTATTTTTTTATTTTTATTTACCTAGGTAGAGAAATATTACTTCTCATTAGAGGAATGGGGTAAATAATGGTGATTTCTCGGGTTAGTAGTAAAAAAATAAGTTTAGGTTTTCGTTAAGATAATTTAATTCCAAATTGCGACAAGTTTTTGCAAATTGAAAAGCTTGTCGCGCGAAATATTGATGAAAGAAGGTACCAATTTATTTTTGTTTACTACTAACCTGAGAAATCAATATTATTTACCTCATTCCTCTAATGAGAAGTAATATTTCTCTACCTAGGTAAATAATGATAATAAAAAAATACCTAGGTAAATAATGAAATATTTTCTATATGACATTTAAAAATTATTTTCATTTTGTCAGCTTAACAACTGAACTCCCAGGCTAAATCTATTCAAAAATGTAAAATATGGCAATATTTCAATGTTATAGTAGTAAAAAAAAATTCTATATACACTTCGGCTGAGAAGGCCATTATTTACCTCGCATATTATATTTTTCGGCGCTACGTGCCTCAGGATTTAAATATGCTCGGTAAATAATGGCTTACTTCTCAACCTAAGTGTATAATATACTATTATTGAACATAGACCTTCAGATAGTGACAGATTTTCCTTACTGATTTTCTCATTTATGCCTTGGAGAGGGTTGAAAGGTAAATCGATGCTGAGTAGGAAAATAGTAATTTTAAGTTTGGCCCCCGGGGAAAACATATGGAAAATTCGATTTTTCAAAACAGAAAAAAAGGTACTAATTCTCACTTATGCCATGTTCACTGTATGATTTCTTATACTATTCCGACCTCGAAAACCCAAAGGCATAAGTGTAGCGTGTGGAAAAAGGGTTGAAATAAGGGTTTGGCAGATCACACAAAAAATGACTTGGTTTATTGACTCCGTCAGTTATGCCGTTCGAAATGGTGAAAACTTATATCTTCACTAGCCCAAAAATTGATTGGCAGAAGTGACGCGTGGGGAAAAATGCACTTTTGGGTCGGAAAATAAGTCGGAATTTTTTCTTCCGTCAACTGATTTCTGCACTTATGCCTCTGAAACTATAGAAAGTTTTATTGCTATTCATTTTATCCCTGAGAAAATCAGTTGACGAAAAAAAAATTCCGACTTATTTTCCGACCCAAAAGTGCATTTTTCCCCATGCGTCACTTCTGCCAATCAATTTTTGGGATGGTGAGGATATAAGTTTTCACCATTTCGAACGGCATAACTGACGGAGTCAGTAAACCAAGTCATTTTTTGTGTGATCTGCCAAACCCTTAATTCAACACTTTTTCCACACGCTACACTTATCTCTTTGGGTTTTCGAGGTCGGAATAGTATAAGAAGTCATACGGTGAACATGGCATAAGTGAGAATTAGTAGGTACCTTTTTTTCTGTCTTGAAAAATCGAATTTTCCATATGTTTTCCCCGGGGGCCAAACTTAAAATTACTATTTTCCGACTCAGCATCGATTTACCTTTAAACCCTCTCCAAGGCATAAATGAGAAAATCAGTAAGGAAAATCTGTCACTGTCTGACGGTCTAACAGTGATTGGTTGATAAGCAAGTACCTATTTGCCAAAGTATGCATTTTTTCTTTACAATTCGCGCGACAAATGAATTTTAAATAGAATAACATACAATACAACATATTTTCAGTTTTTTGTCTGCAGTTGGACAAGCCGAGTGCGGCGTTGCCAGAACTAAATTCGCGCCGAAAATTCTATGCGCCGAGAATGAAGCGTTCTGTCAGGTACATGTGACGTGGCCCACTAGATTTAACGCTCCGCTGTTCTTTCGTAACCGGCTCGTCGTAATCCGCGCACGCGAGGTTTTAAAATAAAAGCCGTAAGAACCGAGGAGGCGGTGTATCTCTCGCGGCGTATCGATCATTTTCCAGGGGAAACACACCTCCTGAATAGTAATTCTTAAGTTTACTTACGAGGACTTCCTTTCAAAACATCCTGAAAGATTTATTCGAATGGGATGCGAATATTTTATTCTGCGTCGGGGGACTGCTGACTTTCTCGTTAAAGGGGATTTGACAGCCGGAATTATACTTTCGATTTTTACGTGGAAACTCAGATATTGGTTATAGTCTCGCGCACAAAATATATAGGTTAAGAAATGCGGCGTCAATGCTTTTGCCTGGCAACAGCGCTGACAGGAGGCAGAACGGTCAGCGCCACCTTACCGGGTTGGATGAACCTTGGTTGGAATTTCTGTAAGGAATTCTGCGGGGGGGGGGGGAGGGGCAAAGGGGGAGAAGCGGGAAATTTGAACTAGGATCTCCCACTGGAATATTGAATTACTTTTAATTATTGCTTTATTTCAAAAAAAGAGCGCATAATGTGATATATTCCGCCACATTATGTGTTCCTTTTCAGAAATAAAACAATTAAAAGGACTACAGGGATATATTAAAGTATTTTCGTTTTTTTTATATATATTTAAAACAAAAACCAAAGAAACATATCAGGCAGGTATAATAATAATAATTCTCGCCCTCACAATACTCCAATCTAGGAGTATTGTGGGGGGGAGAGGTGGCAATTACTATTATTTAGGATTATTTTTGTCACCACCACCAATAAAACCATATACAAAAACTTAATGAATAGAAACAAAATAAAAATTAACTCCTATTTAGAAAATACATATCACAGGTCCTTGGTCCTCTTTCAGTCCGGATAAATCACAGATAAACAGTCTTGGTCATTGTTAATATTCCCAGTCTACCGAACTTGGTTCGGCAATCCGGAAACATGTAATAAAGATAAAATCGATTAGTGAGTTCCTTATCAGCAGATCGCAATAGCTACAAGTAAGGGAAGCAAATATGTTAGATAGGAAATAATAAAGACAGTTAGGAATTTTTAAACTTCTTGAGTTTTTTAGTATGTCCCTCACTAATTCGCTTCGTACCTTTTTTCTCCCTGATATACTTAAAAATAGTTAACCTCACACATTATTTATTAATGAATAAAGCAATTTGACCTATTGTGGATGATGTTGAAGTAACTCCGGCCATGTCTGAGATTCTTCGGGGACACGCCACCTGCTGCGTCTTCTATTCTGAAATTAAGTTGCCTCCATTCTCCGTTTCAACAGTTTCCATTGTATCTAAAATAATAAAAAGGTGTTATTTTTTACTATCGGTACCACCTATCTTTAAATCAAACAGAAAACTACTACTGGAGTTAAACAATAAAAAACACATTAAAACACACTAAACACAGAAAATAATAACTGCTGGAAAACAACGACTACTAAGTAGACGGGGCTTTCAGTATGAGTCATTTTAGCAGTCGAACGAAACTGGTTCGACTATGCTTTTACTGACTATTGATATTAATCTAGTGGTAATAACATAGACAAGAAGAAACAACAGGAATAAAGGGAATAAATATAACTTGTAACAGTGTCTCTAAAAATAGCCCCCTAACCATACTTTTCACACTGCCTATTCATATTTGGAATATTTCTCGAATAACACATTGATAATAACTCGGGAAGAACTGTTATGAGTTACGGCATTAATAAATAACATATTTGACTTACCTTGTTCGAGATTGTTGATATATTAACTTCAAAATTTGCAAATTCATCGATCGCCCAAGGCGTCTGATCCGGCGATTCTATTGGTCCAACCCTCCAACCCGTAATGTATAGGCAACCCGTTTAACATAGGGTCGCGTTCAGAGCGAATATAGCTCACTTTTTGCTACCTTCGATCATACCCTTCGGCCTTCACAACCCGACGTAATGGCCGATCTGTGTTGCCAATGCGCCGGACCCAGTTGCATACCCCTGGTCTCGCGGTGCGGATATTTCCATTCTTTTGCAATGAATGTTTCCTACCAAAATAACTATTGTTTAATATTAAAAGAAATGGCTTGTGGCATATGGGACAAAATGCTTTGGTAATTGACAACACCAAACTAGTTTCCAATATCTAATGGAAATTGTGTATGGGTCTTTCGGAGGTGTGCAGACCACGACAGGTACCTGTTTCGGGCTTGTTGGCCCTCATCAGGCAGACGTAGCGCACCTCAGCCGAAAAGACCCAGACACGTTGGCTAAGTGGAAAAGGAACTAGTATAATGCGGTGAGCATTTACCATCCAACGCCATCTAGCTGGTACTGCCAAAACCAAAGCAATGTGAGTGTGTATATATCGACCGGTCGATCGACATATAAAAAGAACTCGGCAAAGCGGCGCGGCGCGGTGGAAAAAAAAACCAGAAGAAGCATACATACGGGGGCCAAGAAACTCGTTTGATTCATCACCGAGTATCTTCTAATATATAGAAATCAACAAGGATCGAATCGTGAGTTTCAATCCTCGTGTGCTTACGTCTATAGCCAAACGATGATTAAACAGAATGAATATTTAGTGTCCCCATTATAATTTTAAAAGAAATGGCTTGTGGCATATGGGACAAAATGCTTTGGTAATTGACAACACCAAACTAGTTTCCAATATCTAATGGAAATTGTGTATGGGTCTTTCGGAGGTGTGCAGACCACGACAGGTACCTGTTTCGGGCTTGTTGGCCCTCATCAGGCAGACGTAGCGCACCTCAGCCGAAAAGACCCAGACACGTTGGCTAAGTGGAAAAGGAACTAGTATAATGCGGTGAGCATTTACCATCCAACGCCATCTAGCTGGTACTGCCAAAACCAAAGCAATGTGAGTGTGTATATATCGACCGGTCGATCGACATATAAAAAGAACTCGGCAAAGCGGCGCGGCGCGGTGAAAAAAAAAACCAGAAGAAGCATACATGGATTTACATCAAAAACAAAATAGAGAGAAAATCGCATGCATCACCTTAAGCCGGACACTATGTAGATTATGTGATGTTTAAGGTGCTACGTGACCCACTTATCCGAGCAATATAAGAGTAGATACCCCATCTATATAGCCAAATTCATACATATTCAAGGGCGCAGCTATGCATGATGTTGCACAAAATAGTTGTAAGCATCCACCCCAGAGCATTCATTATAGAATCACCTCAGGCGCTTTTTAAAAGCTTTTATTTAACTTGCAATGTATGTATGTATGTATGTATGTAATTTGTTCGGGTGGAATCTTATATTTTGTAGTGGAACCAAAGTGAGTTTGGTATATGTGGGTTGCGCGAGCCACCTTTGTAAAAATTTAAGTTCTCCCTCAAACATACCCTCATTACCCTCGTTTGTGCCACTGCTTTCAAACTTTCTAAAACAACTGGAGACTTAAAGCGAAACGGAGCATCTACGGCGCCCTATACTTTAGTTGGGGCGCTTTTGTAAGAGTTTGGACGTGGTAAAAACCTGAGACCATAAATTTTTAACGAGGCTCTCCCCGCGGGAAAGATTTGGTTCAAGGGTCGCCTCGTCCTGTGCCCGTTAATGAGGACTGCCGGGATGCGACCGAGTCTATTTTTAGCTGCCAGTTGATACCGTGGGGAAGGTCAAGTTGGCGGTGCTCAGAACGAGGGCGTTTAAGTGGGGGAATGAGTCTTGTAAACAACACTTCTCGAGTTTTATAGATTTTCGATGAAGACAATGATAGGCGCTAGTATTGTAGGCGCACTGAGAGATTGCGTCCGCGGGGAAGCGGGGAGCGCGGACAACGATTTGTCGCTATTGGCCGACTGCAACAGTGCAAAAAATGCACCGCGCTTTCGTATTCCCAATTAAAAATAGAACCAAGGCGAGGTTCAGAGGACTGATTATCCCTAGGCGGAAGTTTTCAAAACTTCCCCGCGGACGCAATCTCTCAGGCCAGGGAAATTACGGTAAAAAATAACGAAACCTAAACAAAATTCATAACCGCATTTTGATAATGCCATCACAAAATATTGGTAATAAATTAATGAACGCCAGAATTGTTTTTTATACAAAATAAACATACGCGTGTGGGCGTTTTTTAGACAAATACATTTTATTGTTGTAATAAAGACGGCATAAATATTAACTGCGAATTTTAAGCTGCATTTATTAGTAAGTAAGGTATATAAAGTTGAGATTGATAAATTAAACAGATTACGTTTGCGCAAGTATCCGAATGATGTAAAAATGACATTTTGCGTAATATTTTGTTGGGCAAAAATATTAACTGCGTTTTTATTATTTATAATTACCTTAAAAATCAAGTATTAACAATTTGTTCTGAAATTAAACATATTGTTTCGCCGAATATCGCATTTTAAAGAAATTTTAAGCTGTCTTTGAAAGCAAAATTATTAACTGGTTGATTTTTGTTAAACTTTGTAAGTGGATAGGTACTAAGTCTTGTTAAATTTTTTGAAATTAAACAAAAATTGGTAACGGAAGTATTTTGAAATGACAAATGACAGTTGACCTACATGCGCCGTAAATAAATGTTTAATTTCGCTATATGTGATTTAATATAGTTATATTGTAAAAAGTTAAACAAAAAAAAACAGTAAATATTTTTGCCTAGTCTATACCAATGGGAAGTTACAGCTGACGTACATGCGGCTCAGATAAATGTTTAATTTTGCATAAGTTACATTCTATTTGTAAAAGGGAATGATCTTCTGCAATAAAAACGTAGTTAATATGCTTTTGCCGAAATAGAAAATTATCCGATTTTTATCCCTGTTTGTCGATCTAAGTTACTTCCATATTCCTAAAATGTTTAATTTCTTAATATAAGGGAAGGGAAGTTTTTTTTATCTAAAGAGTCTAAAAAAAACAGTTAACATTTTTGCTCGAAATTTCTAACGAAAAATAGGTGTTTTTTGAGGTAACTCAAGGTTCCGTTTTTTCAAAATGTTTAATTTTTGGTTTCTACCAACGTATTTACTTATAACTTTGATATGGTAAAACAAAATTGCAGTTAATATTTTTTTTCTAGGTCAAATTCTATTTTTCCTGGCCTATCAGTGCGCCTACGATAGTAAGACTATCAGAGTACCAGGCCAAACCTTGTCTGGCCTAGTGCTCTCAAATAGTGTTACTACTGACGCTAGATAATAATTTAACAAGCGTTGTGCAATTCACTTACTGGCTCTTTATAACGTCAACGTATATCCAACATAGAGCTTATTTTATTAAATTGTGGTGCTTTGTGAGAGGAGCGCAGGTAAATGAATTTAATTCAGTTCACAAATCTAGCTGCAAGCGGTGCACCGCGTGTCATTTTTAAAAATACCCTCAATTAGCTCCAGGGCCAACATCCCACTTTGTAACTCTCCAGCAAAATAATTACGCTTAAGTGGGGAACGAAAGAATGACAAACGACTCGAAAAAAGATTAGAAGAAAGACTAAATAAAAATAGCGAAACGGTGGAGGTTGCACAATGGGTTAATTAGTAGCGCCGTCCTTTAATTAATTAGCCAGGTAGGTCGTGTCATCTATAGGGCGATACCAGACGAGATTGGATAAATAGAATGGAGATATTGAAAATAATCCGGATCAGAAATCACAAAAACTTTTACACTAGCTCTGTCTTTATTTAGTATTGTTATTAAACGCGGGAATGACGTCGATGTGCCTGTAAACTCAGATATTTATGTTGGCTTTCGTTTTTACAATTACCGCTTTATACTAAATTGTTTTGTCTTAGTATCAAGATTACTTGTGTGTGAGGGAAATGACTCGCGTTGTGCTGCCCCGTTATCATCAGGAGTACCACCACGCGGGCGTGAACCAGTGGCACTAAAAATTCTTCTAAGTATAATAGCAATTTTGACCATGTACAGTAGAAAAACGACACGATTATGGCGGAATTCATTTATAAATCTTATGATGTCTTTCGCCCGTTCAGCAGACAATTTAACAATGACCCAGTCTTCCTGCGACATACTTTCCCGCGCAAATGGGCCCTACCTCCGTCCCTCGGATATAACGCCCATATATTTCCTCGGCTCTCGTCTCTCCGGCCCTTCTGCAAAACGGGAGCACGTACCACCTAATCCGACTGGCGTTTTTCATCCCAATCTTAATCACGTAGCAACGTTAATTACGTCGACCGGGTTGCTCCTTTCCGCCACTCGGCCAATTTATGCCTCTTAATCGGATGGAGCTACCGTTTTAGGAGCGCGAAATTTTTATTTTTTGATGGATTCTTTGGGCGATTATTTTTTAAATGTCGCTTGAATCTATGAAAGGCTTTACCTGGTTGCTGCATACATGCACATTGTATTCAAGTTTTACGGAGTAAAGTTAATACCAGCGCCTTCACCAAAAGGCTAAAATATCGGTTATTAACATTTTAAATTAAACATCGATTTACCCATTATATTAAACCATGATCTATTTGCCTGTGCCGTAACAAATAAAATAAGTGCTGTAATCACAACTTTTATTTCATAATTCGGTAAGTGTCTTAGGTAAATTCTTTCAGATTACATACAAATTTAGCTCTTCTTTAATTTAGCGTCCTCTCTGGTTTTAATTTACATCTGTCCGATTCCAATAATTTTTTCACAATAATTGAAGACTGGTCTGCGTAAATTGCTGCAACGGGATTTTTTGCTAAAGCAGTTCTCGGTGGCTGTGCACTAGGAATTTGAGTTAATTTTTTAGTCTGAAAAATAATATTATCTTTATTACGCTTATAGGTATTGTATAGTAAGGGTAGAATGTAAAGGCGAAGTCGGCAATAAATCATCAAAGAGAGAAAGCGATATATCTAAAGTTCGCTAAGCACCTTTCATGAAAGGAAGAGAGATAGAAAACCTAGTACCTACTTGTCTTGTATTACTAGTTGATTGTTTAAGGCGGGCAGGGTCGGCCTAGAATAAATTATTGCTTTACTACCTGATGTGAACGGACGGATTAAAAATTTGTACTTACGTACCTGTTGTAATTTCATTTGTAATTTTTGAAGATTAATTCGGTAATTTACACTGGCAATTAAAAGATAATGATCCTGAAATTCAAAGTAGGTCTTAGGTATTTAAATAATTATTGTAATGGTTAGGCAAAAAAATATATATTTATATTTTTAGTTACAAATTACATATCAACATAAAATAAACTTTACATAGTCAGAAGTCAGTATATACATAATAAATAAATAATAATTAGATACATTTAATTCGTTATGAATTTTAGTCAGAATATAAAATACTATCATCCGAATATGAGTCATTTAAATTAATAATAATAATTGGGTCTATGTCAACGTCCAATATCTTTTCTTTTTCCCAACAATCCTTAATAACGTTCTCGGTGTGTTTTATACAACTGGACCAGTTTTCTTTAATGACTTCCTGGAGAGCTTCTTTCCAAATGGACATTACCGTGTTATCATCATGCATTGCCTCAGATACAATTTTCTTATTAAACAAAATTTTGCATTGGGCCCATATCAATTCTATTGCATTAAATATACAATGATATGGGGGAAGCCTCAACACTTGATGTCAGACGCATAATAAGGCAACTTGGATTTATAATTTTTAATGATCTGGAGCAACTCAATTTTAAGGGAATTTTCAAATGCGCACTGAACCACCAAAATAGTTTTGCAATATACACTCTTACAAATGAGCTTGGTCTATGGCTTTCCTATTGCGCTTTTAGACTACAAGTGTAAAAATAGAAGTAAATTTTTGAAGAGGTCATCTCGCAACCGATATGGTTAATAAATCACGACATTTACTCTACCCTATCCAGATCAATAACATGTTGTCGAACTCAAATCGTCTGCATCAGGTTCGCGGCTCAACCCACTAACTTTTTAATCATCCTATCCGCCACCGAACGAAATTGGATTTACCTTTATTTCCCAAGATGAAAAATTACTAATAAGAGACGACAAGAGGGACCCGTGCGCTTAATTAAAACCCTGGAAACTTATCAAAATCAGTCATTAGCGACCAAGCTTAAACTTTAATACTTAAAAACCGTGTTCCGGGGAAAGTTCCGGTTCGGGCCCTTTTCACCGTTCATCAAATTACGCAGCCATTGTCATACTTCAGCGCGAAGGCGTAAACAGTGTTATCAAAGTTTAGAGGAAACAAAAACTAATGAAAACAGAACAGGGGTGGAGGGGAGCAGCCAGATTTATCGAATTATCGGCCTCCGAAATAATCTTCCGTGGAAGTTTAAAATTCGATTCTCGATTCTCTGGAGAGGGAGTTTCGTCTGGTGTATGCAAAACTGTTGGGAATTTTAGGGATTAATTTTACCGTTTGATTCATTAGGAGGATCCCTTGCCTGGCGAATTTGCATTCTTCCATCCATTTCTGGATTAAAGCCTATTGCCAGTTGCTCGAGAAACAAATACAGGGTTAGGTATCACTTAGTAAAAAAAAGTTTACCACGTGCGCAGGGTGGCTTAAGAAAACATAGAAAAATATTTTTAGATTTTTTTTACGAAAGGGTAAAAACCCCTATTTTCCCTGTAAATCTCCGCGTCTAATTACGTCAACCAATATGGCTTCGGAACGTACTATCAGCTGGAAGTGATTGTCCGCGGTGTTGCCGTTGTTTTAGAAAGGATGAAAATACCTTTTTACTCAAACAAATTTAAAATATACATAAATAACAATCGATTTGAATCTGTACAGCCGCAGCGCTGCTATAGATTTAGGTACTCGAGGTTCGCCTGGATTCAGCTTATCTTAGTTTGAAATTTGAAAACAGAAAACAGGATATGCTAGGTAATCCTGAATCTCTAGGCGTTTTTTGTTTTTGCATTTTCACATAGCAGTACCAAGGTATTACAAAACTACATACACATTTCTCGCCTCGCGAAACCACGAAAGTTTCGTAGAGATGACCAGGGGCGGATTAGAGCTATGTTGGGCCCTAGGCTAAATTTATTTAAGGGCCCCTTGACCCGTCGCAATAAAAAAATTAGGTAAAATTTAAGTAAAATTTTAAGTGCCGATAGTTTTTTATCACCACTTTTATTTATTTTATAAAAGGATATATTGAAAAAATATTAATTTAACATTTAACTTTATGTACTAAGAACAGAGTAGATACATAGGTACTTATTATTAATTAAAACCTTTTTTTCATGGCTTTTATACTTGCAAAGCTTGCCACAATTTTTCTTGTTTCTATAATATTAAGGATTCGGGTTTTTGTTCTCAAGAAATACTTCTAAAACAAAGTAAAAAATAATATCTGGAATTATGTATCTACCTAAAGTGAGACCTAAAGAGCGAAAAAATCCTTCACCGGCTTGGCAACAGGGACGTACTCGATCGCAAAAGTGTATTTACGCGATTTTATCTTGTTGTTTTCAGCTATTTAGACACTGCCACAAATAATTTTATCCATGTTTTGAACCATTTTAATTAAGCCAATATTTTTTTTCCGAAATAATGATGTAAACAATTGTAAAACTAAAATTAAATAAAGGTCGTGCCTCATAGTGCGGCCCTGGCGAATATCTCAACGCACGCGCTCTTGTTTACGCCAGGCGTAAGACTTGCTCGATTTTGGTATAGAGAACAAAAACCAAAAACAGGAAGCAAGCAAATCACCTAAGCTTAATTTTTCAAATTTCAGCAGGAAAAGATCAACCTACCTTCAACATATTTTGACATTCAGATATCAGTGGTATTAGTATTAATGCCTTTTTGAAAAAAACATTTATTTTTTGAACATTTTGCAAAACTTCGGCTTGCTTTGAAGCCTTTAATTTTGAAATTTTTCTTTTTTTTTGCTCCACTTGGAACCGAGCTCGTCTGAGGAACACCACTCATCTCTTTATTATTTTTAATTGCTTTGTTGTTACTGACACTAAATTAATCTAACCTAACTTATGAAAGCACAGAGAATAGACTGAACTACAGAACATTAAACATGACTGACCCCATCGTGGATCGTCGGCACCGGCGGCACTGGCGGTAGCGCGCCACGCCGTATGAACAGATGCCGATATGGGATAATATGCTCGTATTAATCATGCGTCGCTGTGCCTGTTACCCCCTCTAGCGGTGAGTGGACTAAATAGAGTACCTAACAGCCTAGATGAAAAAATAAGGAGTGATGTTTTCTTTGTCTGAAATTTTCAATTGAAAATGTAAAACCTTTTCCAATTTCGAATTCCGATCGAAACATCGAATTAAGAACGGGCCCCCTCGATTAGGGTAATCCGCCACTGGAGATGACGGACTGACAGACGTAAAAACTGGACACAAACGCACAAAACAGTAGAGGTTGGTGTGGTGCGTAATAATTATCGATATCGATGTCAATGTTAGATTAGTTGATTGCGTGTCAAAAAAATAATTTTAATAAAACTTATTGAAAGTCTATCTAACTAAATAAAAAGAATGCTGTGATTTCTTAATGCCGGCGTTATTGAACTGAACGCTTTGCAATACAAAAAATGTCGATGTGTATCGAATCGACGCATAGTTTTCTTCGACGTCGCATCTCTAGCATCTCTACGCCTCAGACTAGTTAGTTGCTGGTCTGGTTGCCTGCAACCTGCACGACAAGGCAGGGTAACGCGAACGCGTGAATCATCGTATTTCGGCCGATGCACGATACATTGTTTGGGTATCGTGGGCCGATATTTACTTGACGTTTCCCTGCGTCCCTCTTAATTTTCGGCGATATTTTCCCGTATTTGTGTACTTTGGTGTGTTTTAAAGCTATTTTGCAATTAATTGAACGCCAGCCTTTTTACTAGTGCACTAGGACCGCAATATTACAGGTTAGAAGGGCTAAAATTAATTTAGTTTTGAAAGTAGGTACCTATGTGAAATAGTGAAACATGTTTTTAGGCGTGCGACTAACATTTTCCCACCGAGGATATTGATGAAAAAAGAAGTACCTTAGGATTATGTACTTTGTGGAATCGACCAGGCAAACTTAACGGCTAAGTTACGAAGCACCCTCGCTTGGTCGAAGTAATGTTTTTTGATTGACCCACTTATTTGGCCTGGCCCAGAATAAGTAGAAGAGAAGATCCTGAAGTAAAAATGCAAACATTTTTAATTTAATTAACCGAGTGAATTGGTGCATCGAGGTTAAAGGCGGCCTCTTTGAACAGCTACTGTAGTTCTCTGCATATGTGCAATGTGTGCTAGTGCAGTTGTGTTTTTTGGTTACCCTTCGGGGATCCTCCTCCGTGGTCGTCAGGCTGAGTACCTCGCTTCAAAACAAAGGAATGGCGGAGGAAAATAAGAGGTCCCCAACAAATTTAGAAAATGTGAATATTTAATCCTGGAAATGTCAGTAAGGTAGGTGTTTCATAGGCATTCTACATGTTCCTTAGAAAGTAATCGTTTCCAACTTAAATCGAAATTTTGTCCATAGGCGGCGTTTTTTGAGGGGTTTATACAATTTGAAAAAAAAATTTAGGCTTAAGACAATTTTTCTTTATCTGCCATAAAATTTTTTGTACTAAGTGATAGTTAACCCTGTGAACATTAGAAAAACGCAAATTTCAATTTGATTGCTTTAATAGGGCAGGACCAATTATTACATATTTCTATATTTGTCATAGAACGACAATTATACAGAAGAAGAGTTGTGATTTTTTTATAATGTATGCCGTTTGGACTAATTATAAGTGTTTTAACTTTAGTTGCGGATTAATGATTTTGTTTAGACTCCAAACATGCTGTCTTAAATTTAGCGCTGTTACCACATGTCGTGCATAATATAAATGCCCGGCGCCTTCTATGTTTTACGCGCGCAAAGTAGACACTGCCAAATTGGTCGAGAAACAGACTCCGCTGAAGCTATTAACCTAGAATAACCCATGCAAACAACGCGCATTATCAACGTTTTCTTTTTAATAACTACATTCCGCGCTGGCAGCGAAACATACACAAAAACGGAGCTGCAATATATTTTACTGGAAATTAACAAACAATGCGTTCTCCGCGGTTCACCAAACTCAAATGCAAATTTTCGGATAGGCCGGCAAAAAGCCAGGGCCGAATTTACATTTTAATGGTACCGAAACTAAACATAGAAAAGTGAGCGATATTAGCGCAATTTGTATTAGTCATTTGACGCCGATCCCGGTGATTTATAAGATCCAGCGGGTTTGGTCGAGCATTAAATGAAAATGCCCGTATCTATAAATTGTTTGGCAAATCCGGCGTGTAGGTAGATATATGTATAAATAACGACAATAAAATATTTATATATATGGGCCTCCGAATATATTTATTTTGCACAATACATTTTGGAGTTGCGAGCATCCAATGCAGCTGTTCTAAATAACTTCAAAATTTTGATTAAACTTTCTTCAAATGCTAAGTAATATGGTCTAGTCTAGTTACTGTTTATATTATTTAGGTACAAGTCTTCTTCTTCCTCTTTTTCGCTTAACGCAACTTTCTTTTTGGAGGGTTCATAATGATCTCTCCTTTATGTTTTCCCAAGCCAAAGCCCCACTAAATCTAAATTTTCCGGGACAAAGTTATATCCCCTGACAATGCTTGATACAAGGAATACCTGACATAGACTTCCAGACAATATTCATCACTTAATTCCGCCTTAAAAGTTATCCTTTTGATTAGCATCCCATCTAAAAGGGGAGACATGAAATTATCCAGGTAATACAATGGTCTTAATTGGCAGTAAGCACTAAAGTATCAGATTCCATTCGACGAGGTTGTGTTCGCCCTTACTTTAAGTGGCATAGGGGGAATATTATGCCTTTACGAAAATTAGAACGTACCTTTTAACCTATTATTCTCTATGGACTGTTTATATTAATAGGGCTTTTACGTAAGCGGTTTCGGTGAAATAACAATGTATAATGTAAGGGTTTCTGGCTAACTCAATAATAAAATAATTTAATGGGAAAAGGTTCGTAGTAGGTAGCTAAAGTAGGCAAAATTGCCACATGAAATCGACTGTGACTAATCTTCATCTTCATTATAATTATTATAATTAGGTAGGTAAATTAAGTATGTTCAGCGCGTAGCGTCTAAACCCCTGACCAATAGGAACGCCGGTTCCTTGCTGATGACAAGTTTATCACGCCGTGAATGTAAGAATCTCCAGTAGCCATTAATATATCAAAGATATCTGATGTGTAATATAAACAAACACTGCGAAACGTAAGCAAAGCACTCGAGGCAAATATTAGTCAAAGGCAGTCCGGATATTGATTATGCTAAGATATTGGAGCTAGTCGGTATTATTACGATAATAAATTCGATAAAGACGAGCAATAAACGTCCGCAAAAGTAAAGGCTCCGGAATGAACTCTCATTACAGACGGGAGTTGCTGTGCTTATACATTGTGTTTAGCATTAATTGCTAAACTAAGCTAATTTCATAAATAGCCTGGGGTAACGGCAGAAGTCAGAGTAATACAACGGGATAACGCTTTATGTTTACATATGGTGTAAAACACACACACGACTGGTACCTACTTTAAAAATCAGTGAAATAAATAAAAAAAACTCATGTTTGCTACGAAAAAAAATATCATCAGCATTCGCAAAGAAAAGATTCATCAGAAAACGAGTACATTTATAATACAGATCAGGACTTTCTTATTTATGAATTTATAGTATAGTCCTCCTTACGGCAGAATGGGTGCGACGTAAAGGGGAAGAACTCGCAAATATTATAGAATTAGTCACAGTTCAGGGGCGTAGCTCAATTTTGTGTAACTCACTGACTTACTTTTCATATAATTGTTATTTCATTTATTGTTAATATTATTCTTAACGGTGATACCTTAGATTATGGAGGAAGGCAAACCCTTATAACATTGGCAATTATTTCTCGTGCTTGAGAATGCAACGTTCTTCCCTGTTTACTCATTTTGCACACGTTAACTCCCGAACATACGAAACGCCACTGAGCTCTCTGCGCCGGCGGAAAAAACTTGCCAGCGGCCTAAAAAATGAGGTCTCTATGGTAGCCCAAATACGCAGTTAACTTTACGTACTATAGAAACAGGCACAAAACGCGTTGGCTAACTGATTTTGTCAGCCGACTCCTTCGCAGAAGTGCTGTGTTGCCGTATTTTAAAGGCGATGGTAGACGCGACGATGTTGAAAAAAATATAATGCGAGCTTTATTTTTCCGGTATAACAGAGTTCAGAAATTCGGCTTCAATATGATAAAACTTGTATTCGCCAATAAATAACGACTACTCGTTTGGGAAATCTCGCAACGCTGCCCGCATTCTATAGAAACGTTTTCTTTCGTGCTTTGGACTATAGTTACTTTACAAAAATCACCTGATTTTCGAGGAGCTCGTATTTCGAGTCATTATGTAAAATAATCAATGCGAAATAGGGGTGTGACGTTTCGGAGCATATTAAATAAAGTTTCGGATGGCACGTAACGACGCAGACCCGTCTTTTCAATGCAGAATTTAGCATTCTAAAAGCAGAACGTGTTTGCTAAGCTTGGAGCGCATCTCCTTTAACATCTGGAGGAAGTAGCAATGTGACTCTCTTCTGGGATAAAATTATTTTTACTTCGTCGCAATTTTACAATGTCTTTTCGCGTCGTGTGTTCATAAAGAACACTGGATCATTGAAAAAATAAAAAATATTATATGTATGCATACATTACACGTTTGCCTGTATAGCCTATCATCCCCCACAAATAATAATAATAATAATAATAATAATAATAATGCCGCAACGGCAGTCATCACTGTAATGGGTGCCAAGATCCGAACGGCCCAAGAGTTGAATCGTGCAAGACCAGAACCACGAATGGCTCAATGGGAAATGCGACTAAATCGGAAGATCGAGAGTCTCCGTAAAGACATAGGACAAGTGACGGAATATATCAGAGGAGTTAGAACTAGAAGGATCCAGAGGGCGGTGCAGGCAGTAATGAGCCGCACCCAAATGCATTCTCGGCATGACCCCGCGAACATCACTGCTCAACAATGTCTTGACACATTAAAACAAAAACTTTCTGTTTTCGCAGGGCGTCTGAGGAGATACAAGGCTAGTAACAACAGGAAACGAGACAATAAACTCTTTGAACGATCAGAAAAGGGTTTCTACCGTGCTTTTAATTCTAGCGCCGATGCCACAAATGCGAGTTACCCTAGCAGAGAACAGGTCGACGGTTTCTGGAGAAATCAACTTGCCACACCAGGTCCATACAATGTCAGTGCAAGCTGGATCAGCGAAGAACGCGAGATGGGCCGGAACTATAGCCAGATGCAACACGAGCAATTCACAACCGCTGAGGTCTCCGATGTCATCAAGAATTCCCACAACTGGAAGGCACCAGGTCCAGATCATCTCCAAAATTATTGGATTAAGAAGTTGTGGTGCACGCATGAACAAATAACTACCTTAATTAATGAAGTCTTGCTCGATCCTCTGAAAATGCCATTGTTTCTTACACAGGGTGCAACTTACCTGTTACCAAAAGACCAGCGGAATACGGATAACCCTGCCAAGTACCGCCCAATAACCTGCTTGCCTACGCTTTACAAGATAATCACATCTTGCCTTACGCAGCGAATATATGCTCACTGCGAGCGGAACAACATCATTGCAATGCAGCAGAAGGGCTGCTCGAAGGGCGCAATGGGATGCAAAGAGCAACTCATCATAGACTCTGTCATCTGCAACCAGGCTCATTCCAAGCAACGAAACCTCCACATGGCTTATGTGGACTACAAAAAAGCATTTGATTCCGTACCTCACGACTGGCTCACAGGTATCTTAAAGCTGTATAAAATAGATCATCATACAGTTTCCTTTTTAGAACACGTTATGACAACCTGGCGCACTAAGATACAACTCAGAACCGCAGACAGTAACATCGAGACCGACACAATCAACATCCGAAGAGGGATTTTCCAAGGAGATTCACTCAGTCCACTGTGGTTCTGCATGGCGATGAACCCTCTATCACATCGGTTGAACTCTACAAAATATGGCTTCGCTATCAAAAGCAACAACGCAGAAGCGATCAAGTTGAATCACCTATTATATATGGATGATTTAAAACTGATCGCCGCAACCAAAAACCAACTAACGCAAATGCTTAAAATTGTAGAGGAGTTCTCCAGGGACATCGGAATGCTGTTTGGACTGGACAAGTGCCGCACCCTTAATATCATCCGGGGAAAGCTCGAACAAAGCGCACACGAGATGCAGGACGGCCAGGAGATCGAAGCAATGAGCAAGGGAGATACATACAAGTATCTCGGGATGAAACAAGCTCAAAGGATAGACCATCGAACAGTGAAGACTGATTTAACGAATGAATTCATCAAGAGAGTAAGACAAGTAGTGCGAACTGATCTTAACAGCAGGAATTTGTTTAAGGCCCTGAACACGTATGCGTGCTCTGTACTCAGCTATTCGTTCGGAATAGTGAATTGGACCAACACGGACATCAACAACCTGCAACGAAAAGTTAGGACACTACTGACAAAAGCTCATAAACATCATCCCCGTAGCGCCGTAGAAAGAACAACTCTGCCACGTCAACTAGGAGGAAGAGGATTGGCAGATCTCAGCAAGCAATTGGACCAACAAATATTAAATCTGCGTAATTATTTCTACAGGCAGGCCAACAGCTCCACACTACATAGGGCTATATGCGGAGCAGACGTCTCAACACCGCTACGTCTGACGGAACACGAGCGTCAAAATCACCACCGAACCGACAACGATAAACTACAGAGGTGGTTGGGGAAGCCGCTGCACGGGAGACATCCTAATGAGGTTAACCAGGAACATGTCGACAAGTTAGCGTCGAACTATTGGCTGACCTCGGGACGAATGTTCCCCGAGACGGAAGGCTTCCTACTGGCCATACAAGATCAGGTTATACCAACTCGCAACTACCTAAAATTCATTGTAGGAGATGCATCGGTAGTGGATGACAGATGCAGATACGGGTGCCCAACTTCAGAAACAATCCAGCACATAACAGGAGGATGTCAGATGTTCGCATCAACGGAATATAAGGAACGACACGATTCGGTTGCCAAGATCTTGCACCGGGAACTGGCGGAAAAGCTGCTGCTTGTGCAGACAGAAAGGGTCCCATATTACAACTACACACCTGAGCCTGTTCTTGAGAACAGCAACTACAAGATGTACTGGGATCGTACAGTTCTGACTGATCAACGAGTTGCCCATAACAGACCGGACCTTATAATAGTTGATAAAATTTCTAGGAAGACAACTCTGATTGATGTGGCCATCCCGAACAACAACAACCTGCGTGTGAAGCAAGTCGAGAAGATCGCGAAGTACAGAGACTTAGAAGAACGAATTAGAAGGCAATGGGAAATGGAGAACGTCCAGACGATTCCAATCATCATGTCAACAACTGGTGTTATACCAAAAAGTTTGCTGAGAAACATCAAGGAGCTGAATCTAACTGATAGTCTTTACAGGTCCATGCAGAAAGCGGTACTACTTGCGACAGCCCGAACCGTCAGGAAATTCATGGGGAATGCAGGATCGTCCAAGAACATCAATGTCACCTAGGGCCCGATAACATGGCAAGGGTCTCGTCCGAGCCAGATCCTTTTGGTATCCGGGATGCCCGGGATCTGAGTGAATGTTCCCCGTAGAGGGAGTGCGAATGCCTTTTGGCTAAGTCGATATAATAATAATAATAATAATACTCAGCTAAGCTTAATGAAGCTGCGATCGATCAATACGACATTCCCGGTTGCAGAATAAACATTTTCCCGGTACATAGAATAAAACAATAACTGTCAATTACAATAGCCGAATAAAAAACGTATTGTGTCCATTCATATTCGGTCACTTCGCATAGCCGTGAAATTCGATGCCAATTATTTTATTATTCATGACAACGTTTAGCGTGTCTCTTTTTTTATTCGGATGAATGGTCTATTTATGGTTCTATTTTGTTCCCGCTTTCCAGCTCGTAATTTACAGGACAATTTTTCTGTTGCAGGTGAGTGACTGACAGAACGCCTTGCTTGGAAAAGTACCAATAGGTAAGCAGGATTATCCCCCAAAAAAAATCAGTTCACGTCTTTTAGACAGGTATTTTAATTAAAATCGGTTCTAGTTTCAAACATAAAAACAAAGGAAATCCTACTGCGCAGTCGCAAATATTATAATCAGTTTTTCATTATGAATGAGTTTTCTTAATTACATTTGTCGTAAAACCTACAAAAAGGCACTTTACTGATGTGGCAAATTAGTTTCTTCATAACTTCCAAATCATAAGTACCTACCTACGGGACTTTTCGAAATTAAAATTATGACACAAATTAGTTTCAAACCAAGTAGGATTGATCCCCAGAAACTCAAATATAAACTCGTTTTTTTTGTTATTTACACCTCATGTGATCTCAATCTGGGGAGACACTGTATACCAATCAGTTATTAAAGAATTATCTTTTCTTTAATAATTTGGGTGTCTAAAAAATGCAAGGAATTAATCATTTATTTTTCAGCAGTAAATTGCAATTTATCATTATAATTATTAACATCATCAATTTTATCAAATGGGATATAGCAAACAATATCATATACATACATACTTTTTTAATTAAAAAATACATTGCAGGAAAGTTTAGATAAAGAAACTTCTAATAAGTCATCCATTACATATTGAGCTATTATTGGCGAAATTTAACTTCCCATCGGAATCCCAAAAAAATATTTATATACTTTATTATTAAAGAAAAAATAATTTGAATTAAAGATAAACTCTGTAATTTCCAAAAAAAAATAAAGTACAATTATTAGATAAAATAAAAGAAATTAAAGCAAACGATTTTTTTGGAAATGGTTGATATTTAAAAGGAAGAAAAACAATGAATAAAAGAACAGTTATTCAATATTTAAGCTCTATTTACTCTTATATGATATAAGATATAAGATATACAGGGTGAGTCATATCTAAAGTCAGAGCCAAAAACACAAGGTAGAGTTCGCTAAAATAAGCACACATGCTTAATAAACATTAGCTCAAAAACGCTTGGTTCTCCATATACAGCGTGTTGAAACTTTTCCAATTTTTTTAAAATTTCTTTCGAGCTTGTTTAGGAATTCCAACAAACTTTGATACATATTAGGAGTTGCCATTTTGTGCAATAATTTGGCCCTGTTGAGATGAGCAGCGGCGTAGATACAAATAGTTTTATTTTAAATGCCAGCATAATCACCTTGGCACTAGTTTAAAAAATCCGAAATTACGAAGAAACTGTACCAGAAATAAAAAAATACCAAGAGGCGCTTTTTGTTCCAAACTGAATGGGCTATCCAAAAAAGGCAAAATTTTTTGTTTTGGCACAGGACCGTACTACTTTTTTTACAATTATTTACAGCAACTATTTGTATCTACGCCGCTGATCATCTGAACGGGGTCAAATTATTGCACAAAATGGCAACCGTCCAATGCATAATGTGTACCAAATTTGGTTGGAAAGAAATTTAAGAAATATGTTATTTTTTGAAAATTTTCAACAGGCTGTATATGGAGAACCAAGCGTTTTTGGTCTAATGTTTATTAAGAATATGAGCTTATTTTAGAGAGTTCTACCTTGTGTTTTCGACTGTGCCTTTAGATGTGACTCACCCTGTACACGCGCGGCCTCAGAAATCGTTCCACTAGGCATGAGAAATAAGCAAGAAATCAAGAATTTCGGGTAAGTGCGGCAACGTTGCGCCAATTCCACGGCTACTCAAATCAACAACTTCCCCTACATTCCCTCGTACCGACCCGCTCCTCCCTGTAGAAAATAAAAATTGCGATACGTCAGTCAACGAAAATAGGTTAATAAATCGCTGCATTATCATTATAATAAAGTGGATTTAAAGTTTTACACAGTTTCTTGGTGTCTTGAGATTCATGTAACGTGAAATAACGCGGATTTCTTTGATTGTCAAAGTGGTATTAGTTCAATAAGGTATAATTAAGTATAATTTTTTACATTGGTTTGTTACACTTCTTTATCTTAACCGCGAACCAAATCTTTGGTTTATTTCGATTTTTAAAGCTTCCCTGGAGTCCTCGGGTGAGGTTCTGATAATGCTTCCCGGGCCCCCGGGAGAAAAAACAAGCAATTTCCAATAGTGGTTTCAGAGGATTTTCCGTCGGTTTCGTTGATGCTACAGCAGTCCCGTTTCTCGAAAGTGGTTAATCATGAATCGGGAATTTCTCTTAGATATCGGATTTTCGAGGTTCTTTTTGGTACCGGAGGAAAGTACGACAGCTAATCAAGAGATTTACCACCATCTTCGATTTTTAGAACGGCTATTCGAGGTTGTCGAAAGACTTTTGCGAAAAAAGCCGCCAATGTCCGTGGGCAGGGTTATAAGATTTTCCACTATTATTCAAGCAATCTAAGGCCAACCTAACAGCGCCGAATTTACTGTTTTTCGCACTGTAACTGGCAATGTCGCGTAATAAGATGTTAGATTTGCCGTCACATACGAAACCGCGAAAGAGGGGAGGGGTAATTGCGACGTTGTCAGTTGAACGCCTTTGCGTCCGCAGTCCGCACGTATTGGAACGATTTCAAGGGCCGCGCGTGTACATACGTTATATCTTATTTTTGGATAAAAAATAAAATAAACTCAAATAAGACAATTTTTTAATGTAACCCTCAGTATATTTTCATAACCTACGACTTTAACATTATCTCATTGTTTTAATTGATATTTGTGTAACCTATATTTATATCACCTGTTGATTACAACCTGTAATCGTTATCTAAGCTTTCGTGTCCAATGTCCAGTAGGTATGCCATTTAAACAAAAAACAACAACAAATCAAACATGCCAAATAATTTCTAAATTTTTTATGAAAAAATATTTTTAGAGATATTTATGAATTTATACAAAAATAATAATAACTATACTTTGCCTATAATAATTTTTACGTTTTTAAAAATTAACTTCACTTTTATACAGGGTGTTAGTAAATAAGTGCGACAAACTTTAAGGGGTGATTCAACATGAAAAAATAATGACAGTTTGCTATATAAACGTAGGTCCGCAAATGCTTCGTTTCCGATATACAGGGAGTCAAAGTTAAAAAAAAATGATAAATTATTTATTGTTATAGCTATGCGCACCTAACTAAAAATGTTTTATCCGAGATATTTTTATTTTCATTTGTTGTTTTGATTTATTGTTGCTCTATAGGATAGGTTTTTGATATTGTAATATAAATTAAAAATATGCGTTATGTTGTTTTATTTTTTTGCATAAAAATGGCGGCCCCTGTGAAAAAAAGGTAAGAGAGCTTTTTTGTCACTAATTAAACGAGGATTTTAAAAATTATTTTTATTTTAAATTATCTCAGTGGCGTATCATTTATTTCCTTAAATATATCGAGGCCATTACCCCCCCATGCACGCCACTGATTAACATAAAATTTTTATTCGGGTGTCAAAAAATGCGCTTTCTAGTCCTCTTAAAACCCACCAAGTTTTATTTGAATATCTTAATCCGTTTCAGCGCAATAAATAAATTATCATTTTTTTCAAAAAACTTTGACTCCCTGTATATCGGAAACGAAGCATTTGCGGACCCAGGTTTATATAGCAAACTGTCATTATTTTTTCATGTAGAATCACCCCTTAAAGTTTGTCGCACTTATTTACTAACACCCTGTATAAAATGTAAGTACATACACATATTCAACTTAATAATGCATAGAAAATATAATTACAATTTTACTTTCTCTAGCCCTGACAGGTATTTGTAATTAAAATCGGTTCTGGTTTCAAACATAAAAACAAAGCAGATCCTACTGCGCAGTCGCAAATATTGTAATCGTTTTACTCGGCGAACTTCATAAGCGGCGTCTGCAGGCGGGCAACAGCTTGGCTGCCACGCCGACCGTGATATATGGTGGCGCTATGGCGCTGCACCGGGCCATGTGACACTCTTTCCGCAGTTTTATTTCGAGGAACTTCGCGGCGCATTACAATTTAAATTGGGAGGACGCGAAATATATCATTCAGCGACGGCGGCGAGTTTGTCATTAAAAGAGAACGAAAATAACGGGCTTAGCAAGAGTTACGGCCAAAAATGGGACACGAGATCAATGAGACAACTAAGAGCGTTAGCAAGCCTTCTTGAAGTAAAAATATTTGAGTATAGTTCCATCTCTCTATACAGGGTGGTTTACATAAGTGGTTCACACAAAATAACGCTGCTATTTTTTGACAGGAAAAGTGGGTAGCGGGTGCGATCGATAGCTCTTTTGTCATAATGAAAGTTACATTTAGTATTTACTCCTATTTTCACAACAGTATAACAGACAACACCACATTTTTCAACATTTTTTTTTTATCTATGTATGTATAGTTATAAAAAAATATAAATTATTTGGCATGTTTGATTCGTTTTTTGTTTTGTTTAAATTGACACGAAAGCTTAGATAACAATTACAGGGGGTAATCAACCTAGGTGACACGATACACTTACCCACGGTATGTCATTGCGCATCCATATGACTATCTCTGTCGCACCTTTTGACGTCAGTTGCGAATCAGAATTTAAATTGCTCCATATGTTTTACACAGCAATATATATATATATACTTTTTTATGGGTTTTTGATAATTTTAAACGTTTTCTTTTAAATGAATGTTATTAAAAATATGTAGATTATATTACTAGATAAATGAATGAATATTATGTTGATAAAAAACACATTTAATTTGATAATTATAATTTTACAAATAATTTGTTTTCTTTGTGTTTTAGCTAATCGTATGCATGCAAATAAAATTGATGTATATTTTGTTAAATTAACAGGATTTTTCTTTTAAAAGACCGTATATTGGTAGACAATAAAAAAATATCATATAGGTATCTAAATAATACATTTATTGTAAGTAAGGTAATCATGAACTAAGTTTTGGCTTCTATTGACACAAACTCTCCGTCGAAAAAAAGTATTTTACAGATGACTTGTTATAGGCAAAGATATTGATAAATAAAATTCAAAGCCTTACCAAAAATATAACTTTTTCCTTCCAGTGTTTATGTCGGTTTATGTCAATTAAAGCCTTATTTACTAATTAATGCACACAAGCCTCGACACAAGCACAACCTGCACAACTAATGCATAGTTTATAGTTAAACAACAAACAAAACAACATAATAAATAGTGAGTAAAATAGGGATCAAATAATGACTCCCTTTAACCATAACAAGGCTAATTTTTTATTCCACATTCTATTTTATTTGCTGTATAAACCAGACATAAAATCTGTTGAGTACCCTATTTTTAATGCTCTGTTCTAAAAATAATCTGTTTCCTTACCAGATTATTGTCCTTGGGAAATCTATAATTTCCGTTTCCTTACTGTTTCTATTTTATTTGGACATACGCTGACTGCACATCCCGGCATTTTTGGCCTATTTCAAAGCGCTGTCGAGCTGGACTGACGATCAGTCAGTTGTTTACACTTTTTTCTTGACACATTAAACTCTAAACTATAAAAAATCGTAAAACACAACCACATACCATGCATTATTTACAATTCATGATTCGCAACTGACGTAGATGCGCATAGTTGCCTTGTTTTCGGATTCGTTAGTGACATACCGTGGGTAAGTGTATCGTGCTAGGTGATATAAATATAGGTTAAACAAACCAAAACAAAACAATGAAATAATGTTAAAGTTGTAGGTTATGAAAATATTCTGAGGTTTACATTAAAAAATTATCATATTTTTTTTATTTTTTATCCAAAAATAAGATATAAGAGTAAATAGAGCTTAAATCATGCTTGAATATCTGTTTTTTTGGTCATTGTTTTTCTTCCATTTGAATTTCAACCATTTCCAAAAAAATCATTTGCGGTAATTTTTTTATTTCTTCTAATTATTGTACTTATTTTTTTTTTAATTACAGAATTTATTTTTAATTATAATTATTTTTTCTGTAATAATCAATTATATAAACAAATTTTTGGGTGGCAAGTTCGATTTCACCAATAATAGCTCAATATGTAATTGATAACTTATTAGAAGTTTCTTTATCTAATCCTTCCTTCTATGTGTTTTTTTATTAAAAGGTAATATTGTTTGCTCAGTCCCTTTTGATAAAATTGAAGAAGTTTTAAATGTTTTTAATAATTATAATAATACATTGCAATTTACTGCTGAAAAAGAAATTAATAATTCCTTGCCTTTTCTAGATAAAAAAAATTATTAAAGAACAAATAATTTTTAATAACTGATTGGTATACAGTGTGTTCCCGGATTGAGTTCACATAAGGTGTAGATAACAAAAAAAAACGAGTTGAAATTTGAGCATCTGGGGATCAGCCGTGTTTGGTTTGAAACTAATTTGTGACATAATTTTAGTTTCGAAAAATCACGTACTTATATTGGAAGTTATGAAGAAACTAATTTTCTACATCATTTTCGACAAAATATTATTAAGGAAACTTCTTCAGAATGAAAAACTGAGTACGTTTACGAAATTTCGTCTAGACCTGCTTTGATTTTTTGGCAATTTTTCCATTTTTTTTAGGAAAGTGACATTTTTGTAGGTTTTACGGTAAAATGTTATTACGAAAACTTGTTCACAATGAAAGACTGGATAGGTGTAAGAAATTTCAAAAGTCTAGGTCGACTTTGATTTTATCTGATGGCAGTGCACCTTGCTTTTTGGTCAGAGCGCATTCGAAAAGATGCATGCCAGCAATAAAGTCGCCCTGAATAAAACAAAATACAGCTCGAATTTATTTTTCCTTCCAGCAGCTGTTTATACGTCCACTAAACCGTAACGAATTGCGTCTGACTTTCCGGGAGAGAGGATTTTGCCTAGAGAGTATAAATTCCAGAACTTTAATCCGACCGTCCGGACGCGTGGATTTTTTCAAAAGCCGCTTAATTATGGATGGAAGTTTTCCGGGCCTCGCGACAATATAAAACAAAAAAACTTTTACGGCCGGGACATCCGAAGCCCCCGCCATCTTACGCCCGGTGCCGCAATTCAGTTTTACGACTTCCAAACTGTGGATTCGCCGAACTTTAACGAGGATGCGGTTGTCTCGAGCGCTTTGGATAATTTCTTTAAATGAGGACGTGCGACGATTTTGGAATGGATCTAGGATGGCGCAGTGGACGTGCCCTGACTCTTTTTTAATTTCCAGATGGCTCGAGAACGGCTGGTCTAGCTGTATGTAGAGCGGAAAATAAATGGGACAGATTCGGGACTCAAACTCGGACTTAAATTGAAAAACTAGCAAGAAGGCTTGCAGTAACTGATAACAGTGATAACATTGTGCGAATATCACGACAAGACAGTTTTTATTTGAATTTGAAATACCTACTAATCATTCTTAAAAAAGAGTTAGAAATTAAAATTTCTTTCAGTCCTATTAGATTTAAATGTTTTATGGAATAGTGAACAATTCTATTTTTACAAGCTTTTATTTTTTAAATTCAATATGGTTTGAAACTAATTTGTGACATACTCGTAATTTTACTTGGAAAAATCACGTATGCCTTGGATAATATGAAAAACTAATTTTCCACATCAGTAAAGTGCCCTTTTTGCGGGCTTTACGGCAAAATGCTATTAAGGAAACTTGTTCACAATGAAAAACTGAGTAGGTTTACGGAATTTCGAAAGCCTACTTTGATTTTTTGGCATGTTCCCAATATTTTTTAGAAAAGCGCAATTATTATTATTAAGAAAACTTACTTGTTCACAATGAAAAAGTGGATAGGTGTGAAAAAATTCATAAGCCTTTGCGTTTTAATTATTTAGCAGAAAAAATAAAAGTCGACCTAGGCTTTTAAAATTTAAAATCGCAGATATTCAGTTTTCCAGTGTGAACAAGTTTTCTTAATAAAATTTAACCGTAATCCTACAAATAGGGCACTTTTCTAAAAATTTGGAAAATAACAAAAAATCAAAGTAGGCCTAGACTTTCGAAATTTCGTATAAATACTCAGTTTTTCATTCTGAATAAGTTTTCTTAATAACATTTTGTCGTAAAACCTACAAAAAGGGCACTTTACTGATGTGGAAAATTAGTTTCTTCATAATTTCCAAATCATAAGTACCTACGTGACTTTTCGAAATTAAAATTATGACACAAATTGGTTTCAAACCAAGCAGGACTGATCCCCAAAAACTCAAATATCAACTCGATTTTTTTTGTTATTTACACCTTATGTGAACTCAATCTGGGGAGACACTGTATACCAATCAGTTATTAAAGAATTATCTTTAATAATTTGGGTGTCTAAAAAAGGCAAGGAATTAATCATTTCTTTTTCAGCAGTAAATTGCAATTTATCTTTATAATTATTATTAAAGACACTTAAAACTTCATCAATTTTATCAAATGAGATATAGAAAACAATATCATATAGATACTTTTTTAATAAAAAAATACATCGCAGGAAAGTTTAGATAAAGAAACTTCTAATAAGCCATCCATTACATATTGAGCTATTATTGGCGAAATCTAACTTCCCATCGGAATCCCAAAAATTTATTTATATACTTTATTATTAAAGAAAAAATAATTTGAATTAACAATAAATTCTGTAATTTCCAAAAAAAATTAAGGTACAATTATTAGAAGAAATAAAAAAAATAAAGCAAACGAATTTTTTTGGAAATGGTTGATATTTAAGAGGAAGAAAAACAGTGAACAAAAGAACATATATTCAATATTTAAGCTCTATTTACTCTTATATGATATAAGATATAAGATATACCTATACGTTTTATCTTATTTTTGGATAAAAAATAAAATAAACTCAAATATGACAACTTTTTTAATGTAACCCTCAGTATATTTTCATAACCTACGAATTTAACATTATCTCATTGTTTTAATTGATATTTGTGTAACCAATATTTATATCACCTGTTGATTACAACCTGTTATAATTGTTATCTTAGCTTTCGTGCCCAGTAGGTATGCCATTAAAAAAAAAACAACTAATCAAGCATGCCAAATAATTTCTAAATTTTTTATGAAAAAATATTATTACAGATATTTATGAATTTATACTAAAATAATGATAACTACTTTGCATATAATATTTTTTACGTTTTTAAAAATTAACTTCATGTTTACCTATATAAATGTAAGTACACACATATTCAACTTAATAATGAATAGAAAATATAATTACAATTTTACTTTCTCTAGCCCTGACGAAGTTCTAAAACTAAGAATGAAAGTTTGGAAAGTTTGCTAAGAAAAAACTTTATAATTCGTTAAATTAAGGCCTACTGGCACCCCACTCGTTATATGTTACCCCTAAAAAGACTTTGCCCGGAGTGTTGGCGTCAGTGTCTTTTGCGAATTTACCAAAATTACAAAAAAAAAACTCTCGCAAAACATTTCAATCTTCTATACCCCTTTTATATCTCCGCGTAAGCCGCTTTCGGCGCAGTCCTCAATACACCGTGCCCGCCGCAAACCCTTAGCCCTTATCCAGTATCGTAATTACCCTTAATGAACCCCTTTCTAAACCCTTCCCCCGTCCCTGTTTATACGGCTTACGTAAATAAGGCCGCAGCCCCCGAACATTTTTTCAATTAAATTCCGAAGCAAAACAAAGGGCAAAAACCATTAGACCGCATCTCCTTATCTGGCAATAAATTCTTGGGGCACAATGCCGGGTGGACGGGTTAAGGATGGGACCGATGCCCAATGGAGTGCTAAATTCAAACAAGGGTTATCTTTGGCCCTTTCCAGAGTTAATTAATATACCCCCAGTTCGGGCCAAGGAGACTTTTAACTATAACAATAACAAAATTGGGACGCGGCCCTTCTAAATCGCTGGGGAGAAATCTGGCGAATTCTCAACACCAAATAATACGCACAGACACTATTTGCTCAAGTTTCGTTTTTGCGAAAGCATTGAACCGCCGGTATACACAGTCTAACCGATCATTCGAAACTTGAACACAAAGAACTCCCAATTCGGCAACAATGACTGGCGCAGAGCTAAACTGTTCAATGATTTGCTAATGCAGTCCATTGTCGCCAAGTTATACAAGGGTAATTTGAATGTCGGATAACCAGTTATGCAACTGTTCCCCCTGGGGTCCATCCCCTGCCGATATACAGAGGGGTTGGGATATATTGCCGTCACGGGCGAAGATGTAGCTGTATATTAAAACTGCCACTTTTGATTTGCAAACAAGTTTCCGTTGGGGTAGAGGTATTTTGCATAATACAGAGTGTGGTGGGTCCGATGCTGTAATATTCAACGGCGGTGTCGATTGTAATCAATTATTTCACGGTAACGCGGTTGTTAGCAAATATTTTATATGCCCCACAGAAAGACAAACATAAATAAACGATTGTGACTTGAAATTGATGTAAAATAATTAACAAACTTAGAGCTAAACACTGCACTATACAGGGTGTAACTTTGATCAATACAGGTAATCAAAGGGAACCTGGGTAACAGTGAGACATTCAAAATATCGCTGCTCCTATACATAGATGGCGCTAGGTGTGCATAATGGCAAGATCTAAGGTCTCAGTCTCCTCCACTACTTTCACAATTCCCGCCCATTCAGTTTAGAAGTTGTGATGTTGCTGTGAAGATAGCACGCAAATTCAAATTTTTTACCGGTTAGATTGAGCTTCTGCAGAAACTGTCAGAAAACTGCGGCGTTTTTTTTTATTAAATACAGGCTGTATCATACTGTTGTACGGTACAGTTAAAATACCCATAGGTATGTCTCACTTCCCATATAATAGATAAATTATATTGCTTACATTTTTATACTTCCAATATGCTAAAAATTATAAGGTTTTCAATTTAATTTCAGATAGAAACCCATAAAATTGTATACATTCTGTGTATAATTATCTCTTCAACTAAAAGTAAACAGTTACTTGTATACAGGGTGTCTACTTTTAAGTGTATACAAATCGATAAAAAATGTATTTTGTGAGATATTTTCAAAAACCTTTTTTTGTTTGAAAGGCCTTCAAAAACCGCTTCTTTTGATCTTTCTGCCATTTTGAAAATGAAAATTCAGGGCCGGCTGCGATTTTTTATACCCCTGATTTTCGCGAAAACCTTTTAGCAATTTTTTTATTTAAAATCTGACCCTACAGCGTTAATCAGAACACCCCAAGACCCCTGTACACCAAATTTGAATAAAAAATATACAGGGAGTTCCATTATGCAGGGTGTCAAAGTTGAGCAAAATAGGAATTTTAAAGGCATCTGCCAAGTCAAGTGTGCCATATGGAATCCCCTCAAAACAGTTGAATGGTCAACAGGACCACTCAAGTTGTTGGTGTGCAAAGGTCCAATACGAAATATACAGAGTGCTCTTATCTGTGCCATCTCAAATTACTGAATTTTTTGGAACTTTATACGGGTCAAAAATCGAGTATATCAAAACCGCTCCACATACTATAAACGAACTAAATCTAAAAAATACAGAAGCCTGCCAGTCAGTAAGTCCATATCAGTTAAGGTGGCTGGTGTGACAACAGGAAACGCACAGAAAATGTATCATCTTAGACAGTGACTTAGTGACTTTGTTGAGAAAGACCCAATAATTTAAATTGTTTTTATTTGTTGGTTGGCATTTTGTAAAGAAATAAATTACTTTTGTGTTTATTAATATTTTTTCAATGATTCCAGAGCACTCCTGATCAGTATAAAGTTTAATAAAAATTCAGAATTTTGAGATGGCTGAGAGAAAAATACCCTGTATATTTTTGTAGTAAATCTTTTCACACCAACATTTTGAGTGGTCCTGTTGACCATTCAACTGTTTTGAAGGGACTCCATGGCATACTTGGCTCGCCAGATGTCTTTAAAATTCCTATTTTGCTTAACTTTAACACGGTGTAGAACCGAACACCCTCTACATTTTTTGTTCAAATTTAGTATATGGGTGTTTTGGGGTGTCCTGATTAACGCTGTTGTGTCAGATTTTAATTTAAAAAAAAATCGCTAAATGGTTTTTGCGAAAATCGGGGTATAAAAAAAATCGTAGCCGTCCCTGGATTTGCATTTTGACAAAATTAAAAATGTCAAAAGAAGCGTTTTTTGAAGACCTTTCGAACAAAAAAAGGTTGTTGAAAATATCTCACAAAATACATTTTTTTTTATCGATTTGTATACACTTAAAAGTAGACACCCTGTATATAGTGTCTCAGTGTTCCCATGCCTGGGTAACAGTGAGACAAATATCAAGTGTAGTTTCACTTTACTTTAGACTTTTAGAAGATAATAAGTATGACTATGCTGTTTTTCACGTAGGTTTCGGAATCATTTGGAAACAAAGTGCTAAAAAAATAATTGAAAAAAATTGAATTTCGAATTATTGTGAAAAGAAAAAAAAAGTGTCTCACTATTACTGAGGTTCCCCGAGAAAATATTGCCAAATTAGAAAGATACGTAGTGCGGGGTTGCCACATGTTCGTCCATGCCTTGAAATTCACGTCTCTGTCTTTTCGACCTTCTTTCGCCACTCACAAAAAAAAAGCCCACCCACCGCCTAATCCGACGGGGAGGAAAAAAAACCCGGCCTCCCTCGCATTTTTTCCTAACAGCGACATTATGATAATTTTTCAACCCCGGACACCGCATCTCCGGCAATCCGATTACCGCGATATTTCACAATAGGGACCGACAGTCCGACCGCGCGACGGTTCGCCGCGCCGCCGCTAGGGGGCGCCGCGTCGCCAGCGCCTCAAGCCCCAAAGCCGCTCTTCAGTTACGTTTCGGGACACGGGATCTAGTGGGCGCGGGCCGCACATGGCATGCCTCGATGTCGGGACTCGGCCGCGGCGGGCGTTGATTGGTGTCGGAGGATTTTTGTCTCTGTCGGCGATATCCAGTAAGGAAATTGGTTTATTGAGAATTAATAGTTTTCCTTGAATGATTTCTAGGAATAAACAAATTGTCTTGATGTTTTTCGTTTACGATTACGATTTAGGAAGTGGATTTATTATATTAGCTTATTGTTCCCACATTTGTATGTTGATTAATTTGACCCAGATTTGAACAGATTGGTTTCATTGACATTTAACCCTGAAAAGGCATATTTTTAGGACTAACGACTACACATGGTTAAGTCAGAGGCGGTAAAATATCAAAGGAAAAGGAAATAATAATTTATAAATTTGAAGTAATTGAGGATGAATAATATCTACATACTGTGTGTGATTATTTTGAGAGGCCACAAGCAGATGTAGACATAAGGAGGTTGTTTATTTTATATGGGTATAGCAGCGAAACATATTATACACATATGGAGCGCCTTTTTACTATTTAATCGCAAATCTTTGATTTGCAATAATTAATAATTTACCCTTTATATTTTCATATACATATAGAAAAGAATCAAGAATCAACCTAATTATTTTTATGAGTGATAAGATACTCCAAACACTTTATTTAAAAAATAGCAAGCATCGATTTTTTAGCAAACAAATTAGTAGATATAACCAATTACATTTTTAAGAACAATTTAAGATTTTTATAATAAAAATTAAATACCTATATGTTTTAAAGTAAATTCAAGATTTGTTATTAAAAATCAATTTTTTTATGACAAATCTATGATTTCAATTGGAATTTCTTCTCTGCTTGATCCCTTTCCTGAAAATCAAGAACAATTTTTGGTCGATAAGGGAATGGTATAAAAAATTGAGGTACACGCGGGTTTACGAAAAAAAAAAAACGAGGTGCACATTATAAATTATTAATCACCCTGTACCCTGTACATATTTATGACTTTTCTAAAAATAAAACCAGAAACTAACAAAATACATCATAAATACAATTTAACCAACTCAAAAGACATAAGCATCGTTCTGTTTTCCTTGTGAGTTATTAATATTGGTTTGTTAAAAATAGATTACATTACTAAATGATGCAAGTACAATAAATAACATGCTTATTTAAAATGTCTTAATTTTAACTCTCTATAATATTATTATATCGCGGAGGTTATTCTAGATTCATTCAAATCGTAGATGGGCAATGTGACCCGCTTGATTTTTCATGAATGTTGTGCACTCGATGGACTGGACCTAAACCTAAAACAAAGCATGGAAAATGTTTGGCAAACCATACAAAATAGCATAAAACGTCGGTACTTTCGTCTCGAGCTATATGAAATGTAAACACATTTAAAGCCTGCATTGTGCATCGCACTACACGTACACACGCACAATGGCACTTGAAATATGGACGCGTATCTTTGTTTATGTTGATCCTCAGACTGTTCGCGCCGGTGTTATCACGAACAATAATTATTCGACAATAAAAACAAAGCGAAAAAGACCGCACTTAATTTCTCAACAGAGTGGCAATAAATTCGAGTTGGTTTCATATCTCTGCCGTTCGTTCCTTTTCAGAAACGTAAAGAGGGTGAGACGCTTCCTATCTTTTGGCTTCATGTTTGTGCTTTTAATCTATTTCATATCAGTTGACAGTCGGGATATGTGTCATGATATGGGGTGGTTATTATTCGAAAAAAAAAAGTCACAAGGCCAAGATTATATTGTTTGCCTTCCACAGTGCCCTTGAAAAGCAAAACATGTTGAGGCGTATATCCAGAAAGATCCCGCATAGCAAGTAAAAAGTACACGGGCGTAGCCAGGATTTAGTTTTTTTGGGGGGGGGGGGGGGGGTTAGTTTGAGAAGTAAATAAAACAACAAAAATATACTTACATGAAATTTAATATCTATATATTCATCCGAAAAACTACGACATATTTATAAAGTTCTTAACTGTAAATGAAATGGATAAATTAATTTCGTTCCTCTGCGCTAAATCTAAAACCATTAAAGAAGAAATCTTCGGCTTTTTCTTTTAAATATATCCACTACTTCATCTGCATGGATTTCTGTTCCATAGTGAATGTTCATTAGAGCCAAACCATTAAGTCTGTTTTCACTTGTAGTGTTTCGTAAATAGTTTTTCAGTCTCCTTAGGCTCGAGAAAGACCTTTCTGGGGTAGCAGTGGATACAGGAATGGTAGACAAGATTTGTAGTAATGTGTAAATATTAGGATAAAGGTTTTTATCGCACATATCTAGGCATTCCAAACTAGATTTCGGGGTAGGCAGTCTTCTTATCAGCATGCAAGGTAGCTGAAGCTTTGATAGCTAAATCCAAATTTGTTTCTTTATTAGAAACCCCTTGACCTTGACTACACCACTTTTTCCAGTAGTCCATACCTTTAAGTTTGTCACCCTTCCTCTTTTTCCCCTCCATTTTTCGACAGTAATAATGATTCACGTATCTATCCTTAACAAGGTCATGGAATAACAGCGCACTAAAATAATTACTCACTTACACGGTACACTTAATTTTCTTCACTATTCGTTCATCACTTTTCACTTTTATTCGCTTCGAGTTCGCATGGAACAATACTAATATTTTGCTTATTTCGGGGGGGGGGGGGGGGTTGAACCCCCCCAAACCCCCCCCCTTGGCTACGCCCGTGAAAAAGTAAACTACCTCCTTTATAACACTGTGTATTCTGGGGGAGGGGTAAATCCCCAGAAGTGCATAGCCCCATAATAATAGTAGCAAGCCCCGCATAGACCCTGCCTCTAATGGAATGTATGCATTAAAAAGCCACAGGGAGGACCAGTGGCGTCGAAATTTTCCCGTGAACCGTAATATAGGTACAGGGTGTTGTTAAAAAGAAAAACAGGTACACTTTTACAAAAAATTAGTGTTTTTTTCGTTTTCATTTTGCGGGAGCCATAACTACTGTCCAAACAAATTAATTTTTGTGGCACTCACGGTTATAAAAGCATATTAAATAAAGTGGTTTTAGTTTCTATACGGGGAAAATCATAAAAAAGCGGTTTATGGTTGAAAAATGTGTTTTGGAATAGAAATTTGAAACTTCATAGTAGGGCTTATAATTTAATTCTAAACAACTTTTCATAATAATATATGTTTGCTATATATATGTTAAAAATAAAGGTATTTTACTCTTGTGGCATTTTCATATTTTCGAACCTCCCTCGTACAAGAAAGGAGATATTCAAATTTTGAAAACTGCGTTTTGAGTTGGCAGAAACTGTTATCAAGAATAAAATTTTCTGATAAATATAAAATTAAAAAACCTCTTATATTGAGTAGGTACTTTCTGCCGGACACTGTATTTGATTTATAATATAATATATTTATATATAATATGTATATTTTTCGCATCCCGTGCAAAGATGCATATTTAACACATTTGAGGAAATTTATCAACAATGAAAATGCACTAATTGGCTAATTTTGTAGCTTGGGAATGGGAGAAGAAAATGATCTATAAAAAACAAAATAAACAGGGTGTCTCAAAAATCAATCAAAATCAAACCGTATATCGGTCATGGGAACTAACAATTTTCTGTTCTCCGTTTCTACTCATTTAGTACCTATAATATTTCGTAACTTCATACTCTCAACATATTTTTATGGACGAAAGACCCACTCTATATTTTTTAGTATTTCAAAGAAGATCTGTTGTTTCAAAACATCTAGAAAAATAAAAGAAATAACTAAGAAGAAAAAAGACACTTTTTATAGAAAGTTGACTTGTACGTACGAAGGGATAAATAACCCAGGGACTCTTTAAAATAAGGGGACCCAGCATTATACTTTCCAAAGTGAGGCCTATTCTTTCATCATTCTAATGGTATCAGTGATGCCAAGTATTCCATTTTATTGGAGAATATATGAATATAACAGGTACTTTGATTGTTAGTAAAAATTAATAATGCGGTTTCCATAATTTCTAAAAATTAGACTTGACAATGTTGTGTCTACAATTACAGAATATGGCAACTGTCAAATGAAACAAATTTATTGTATAGTTGAAATTCTTTAATTGTCACATCTGAGTGTCTGAAAGTGAGAAAACTAAAAAAATGTGAATTATGATGGGAAATTTTTTGCGTCCTTTAGAATCTATGGCACTATCTATCACATAAAACCTGATGGCAGTTGGACACTGACATATAACATAACCTTGTACCAGCCCACTTATGTGATCCCCTTGGAGTGAGTATACAAAAAACAAACTTCTCCTCAAGGCTTCACTTTTCCTATATGTGATAGACTGTTAAATGCTGGGTCCCCTTATTTTAAAGAGTCCCTGGGATAACCAAACATATGAAAATTAAAAATGTGCCCCAATAAAAATTTCTAGTGCACAATATCAAAAAGCACGCTCATGCGGCATTTGTGTCCCCCAAACCGTAAGCCCCGTAAGCATGTAAAGTGCCCCACATAGCCGGCGGTTATGGCAATTTATAACGTATTCAGAGAGCCCTCCCCCCTGTTCTTATTATACCCAGTTTATATTGCGTATTAAGTACGACTTTTTTATTGCGATCTTAAGAAAATTCGAATTTTCCCCGCGGGGTAGACACGTGGGTGGGAACACGTCGACGTTTAGGACAAGTTTATTATGTGGAAAAGGGAGTTTTTCATATTTTCGGCGGAATTTATTCGGTTTTTAGACGCCGCGGAATCTCCGGCTTTATTATTACTTTTTGATAAAGGGCGCTCCGTATTCATGGGGGTTTGTTGCCGCGGGCCAAGGTCGACATCCGGATTTGAGGATGATAAACATGGAAGGATGTTTCATTGTAGTTAGGTATATTTTTAGCAGCGTCCAGAGATATACTAATAAGTCCGGGCACTCGGCCTTGCGTAAACAAACGTTTACCTCTTGCCCTCTCCTGCTCCACTCCTCATCGAGCCGATCGATATCTTATAATATAAGAAAATAAGCTGTACACGGTGTAGCTGAGAGCGGTTCGTTCGCATTCTACCGGGTGCGCGCAAAATATTACCGACCGACCGTGACTGTGTTGTAGTGATGCCTAGTAACGCTTTTTACTGCAGTGCGGATGGCTGTAAAACCAGTTCAAAAGACTATATTACCCTTTGAGTTTGAGGTACCTACCTACAAAAATTAAGACATTTTTATGTGACATTTGAATACTTAGGTATTAATTGAAGAATACTATAGATATAATATTAAAATATTGAAAATTTGAAGGTGCCAGCAATGGAAAAATGCCTTAGGGTTCAGCGGAGAACATAAACTTGCGAATATTCCACCTGAAGAGGCATATAAACCTATAAGAATTTGCAAGGCACATTTTGATGATCAGTCATTCACTTCGTCCGGAAAACGTTTAGGAAAAACAGCTGTCCCCTTGGCTGTCCCATTAAGATTATTGCCAGAAGCTTATGGTAAGACGCATGCTTGTGTAGGTACATACGTATGCGTAATATTTTGTTCTGTATTGTTTATGTCAATTTAAATATCACAATATTTACTACAGGATGAAAAAGTAGATATGATTAGTTTAAGTCTTTGCAGTTAAATATTTATTTGTTATTTATGTTTTTGTCTGCTCTATGTTTTGTTACATGAGAAATTGAATTTTTAATCATGTTCCAACCAAAGTCTACATATACTAATTATGTAGATTCTGGTAATAGCTACCTTGTATTTTAATTTAACTGTACCTACCAAAAACTAACGGTACACTTACCTACAGAAATAATGTTGTACCAAAGTCTACAAATAGGTGTATACTAATATTTGTAGACAAATAGGTGTATACTAATATTTGTAGACTTTGGTAAATAATGGAAGGTCAATATGAGCCTGCCCCCGTATAACTACCTTGACGGCGATTTCGTTTAGTTGCCCTCGTAAATGCGAAGCGTGCGTGGTGACGCTGATTTACGACCGGTCGCAAAAAATTGTCGGCTTTTCCGAGAGATCAAAGAAGTGAGCCGACTTTAGTATTTCTAGACTTTGTTTTTAGTTTGGCGTTTGTATATAACACCAAATAAATATGAAGGGTTGGCTATTTCCTTTCGACCAAGATGAAAAACTGCGTGTATGTCTGGGGAACTGCCCGCCTAACCAAATGTTATCTTAACCTGCATCATAGCAAACCAAGACACGAATCTCGTGCACGCGGTGCAGATCGAGGAAACCTTTTTTCGGGGTGCTCGGGTGCCGGGTGTCTAGTTTCTTGCCGTCGGGCACTTCGTACAAGTTCCCACCGGAATTTAATGGCGACGTAATCCAAACCGACTTCCAAGTTCCTTTGTTTTGCGGCCGCCTAGGCGGCAACTCCCCCCCACTCCCCCCAAGGGAAGGGGGCCCGCATTAATTATAGAAGACGTGGGGGTCTGCAGGCGCAACCGCACAATGGGGAACTTGCACAAAAATTAAATTTGAAAAATTATGCTTTCAAACGTAATTTATTGCCATTAAATGAACCACAGTTCAGAAAAAAAAACAAATTTTTTATTTTATGTTATAAATATAAGCAATTAAAAACTGCATAATTCAAATCATTCTTGTAACGCGCCCTCCTTGGTTGTGACGTCAAGTAGCTCGAGACGCCACCACCATGTATGAACTAATATGGGCGGCACATGTACACAAACTACAGCACCATGCAAGCTTTGTTTAGAAAGATCAACGAGAACGTCCCATCCTTGTCTGTCCGTCTATCGCAGTCTTGATATTGTTGACAATATTTGAGAAGAGTGTGGTGCTGTATTAAATAATTATTTACATTGCGAGATGCGTAGGTAAGCACACTTTTTTGGCCGAGAAGGTTGTTTAATGGCCGTGTTGCCTCGTTTCTTAAAACTCTCTTCGAGGCCAAAAAGAGCCTACGCATCGAGCAATGTATTGCATTTTCCCTGCTACTGACAATTTCATATTAGGTAGGTAAGTACTTTGAATTTAAATACACTATGGAGTAGATTGTGAGTAATAATCTTCAAAATAACCATTGTCCAATTATTACTAAAAATGATAATCACTGATAAATATAAGAGGTAGAATGCAGTGATAATTAAAAAAAAACTTCTTGTGCGATTCAACCCGAGACCTAAGAATTACTAGTCCTGTGACCTCAGTTAAAGAAGTGCTTGTTAAATTTTGATTTTTAGGTGGTTCTTATTTTTGACCTACATCAGATCCCTCTGGGAATGGGTCGCCGAACTGTTTATTTTAACGTTCAATTTCCATTCTTCCTTCTCTAATTCTGTGTAGCTGTCACTCCTGTCACTGCCTTCTGACGGCACCGTCGCAATAACAAGGCCCGCCAGCTGAAAGCGATGAGTCATCCAAGGGAGGTCAGCCTAAGGCACCAAATTCAAATTTCGAGGTGTCAACTTGGTAAATTTGGTAAAAAAACATTTTAAAATGATTGTTTACATATATAGCTCATGGTTTTACAACACGGATAATAATCTACGAGAGTGAAAGTCACATTTTCAAGGGGTTTTGGTGCATTTAGATATCTACCGGTAAAATTTTCGTAAATGCCAATTATTTCTTATTTGCCTGCCTAGATACAACTAAATTCGAATAAATAAAACCATAAAACTTACTGATTTTAAGGTGGTTACGTTTAATCACGTAAAATTGTTAGGTATAACACTCTCCAACAGTCCAAACCAAAATCCTGGAAATCTGTGTAGGAACAAAATCTCTTGTGATGGCCTTAACCCACTTTTCTCTCAAAATGGGGTCTTTAGGGAGGACAAAGTTGACACTTTGGGATCGCCTTTGTAGTTTCCCTTGCAGTTGGGAACGGAACACGTCCACGGCATGATTTAAATTAGTCCGAAACTATAGACACAACCTAAAACCTATAAACTAAAATTGAACTTTAATCACTTTATTCTGAACCACTGCTGTTTTACCACCTTATTAATAAAACTCCATGTCCTATATTACTAAAAAACACAGTCCAACACACAACAAACGTTCTTTAAAACAGGAAAATCGGCAGACAAGTAAACGTAAAGAACTTCAAAAAGCAACCTCCCGACCTCCCTGTGATGACGTAGTGACGTTTCGCGTCGCCAGCTGGCAGGCCTTTATCATTGCCACGGTGCCGCTTCTGATCGATCGAGCTATATGACGTCAAAACCATTCCCGCGCTTTTCGTGTCGTTTCAAACACGGGCGTAGCCAAGGGGGGGTTTCGGGGGTTCAACCCCCCCCCCCCCCCCCCGAAATAAGCAAAATATTACCTAATATTATACCGAAAAAATACGAGGAGTGAAGAGTTAAATTATTATTACGTTTGAATATATGTAGTAATAGTAGCGCCTAGCGCCATCTTTTGACGAGAGGCAGACGCAGTTGCAGCCGAACTATTTTGTATTGTAGGGACACTTTGCGTTGTTTCTCGATTATTCGCCACGCCCCTCGGTCGAAATGAGCGGAACTTTGTGGAAGTTCGTGGAAGTTCGTGGAAGTTTCTGGACGGCTACTGGGCTGCTATATAAGCGGCGCGTGGCCGCGCTTACGGCAGTATTGTTCCATGCGAACTCGAAGCGAATAAAAGTGAAAAGTGGTGAACGAATAGTGAAGAAAATTAAGTGTACCGTGTAAGTGAGTAATTATTTTAGTGCACTGTTATTCGATGACCTTGTTAAGGATAGATACGTGAATCATTATTACTGTCGAAAAATGGAGGGGAAAAAAAGGAAGAGTGATAAACTTAAAGGTATGGACTACTGGAAAAAGTGGTGTAGTCAAGGTCAAGGGGTTTCTAATAAAGAAACAAATTTGGATTTAGCTATCAAAGCTTCAGCTACCTTGCATGCTGATAAGAAGACCCGAAATCTAGTTGCCTAGATATGTGCGATTAAAACCTTTATCCTAATATTTACACATTACTACAAATCTTGGCTACCATTCCTGTATCCACTGCTACCCCAGAAAGGTCTTTCTCGAGCCTAAGGAGACTGAAAAACTATTTACGAAACACTACAAGTGAAAACAGACTTAATGGTTTGGCTCTAATGAACATTCACTATGTGGAACAGAAATCCATGCAGATGAAGTAGTGGATATATTTAAAAGAAAAAGCCGAAGATTTCTTCTTTAATGGTTTTAGATTTAGCGCAGAGGAACGAAGTTAATTTATCCATTTCATTTAAAGTTAAGAACTTTATAAATATGTCGTAGTTTTTCGGATGAATATATAGATATTAAATTTCATGTAAGTATATTTTTGTTATTTTATTTACTTCTCAAACTAACCCCCCCCCCCCCCCCCAAAACTAAATCCTGGCTACGCCCGTGGTTTCAAATGAATAGCTTGCGGTCACAACTTTAATTATTTATTGCAAATTAAATATTGCGATTTGAGGGCTGATATTTGGTACGTGCTCTTTCAATAGATAGGCAAATATATTAAAGAAATAAAAAAAATTGTTCAAGTTCCCCATTCTTTATGAAGGACGAAGACCTCCGCCCAAACCGACACATCCGCACGGTTTAAAACTACACCGTCGAAATTTATTCGGAGCCCACATCCCGGCAAAGCACCATCTGTGCCGATAGGTAAAATAGCGGCGTCCGGCCCTACATAGGGTCGATCCATCAAGGCCCCCCCCCCCCAGCTCGCGAAATGAGGGAAATGTGTATTCCGCAGGGGCAACCACGGTCGGCAACCGGATTACGAAATGATGAAGAAATATTGGGGCGTGGCCAAGCGGAATTTGCGGCCGTGTACACTTTAAAGAGATTTATCTGCGGCCCGTCCCGTCGCGATGAATTTTTCAATTGCACGGAACGAATTTAATAGGGGCAGAAGGGGAAATACGGCGAAAAACGGCGCGGTGTATGAGATGCGTATGAGGGAATTATGCTGGAATTGGGGATTTATGAAGGGAAAGCCAACAACGGATGCTGCTTCCTTGAGTCGACGACCTCTTAGAGGAGCTCCGACCAAAAATCCATAGATGAAACACCTATCGTTTGTTTATTCGTTAGTACTCAGGGGCTTATTCAACTTCAGCATGATTTTAGCGTTTTTGGGCCTCCTAGAATGCACACCCCCATGACCTCGGGGACTTAAACAAGAAATTGGTGTTTATCTATAAGGAATTGAGGTTAGGTTTGTTTGTTATTCTCATCGAATTGATAAGTACAATGGAAGTCGCACAGGTACCACTTTCATTGTTGTTTGGGGCAGCCAACTCTAGAGAGAGATAGGTTTCAAATGGCAATATGTAAGACAAGGACGCCTAATGAACGTGTCAGCTGATTCAGGCAAAGGAGGTATATAGGGATGTTGCATATTAATGAGCGAATTTAATGGGCATGTCCCGTAATTATCTTTATTGTATGATCTGTATTCCGAAATTCGGGGCTTGTTTGTAGGAATGAGAATTTTTCTATATAACCACAATTATGTAAATATTGCACAAAAAAAAGTAGTGAATTGATTAAAAAAAATACATGGCAATTTTATGTACCTGGATGTAAATTGAGACAAATAAAATACAAATTCCAAAATAAAAGTTTATTTTAAAATAAAGGCAACAAAATATCTAGGATAAGGTAGGTATACTTACATTTTCAACTTTAATTGCTTATCTTAACTGATTTATTAATTTTAAAATTCAATTTAATAGGAAAAGCATGTAGCTTTTATATATTTTTATATAATTTTTAATGTTTAGGCATCTAACAAAAAGAATTACAAATAATTACCTTATTAAAGGAACCAGAACCTCAAGATTAATTCCATCTTTGACTACGAAGAGCTAGGTTCATTAGCACAATATTTTGCCAGTTTTTCCCGTGATAGTTTCTATCATGACTTGGAAAATAAAAAACTGTAGTAATTACATACTTTTTAAGTTTGCGCTGCCCAAAATTCTCTATGAAATTGCTCTCAATAAATTGTTGACTACAAATGCGAGTAAATACTTGTAGTCAGTATAAAATTTTTCCTTTTTATTGCTGCAATTCACTTGTCTCTAATATCACCTTATCTCTTGGAAAACTGCAAAGTTATTAGCAAAGATTTTTAAGACTTACGAATGAAAAGAAAACCCACTATTCTTATTCTTTCCGTCCCGTTTGGTACATCCAAATACACAACAGGAGTTGACCCTCTTTTTTGTAATTTATAACTTAAACAGAAAGAATATAGCCGCATAGCTAAATTAAATTTTCTCTCCGATCTAAAAATATAATATTAAACCAAATACCAACTAAGAAAACTCAATGCCGTTTTATACGAAACTGCCACCACGACACGAACTCAAATCAAATATAAATAATACAATAATTACTCCTATTCGTATTGGGACTTGGGACAGAAGGAAAATTAAAATGACGTTTGACAACGGACACAAAAATATAAAGCTAGGACAAACACCTCTTTTGTGTTATGTGGTTTTTGCCGGAATCAGCTGATTTATTTACTATTTCATTTACTCAAGTTTGGCTGCCAGTTTCTCTCTCTACACTCCTTCCATCTACTTGTCAATTCAATGGTTATTCTTCATAACAAAAAATTTTACTGTGGTGAGATAGGACATTATTTAATTATAATAAGATAATAAGATAAAAAAAAATTTAACAAAAAAATTAAAACCGACTTCAAAAATTTGCCCGTATGCACACTCCACTAAAAATTAAAAAAAAAATAACACCGACTTCACAAATTTGCTCGTATGCACATTTCAACTAAAATTTTAGAAATATTTTTCTCTTTCTAAATTGAGTTGTCTTTGAAGTCGGTGACAGTAAGTTATGACTGGACCAACACTATACAGGGTGTTCGAAAAATAGACGGAGATATTTTAGAGGGTGATTCCCTGTTAAGAAATATGAAAAAAAGTTTTTATAAACATGGGTCCGGAAATGCAGAGTTTTCAAGATACAGGATGTTAAATAAAAAAAAATAAAAAATGAAATTATTAATGTCTTAAAAATTATTTACTCGATTCTGTTGAAATTTGGCAATGTTATTTGTTGTATTAAGAGGCTAATTTCGCCCTAACTAGATTAAATTTATTAAGTCCAGTGGCGTCCCGGGGGGCACCTTAGCGAATATTATTATCAAAAAAATGTACGCCACTACCTTTTTTGTAACCTTAATATTTTTTGTTTGATTAAGCATCTAAAAATACAACTTCTTTCCCTCTTGTATTGTTTTCCTATCTCACTTCGTTTTCGAGAAAAAAAAATAAAAACCGTTTTATTGCATGTCACTGGACAAAATTGGTTGTAGTGTACTTTATGTTATGATATTGGAAAAGTTGCAATAACACTCTTTCCTAGAAATGCTTTTGATTATTTGTTTTCCAAGGCACTTGTGATTTTTTTTGCAAAAATTGATAAACCAATTTTGTCCAGTGACATGCAATATATTTAACATCCTGTATCTTGAAAACTCTGCATTTCCGGACCCATGTTTACAGAAACATTTTTTCATATTTCTTAACAGGGAATCACTCTCTAAAATATCTCCGTCTATTTTTCGAACACCCTGTATTAAAGACCTGTCATAGCGCTGTTTCAAGCGATCGCCACTGGCGCCACACGACGAAACAAATTTACACGGTGGTTTAATGTTAAAACACCATTGTTGCAGAATCTTTTATAAAATAAAAACATGCAAATGTGTCTGTTACAACGAAGTTAATATTCAAAATAAAATACAATATTTGTTTGTTAAGTCCCTCTAATTTGACAAGTTTACATGGCATATTTCCATAAATTTTCTTAAGAAAAGCGAGTCTAAAAAGCAAGCAAGAGTATTTGGTACCTTTCGGTTTGAAACGCAGTCCATGGCTAGTTGTAGTATGTGAAAGCATAAAACGCATTAGATTTTTCAGTTTCTTCTTTATATGAAGGACTATTGGTTCGCTTTGAAGCTATAAACAAAATTTTCTATTTTCGTTTCTGCATACGTTAAAAAATACTCTTCCAAAATAATATCTTTAATTTTCGCTTCTTCAGCTGGTTGATCAGAACATACCATAATTCCAAAATAGTGTTTATTCTTCTGCAATTCACCTAATGGTCTGTGCATACCATTTTCTTCATGTGTGCGAAAATTTCATGTTATAACAAACAAATCTACCTCGAAAAGCCGTATTAATAGGATAATACTGCCAAATACTGGACGCAAAGACAATTCGTTACCGTGAAAAGAAGGTAAATCGTAATAAAGCTGGATATTTAAAATTTTGAAAGTGGCATCCCAATAGCCACAGAATACCCCCTATAACTTATAAGTCGCCATTTTTTTGGTCGTGTAGCGCCACCCCAGTCCGTAAACAATGAAATATGACGTCATGCTCGGGTCTTTAATATAGTGTCGGTCCAGGTTATGATGTATGTAGGATATGATGTATTCATATCTAAATAGATTTAAATTCCTTTAGAAAGAGAAAAATATTTCTAAAATTTTAGTTGAAATGTGCATACGGGCAAATTTGTGAAGTCGGTGTTATTTTTTGTTTTTTTTTTTTTAATTTTTAGTGGAGTGTGCATACGGGCAAATTTTTGAAGTCGGTTTTAATTTTTTTGTTAAAAATTTTTTTATTTCTTATTTTTTAGTAAATTATTATTTTTTTAATCTACGACTGTGTCATATGACACATTTAGCATTGCCATTTGGATATCAGTATGGCGTTCATAATAACACTCAGGCCATAGGGACATCCAAATCAAATGTGTCATAATGACACCGTCGTAGAAATGGTATTTAAGAAAAATCAAAAATATGCGAATAAAATCTATATGGACCATCGTAGAGTAAATTTTGAATGATACTAGTTCAATACGAACATTATAATAAAACTTGTGTAACTAAACCACTCGGCTAACGCCTCGTGGTGTAACGTTACACGCATTTCGTTATAATGTTGTAACTGCAAATAAATTTATATTATTATTATTTTATTATTATTATCGACTTAGTCAAAAGGCATTCGCACTCCCTCTACGGGGAACATTCACTCAGATCCCGGGTATGCAGGATATCAGGATATTATTTATTATTATGGAGCCATTCCTAAAGTAATCCTTTTGTAATAATAATAATAAAAAGAGAATCATCGAAATCGGTTCAATATGAAATTTCATCCCCTACAAAGTAAAAAATTTTGGTAAAATTAAAACACTAAAAGTGGTCACATTAAGTCCACACGGATTCTGGTGAAATTAACCACTTTCGGTTTGGTAAAATTTGAATTTTTACACGAATATTTACACGGGCGTGTGTATTACACACCTTTAGTGTAAAATTTACCATTTTCCGTGTACAAATTTCACGACATCTGGTGTTTACTAAAAATATGGCAAAAATTCAAGGGGTTATTCCCTGTTATTTTAAGTATATTTTGTTTCGGCGATACACAGCGATGAAGGTTTATCGGCAATTTTTTTTTATTTTTAAAATTATTATTCTAATAAAATATATTGCAATGCATAGACTCAATTGTTTAAAGTCGATAGCTAACATTCAAAATATGGTTTTTGTCGAAAAACCTTTAGGAATAGCCTTTTATATCTTCGAAACAAAAGCGTCTTTCAGAAAACCATCAAATGACAAAATATTCTTAAGTAACCCATCGAAAAACCCCTTGAATTTTTGCCTTATATTTATTAAACACCCTGTATACAATTAAAAATCGAAACTTAGATAATAAGTACACCATGGTGTAGGTGCTTTCTGGGCTAGTCAATACTATGATAGGAGGTAGGATTTTTAAGAAAGCCACTTTAAAAATTTATTTATTAAACATTTTTTTAAATGTACAGACAGTTATTAAATACATGACTAACATATTTGAAATGCTTAAACTTTGATATTTACTTGATATACTTGGATATTGTGCTAGGCAATTGCTTACCTTTAGGTATAGCGTTGAGGGAAGGAATATATTCTCGACTCAACGGGTATAGTCAGCACATCCAGACAAGTCCCAGCGGTGTCACACATCAGGTTTTTTTTTATTTAGATTTGATTAGAACTATAATTTTCAATGAAAGGGAAAAGAAGTGTATTTCCGTGCAAATAATTTAATTAAAAATCATGGTAAAGCGCTTTCGGCTGTTAAGCCATCCTCAGTACCACTTGTCAAGTGTGTACAGGAAAATTGGAGCATAAAGCATTATACAACAGTAAAAACCACAAATAGAAGGTCACACCAAGTCACATTTTAAAAACTTTAAAATACTAACAAATTGTACAACTGTGGGCAGCCAAGCTACCCAAATTATTTAAATAAAAGACCAGCCGAAGTACCAAATGCATCGTGGAAGGTGCAGATGCATTTGGTACTTCGGCTGGTCTTTTATTTAAATAATTTGGGTAGCTTGGCTGCCCACAGTTGTACAATTTGTTAGTATTTTAAAGTTTTTAAAATGTGACTTGGTGTGACCTTCTATTTGTGGTTTTTACTGTTGTATAATGCTTTATGCTCCAATTTTCCTGTACACACTTGACAAGTGGTACTGAGGATGGCTTAACAGCCGAAAGCGCTTTACCATGATTTTTAATTAAATTATTTGCACGGAAATACACTTCTTTTCCCTTTCATCTATATATACGTGCACACAGCCCCGCACTCCTTTGTATAATTTTCAAGTCGCGCAGAAATGCAACAAGAGACTGACTGAGGGAGGAGAAAATCCAATTATTCTGTTATATTGACCTTGATCACAACACGGGCGGTGTTTAAAAAACACACGAATGGTGTAAATGAAACAAGAACGGTATTAAAAAGACACGATCGGTGTTAAAAATATCATCCATGATTATCACAAAAATTACACTTTAAGAAAATGTGTTTTTAGAAACACACACCGTGTATTTTCAACACCCGCTCGTGTATTTTTTACATCAGAAGGCATTTTCTGTGGAAAAAATAAATTTACCAAAAGCAAGTTGGTAAAAATAATCCATTTTAACGAAGTTCGGTGTACAAATTTACACGAGAAAAGTTTACCAGCAGTTTTTTATGCTTTACACGGGCAATTTTTTTACTGTGTATTTGTCCACCCTTAGGGGTGGAATTTTTTCTTCAAATTTAAATGGGACCATTCTGTAGGTATACCCTTTCAAATAAAAAAAGAATTGTCCAAATCGGTTTATAAATAACGGAGTTCTGAGGTAACAAACATAAAAAAAAATGAAAAACATACAACCGAATTGATAACCTCCTCCTTTTTGAAGTCGGTTAAAACGAACTGAATCGGCTTTCAAGATATTCGCGCGTAAACGTCGAGGGCCGTCTTCTGCCTGTAGCAATCGACATGGCATTCCTAGATTTACAGAATAAACCCAAATCAGTACCCACACAGTGTTTGTTCTATAGGTACATGCTAATTCCGCGATTCCCTAACTGGTTTATCAGTGCGCTGGGATTTGAGCTCGTCAAGGCAAACAGCGGTTGTTTGCCGCTTGTCGAGCTTCCGAGCGCATCTTGGGACTTGGGAAAGGATGCGGAAACGTCCAATTATTGTGGTTGACAAGGCTGGCCGGGGTTTGGGATTATGCGAACAGAGTTTACGGCAATAGTTTACGACGCATGTTGTTAACTAAAGTTGGTTTTGAGAAAAAAGGGACGAACTCAGAAACTTACTGTATCTAGTGTTAGAAACGGGACACTTATTTCGTCCCCAAACTTATTCATAAAACATGAGCCGATGGTGAAACTTCCCCCTTTATATTCGGCGGTATACGACCGCAAAATCGCAAAAGGACAAGCCAGAGCGTTATTTACAATCGGGTGACTTCTGGAGAACATGGATGTAACGCGCGAGTTACGAGCAACGTCCCCGGATAAAGGTTTATACCGTCACATAATTAGAACATTTGAATTCAGTGATGGGGCCGATGGGGGGATAAGTGAATGAAATAAAATAAACTCCCTCTCTGCCTCCCCCCCTTCCGATGAAACGTTTTGTCTATACCGATGAAGCATAGGCAATCTAAAAGGAAAAACGATGTATCACCGTCGCATGACTGGATACGCGATGTAGGTAATTATCCCGGAATTAGCATCGATACTTGATGCTATCGGCCCCGCTGTGCGTAGCTATTTAGTTAAATTTTAATCTGCCTCACACCGGGCCGTTATCAAACGATCCCATCGGGCTTCTGATTATGGAGAGAGCTTTCATTGTTTGTCAATATTTGCTTACAGTCATGCCGAGTCATTAATAATATACCAATAATTTGTTCTGCCGTAGATCGGCTATCTTTAGACGTGTCACTGCTCACAACGAATCCAATTATTTCGTACCTGGCCAAGATTTCGATTATACGATTCCGTAATGGGTTTCGTATGCACGTGTAGATATGTAGGGTAAGTCTACAGGGTGATTCACGTAAGGGCTTCATTAGAAGTTTACGGGGAAGGAGTGCGAATTTTAATTTCAAATTTTGGTCACTTATATAACAGGTTGTAAACTTTCTTTCTAAAATATTTTCAACTTCCGATCACTTCCGATTATACCGGAAATCGATAGCAACTTTGTTATATCAAATAGAACACCCTATATATTATTACACCATTTGGTTCCCTATTAAATTCCAAATCTTTTTTCTGAAAATAATGTGTACCCTATTCCTAACCCTTTTCGAGATATTCGCAAATTTTTGAATTTTTTGTGTGTTGCAGCCCATCGACCATAGTGATCATAACTTTGAAATTTATGAATCCGGAAAACTAAAATTTTGGACTGTCGTAGGCGAAAGTCAACTTTATTAAATGGTCTCTTTGCCATTTCAAAATATTGTACAGGGTGTTCGGGAAAAAATTCCCAATATCAACATCGAAAAATTGAAAAATATCTTTTTTTTTCAAATAGAAGCCATATTTTTTTATTGCACCATTGAAATGCTTGTGAAAGGACAGTTTAAAAAGATATAACACACTATATGTCTAAATGAAGCGGTTGCTTCGTTATTACGCAAAATACGTATTTTTGCTGCTTCATATCAAGACCTTTCCTAATAGGCGGCCATGGATTTTTCATTTGTGATTGTCATTTATTGTGTTCCAAATAATAAAATATTAACTGTTGACAAGAATGGCTCAAATTGACTATTCTAACGAAGATATTTTGAATATGTTTTACACTCATGGAGAGTGTAATAGAATTTTAGAAAGAACAATTTTAATGAAAGACATTTACATTTACCACCTTTGACGAAAAGAAAATTCAGAAACTTCGAACGAAATTTCATAGTCCGTGGCAAGGTCCAAACAAAGAGAAGCAAATGTAAATACGTAACAGGTAAATAGCATAATATGAATAAAGTGTTTTACTTATATGTAGTTTCTTGTTTTTTCTTCTAGTACCTACCTATTATTATGTAATTGTTAGTATTATTGAATTTTGTATTGTTGCTTCTCAGGGAAAAAATATTATTAAATAGCCCTTAGCCTTGTCATATAATTGCGTTATTTCATTTTCCATCGCCCCCTATAATGTGACGCTCCTTGAGAAATGGCATCTTTGTTGATAACAGAGCAGAAAAAATACGTATTTTGCGTAATAACGAAGCAACCGCTTCCTTTAGACATATCGTGTGTTATATCTTTTTGAACTGCCTTTTCACAAGCATTTCAATGGTGTAATAAAAAAATATGGGTTCCATTTGAAAAAACTGAGATTTTTCAATTTTTCGATGTTGATATTGGGAATTTTTCCCCGAACAATACTTTGAACAATATTTTGAAATGGCATACAGACCATTTAATAAAGTTGACTTTCGCCTACGACAGTCCAAAATTTCAGTTTTCCAGATTCATAAATTTCAAAGTTATGATCACTATGGTCGATGGCTGCAACACTCAAAAAAATCAAAAATTTGCGAATATCTCGAAAAGGGTTAGGAATACGGTACATATTATATTCAGAAAAAAGATTTGGAATTTAATAGGGAACCAAATGGTCTAATAATATATAGGGTGTTCTATTTGAAATAACAAAGTTGCTATCGACTTCCGGTATAACCGGAAGTGATCGGAAGTTGAAAATATTTTAGAAAGACAGTTTACAACCTGTTATATAACTGACCAAAATTTCAAATTAAAATTCGCACTCCTTCCCCGTAAACTTCTAATGAACCACTTGCGTGAATCACCCTGTATATTGCTATAACGGAATTAATAGTCGACCTGACAATTGTTACAATCCTTGTTTGTTCAGGGTGGCGCAGTCGGTCGGAGCGCTTGAACGAATCAAGATTACAACAGGTCCGGCTCCAGATAAACTTTAAGTCTGTAAAATCGATTCATCAAATATTTGATATCGCGGAAATATCAATTTAATTTCCATGATTCGGCACGGATTTCTGGGCAATTCTCTATATAGGTCAAATGATTAACCAGAACGTTATTATCCCGTATTCGTTTATTATTTCCTTCATATCCGCGGCGGCGCGCGCACGAGCTGTCCCAATTAGATGCCAGTAATTCGGGTTAATAAATGGGGTACCAATCATTATTAATTTAACGTCTGCCGGAGCAGGCATTAACATTCTTCGGGCGGGCGGGCTAACAAGGCCCCCTCGATCTCGCCGTCAGTCGCATACTGATGAGCCCCTTGGAATATTCGACGTTATATCATAAACTGTGTAACTTGGTCGGCGCGTTCCCGTCATAATAATATCATCTGGCAAATTTGAGGGCTTTTCGGGACTTTAAATGCTCCCAATTTCGCACGTCGAGCAGCTAGTCAGCAATGATTCTTCTATTACTCACTCAGACTATACAAATCGATGATATATTTCTATTCGTACGTATGCTATTGACCCGTACGAAATTAGTAGGCTTCCTTCATCGACGAAGCTTTTTATATCCTCAGAAAAAACGTTTCGTTATAGAGACAGACGGTCAGTTTATTTTATTTCATTCACTTATCCCCCAACGTCAATGAATTCAAATGTTCTAATTATGTGACGGTATAAACCTTTATCTGGGGACGTGGCTCGTAACTCGCGCGTTACATCCATGTTCGCCAGAAGTCAACCGATTGTAAATAACGCGCTGGATTGTCCGTTTGCGATTTTGCGGTCGTATACCGCCAAATATAAAGGGGGTAAAGTTTTACCATCGGCTCATGTTTTATGAATAAGTTTGGGGACGAAATAAGTTTCAGAGTTCGCCCTTTTTTCTCAAAACCCACTTGAGTTCACAACATGCGTCGTAAACTATTGCCGTAAACTCTGTTTACCCATGTTTCTTCTCTGGTAAACACGCATAATCCCAAAACCTGGCTTGCCGTGTCAACCACAATAATTGGACGTTTCCGTATCCTTTCCCAAGTTCCAAGATGACATTCGAAAGCTTGACAAGCGGCATACTACCACTGTCAAACCCCAGCGCACCAATAACCAAGATATAGGAACTGGCGGAAACCTATAAAACAAACACGGTTTGATACACATAGCGAAAAGGTCTCGTGTAGATTTATTTTGTGGATCTAGGAATGCCACCACGATTGCTACAGCGTAAAAGTGGAGTAGTTTTTCAAAAATTAGGCCAATAAATGTCATTGTAATATTTTTCTTCGCATCGAAGAGCGAACTTATCCTGTTTAGCCCACCCGAGGGGTTGATGATGTCCCCAATGTTTATAGACACGACGGCCAGCTAGTGCGTCGTGTTTGCTAGGGCTAATGATAAGTTTATAGTGGATCGGTGCAGTGTTTGTTTAGTCCGCGACGATCGAAGCTAATTCGGTAATTCGGTAATCAGTGTGCGACGAGTAGGTTTGACAGGTACTGCAAACGTCGCCTGTTTGCCGTCCGGATTGATTTGCAGAGTATCTTGGAAGGTGAGAAAAGACATGGACATTTTCCTGGACAGATGTGTATGATGGAGAGAGTGAAACACCACCATTACGCTAATTGCACCACACCACACCATGTCTTAGGACATTCGCCGCAAGATATAAGCTACAATTTGTGACCTACCTTTTCCTTTTCGGAGGCACACCAAGATGAGCCTCGGCTAACTTAGGGAGACTGAGGCCGTGGGTCTTTTACTGTTAAGAAACTATCTAGTGGGGATAACGAGCGCCAACTTAGTTTTATTTATTTTTTGTTCTTAGAGGAATAAAATTTTAGTTGCAAACCTATAATAAACTAAGTAAACTTATAAAAGTTTGTCTTTTGCTTTTTTCCCTAAATATTCTGCAAAATAAGAGTTGTTACACCAGATAATTCCTTAACGAATGAGAGAAATAATTTTGAAAAAAAAAGGAATGAATTAAATGTATAAAAAAATGTATAATGTAAACTGTGTTAGTATAATGTTAATTTGATGAGATTTACAATTAATTAAATATTTATAAGAATAATAATCTACTAACTAGTAAAAGTAAAAATAACAACGAATGTAGGCATGTATAAACAAAATCTATGTCGTGATGCAGGTACTTAGTTATGGGTTTCATAAATACACACAAAACAATTTGATTACCAACTGATAAAAAAAATTTTACAATAAATCCACACAAATTAGCGATCCAGGTAGATCTTTAGTTATCTCCCTTAGGTATCAAACACAAGTTAAAACGTAAAGATGTTATACAATTTATTTTATCTGGACAAAAAAAAAAGGGATAAAAATATAATAAGGGGCGGCAGAAAATTTAATTAAACGTTAGAAGTTAGAAAATAATAACTCAATAAATGCGCATTTACTGGTGTTACCCAACATTGACGTACGTAATTTGGGATTATTTTCATACGAAGGGTACAAATTTGCCCTTTTGTTTAATCACTATCAAATATGTTCCCTTATTACCTTTACAGTTAAAAAAAAAAAAATGAAAATTACCTCAAGGAAAATAAGTAATAATTTTTGGTAAACCTGTTTGGAGATTTCTTGGAGCTGGATGTTGCATGGGAAGGTGTCTCTGCGGTGGAAATAGAACACGGCAACAACTAGCTACAGGAACAGGGCCTATTCTTCACGGCAACAGGAACAACGACGGACGATTTGTGCGGGACAGGACTTAACTCGACGTCGGGACCATTACATAACGACATGTATTGACACAACCTTCGAATTTCCCATGAAGGGTTTTCCTTTCCGGAACAAAATTGAGGCCTATTTAATAAAAGAAAATGGACTCAATAACGGTTCTTGGTACTCAAAATGGCTACTCTTACCTTTGATAGCAGGCGGCCTCGTTGTGAGAGTCACAAAAAAATAGAGAAACTCGGGAATAACCGTATTTTTCACTTAGCAACTATATACTTCGTTCTATCTAACAAATATGCTGTCTAGGATGGTCGAAACGAAATATTTGAATTATTAGATTGCTGTGAACGGGAATATGAATTTCACGATGTGCTCTTTGGAGTTTTCGACGGAAGAATGGCCGAAACGAAGCGGCTGCACGACGACCGTTGGAACTGGCGGTTTTTTGTGTTGAGGCGAGGCGCGAATTGAACCTTTTAAAAATCGGGCAGGAAATAACGTATTTTTGGAATAAAGTATTGTCGATATAACAAAAGACGTTACAAATTTTAAACATATCGACGTAAAATTTGATGGCGGTTCAAGATTTTTCGTACAATGTGTGTCGACCACGATGTAGGCAGCAGCTTTGAAGATTTTGCCTTGAAATTTGGTACAGAGTTAGAGTCATGTATTGTACCGGTGCCTATTAAGAGTTAAAATCGGAGAAAAGATTGCGGAACGCGAAGGCCTCTGCCAGCTGTTAGCTAATTTCACCCGTTTGAGGTCGAATAGGTACAGAAGTTTGGCCGTAAGTTCCACCGGTAAAGCCCTAACTTTGCCACTTATATGATTACTAATCTCGCTGCGCAGCTGCGTTGACCGAATGAAAGTGACGGGTAAGATGGAACTAGTGTCACTGCTATCAGTTTGTATAAACATTTAACTCCGTGATACCGGCGTTTAAAATAACGCCCCAGCCGGCACTGCTGACAAGTGATTTTAAAAAATTAATCCGTGTCCACCCTTGCGCAGCCCGGGGCGGGTAGAATGTTCAACCAGCTGGGGAGCGAGCGCGTTGGTGGCATTTCCATCTACCCTGGGGGGAACTGACCCCTACATTTCACTCCCGGCCGCAAAGCCAACGGCAAGGTTAATTCAGTTTAGGATGGTATGCAATGATGGCAGACATCAATTTCACACAATGGTTACAACATATCCTGTCTGGATGTTTCAATTCGGGCACTGATATTAGAAATCCATTAGAGTTGAGACCGGTGGTCTGTCCTACGTCATTGGTCACGCGCAACCCCACGGGTTGTCCCCCCTGGGGGAGACAATGGGAGGATCCCTTTTCCGGAGCTCCCACCTGCCGTCCGCCTACGGTTTCCCCGAGTTTCTTTGCGGCAACTTCTAAATTAAAAAGTTCTAGCTGCCCCCGAACTTTCCGCCCGGAAGATACAGTGGAAGTTGGTTGATTACGAAATGTGTTTTTTGGTGTACGCGGAAGTTGTTATAAAAACTGCAACTTGCCACGAACCACCTCTTCCATTAATTGTTGTAAATAAATTTTGTAGTTGGCAGCATAAAAAAGCCGATGGCCCGAACGTAAGCCGATTGCGTTCCGTAAATCACCCAAGATAAATATGGCTGTGCATTAACCATAAATTGTAAACCATAATCTGTCGTAACAACTTTATTACAGCCGATATTTCAGGCACAAAAACGGATAGGCTTGTGGCTGCGGACCAGGTTTTTCTTTCGCTACAAAAAAGGACTAGATGTTATTGGATTTAGATGCGTCATAAATAGCCGAAAGAGAAGTGCTGCAATTATAATTGAATTTTGCGTCCCCAGACCTGTCAGCGCTGGGTCGTTGAGTAAGTTGTGGTAATTTGGGAATGACCATTCGCTTTTTTCGTCGCCAAGTAATAGACGGCTTTCAGGCAGGAAGCCGACACACGCCGTGACCACCAAGAAACAAGGCCCGGGTACACTTTGCCGCGTCACAAACTTTTTAATTTTACTTCTAAAATATGTAGCAGTATATTCGACGTCGAGGAGACGATTGTGGGGTTCCGAGAAGAATCTTTAATTTCGACCATGAATTTCATAAAAATTCCTCGGACGCAAGCAAATGATCCCCGGCGATCCTCTGGCTCCCGTATTGGATTCCCTGATTATTGTTGTTCCGGATTTAATAAAGGCGGCCTAGTCGCGTCGCGGCGCCTACGATCGGCGCCATTGTCTTCGCGCGTCGCCCTTTGTCATGCAAAAATGCACGACGATGACGGATAATTATACTGTCTGGCTTTGTCACTGGGGGAAGAAGAAGAAATTATGGGGCGTCTGAGATAAGGACGGGGTTAAAATTTGGGAAGATTCGTGGGGCAGATAGTACTGTCCAAAGTTGTAAAAGACGAGAGGTTGGTGATAATAACAAAATGAGTTTGTTGGGACAGGAAGGTATGACGAAATAAATGTTATTTTAGAGCTATAGAGTAGGTAATATTTATTTTGAATTTTACGCAAAGATGATGGAACATTTACTACGGTATGTCCAATATTTATTATAATTTCTAGTAATACCTCCTTGCTTGTTATCCAGTGGAGGGTTGTGGGGGGTTACGTTGTGAAAAGAACACAATCTATTGTACTATTTTTAATAGAAATTATGTATTTTATCCACTTATTCTTTTCGTACATATTTCTAGAAGATTGTAGCGTAAAATTGCGAGTTGCAACTTTATTCCGTTAATATATAATTGCAAACTTGGAGTCTCCCAAGAGCTTTTATTTACACTTTTTCTGTCAATCAAAGTCTGAAAAAGTTACCTTTCAAAATGTCCTGTACACCAAGGTTATTTTATAGGAAGGTTAGGACATTCCCCCACTCTTAAACCTGGACCGACACTATAATAAAAAACCCCGAGCATGACGTCATATTTCATTGTTGTTTACGGACTGGGGTGGCGCCACTCGACGATAAAAATGGCGACTTATTATAGGTTATAGGGAGGTATTCTGTGCTTATTCGTATGTCAGAAACTGATGTTTAAAATGTCCCAAATTTTAAATATCCAGCTTTATTACGGTTAGCCTTCTTTTTACGGTAACGAATTGTCTTTGCGTCCAGTATTTAGCAGTTCTATCCTATTAACACAGCTTTTATAGGTAGATTTGTTTGTGATAACATGAAATTTCCATGCACATAAAGAAAATGGTATGCACACTGCACAGACCGTTAGGTGAATTGCAGAAGAATAAACACTATTTTGGAATTATGGGATTATCTAATCAACCGGCTGAAGAAGCGAAAATTCTTGATATTATTTTGGAAGAGTATTTTGCAACGAGGTATGCAAGAATGAAAATAGAAAATTTTGTTTATAGCTCCAAAGCACACCAATCCTCCATATAAAGAAGAAACTAATGAAAATGAAAAAGAAAATGTAATGCGTTTTACGCTTATTTACACTACAACTAGCCATGGACTTCATTTCAAACCAAAAGGTACCAAATACTCTTGCTTTCTTTTTAGACTCGTTTTTCTTAAGAAAATGTATGGAAATATGCCAGGTGAACTTGTCAAATTAGAGGGACATAACAAACAAATATTTTATTTTATTTTGAATATTAAATTCGTTGTAACAGACACATTTGCATGTTTTTATTTTATAAAAGATTCTGCAACAATGGTGTTTTAAGATGAAACCACCGTGTAAATTTGTTTCGTCGTGTGGCGCCAGTGGCGATCGCTTGAAACAGCTCTATGCATAGGTCTTTAATATAGTGTTGGTCCAGCTTAAACAAAACCAAAGGCTGTCTCTTTGCACCGGCAACATAATAATAATAATAATAATATCGTCTTTATTGAAAGTACATATTACAGAATAAGAAGTAGTACGTCGAAGGGTGAAGTTTAGCACCAGGCTATTCTTACACTTAACCCCCGCACACAAGAAAAAATAAAAATAAATCTCAAAAAGAAATAATTGAATAATTACAAATAATTGATAACTTACAAAAAAGCATAAAAAACAGGCAATCACGACAACATAAACAATCTTATTGTAAGCTAAGTAAATAGGCCTTAATTTTAAATTTAAAAGATATTAAGGGCAATTCCTTAAATTCTGCAGGTAAAGAATTATAAAATTTTGAAGCACAATAGATAAAACTCTTTCTAAATAATGCGGTTCTGTATCTAGGAATGTGGAGTTAATCGCAATTGCGTAAAGCTCTACTTGACACAGCTGCACGCTTAACAAAAAGAGTTCTTAAATACGGAGGTGAATAGGTGATCAAAATTTTGTGCACAAACGTTCCCAAATGCTGTTTAATGCGGTTGTCAACCCTCAACCATTTCAGTTCATTTATTTTGTCAGACACATGATCATACTTCCTCAGGCCAAATACGAACCGACAACAAGCATTCTGGATCCGCTGGATACGTGCCTTGCACAAGGAATCTAAACAAGGCCCATATACCAAGTCACCATGATTGCGCAAGAGAGTACCATTGTTTCTTCAATCGGAAATCCAAGAGCGATCTATTAGCATATAGTAATTTTAAAGCAGAAAAAGATTTTCTTGTTAAGTTATCGATATGTTTATTAAATTTCAAATTCTCATCAAAAATAAGCCCCAATTTTTTTTTGAAGGGAACAATATCAAGCTTTTCATTGTTGATCTCTATAGATACTACTTGTTTTGCGGCTACTACAACTCTACGATTACCAAAGACCATAACACAAGATTTGGCACCATTAAGCTTTAAATTGTTGCCAAATGATAATTCGAACAATGATTTCAAGTTGGAATTAATTGTGTAAACCAGGTTGCCCAACTCAGACAAAGGTGAGCTATACAAAAGCTGCGTGTCATCAGCATAAGCGTGTGAATGACAATTACTGAAGGATCGAACAATTTGTGACGTGTATATGATAAACAATAATGGCCCAAGTATAGAACCCTGTGGTACACCTGCAGGTAGTAAAGCCAGATTTGAGTGTTCACCATTGATCTCGACACATTGAGACCTATTTGTTAAATAAATAGACACCAATTTACGCGAATCACTATAAAATCCGTAATACTCCAATTGCGCCAAAAGGACCTTATGGTTTAGGGTGTCGAATGCCTTGGAATAGTCGAGTAGAATAAACATCGCGCGACGGTGCCGCTCTCACCAGCTGGCCTTCAGCTTGATGCCATTGGCGTATCAAAAGGGACAACGCGGGTATTGAAAACCGAAAACAAAGTAAAAACACAAACATAAAACAAAAATGCGATGCACCAACAAACTCCATAAAGTTCCGATATTTCATTGCACAAACATTAAAATGAAGAAAGTAGCCGAATACAGCCAAAACAACATAAATATACACCATAAACAAAGTACATGCCAAAAACGTCTGTGTGCGCCTCTGGCTGGAAGCGTTATCTATGTAGGGAGTTACTAAATCGCCAGTTCACGTGTAAATGCTACCAACTTAAATTGCGGCCTTTCCCCCCCTTTGCCTCTCTCACCCCCCTTCCCTCCCAAGTCGTCAAATGTCCTAACCTTCCTATAAACTAACCTTGCTGTACACTGTTTTTCATTTTGTTTACTTAGAACACGCGAGCCACCGAAAGAAGTTTTGCCTAGGACTGGGGCTCGAGAACCGAAACCCTCTCGAACGCTACAATCGCCGCTCAAATATTCGTAAAAGTAAAATATAGCCACTGCTTGTTGTCCAAAATTATACGTAGGTAAGTCAACCGAACGTACGTTATTTCCCCATCGTTACAGCCCGTTCGGCAGCAAAACATAGCCAGCCCCCCCACAACAGCTGGAGGCAGGCGATACCGCGCGGAAAAGACCTTATTACCATCTCCACAAATAAATCCCAACAATCCTTGTTGACGCAGTTGTCTCCGTTCGCTGCGAACCGATTATGTTTATCCGGGGAAGGCGTGGGGCCATTCTTCTCGGACCTACCTGGTGCGGCGGGATATTTTAAGGCTCCGCTCCCACCAAAAATGCAAATGCACAAGACTTTTCTTTGCCGGCGTTGGAAGTAAATGGACTTTTTTCCTAAGCATGTCTAAAATCGTTAGTGAGCACCACGCCTTGAGCAGTAGCCTTGCTTATCTCGTCGCATTATCTTTTTCTAGTTTGTGGGAGAGATCGTGGTAAAAGTTTCAAGCGAGATCGTGGTGGAGGAAAATGGGGTTGGAGATTCAAATTTTATCGTTATTTCCGGGCTTTGTTTGTAGTTAATTAACCCAAGAAAGAAAACTCCCTGTTGTTATGTCTTTATTCAATAATTTCAAGTCTCTTATAACTAGGTTTTGGTTTAGAAGTATACACAACTGAGATGAATTTTATATGTACAGTGTGGTCATTTAAGTGTGCAACATATGGGATATTTTTTTTTATTAATTGCACAACGAAAATACAAATATTCCCGAAAGTTGGTGCATGTTCGATAATTAGGCACACTTAGAATGGTTGCAAGTCAAACAGCATACAGGGTAGGTCAAAAAATATAAAAATTGTACAAGAGTAAAGTACCCTTATTTCAGAAAATTCAGCAAAATATTATTAAGAAAAGTTGTCTAGAATTAAAAGTTATGCTTAAGTACCTAAGAAAAAGAAATATATTTTTTTGAAAAATATTATTAATTACCTAAAAACAATCTGTTTTAATATTCACCTTAAACAATTTCATAAACCAATCAAAATTATATCAATTTCGCATAACTTTGTTCAAATTCCAACATTTTTGTAAAATTAACTTAGATTTTTAATTTTTTAGGGAATCACAAACTTCATCTTTGTTGCAACGATATTGAACAGAACTCTAAAATTTCGCAAATTTTTTTCTGAACAAGGTAAAACATTACTAATGATAATGTGTATATTAAAAAACTCCCATTTAAGGTGCAAACTTTTTATTTTAATTGTTTATTAAGAAACTGGAATTTAATTGACAATTTTTTTTCTTAGGAGGCTATGTTTTGGTATTTAGGCATAGCTTTTAATTCTAAACAACTTTTCTTAATAACCTTTTGCTGAATTTTTTGAAATAAGGGTACTTTACTCTTGTGCAATTTTTATATTTTTTGACCTACTCTGTATGCTGTTTAACTTGCAACCATTCTAAGTGCACCTAATATGATTATTGAACATGCATCAACTTTCGGCAATGTCTCAATTTTGGTTGTGCAATTAATAAACAAAAGTCCCATATGTTGCACACTTCAATGACCACACTGTATACGGATAAATTAACTTCCCTATTCTATGCAAGAACATTCAAGGGCTCTTTTAATATAACGATATATACAATGCGCCTGTAAAATGATGTTGGTTATAACATTATCCGAACTGATTAACTTTGACTACGTAAACATGGTCCAGCGCATATCGAATGGTAGTGTAAATGGCCAAACCAAAAACTTTAACTTGATAAATAATTAACAAGCGCCCACTAAATTTTCATAATTTGCGCAGCTTCGGTACCAAATCGATGATCAAACACTGCATAATTTAAGTATGTCCCAATTGCCGCATTTAAATTAGAATCAATTATCGGACATTGAATCATAAATAGTTGAAGCAATTAGCGATTCGAATAGTGGAGTGAATTTAATTCAGTTTTCGAATTTTTTTATAAATATATAGGATCGTTCTCTGGTCGCTACTGAAACACTTAATTTACTTTTGCCCACAAAACATAAAACATAGGTTTCAGAAACAGTATAACAGAGAACAAATGGTAGACAAAAACGTTGACGCCAGCAGGTTTGGTACCACAAGATGAATTATTAATACCACCCAGTTGAGGAATTCTTTCATGAAACAGCGTAGGTACGACAGAAATATTTCATAGGAAGCAGGAACTTCAGATAAATCTAAATATTGATTGTTGCTGCTACACTGTATCCAACCCAACCTCAATCTCCTCATCTTCTACCTGAACTACGTGGGCAAACAGTAAACAAACAAACACGGCTTTTGTCTGATGGTAATTGCCCGGCAGGCCGCCGTTACCTACTAGATACAAGGCCTCGGCGCCCCTGACAATCTTGAACGTATAAAAAACCAAACAGGCGAATGTCTGTACATCCTGTATGGTTTTAATAATTTAATCTGGTCTTCATTGTTTTGAAAGCAAAAAGTTTTGTTTTATTTATCTTGTCCTCTAAGTGTGGCGTGTTAATGACAAGAACATCAAAACTGCCGCGATCGAAAATAATTCACATCGTTGATTAAAAAACTTTGAAAAGTACCCCGAAAATGATTAACGTTCAAAATGGGTCAATAGCAGCACTCGATTAATAATTAGATATTTTTGACTGGCAAAATCAACAACTCGGAAATTACTAGTAAATTAATTATGAACTTAGCACTCTATGAAAACCTGTCGTTAAAAAAACTCAAAATCAGGTGACGAGATGACAAATGCAAATTTTATAACCTGTAAGTTCTTATCAACAGGGTATAAAAAGAACGTACAGGGTGCGCAGAAACAAGTTTTAATTAAGACAATTATTTGGCGGTTCAATTAGTGTTTCGCAAGACTCTTGCAAATTTCTTGTTCTTGTCTTGCAAAGCAAGACAAGACAAGAAATTAGTCTGCAAGAGTCTTGCAAATTTGCAAGAAATCTTGCTAAAAGCAAGAAATCTTGCAAAAATCATTATCTGTATATAGGTATAATTTCTGCAAAACTTTAAATAATAAAATTTAAGTGACGACGATATTGAATAATACTGATTTTTGCAAATTGAGCATAAATACAAACGATTATTCAAGAATAACTGTCTCTATATACTAGTATCTAGTAAATATATTATATTTTATTTACAATATTCTTGGAAATTGTTTTTTATTATTTTTTGAACTGGCTGCAGTTAACTGCAGTGGATTAATTTATTTTTTATAAGTTTGATTTAACTATATTATTGCTAAAATACTTAAACAACCAAAGGAGTCTATTGGACTTCCTAATTTCCTAATGCATTGTTTCGCTTCGTATTGTTGTAGCATAATGTAGATCGGGTTATTTTAGCAGGGTGGGTTTCGAGTTTTTTGTCCACTTCCACACAAATATCGAAATCCACAGACATTAAAATAACTTTAACAGAAAGGAAAGTCTTAGACTTAGATGCATTTGGAATTGAAAATCATGAAAGCATTAAAACAAAATTATTATTATTATTAAAATGGAAAAAATAAATACAAATAATAACAAAAAAAACTGCGTCAATAATTAAATGTACCTATTATGGATAGTTACTAATTGCTTAGTTTTTTTTTATCAAGAAGTTAGGCACCCTTCTAAAGTAATAGCGACAAACACGCGTAATATAGTGCGTAATAGCACCTTTTTAAGTTTTTATGATAATCAAAAGAACGAAACTGTTTTAGAACTGGGTAGGTATATTTAATTAATCCGATGAAGACAATATTCTAATACATATACCTATATTTTGTTTTTCATTTGCATTCTACAAAATGATGGCTTAAAAAATATTACTCAGGCAGTCGTCAAATTTTAAGATCAATAAAATATTAAATTTTTGGAATAAGATAAGAAAAATCGCCTTTCCATACCTACTAACTATTTCAGTTATCTAACTACCTTAAATTAAAAATATTCCTTCAAAATCCAATTAACATTTTTGCCTGTTCCAATCATCATTTCAGTATGTATGATTTGTTTTGTATTTACCAATGAATGATTTAAAATATCTGAGTACAGACCTAAACTATCCCTTCACTAAATTCTAAATACGGCCCTGTCTTCTAAACAGAGAACATGGCGACCACCGGCTGCCAAACATCAAAGGCGCCGTCGTCGAGTTTATATTCTCCCCTTCCTTGTTCTCTGGCACTGTGGACCCCGCGCCCTGCCTCGCCGCGGCTCTGCCCGCAGTGCTGCGTCAACTTGTCTCGACAAGCTTTACACGTAATAAATAATGCAAGAGTCTTGCTAACAAGAGTCTTGGTAACAAGACTCTTGCAAACAAGAGTCGTGCGATGACGTCACTAAACAAAAAATGCAGGAACAAGAAATTGCAAGAAATCTTGCTTGCAAGACTAAATTTTCTCCAGCAAGAGTCGTGCAAGACAAGATTAAATTTAATTTCTTGTCTTGCTTTGCAAGACAAGGCAAGAATCGGCCTTACAAGACAAGAAATCTTGTCTTGTGAAATACTAAGTTCCATAATGACTTATTTCTGGTATACCCCTACCTCCAATCTTGCGAATTACGAAAATGCACGCGGACTTTTCCCAACTCCATACGAAAGCATTTCCCGTCTGGCTTCCACTGCAAAATTATGAGTTCTCCCAAGTTATCGGGCCGAAAAGTTTCCGATGTCTTCCGAGTCGTTTTTCGTTCCTAAATCCCACGTGCCCCGCATATCACTGTTATAACGATGTGGCACGTAGCATATTTTCATATTAGATAAAGCGAAGGGACTGCTCTTGCAGGCCGGGGCTCGTGGAAGTCCCACGTATAAGTATGTGGAAAGTTGCAACGCTGTCTGACAAATGGCGAAGCGAAAATGGCGTGGTTTTGATTTGTAGGTTCAGATTTTCGAAGGTAGAAGCTAGTTTTGATCACCAGAGAGAGTTCTGAACTGCGACGCTACCAAGGAATGACAAGTAAGTTTTAATAACACAGTGGTGTTCCCACAACTCTTCAATAAGAGGCATGATATCTAGTTTTCTTTCCAAACCCCCAAGGTCTACCACATCAAACCTAAACCTTCCCTCCCGGGCTATATTTTTCCATATCAGACAAAGTGCACGAACTGCTCCTAGAGGGCCCCTTAAACTTGCGACTGGTCTCTATTTCACTCCTAATTGGAAAGGAGGAAACCAGCAGGAATCGGCCCCAGGGATATTACTAAGTCCGTCTGACCGCGTTGTTGCAAAGATCGTATCGTATAGCACTTTAATAATCCTCCCAGCTGTTGTATTTGTAAAGAAACATTATACGTCACATTGCAAAGAAATTACCTAACCCAAAATAATCAAACGAAACGTTGTTTCGAAAATGGAAACACATTAAAAGCTTTGCCAGCAATATTCGTCTTATCTTATCGCTTATTTTCCACCGCTGTAAACTAATTAAAGTCAGCAAGCGCTCCGCATCGTGTGCGGTTTAAGGCATTTTGATGGGTAATTAGACCTGAAAACACTATAATTTTCTCTGTTTAAACGCTTTAAATGCTACGAAACTAATTGCGCTGCTGTCAAGTAATCGAGTAATAAATGCACCGTGTTTCACTGCTCTCGAATAACCGTTATTACCTGCGAAGTTGCTAAGCCGATCGTTAAGTGTTAAAATCAATCAATTATATGTTGACAAGATGGTAAATCGGTGATAGCGTGACACAATCCACTCTTGGCAGGCGTCTACTACCACGAAAAATGAAGAAAATGAGAAGCCTGGTTCAAAGACGGCAATGCGCAAATTCGTTTGGAGTTACCGCTACTCTCTCCTAGATGGCGGGACAATCGGACTGTGGGTACAGTGGCTTTATACAAGATAAAGCCACTGTAACTGTGGGCACCGACGCGTGAACGCTGGCGCCTTGTTGCCAGATTGTGCATCTCCTCCCCATAAATACAAATAAAATTCTCAGTTTTTCAAGAGTACGTGGTGTAAGGCGATGCCGGTCGAACGGCCGAGGCCGAGACCATCGGGGGACCCATAAAGCGCGAATTTTATGGCGGATACTTTCGCCGGAATTTATATTAGCGCCCGTCCGGCCCGAACCATTAATAACTGGAACACTCGGGGCCGCGCCAATAATTATTATTTTGCTCTAGAATTTCAATGGGCGGCGGTTATTTACAAGCGCGGCGCTGTGGTAAATTCTGATGGTATCGCGGAAATTATGTGGAAAATTGCATCACGCATGATTTACATTAAAAAGATTTCCGCGGCGGAATGTCGCGGCAACGTCGCATAAATTTAAGTACGGTAATTAGGGCGTTTTTGCGAGATTATTCGCACGGCATTTTTATTTTCGCGCCGCCGGTGGAAATGGTCGGGATGCGGACTCGCGGCCTTTTTAATGCAAATCCGGTTAATTTGTCGTGTATGGGGGCAAAAAAAGTTCAAAGGGCACTTTAGAAGCAACATTTTTACTATAGTCGTGATCACCTCGTCGTTAGAGACGAACTGTCGCAACTGATTTCGTCGAAAGCACCGATAATCGATCCACAAATCCAAGTTTAAATAGGTTTAGTACTTATAAAATTTGAAATGAAACATATGGGGTGTTCCTATTAAAAAAATGTAATAAAATGGGATTATTCCTTGAGACATTCTGTACATTTAAAATTGCCAAACAACTCTGCGAGATATTAGAATAGATGTAAGAGAACACCTCAGGAAATTATTTCCTCGGTTTTAGTTTTGAATATATCTTAAGGTTGTCTACTACAAAATTTCCACAATCGACCAATCCAAGTATCTTAAAAAATCGACTATTTTCATGGGTAATATAACAAGTGGTATGCCTATTAGCTGCCACAATATTGGTTTAGCGTAACTGGGACGTAACTAAGAGAGTAGCATTTCAGTGAAAATGCCACTAGTGGTATTATCGTATGTAATATCACAATTTTAAAATTATATCGATAATTTTTTCGAAAGCGCTATTTTGCCTAGAAAGGTCACGAGCCTTTTATTTTCTTCGCTTCGCTCTCGGGATTTTATCTCTGAAAATAAAAGCCCAATTTGTACGAGTGGTTTGAGAATAAAATTATCTAGAAAAATTTCCGGCACGAGTGGTATTTTTCTAGATTATTTCACGAATACGATTTAATAATTTCTTTATTGATTTTTTCTATGTTTACATTTCCAAAACGACTCATTTTGAACGAGTTTATTGACAGCTTCGACTGTAGCGTTCGAGTAAAGAAACATGACGCTTGGATATCCAAGGCAAATGCGATTATACCTACACCCTGTCAGCGTTGGTTTAATTTCTGAATGTGTTTCATAAATTTAAACGGAGACGGAGGTCTAATAACAGCAATTTAGCAATGTAAAAGTTATATAAATTCATTGATATAATGTTTAATAATATCGCAACATAATTATAAGCTGCATAATTTAGGTCAGTGTAAAACACACCAATTTTAAGAAGTACGTGTTTGTATCGAACAGATTCGCTGTTGCTTAGCAACGAAGTGATAATTGCACAAGTGGTATTACCGCTTTGCTTTTGCACAAGTGCAATTATCGCTAGCAGAGGCATATGATTGGTTGGATTTTTATGGAAGGAGCTACCTTATTGGATGCAAGCAGTATGAGGGAAATAATCGCTGAAATCATCACCTGATTGGTTAATTTTTCAAAAAGTATGTCATTTCATTGATTTATATTGGCAGACGTTGAACTCTCGTAAAAATGAAACGTGAAATGGTAAAATAAGAAAACAACCTGGCTTGTGCCACCTACAGGACGTCAAATTCGAACGAAAACTTTATCGCTAACTTATTATCGGGGTCAAACGGTCATCGCCCGTCTATCTTCCCATACGCCAGGACCTATTCAACCCGCTATACCCAAAATTCGAGGACCCCCAACCCCCCCATTCAACCGTGTGGCGCCCACGCCGACTGTTTATGATTACCCCACCCCCAGACCATAATTGCTGACGCTGACAAATAGTAACGGCCCCAGATTCGGCGTTCGGACGACAGCCCCAGGGGCGCGCGGCTGACGTTTGAAAAGGGGGAGCGACCCCTGTCGGTTGTTGGTTGTTAGGTTTAAGGGCGACCTCGAGTTGTGTGTTTGGTTGCCTGTATCAGTGTAATTTTATTTACAACTACATGGAAAAGTTGGCGAGTTTGAAAGGTTATAAAAAAATAAGGGTATTTTTAAAGTAGTCATAGATACTAACGACACTAGTTTAAAAGTTACAGTCGTTACATTTTTCTCTCAATGAACTCTGGATCAGCTGTTGGGGCATAATAAAGCAAATGCGCATCGATCACAAAGAGCTCGGGCAACGTTGCCACGTTACCCAGAATAAGCAATTTATTAAGGATATTATTAATAGACCAAGTAGGATCAGTGAATTCACAAAATCAGTAAGATTTATTGTTAAATGATAACTGTCCAAGTTTTTACTATATGTAGATTGTATATATCAACTAATTGTTCCAATTTGATGTTTTTTGTTGATTATACATCTATTTCGTAAGTACAAGATCAATTTATGAAGAAGTTTGGCAACGGTGCAATAATTGCATCTTTTTCTTTTAGATTTCTGTTACTAACTCATACAAATAATGTCGCTAAACATTTTTTTATCTTGGCAGGGTCTGTATCTAACCGGCCCCCAGACATCTCCAGAACCCCCCGACCTCCATATTAATATTTGGGTCGGCCCTAGATCAATAGCCCTTTGAGCGGCGGGGTTGGGGGCCCGGGCCCGCGGCTCCCCCCCACTAATTTATGGACGGCACATACGCGCCGTCCGCAATTAACGGCCATGCAAATCGCCTAACTGTGTGGGTTGCATTAATAGTTGGCCAGGGCCGGACAAGGCGCCAAAGTGGCCCCGCAACGATGGTCACACAGTTTCCGCCATAGAAAGTCGTAGTCTTACAACCAAAGTCATCAGGACCTCTATATCCTGGAATTCATTCATAACGTCTGTTTTATTTTGCGAACGATATGACTGTTTCGTCTCTATCTTACTCTCGAATAAATTCTATAACCACACATTCAAATGCTTATATTAAATTAGTAAGAGTGGCCACACGTTGGGCGTTTGAAGTTCCTCATCCTTCTCATTCTTGATAATAATTTTAGTAGTCAATTCTCACTTTTTTTAAATATATTGTTTCCGCCATGGAAAGTCGTAGTCTTACAACCAAAGTCATCAGGACCTCTAGATCCTGGAATTCATTCATAACGTCTGTTTTATTTTGCGAACGATATGACTGTGTTTCGTCTCTATCTTACTCTCGAATAAATTCTCTAACCACACATTCAAATGCTTATATTAAATTAGTAAGAGTGGCATCACGTTGGGCGCTTGAATTTCCTCATCCTTCTCATTCTTGATAATAATTTTAGTAGTCAATTCTCACTTTTTTTAATATTCTGTTTAAAATTCACACAGTTTCCGCCATAGAAAGTCGTATTCTTACAACCAAAGTCATCAGGACCTCTAGATCCGGGAATTCATTCATAACGTCTGTTTTATTTTGCGAAAAATATGACTGTACTTTGTCTCTCTCTTACTCTCGAATAAATTCTCTAACCACACATACAAATGCTTATAGCTTCAAGAATAATATCCAACATACAGTGTGTCCCAATTTGATACTGGACACCTCAGAAATATATGAAGGGCAAGGAAAACAAATGGTCTCTATTTTTTTATTGGTAGTACCTCATAGGCGGTGGAATTTGGATGGGGTAATTGTTTCATGGCCTGCTATGATTTTTTAAAATAGCAAATTTTACAAGAAACCCCATTAGGGATTTTGTACCATAAATTGTTATTAACAAAACTTGTTCAGAATGAAAAACTGAGTAGATTCGCTAAATTTTAAAAGGCTAGGCCTACTTTGATTTTTAGATTTATCTTCCACTTTTTTCTTAGAAAAGTGTCATTTCTGGAGATTTCCTTAATAATATTTTGACTTGAAAGGTCCAGAAATGACATATTTCTAAGAAAAAAGTGGGAGAAAAAGGCGAAAAAACTAAAATTCAAAGTAGGCCTAGACTTTTGAAATTTTGCAATTCTACTCAGTTTTTCATTCTGAACAAGTTTTCTTAATAACATTTTGTCGTAAAAAAATCACTAATAGTTTCTTGAAAATTAGCTATTTTAAAAAAGCACAGCAGGCCATGAAATGGCAGGCCAAATATCACCGCCTATGAGATACTCTCCCTTGGGACTACCAATCAAAAAATAGAGACCATTTGTTTTCCTTGTCCTTCATATAGTTCTGAGGTGTCCAGTATCAAATTGGGACACACTGTGTAAATTTACAGAAATAAAAACAATGTACTACTTGTTGTTGCTTATACAACCAACGTTGTTTAAACCGAACGCTTCAATTTGCGCTCCTTCAGATCTAAACCGGACCATCACCCCAACGTCACGCGCGCCTCATTCATATTCTCCTCGCAACAGCGCATCTTTAAGTGACAAAAAAAGTCGATTACTTAGCGTCTCGTTGTGTACCACCTGCATAAATATTTAAACCTAATTAGCATCCTGTTTGGTTCCAGGTGAGTTGAGTACCCGGTACCCGCACGAAGTAGCCGGTAAGTCGCCACACCCACACCTTGCACCGGAGCCGCCGCAGGATTTACGAGCCATAAACTCCGCGAAGAAGCAGCGCTGCCAAACGGGCCGGCTAACAAACGAAATTAAAATGGTTGTAAATCGAAGACGCACGGATATACTGCGCTTTGTGACGTGCGAACCGCCTGCCAAACCGCGAACCGCCGAGAAAACAAGGCCTCGGCGCCATGACGTCATCAAAAGTGACGATGCGTTGTTGCAACGACTCATGCTTAAAGTTTTATACCATTCTGATTGTCTTGATGAGCAAACAAGTATATAGTGTGTTCCATTTAAAGAAAAAGCGTAAATTTATCTGTCCCGAATTGTCGAAACACCCTGTATAACATTTGCAGAAAACTGCATAAAATTTACCTAAAACGTTTTTATTACAAAAATTTAAAAGTTATATGAGTAGTGGGAGACTACGTAAGAACATCCTGAACATTTTGAGGCGTTGCGTGGATTTTGCCAAGAAAATGGCCGCGATTTCCTACGTCGTGGTTGCGCGGAATTCCCAACAATGACGTCACTAACTGAGACCGACGCCTTCTAACTCCGACGGTAATCGACAAACGAAAGTATGCGCGGCGGTTCGCGGCACAGACAGAAATAGGCCCGAACTAATGAACTGTCAAATAAAAACTAATTTGTTTTATTTTTTAGCCTAATTTATGCTCGCAACGCCTCTATATTTAACGAACATTAATTTATTAAAATGAACATATGGCGCTTCAGTACCAGTTACAACTCGCTTAAAAATGCAATAAGTCAGAAAAAACGGGGATAAGTTATTGTAGGTTACCTTAAAATTTCGGGCGCTGCCTTAGCTCTACAGGTACTTAACCTCGATACGAACTAACGTCATAAAAATTGCAGTAAAAAAGCAGCTTATAGAAGTTTGTTCATTGTGAGTACAACTCTGTTCAGTTTTTCGTTTTAAAAAGAAAAAAGAAATTGTATTTTTTTTATTTTACCTTCAAGTTTCCAGACCATTTACAATCATGACATTTTCTCTATAATAATTATTGCTGTAACGCAATAGTACTGTAAGTTTAATTTTGATCAATGGCATAATTTACATAACTATTAGTTTTGGATGATTTATTAAAAGTTATGGGTGGTTAATTCTTAAGGAGATTAGTAATTAATATGGTTTAGTAACAGTTAACCCATTTTTCTTACTCGCATTCTATATAATCTCAAGATTATAACTACAAGCTTTAAAAAAGTATGCTTGGTTAATGAGAAAGCGGAAACCCCGGTGATCAGAAAATGGAAATTAATTTGTAGGTTATATAGCAACAACGAAAAAAGCAGCTTATATTATTATGGTTGATGCGACCTAAGTGTTCTGATGTGTCGAAGGTTCGTGAAGCATAATCTCTTAAATAGAAAACTTTGTAGGTCTTATCCAGATAAGAAGAAGTGCTTTTACAATTTTAGAAGAGATCTTCCAAATGTATATAGGAGACAAGACTTTTGCCTTAGTTCCGAATATTCAAAACTACTCGTGGGATAGTTCAGAGCCCAACACACGATCTTTCTGGCCGAAGTTTCGCAACATTCCGAAAGATTTTAAACTTTATCGTATAGGAAAAGCGGCTAGCGGCCGGGTACAGCTTTCATACAACCATAAGTTTCCCCTTAGCTGTTCCTAATACCCGCGCGACTACTTGATACTGCCAAGTTCCGAGAACTATTCGCCGATCAAAGCCGGCCCTGCATGCCGCGAATGCCGGCTCTGGATCCCTTTTTATCCAGGACCGCATGTGTGAGGCGATGATCGCGTATCTTTGACGGTCTGGATAATTTGAAAGACGCTTATGACTTTGTCAACGTATACTTCTTCTAAAAAGACAAAACGCCTCAATAGTTTGCCATGTCAGAGCAAGGCTAGCTTGCCTTTGGTTAATGATGGCCTGGACAGCCCGGGCCGACTTAAAGACCCGTCCTACGGTTCCGTAGCAATCCACAATGGCATACATTCACAAAATACGTCCATAACCGCGATTCGCGATTCCCTGTGTACGAGTACAGACGACGCAAAACGTAGCCGCCATAACTCCAGACAAATTTTAGCCGCATGCTGCAGCACGGCGACGGTAGGTGTTACTGCTGGATAATTGCAAGGGCCGGAATTATATCCAGGGGCGGCGCGGATGCGAAATTAAACTCATTATTCGCCTTAATCGGGCAGGGAAATGGCCGCTGCGAAGAACGGGACGGAATTCGCCGGTTGTGCTTTATTAAACGCCAGAAACGGGGAGATTAGACGGGGCAATATGTGACGGGGTCTAGGGTGCAAAACCTACTAATTACGCACGGGTGTTAATTGGCCCTCGAATGGGTGAAGTCCGTCGTTAACCCCGGGCTTTACGATAAAACTTTATTTGATAATAATTTTAGTAGTAAATTTTTAAAATTTTCTGATTAGAATTCCTTCGAATCACCTTTCGACAAGAAAGATAAGGGAAGTTTGCTATTATATCCTTTTGTTTAGATTAAATTAGTACAAGTGGCCCCACGTTGGCCGTCTAAATTTCCTCATTCTTCTCATTCTTGATAATAATTTTAGTAATAAATTCACACATTCTTAAAATTTGTTGTTTATATATATATAAGGGAAGTTTACTATCCTTAGTTTCGATTAAATTAGTAAAAGTTGCCCCACGTTGGGCGTCGAAATTTCCTCATTCTTCTCATTCTTAATAATAATTTTAGTAGTCAATTCTTACATTTTTAAAATGTTCTGATTAGAATTCATTCGAATCACCTTTCAACAAGAAAGAAAAGGGAAGTTTGCTGTTAAATCCTTCAGTTTTGAATAAATTAGTAAAAGTGGCCCCACGTTGGGCGGCTGAATTTCCTCATTCTTGATAATACTTTTAGTAATAAATTCACACATTCTTAACATTTTTTTACTAGATTTCCTTCAAATCTCCTTTCGACAAGAAAGATAAGTGAAGTTCGCTATTACATCCTTTAGTTTCGATTAATTTAGTAAAAGTGGCTCCACGTTGGGTGTCTGAATTTTCTCATTCTTCTCATTCTTGATAATCATTTTAGTAGTCAATTAATCCTAAAATTCCTAAAAGTTTCTGTTTAAAATTTCTTCGAATCACCTTTTGACAAGAAAGATACGGGAAAGTTGCTATTAATCCTTTAGTTTCGATTAAATTAGTAAAAGTGACCCCACGTTGGGCGTCTGAATTTCCTTGATATTTCATTACGCAGCTGTTAAAATATTTGTCTCGGTATCGAATAAAAACCACCCGGACAATCTGCGTGCAGTTCTCACAAAGAACCGGCGTTCGAAAGGCGTATGTAGGGAGTTGAATCCGACATTAACAATTCTTCATGGTAATTTAAGTGTTTAATGAAATGCTGTTACGGCGAACGTGTTGCCATAAGGCATGCCAATCTTTTTTTAGATTGAAATAGTAAACTGTTCAAATGGAATCATAAAGAAGAAGAACATGTTTTTGTGTTTTTGTGTATGTTGTGTTGCCTATTTTTGACAGATCCGCCGCAGCGCGGGTTATTCTTTTTTCCTGTAGTTCTTATTTAAAAATTGATAATTCAAAAGGGGGGCATTTAAGTGCTCCCACTGTTTTCCCGGCGGTCGTAATTGATGTTTCACTCGAACGCTATTTTCTAAGTCATTTCCAGAAACTTCCTCCGCCGCGTCCATAAACAAAAAGGCACCCCCTTATAAATCCGAAGCGCCCCTCCGCAATTTATAACTTCATAGCGACTCGCTGCAATTATCATTAATCATAAGTTATGAATGGCTAAACTTACACATCGTCGGCGGGCCGGTGGCGCCGCTCCGAGCACTTTTAATTTGCCAGCGAAGTGGAGGGGATCATGTACAGCTTGCACTTTCGACGATGGTGTTGGGTAATCGTCTTTTTTGCTACGGGGGGGTTGAAGTATCCGATTAATCTAAGGTGTCAAGGGGGAAATTAAAAGGCAGGTCACAATTTCTGATACAAAAATTAGGTTATTCAGACTATTGACTACTTCAGAATAATAACATCTGTGATGATATCTCTGTATAACCTTTTTTTAATTTTCCGAACCTCGTATAAGGAAAACCTGTAGACTGCCGCTACGTTAAGCTCTTGGTGTCCGCGGGCGCTAAAAAATAGGAGAAGATAAATGATGCCTACATGACTGATAACGATTCTTACCTACGCTATTACTCTGCACTTTTTGAAGCGCAGCATGAGGCTTACACTCGAGCAGAATATTGCGAGGCGATAAATTTTGCCATCACCTTACTTTTTTTTGTAGCTTGCCCGACGTGTCGCTATGAAATATTACCAGCGGCGCGTTCTCGGGAATTTATCAAATAATTGAGATATGATATCGAGCTAAGGTAAAAGGAAATCGAGGCTTAAGGATAATGTAGGAATTTGCGTTTTCCGTAAGAACTTTAGTTTGAACGACGGCAACAAGAGGGAATTATCGTATCGACGAAACATTTGCGAAAACGTCGAAGGGACAAAAGAGGGCAGCAGATGACGAGGTGGCACGCGCCCTTGGCCTCATCAGCTCCATCCCTTATTGATTCGGGCTCGATTGAGAGGTGGATGGAGTGGAAGTAAGCGGGTTTCGTGGAAGCTGTCTTCCGCCACATCGACATCTCCAGGGACGCTGCGTCCTACGATGCGTACGTTCCCTTTTTATTGGGCCCCACGCGTTTTTATTTGATTTCGACGAGGGTGTAGGCTAAAAGCCATCCCCACGCAATGAGACACTACGCAGAGACTTATTTAGTCTTAAGATAATATACTTTCGTTGGGATGGGAACTAACTAAATAACTTATCATTGGACTGTTAACGTAAAAGCCACTGCAATCAGTTCAACTCGTCTTCCTGTAGGTAGAGATTACATAAATGTATTGTACCTAATAGATTTTTTATAAGCATCTTGATATACCGTACTTTCACCGTTTTAGTAGACATAGGGGAATAGGCCGCGCGTCGCCGTGCGTCCAGCTAGGTTTGTCAGTCGTTGGCGGGGGGAGTACACAGTAGTCCCGCACCGCTTATCAGTCGCCCCGCCCCCCCCCCCCAACGACTGAAGAACCTAGCCGAATACACGGCGGCGCGCCGCCCAGCCATGGCGATGTCTACTAAAACGGTTAAAGTACGGTATAATAAATTATGAACTTGGTGCCCTGTCCCCATCGGATCCATACATCAAAATTGTGCATTGTGCACCACCTAAATGGTTTGTAAATAAGGACCCCAGCTTCTCCAAAAATTAATCTTGGTCAACCTCTACATCTACTCAAGTCCAGCGGTCTACAATGGAATACGCCGCAGATAAGAAACGAAATATCCCAATCCATACCAACAACAATACGCCGGCCGCTGTCTCAAAGAGATACAAGACTTCTGCCGGCCATTTATTCTGGTGCATACCTGCCGATACCCTATTAGATTTACTTGTTCAATTGTATCCAATATACAATCAGATACTAACAAGAAAGGCAATTTAGATTGAGTCGCGGTAACATAAACCTACGCCTACAGAACTGGTTCTTTAGTAATACGCCGATCCGATTGTTTCAATATAAGAGATGATAGATACTGGCGGACAAGGTATACCTGCGCTTTTGGATCGGCTTAAACCCGTGATTACATTCCTTCGACCTAAAGGATAAAGGCCGAGTTTTCAAAAAACTTATTTCTGGAACATATACATATATAGTAAAAATTCCTAATAAAAAGGATCTTAACCTCCGCATGACAGCTTTACGCTGGGGTTTACCCGCAGCCTTCTAGCCATCTCGGCTGCAGCGTCGTTAAGAGACGGGAAAGCCAACATCCAAATAAATTATCGCGTACTTAAATGGCAGTTAAACGTTTTCGGGGATTAGGAACACTTGGGAAAATACTATCGGATTTCTCTCATCGTTTGTTAGTGTTAACCGAAATAACCTGAAAGTTAATACCGGGCTTACTCTTGGAGGAATTAAAATGTCTACGAGTGGTCGCGTCTATATTAAGACAACAAGGGTTGGGCGTTGACTGAAGTATAATTCCAACGCAACGTTGAAATATCGATGTTAATTCGTTTCGCCAAAATTCTTCTTTGATTTTTACGGAAAGAGAACCTCAAAATACGTAAGGATATATAGGTTTGGCAAATACCAACAGAATAATCCACAGATGACACCCTTTTTGGTCTAATTTTATTTGCCTAAGTAATTGCCTAAAACTTATGATGCCTCGGGTGTTTTAACAGTTGCCTACGTTAGGTGTAGAACGTTGCCAAATAGGCAGGCGTCGGTATAGTAAGTTTTGTACATTGGAAGCTTCAATTGATCTGGTGATAATGTAATGTACCTAATGAAAAGTCGCTATTACAGGACTTCAGTGTCCAAGAAAGTCGACATGCAGGTCCAACCAACTTTTTTTAAGCTGGTAATTTATAGATTACAGCACCTATATGGTCGTGAATAAAATATTTTTACACTCTTTTCCTGGCTTTTAATAACTGGGCACGAATCATGAAACGAATCTATTGTATTTTTTACCGCTTTCATGCATACCGTTAATTTTATATTCTAATATTGTTTCCAGGGCATTAACTTTATTATTTCAGCATTATATCACGCGGGATGAGCTTTAATTAATTCAATTATTATTTGTGTAATGCGCGGGGTGATTTCGTTTAATTTTCGTCGATAATTTTTAGTTGCAGTTGTCATGTAAAGTTCGATAGGGCTCGTTGGATGAATTATTTAGTTGGAGCGATATATTATAAAGTTAATTCTACTATAGCTATAACGATATTATTATTAGGTATCATCATCTACTACTAAGCATACAAGATAATGTCTATTAGAGCCTTTGTATTCCTTTCAATTAACCTGAACAAAACTGCAGATATACAGTTACGTTTCTATTAAAATAATTAATAAACAAGTACTTATCTCGGTTATTACCTAACTTACCTCCAAACCTAAACTTCGGAGATCTAGCAGGTAGATAGTCAGGTCAGAGGGAACAAGAACGTCAGATAATCGCTATAAAAATACACAAGAAATATTCCTGTTTTCTTACTCTAGAAGTACCTATGTACTCTTTGGCTTGGCTTCGTGTTAGCCTAGCGCGCTTCCATCGAGCTCGAAGATTACACGTGTAAGGCGCTGTGGGGCTTCATCTTGTTCACTGTGTACGACAAATCGTCGTATAATCTGCGGTGGAATGCTGTTAATCACTTGTCGTGGGTGTACGATGCGTCCGAAGGGAGAATTGCTACGAAACGTTCGTTTCTTAGCAAACCTAATTCTCCCAACCAAGTTGGCAACATGGCCCGCAAGCGATGCGGGCGAAATCTAAACTAACAGCACCATCTGTCGGGCATTACCGCAACCGAAGGCGACATTGTAGATTGCCTGTGTTTACTTTTCGGATATTGCACTGAATTTTATGCGGACGAATACACATCTAGATGAGACCCTTTGGGGGCCGAGCTTTGTTTTGTGTAACAACAAAGGAGTTCCAATAAATATGCAAATGCGTCAAAATAAATTCGCTCGAGACGTACAAACGACGTTGCCACGCCATCAAACAAAGAGGTTGTAAACCATGAACTTTGGCGTAGGTTGCATGCTAGATAACAGGTAAACTGTGCCAAATCTGCATGTTATTATTTGAAGATCATCGTTCATTGTGCGCATTGTTGTGATCACTTAACGAAGCGCACAAAGGGTACGGACTCGACCCCTTGCAGTTTGACATACACTTTATATTATATCAAGTAATTTAGAAGGGCTGTACACTTGGAAAGATGGATCGATATGCATCGAGCACAAACAACACTTTATAGAAAATTGTTTCATTACTCAAACGTCATCGCTCTGATAGGGAGTGAGGGTGGGCGTGGGAAGGAACTTTCTTTGAACCGGGTGTTCTGTAAATGTAAAAATTCGATGGGGGTTAATAAAATGATCTTGCTGCATCGAAATTTCCATCACAAAGGAGAAATAAATTGCCTACATTCCAACAAAATGTTTTTACAAATGCGATATTGTTATAGGTATGAATTGCGTTTCGTAGTCTCTCGCGTTTGGTAGCAGTTCGGCCATTTCACTATATAGTATATTTATATTCGAAATTTATTTACTCTAAGTCAAGGTGATGGATCACCATATTCATTTATTTTAATGCGGTTCCTGACAGCTGGTCATTTAAGATTTGCCCTCTTAGATCTTCTGTGAGAAAAGATAGGTGGGTTTTCTTTGAGAGATGCACTTTCGGTTTGTTGTTGGGCAACAGTTAGAAGTCCATTGTAAGATATTAAAAATAATTGGATCGATAAATCATATTTGAAGCGAGCTACATAATATACAGGATGATTTTTTAGGACTACCACCGCGATTTGCTCGCTTATTTTGCATCCTACAAAAAACGTAAGGTGCAAAAATGTGGAAATTTTGGACAGCTAATTGGTGCTAAATGGGCATCCATGGCCAACTTGTTGCCCAATATAAAAAAACCTAAAATTGAGCAAAGCTATTAATAGCTGTAGACTGTTTATTTTAAGAGACAAAGGAAAACTTTTATATTGAAAATTGATGGCACTGAGAAGCTTTATCTATCCAGGTGCTCAGATATAGTTTCAGCAAATTACACAGGGTCTTCGGCTCTCTTGAGGGTATGAATTTTTTTAGCACAGCGCGAGAAGTTGGGCACGGAGGCCCATTTCTTTTTTAACGTAGCCTGGCCTACCAAAATTGCCATATTTTATTTTCTTACATATTTTTTGGGGGCCCAAAATAAGCCAGAAAATCGCTTAATAAGAAATTAACAAAAAAAATTCATAGTCTCAAGAGAGCCGAAGACCCTGTGTAATTTTCTTAAACTATCTGACTACCCAGTTGAATAAATCTTCTTAGTGCCATCAATTTTCAATATGAAAATTTTCCTCCATCTCTTAAAATAAACATGCTACGGCTGTTAATTGTTTTGCTCAATTTGAGTTTTTTATATGGCGCGACAAGTTGGCCATGGATACCGATTTCTTTTGCAGCTGTCCAAAATTGCCACATTTTTGTTTCTTACGATTTTTTGTAGGGCGCAAAACAAGCGAGAAAATCGCTGTGGTAGTCCTAAAAAAATCATCCTGTATATGCATTTTACGATATACACTTAAAGATCCTTTACAGCTTTGATATTGGAAGAAGTAACACTTTAATCAGTGGCGACGCGTGACAATCACTCTGGGAGGGGTAATAAAGGGTTATATGAAAAAAATAAAAAAGATTAAAACAAAAAAAAATCATTTTTAATCAAAACTCTGAACATTTTCAAACACTTAAGACTACAGTCTAGTCTACACACAAGACAATCTGCAACTATTTGTTATTGTTAATATCAAACATTTTTGAAGAAAAAAAAACAAAACTTATTAAATATTTACAAGACAAAGGGTAATCTTCATTTTTTAATTTTTGAAAATCTATCGATAACTTTTTCGGGATCGATTTTAATATCTCTATTTATATACATAAGCGCCAATCCAACTAATCTTTCTTGGTGAGTAGTTGACCTAAGCCAGATCTTTATATAGTCTATTTAAATAAGAAAAACTACGCTCTGCACTAGCAACGCTTACTGGCAATACCACCAACAAAGACAGAGCTACGTTAATTGTAGGGTAAATAAGTTTTCTTGAAATCGGCAAAGAAGTGTCCCAAAATCGTCATTAAAAGCTCAGAAATCGGCACTGAAGTAACCCATTATTGTACGATTTTTTCAATAAGTAGTCCTTGGAGAGATGTAAACATCAAACGTCAGGCGCGGAGCCATCGTCCGTCAAAAGTGACCAAATAGTCAAAACCCATTTAACTATTCGTACACATTGCGAAATTGTTACCTATAGCAGCGCAATCTATCAGTATAAATATTTTAGTAGGTTTGAATATCGATAGATTTATTATGGAGGCTGAACAACAAGCAGCAGTTTGGTTTTTCTGTTCGAAGCCGCCGTGTCTTTGTCATACTTGACCTAGGTAGAGCTATCGTCAAAGTGCAGCAACACCGCGCGTAGTCGGTTCATGGACGGGTGATCCCTTATTATTATTTTCTTGCCTAATAAAACTTTTTTTCCGATTTCAAAAAAATATATAATATGTACCTCGGCACTGAAGTTCTTTTTATGACTCATGTGGTTTATTTGCTAAATTATAACATGAGTCATAAAAAGTTGAACTTCAGTGCCTTGGTACATAAATAACTATTGCTATGCAAAGCGCTTATGGCTGAATTTGGGACACTTTCGATAGGAATGCCTTTACATTTTTCCATCCATAAATAAATTTTTGGGGTAATTATAATTCCTGGGGGGGGGGGAGTAATTACCCCCATTACCCCCCCCCCCCGACCCGTCGCCCCTGTCTTTAATTAACTTAAACTTAACCCAAGGTCAACTGAAATTTGTGATTTTCGTAAAAAAAAAAACGGAAATAGCAACGCTCACAATCACATCCTTCAACCTGTCACTCCACTCCCAACTCAACCTCCGAACTCTGCCGTCCGACTTCGCGCGCGTCGACACGCGAGTCCGCCCCTGGCAGACATGCAAAGTCACTTGTCACTCACTTTGGCCAGCACTGTGCCTCCGGCTTCACATAACTCGATTTGCGAGAGGTGCAAAGTATTCGGGGTTGATGAGCGTTTGCGGGTGGTAGACAACCCTCTTGCCTCGGCGCCGTGCCCTGGTCACCTCTTGGTTGAAGCAGGGTTGGTCTAATTTGCTATAGAGTCAGAATATTATGTCAAAGGTTGATGTTGATTAGCGAGGAGCTTGTGCTGTTTTTTCGTATTTTTTGTGACGAAAGAGCGTTAAATTCGAAACAGACTTGCAATAAACGAAAGGTTTAATATTTTTTCTGCGAACGTGCCTAAGATTAAAGTTAGCCGCAGATGTCAGCTTTTTCAGCAGCGTTGCCAGAGCTAGTACAAGTTTATAAGTCTACACTCTATTCAAACTAAATACAAGTGGCCCGTAAACATTCACACGATGGAAGCACGTGAACAATTCTCAGGGCTAATACGAGGCAGGGCCGCATTAAGGACGATCTCTATGAATTTTATAATATCAAATATTAAAATAATTTGCCCCAGTATTAAGAACTGTAAAAACAAACTTTTATGGCACACCTAGCCATTCATTTACCTGCAAATTTCTACTATTAACACAAATCATAGCTCCAACAATTAATAAACAGTGAAAGAATTATATCGGAAAAAATAAAGATCCACTTGCAACTCAATACGCTTCTGTAAGAAACACCGACTCGCTGCACTCGCCCGCCGGGTCAGACTTTATTGCCGGCTAGCCAATAGCAAGCCAACCACGTGCGTATAGTTTGAATAGAGTTTAGTGTATTTTTGCAGTCTTTATACAAAAAGCATTTTTGATAATTCTACATTTTTGCAAGTCGCATGGTTCAAGCAGGTTATATTTGTTTTCCATATGAAGAGTTGTGTGTTGTGTTTTTGTGTGTACAATTTTCAGCAATATACCTAACCCATGACGTTGTCGACTCGCAGATGCCGGATATACTCATTAAAAATTTGTTCTGGTCGCGGGTAAACCCTAAATATAGCCAGAGTCCGAGAACAAAAAGTGTCCGCACATCATGAGAAAACAAATTCGTTCGCGACGTGTGTGGCAGAAAGGCGTACAATAAAGCAGTTCCAACACTGCACTGTACTAATTGCCCTGCTCCCCTTGTCATATGAATTATGGCTGAGCCTAAGAAAAATAGTTAATTCGTAGCATTCTTTCCTAACGACTCAAGTTTTGCTTTTATTGTTTTGCGAGTTGTGATAATATATTATCGTTCCCGCCTTTTAATTATTTTGTTGCTAATCGCAGAATTCACAGTCAGGTTAGGTGGTAATGTATCTTCTTCTAAACTGTGGAAGCCAAATAATTTTTTATTCGATTTCAAATATATATGTGAAACGTAAAGGTGGAATTCGAAATATAGCCGTATCCACTTGTCCTAACGACCTTTTTTTTTGTTAATTAAAAAGAAATATGTATAAGTTTTCACTAATTCCAGATAAAAGTTGTAAGAATAGACACTTTTTAATGACCAATAATTTTCTATAAAAAGTAGGTAGTATTCAATTTTCGATAAAATTTTTATTTTCCATTTATTTTCATTCCTTGCACAATAGTACAGAAACTTGTTATATTTATATTTTTCACATAACGTTTATGTTCCAAAATATAAAATGTTTACACTTTATACAGTGTGGACATTTATTAAGTGTGCAACATATGGGACTTTTTTTATTAATTGCACAACCAAAATACAGATATTGCCGAAAGTTGATGCATGTTCAATAATGTAAAGTACTCTTATTTAAAAAAATTCAGCAAAAGGTTATTAAGAAAAGTTAATTGTGATTCCCTAAAAAATTAAAAATCTAAGTTAATTTTACAAGTATTGTTGGATCTGAACAAAGTTATGCGAAATTGATTTAATTTTGATTGATTTATGCCATTGTTTGGGGTGAATATTAAAACAATTTTTTTAGGAAATTATTAATGTTTTTCAAAAAAATATTTTTTTTAGGATGCCATGTTTTGGTATTTAGGCGTAACTTTTAATTCTAGACACCTTTTCTTAATAACATTTTGCTGAATTTTCTGAAATAAGGGTACTTTATTCTTGTACAATTTTTATATTTGTTTTACCTACCCTGTATGCTGTTTGACTTGCGCTAAAACTTAAAAAATAATTTGTGTTTTTTTTTTAGTTTGTTACTAAAAAGTGTAAAATTCCCAGAAAATTACCCCTATATGTTGGTGCCACAAAACAGCAAATGGTGACAATAAATAGTGGGACAAACAAGGACAGCTCTAGGGTGGAAATCGTGTTTTTTCCAATGCCAAATTACCAACAAACTTGTCTATTCGGTTTGGAAACGTGTCAAAAAATTTGGTCTGCTAATTGTGTTGAAAAACATATACAGGGTGAGTCACATCTAAAGGCAGAGCCGAAAACACAAGGTAGAGTTCGCTAAAATAAGCACATATGCTTGATAAACATTAGCTAAAAAAAGCTTGGTTCTCCATATACAGCGTGTTGAAACTTTTAACATATATTTTTTAAATTTCTTTCGAGCCCATTTAGGAATTACAACAAAATTTGATACATATTATGGGCTGTCATCTTGTGCAATAATTTAGCCTTGTTCAGATGAGCAGCGGCGTAGATACAAATAATTTTATTTTAAATGCCAGTATAATCACCTTGGCACTAGTTTAAAAAATCCGAAATTACGAAAAAACTGTACCAGAAATAAAAAAATACCAAGAGGCGCTTTTTGTTCCAAATTGAAAGGGCTATCCAAAAAAAGGCACAGGACCGTATTCCTTTCTTTTACAATTATTTAGAGTAAGTATTTGTATCTGCGCCGCTGGTCATCTGAATGGGACCAAATTATTGCACAAAATGGCAACCTACCGATGCATAATGTGTACCAAATTTGGTTGAAATTCTTAAACGGGCTCGAAAAAAATTTCAAAAATATGCTATTTTTGGAAAATTTTCAACACGCTGTATATGGAGAACCAAGCGTTTTTGAGCTAATGTTTATTAAGCATAGGTATGTGCTTATTTTAGCGAGTTCTACCTTGTGTTTTCGGCTCTGCCTTTAGATGTGACTCACCCTGTATAACATTTCTAATTTATTGACTGCTGTTTTCTTTCCCTCATTCATAGTATTTTCCGCTGGGATCTCAGCAAGCTCAAGGCTATAATTACCGATTATTCAATGTAGATTTTAATGAAACGTTGTCTGCGCATTAGTGATGCATTATCTAAGGAGCCGACGGGATTTTGTTTTAATGGTCGACCCATTCGTCTTGATAAATTATATAGAAAAATTGTTTTAAGCCGCACACATATCTATCTAGAGATACGCATTAAGTGTAATTTAAAACCATTTGTGGTTTTATTAGGTATATGGCAGCCGAACCTTTTAAGGAATGTCATCATTTCATAACGTTAATGAAACGCTTCGAGAATGTAACTGTTGTTTTTTTATGCTGTCGATTTATTCCCGTACCCTGCCGTATTTTCCGGATTTTCCTTTACCTTTTAATCAGGGAACTAACGACGTACTTCGGAACATCAAAGCAAACAACCACACGAGTCCGCACGAAACTTTGCCATTAAAAAATACGTAAGCCGGGCCTGGAGAGCGTAATTACGAGGAACCAACTCAAAAGTTGGTTGCTAAGTTATCCGATCCAATTAGAATTTATTTTTATATTTTCGTATGAGCACCACTCGGAGTTTCGAAAATCCACGCTTTCCCAACTAGACAACTGTGTAAAGGTTTGAACATGTCTAGGGTCCTCGTTATTTTGCATTGAGCGATAAAAAATTCTCTCGTGTCACGGAATGGACCAATAAAATCAAAAGACACCTACTAATCACCACTTAGTCCCAGGACTGTGGCAATAAAACCCCACATTTATTTTCTAGGCGCGTTACCATTTTAGATCTTCGTCCTACATAGTGTGGTACATTATGCATTCAACTATTTAATAAAACGTTGATTATGGGCTACACATTCGAGTCTGGTGTTCCCATAAGCCTGTAATAGATGCCCCTATTACCAGTTTTAATATTTTGTGCTGGTAAGTTATAATACTTCACTATGTTTGGAGAACAGGGACGGATTTTGTACATTTTAGTGAATTTATGACAGAAATCGAAACTCAACTCAAGTAGTTCATAATAAAAACAGCATACGATTTGATTAAAATAAAATTGAAAAAAAAAAACTCAAAAAAAGCTTTTATATAAGCCATATACTAAAACCAATAAAATAAAAAGATAAAATAAGTCTAGGTTTTCGTTAAGATAATTTAATGCCAAATTGCGACAAGTTTTTGTAAATCAAAAAGGTTGTCGCGCGAAATGTTCACAAAAGTAGGTTCCAATTAATTTTATTGGACAATGATTGATTGATAAGCAAGTACCTACTTGCCAAAGTATCTATGTATTTTCTTTAAAATTCGTGCGACAAGCTTTTTGATTTACAAAAACTTGTCGCAATTTGGCATTAAATTATCTTAACGAAAAAATAGACTTATTTTATTTTTTATTTTATTCGTTTTAGTACATGGCTTATATAAAAGTTTGTTTTAAAGGGGTCTTTTTTATTTTCAATTTTATTTTGTGCTTTTTAGTACCTATTTCATTCCCATGTCAGGAGGGTGGTAAAGAAATTTAGTCCGCCATCTTGAGGCGGCCGCCATATTGGATTTCGTATGAAGTCATTCACTTTTTTGTTTTCTACACGTCGATCCCTTTCATTTGATACCCACGTTGGTTATCAAATAGGTATTCCACCGTTTTGGGGCAGCGACCATATTGAATTTAGTGTGATGTCACTAACTCTATCGTTTTCTATTCTTCAAGCTCTTTTATTTGATACCCATATTAAGGGGGTTGACAAAAAATACATCATCCGCCATTTTGAAAGTATTACAATATTGAGTATTGCACACTGTATTGTCACCGGATTTATGATTTGATATATATGATAACACCATATTTTCCAAAAAATATTTACGTAGCAAACTTGATGCCCAACATATAAAATGTGATATTTGCTATCATCCAAGCAGGCGACGAAACAACAATTGCCGCAGGAAAAGATGGCGCTGATAAGACCCGGAGGCGACCTAAATTTCTCAGCCCCAAACTGCTCCCCTTTACTTTCGCGTCGGCGTCCATAAATTTCCCACACCGAAAATTTCCCTCGGCCCAGCCCTGCACGAACAAAATACCTCTCCGGCGCTATATCAATCACCGGGTTTTATTATTGTCGCCGGGTTTGTTCGTGGGCCGTTTTTTGGAGTTGAGACGTTACGATCCTGGAGGGAGGCTTGGAGGCGACGGTTGGGACGGGAGCAGAAGGCCTCGCGAGGCCTACGATAAAGACAGGCCATGGCGCACGAAAATCACGTGACCATCTTAGTCCGACGTTACATGTCATTCGTCACATAACTGAAAGCGGCAGCTTGGGTTTGTGAGAAGTTTTAAATGTTCAAAGTGCCTTTAAACGTCTTAGTTTACATTTTGGAAACAAGTTTGTGTCTAATGCGCGTGTGTCCTGGCCAAGGGGAACCGCCCAGGTGTTATTATGGCCTCTGGGTGCGAGTATTGGTGCCGCTCACACCGACGCGTGAGCGCTGTAAGGGGAATTCTCCCCCCGGAATGGGCAGTGGAGCCTGAGACACGGACGGGTGAACTGCTTACGGGAGATCCGCGAGTTCAGACGGTCCGGGTGGCTGGAAGCCGTTCCCGTTGACCAAGTACGGGTTTGTGTATTTTGTATTCGCCATTCAACTTGTGCGAAATAAATCAGTGTTGTAACGTACTCGAGGATTTTCGTTGTCGACCCACGTCCTGATACGGTTTCTATTCGGCCTTTCACGCTGCCAATCAACTGGGACCTCGTCAATATTTACAGTATACTGAGGTGAGTTTTCATTTTTATTTCGTAAAAAATAACCTAAAAACCAAATATTGGGTCTGTTTATATTATATTTATACATATTACAAAAGAAAATGTCACCATAACAACATTTGCTTTACCTCGGGATGAAAATTTGCGCCAAAAATCGATTCGTCAAATTCCAACTGAGTATGTGGGGCTAACACATTTTCAAGAAAGTGAAACAATTAAAGTGGACAAATGTGTTGTGGGAGGAAAATACCTGTAGGGAATATCACCTAAGCTAAAGGAAGGTGCTGTCCCAACAATTTTTGAGAATGTGCCAAAATATTTGAGTGCAGTGCCGTTTAACTCTCAGTCCAAAACAGCTGAGGCGGGTTGAAAATTTTGCAAAAAACAATTAGAGAAAGCCTGGATGCACAAAACCAATAATGTAATAGTTGAAAGAAAACTCTCCAAATTGTTACGAAATTTGTTTTTTCTACTTATCTCCAAAAATGCCTTTTATTATATAGGACTAAGTTAGTCACGTGACTACGCGATTATGCGTTAGCGCCATGGCCTGTCTTTATCGTTGGCCTCGAAGGCCTCGGTGGTGACGTTATAATAAGTGGGTAATATAAGAACATGCAAAATCGTATTTGTGTTGAAGATTGAATTGTTTTAATTATTTGTTACCATATTATAACAATAAGTAGTAAAAATAGTAAAGAAGTAATAATGCATAAGTAGTTTTTTATTTTACTTCTGGTTATGTGTGCAATAAAAAAATAATAGTTAGCTAACTTAAAAGTAAAGAAATTTGAAAGTTGTTCTTCAAAATGAAGCAGGTATTTTAATAAAGTATAGGTATACAGGATTGTTCCGTAAATTTAATTGGTTCAGATTTAATGCAAAATGCCAAATAGGGGTTAAAAAATAATAAGAGTTTGTTTGGTGGAATGTTTGTTGCTTCTAGCTAATTTGTATTGTAGTGGATAAGCTAACTAATTTGTTTCGACTGTTCGTCTTCGTGAAATGCTGACAAATATGGTTCATTTTATAAAAAAACATAAATAATGTAAAATTGTCTTATTTTTATGCTTTACGTGTCCCTTCTAAATAACTAACATTATATTATGGCGATAAGTAGAAATTATAACTTTTCCGTTTGAAATAGAACAAATTATATGTCAATATGTGTGATTTTGTTGTTGGTGTTCCCTACAGAAAAACACAAGAAAAAATGCAGAAATTTATGTAACTGTCAACGTTCGTGACGTCAGAATGTGGAGGCCTTGTGCTCGCGTCGGTGACGGCAGAGCTGGGGTTAAGAGACGGTTCCCCCCCCTTTCCTGACGTCACCAAAATATTTGTAGGAGCCGCGCTTAATAAATTTACTGCTCGTTTGGGATTCCGCGAACATAATTGCGATCCGCGCAAGACGGATTGCGCAATTACGTGGTGGCCCCTCCCCATAGAGTTTAAGGAAACCGGGCGGGGGTCGGGGGGGGGGGGGGGAAGGGACCTGGGGGAGATGGATCGCGCCCATATTATCTTTCGTATAATATTCCGCAGTCTATGGGCCAATACTCATTCATTATTCCATTCGTGGATTAATGGGTGGTTTAGTATTATGGAATTTCTACATTATACCTCCCATGGGGAGGAGTTAAAATATAGTTTAGCGGCATATATACTTAAGTAACAATTTTTTTATTTAGACGTTACAAAAATAAGACATAAAGATATAGTTCAACGCAGAAAGAAAACGTTTCTAAAAATGCGGGCAGCGTTGCGAGATTTCCTATACGAGTAGTCGTCATTTATTGGCGAATACAAGTTTTAGCATATTGAAGCCGAATTTCTGAACTCTGAAATATCGAAAAAATAAAGCTTGCATCACGCGACCACTTACTCATTTTTGTTTATCATTTATTTTTAACGCGCTGTGATAAAACACCTATTATATTTTTTCAACATCGTCGCGTCTACCATCGCCTTTGAAATACGGCAACAAAGCACTTCTGCCAGCGAGCCGGCCGACAAAACCGCAGTTAGCCAACGCGTTTTGTGCCTGTTTCTAGGGTACCTAAAGTTAACTGCGTATTTGGGCTACCAGCGCTCACTTTTTCGGCCGCCGGCAAGCTTGGCCGCCGGCTCAGAGAGCTCAGTGGCGTTTCGTATGTTCGGGAGTTTACGCGTGCAAAATGAGTAAACAGGGAAGAACGTTGCATTCTCAAGCACGATAAATAATTGCCAATGTTATAAGGGTTTGCCTTCCTCCATAGTCTAAGGAATCACCGTTAAGAATAATATTATAAAAAAAATCAGGGTTGTTTGGGACTGCCTCCCGAGTGTCCAAGTAAAAGATCACACTCGAAGTGCGGTATTATAGTAGGGGTGGTTTCCTAAACATTTTTTTAAAGCAAAATGACCTTAATAAAAGTTGTAACGGATCGAATAAGGAACAACTTTTCAACTCTAGGTCCGGATTTTCCGTCATAACTCCGGATCGGCTAGAGATATGAGATGGTTTTTCGAAATCAGCATGTCGAAATGGTCGGCTGAGACATAAATAAGAAGGGTTAGGTTCTTATATAATATTTGTAATTATAATAAATTAAATATGGAAACATCCTTCAATAAATATTTCTTCGGTTAATATTCCACGCAACACTGACGTGGGAAGTGCATCATAAATGCACCACTGCGCCCGGGCACATTGCAATTCTGCCGGTGCGCAGCGGCAAGATTAGAATAAAGCGTTAGCAGTCCGCGGGTAACATTTTAAAATTACGCGTGGAATATTATTTCAGCTAATTACGTAAACAACAAAGTTCCGCGGAGTAATTTCAATATTCCCAAGACTTGTGCGTATCCGCGGGCCAGAGCAGTACAAACTTCCAGTGCTTTAGTTTAGTTTATGTAAATTAATTGTAATTAAGGAATCCAAAGATCCATTTAAATATGCGCCACCGAGCGAGTTTCGTCGAGTTGATTATTATACCAAATTGACTAAGATAAATTTCGCGGAGCCAGCAAAAATCGTCTCCCGAATTTCGCCTCTAATGCGGAAATCTGTCGAGGAGAATGGGTGGGGGAATTTGCTTGCTATGCAAAGCGGAACGCGATATACCTACCGGAGAAAATGAGATTAAGGCCCGATTAATAGAAATTGCACTTCTACACCTTATAAAACAATACCCACAACAAATTTATTTAGCCCTTTCATAATATGGGTTATATGGTTTCCTAGCAGATGCGAAATGAGTACAAAAATGTGTTGCTTCAACTCTAATAAGAATTTTATAAATTGTACAGTGTTATTAACATAACATTCGTGGAAAAAATGTAAATATGAAATTGTATACAATTTTCTTTTACTTGCAATAATGTATAAAAAATTCAACAAAGCCAACTGCTGTAGAAATTTTCCATAAGTTATATTTTATTTTTTCTGTCATTTATTTTATTAAATTAAATTATAGAAAGTGTTCTCTAACGCTTCAATTTTGCGTTACACAGAGAGCATACCTTCTTAATAAACTTTTCTCGTAGTTAGCCACGATACCTGCCTCGTTCATCTCTCTGGTCTCCTGAGATATTTTTTCTTTAACTTGGTCGACATTATTTGACCTCTCCGCATATACCCGAAATCGAGTGGGGTCAAGTCTGGGCTTCTGGCAGGCCATAAAATAGTTCCATTTGAACCAATCGTCTCTACAAAAGTGTCATCTAAATGCCTCTTGACAGCATTTGATTTATGTGCTGGACTCCAAACAATATTCGGCTCATAGATCAGAAATTTTTCGTTTTAAGAGCTGTAAATATTTTAGTCCAGTTAAACCACCTTCAAAAAATACTGGACTAATTATGTTATTCCAAAAAATACTGCACCAAATATTTATTGAAGTTCGACCTTGTCGTTGAATTTGAATAAAGTGTCGTGTATTTTCTGATGACCAATAGCAGTGACTATAGAAAGAATATAGTCACTGCCAATAGTGTTGTATTAAAAACGCCACATGTTTAAAAGTGGCTTAATCAGTCCACAATATAGAATCTGTAATAATAATAACCGTAGGAGTAGAAATGGAATAGTAATGTCTAAGTAGTAGTTAGTTAATAGTAGTATAGTGTAATCTGTATAGTGATAATTTACAAGTGATAAAAATACGCACCTATACACTGATCATTTTTACTCTTGCCTCTCCAACACTAAACGGCATACAGTCAGTTCATACAGTTTTTGTAGTGGGCGATAACAATATGGTCTAAACTTATGCATTTCCAACACTCTCTGGACTGAGCTCCATGATATTTGCAAATATCTCGATGCATCTTTAATAGAATGTGTCGGATTTTCCACGATGTAGATATAATAAGACTGCTTCAGGCATATTCTCAGTTAAAACATGTCGTGGTTTATTTATGTTTTCTTTATTTTTGTTGTTTTGAATTTACCATGGCAATTTTGATTTTATTTGACATTCAATAATTAAAAGGACGATTTTGTGCAAACTACTAGAGAAAACATATAACATAATATGTATATATCGTTGAACTCAGAAAAATGCGTAGATTTCGAAAATCGAGAAATATATACAGGGTGAGTTTTTTTTCGATGCCCACCATGGGGATCTCGGAAACTAGCAGAGCTAGAACAAAGGTTGAATGGGGAAATAATTGCAGTTTTGAATGCTCAACCTAATGCCTCTTTTGGATTTTTAAAAAAGTTCATGGCTCACTAGATATTTCGAAAGGAGTGATTTTTTGCTATTTCATCAGATCTCTGTAGCTCCCTTATTTCCGACTATACAGAAAAACTGTAGAGACAAAAATTGTAGATAATTTTGGGCCGAATAAGATAATCTTATCCATTTTTTATGATCTTTGTGATTTTTGAGATATGACATAAACTTGTGTTTTTTTAAATGTAAATCATAGGTGGCTGTGGCCTTATCAAATCGGCAATTTTTTGAGCTTTCCAAAAATAAAATAATCGGCATAGTTATTATAAAATAGCTATGGCTAATTTTCAACCATGGAATATTTTCATAATTACGTTCTATTGTATGTATAATAAGACATCATATTTCAAACTTTCAAACATTTTATTTTTAGCTGGTAACAAAATGCAACAAAATAAAACAAAAATTATCACGATGGAGCTCCACTACATAATTATTTGCCCGTAAGAAATTACCTAGATCAGCTCTATCCAAATAGTTATGGATAGGGAGAAATAGACCTATTTCCTGGCAGCCCCGATCCCCCCATTTGTCCGTTTTGGATTTCTTTTTGTGGGGAACAGTACAAAATAAAGTATGAGACAATTGTTGAATTAAGACAGGCGCTCTCTAAGAAAGGCGACAAATTCAGTTTTGAAAAGATGCAATATTTGCATAAATAATAATATTGGTGGATTGTTTGAACACCTTTTTTATTTTAAAAGGTGACCTTTTAAAATAATAGATACAAATTTGAGTTTTTTTAATTTTTGTTTTATTTTTTACATTTTGTTACCACCTAAAAACAAAATATTAGAAAGTTTGAAGTATGTCTAATTATAAAATAGAACGTAATTATGAAAATATTCCATGGCTGACTATGTAAAAATTAAAAAAAATCAGAAAATTAGCCATAGCTCTTTTATTTTTTATAATAACTATGCCGATTATTATATTTTTGGAAAGCTCAAAAAATGGCCGATTTGATAAGGCCACAGTCACCTATGATTTACATTTAAAAAAACAAAAGTTTATGTCATATCTCAAAAATCACAAAGATCATAAAAAATGGGTTAGATCATCTTATTGAGTCCAAAATTATCTACAATTTTTGTCTCTACAGTTTTTCTGTATAATCAGAAATAACGGAGCTACAGAGATCTGATAAAATAGCAAAAAATCATTCTTGAACAATGAACTTTTTTAAAAATCCAAAAGGTGCATTAGATTGAGCATTCAGAACTGCAATTCTTTCCCCATTTAACCTTTGTTCTAGCTCTGCTAGTTTCCAAGATCCCCATAGTGGGTATCGAAAAAACTCACCCTGTATAGTGTGTGCCATCAACAAAAACATAAGTTTGGTATGTAGGTATCTCCAAAACGCAACATTCATTTGTTTTCCTGAATACACGATTGAAATCGCAAGAAAATTTTATACAATTTTCGTATTTACATTTTTTTCAAAATGAAAAACAATAAAGTCAAGGGGGGTAGAATGGTATATGAATATGTAATAATGGGGAACTTGCACAAAAATTTAATTTGAAAAATATTACTTTCAAACGTAATTTATTGCCATTAAATGAACCACAGTTCACAAAAAAACTAATTTTTTATTTTTATGTAATAAATATAAGCAATTAAAAACTGCATAATTCAAATCATTCTTGCAACGCGCCCTCCTTGGTTGTGACGTCAAGTAGCTCGAGACGCCACCACCATGTATGAACTAATATGGGCGGCACATGTACACAAACTACAGCACCACGCAAGCTTTGTTTAGAAAGACCAAACGAGAACGTCCTATCCTTGTCTGTCCGTCTTGATATTGTTGATAACGTTTGAAGAGTGTGTGCTGAATTAAATAGTTATTTACATTGCGAGATGCGTAAGCGTACTAATTTTTTGTCTTGAGCAGCAAGTGTCACGTTTCTGACAGCAAATGAAATCCCACGTATCGAGACCTACATCAGAGTCCTCTGTAAATGGGTCGCCGAACTGTTTATTTTAACGTTCTATTTCCATTCTCATCTTCTCTAATTCGGTGTAGCTGTCATTTCTGTCACTGATCGATCAAGCTATTTGACGTCACGACCATTCCCGCGCTTTTCGTATCGTTTCAAATGAATAGCTCGCGGTCACAACTTTAATTATTTATTGCAAATTAAATATTGCGATTTGAGGGCAAATATTTGGTATGTGCTCTTTCTATAGATATGCAAATATATTAAAGAACTAAAAAAAATTGTTCAAGTTCCCCATTTAGAACAATGGGACACATAATCTGACGTCAAATTGATCTCAATGTCAACTCTGGCCCAACCCTTTGACCTATACCCGCTATATTCGACCGGCGATTTTCGCCGCCGTCCGACCGCGCGCCCAGGATGGCCCCCGATGTCCCCATTATGGCCCCACGGTCCCCGCCCGGACCTGACGTCGGCCTATCGCCTAATCGACGATCAATCTCCCGGCTGTCGACGACACGCGGCCGCCCGTGGAAACAAATACCGGCGGAATTGATGGGGTGCCGGCTGTGCATCGGAAATCGCTTAGTTATTTTTTCCTGCGGCGACGCCACCGCCACACGCGGATTTATATCCGGATTAGAATATTGTCCGACGCGCGCGTGAATTTTCGCGGTACGGACCTGAGCTGGGCGCTGCTGCGCGCGCGTCGCCCGGCGACAGAGATAAATAAATTAAAAGTAAAAAAATATTTTTAAAAAAAGCTTTTATTTAAATGCGCTAAAAAGAATAAAATAATCTTTTCTTTTAAAACTTTTACTATCAACTTATAACGTCATTCCACAATTTATATGATATAAAAGCTTGTCGCGAGATTTAAGTAGTGGTATTTACTTAGTTTGAAAACTTAAATCTCGCGACAAGCTTTTATATCATATAAATTGTGGAATGACGTTATAAGTTGATAGTAAAAGTTTTAAAAGAAAAGATTATTTTATTCTTTTTAGCGCATTTAAATAAAAGCTTTTTTTAAAAATATTTTTTTACTTTTAATTTATTTTGTAATTTTTAGTTTGGCCAGGTGTCTGAGTCTATTCATCTCAGTTAACGCATCATTGTTGCAAGGTCGTTTGCCGGTTAGTTTAGAACAGTCTAGCTCTTCAATGAGGAGACCTTCTAATGACCATCTTGGGTGTTCCGCCATGTTGGATTTAGAATGACGTCACACATATAATCATGCATTGTCATCCAAATTAAACGTGTGTACAAAATTTCAGCTCGATCGGTTGAAATTTAACTAGTCCGCCATCTTGAGTGTTCCGCCATGTTGGATTTAGAATGACGTCACACATATAATCATGCATTGTCATCCAAATTAAACGTGTGTACAAAATTTCAGCTCGATCGGTTGAAATTTAACTAGTCCGCCATCTTGAGTGTTCCGCCATGTTGGATTTAGAATGACGTCACACATATAATCATGCATTGTCATCCAAATTAAACGTGTGTACAAAATTTCAGCTCGATCGGTTGAAATTTAACTAGTCCGCCATCTTGAGTGTTCCGCCATGTTGAATTTAGAATGACGTCACACATATAATCATGCATTGTCATCCAAATTAAACGTGTGTACAAAATTTCAGCTCGATCGGTTGAAATTTAACTAGTCCGCCATCTTGAGTGTTCCGCCATGTTGGATTTAGAATGACGTCACACATATAATCATGCATTGTCATCCAAATTAAACGTGTGTACAAAATTTCAGCTCGATCGGTTGAAATTTAACTAGTCCGCCATCTTGAGTGTTCCGCCATGTTGGATTTAGAATGACGTCACACATATAATCATGCATTGTCATCCAAATTAAACGTGTGTACAAAATTTCAGCTCGATCGGTTGAAATTTAACTAGTCCGCCATCTTGGGTGATCCGCCATGTTGGATTTAGAATGACGTCACACATATAATCATGCATTGTCATCCAAATTAAACGTGTGTACAAAATTTCAGCTCGATCGGTTGAAGATATCTGCTTCAAAATTGAGTTGCAAGATTCCACCCGAACAAATTACATACATACATACTAACATACATACATTGCAAGTTAAATAAAAGCTTTTAAAAAAGTGTGGCCTAAACTAAACGCAAGTGAAACATAAACACAAGTTGTTGCATGGCGTGATACGCACGTGATCGGCTTGCTATTGGCCAGCCGGCAATAAAATGTGACCCGGCGGACGAGTGCAGCGAGTCGGTGTTTCTTACAGAGGTGTATTGAGTTGCAAGTGGACCTCTATTTTTTCCGATATAATTCTTTCGCTGTTTATTAATTGTTGGAGCTATGATTTGTATTAATAGTAGAAATTTGCAGGTTTAAGTGAATGACTAGGTGTGCCATAAAAGTTTGTTTTTAAAGTTCTTAATACTGGGGCATAGAGATCGTGCTTAATGCGGCACTGCCTCGTATTAGCCCTCAGAATTGTTCACGTGCTTCCATCGTGTAAATGTTTATGCGCCACATGCATTTAGTTTGAATAGAGTGTAGTTATGCGCTTCTGTTACGTCCTTGAAATATTAGCACTCAATCCCTTTGGGCTTCGGAAAACTCAAAACAAGCGTAGCAAACAAAAACATTGGTATTCAGTGTATTCAGCTACCCCGAATGGGGTATAATAATTCCTCTAGCTTGGGTGGGCGTGATTCCGCCTTATCACTCCCCTCAAGCAAATCTACACAGCTAACTGCACAAACGGCAGAATACTGTAAATAATTTTCAAATTATGCATTACATCCGTATTACAAAATCAATTTAGCGTGAATGTTGATAATTCTTAATATGGAGTAACTAGGAGACACATCACTGGAAATAATTACCAACGGCCCAAAGCAAATCTGCAATATATTTTTTTATAAACAATATTTTAAAATTTATATTAATTTATCCAGTAGCCGACATAGTGATTTTTGACTAGACCCTTAGCCTAAATCTGATAAGCCCAAAACCTGACACCCTATAAAAATTGTCACAGCAATTTTTGAAAAGTAAAACACAAGTGATTATTGTATGTATAAATGTTTATTTATTCTTGCATTCTCATTATAACTATACATCTTTGAACTTATTTCGAATACCTAATTGAATTTAATTTGACATGGTAAACTTGTAAAGAATAGTATTTATTGGTCGTGTTCAGCACTTTCGACAAGAAGAAGACGACATGGCTCAGAATCGTTGAGTGACAAATCTATACATGTTTTGATGCTGTTGAAGACAGTACTCCGAGGTCTACTATTGGACCGGGAGACAGTGACAGATTTTTGGACGTAATTTTACTCAGTATGCCTTGCAAAGGGCATTATGTGGCACATATTCTCACAATAATAAGGTATGAATCAGAGAGCCATCTTGGGTTCTTCATGTGAAAAACGGAGTTTTCAATTATTCGAAAAATATGCATTTTGATATGATTTTATACAGGCTGCCATGTTTTTTATAATGAAGTTCAAAGAGAGAATTCCTCGGAAAAACCATAGGCATACCGTTAGGGTGGGTCCAAAGGGCTATTATTGCCACGTGATCTTGTATTTTAATAATTAATTTTTCCACGTTTCTGAACAAGCTGCCAATGAGAAGTATGCAAGTTCTTATTATGAAAATGCTGAAAAAAGGATGGCATACCTTTCGCGCATGTCCAAGTACACTTAAATCGAAAAACTCGTTTAAATTATTAAATAACATTCAATTTAAACAGTACTTGGACATGCGCGAAAGGTATGCCATCCTTTTTTCAGCATTTTCATAATAAGAACTTGCATACTTCTCATTGGCCTCTATAAGTTAAAGTTAGTAAAAATAGAGAAACCAAAATAACTGACTTAGGAACATACATAACTGTGACTTCTATCAACATAAATATTTCAATACAATGGATTTATAACTGCACATTGGCTTATTTTTTAATTAAATAAAACATGTGTTAGGTTTAGGGAATGTGTCATGCAAGATACGTTTAAGTTAATCCAGAATGAAGAAAAATATTTCCATGCGGTAAATTGTACACTTTTTTGTTCTTTATAATTCGCTATAGTGTTTGTAGACATATTGTACGGCACACAAAAGAAAAACACAAAACAAGCAAGTTAAAAATGTATAGCTGCACAAACAGTGTGTAGACGTGGATCCAGACCCTTGCCAGAATCTTCGCAATTTGAAATTCAGAAAAACAATGCGACTTCCGCAATACCTAATGCGGTTTTTCCCAAGCGGAATTATGAAACATTTCCTTAAAAACATTTATCTACTTTTGGGGGGAAGCGGCCGAAGCGCGGAGAAAGATATATCGCGATGATAGATGTAAAAACTACGTGCACATGTTACTCGAGCAGTGTTCCAGGTCCGAATCTACATAAATATGACATTTTCGGCCATTGTTATTCTAATGTATTCTATCGAATAAAGCATGTTTAATGCGCACAAAAAGAAAATAAGATATCGGGCGCGGGCGGCGCGGAAATACGTCGAAAAACTGTGATAAAACAAGGAACCTATAAAACGTGAAACTTCATTTATGATCATGATGATTACGGAAGAAACATAAACGCGTCTATAAAAAAGTTATGACGTACATTCTACTAACAGCCTTTGCGAGACTGGGACGAGTCGACAAGATTTATATAACGCAAGGAGATGTAAAAGAATATGTTGGTGGTAATAACTGAGCGGGATTCTGCCAACCAACGATAATAAAGTTTTGTTTGGATGTGCAGAACTTTTTCCGGGTCCGAACAAGAACCAATACACTGCCACGAATGTTGATGTTGACAATAAAATGACGCGGACGGTCGAGTTGCACAGGGTGGTAGTCTTAGGTACAGCGTGTCCCAAATAGTTTGTCCTACCCCCTGGATCTCAGGAACCCTAAGAGATACGAAAACAACTTGAATACAAAAGTTGTAAGGTTTGCAGTGCGCGTAACCTCTCTTTTATTTTCACATATACAGGGCGATTCGTATTTGCAGGACAAAAATAAAATATATAGATTTTAACAATATTGCATTCTCCATGTAATTTGCTACAGAACCGTTTTTTTTGTTTTGTATTTTGGATGCAGCGTTGCCGAGATATCGAATTTTTCTTGGAATTTAGGAGACTGAATGCTGCATCTTTATTTTAATAGATATCGAAGATATATTTTAGCCGAAGTGTGACAGCACAACCGTGTGTGGTGTGGTATGTCGAAATTGGTTTGGCATATACAGTGTGTTCATAACAGGCTCTCAAAATCATATAATTTCAAACAGCAATAACTTATTTTTTTCAAATGGAATGACCCATATTTCTATAGTTTGTTGGATGCCGGTGTCCAAGCTTCACATTTTATGTAAATAACATTCTATACCATAAACTACCCGTTTTCGAGATATTTAGTATTTAAGAAAATTTCTTTGCATTTTTCATTCAGGTGAGAAGGTTTTATCAAGCAAGCCATAACTATTTTTCCAGACAGTGGCAGAAATAATTGTAATTTTAGATAATACGGGAAATAAAATTCCTATACCCGTATACAGCTTGTCACACTATAAAGGTCGCTTTCTTTACATTAGTGATTAGGATATGAAATAAAAAGAAGCAAAAAAATTGTAAAATTGGCTATATTGTATAAAATTATTTCTTGATTTTGAATCAGAGGAACTATAATATCAAATTTTAATTTTGGCCCATGAAATATAGGACCTAATGTGCGTCTACACAACATACCACACCAGACGTGTATAGATTTGTGCTCTTGTTTTTTTATTTATTTTATGGCTGTAAACCTCAGAGAAATAACCAAGGATAGAGGGATTAAGAACAAAAAGTAAACAAAGCCAACATCTTTTTGAGTGATGCCGCGTACTCCATTGTTTACAGCATTTCATTTCAAAATAGAAGGGTTTAATAATGGGATTCAATGAAGGCACACCTCTCATAACGCTAAATTAACAAATGTAGTTATTAATTTCTTGTATGTAACAATTTTAAACTAAAATTAAATTGCGCTGTAATTATAGTAGCTAATTATCACTTTAATAAAATCGTCACAGACACCTCAAACCGCCCGACATGGCAACGCTGCTTTTGCTGCCGCGGGCGACGCGTCCGTTAACTCAGCTATATTTGTTTTGTGTATGCCCAGCATGTCAAGTTTTCCGATAGTTTACGTATGGATTTTTCCCGTTTTTAATTGTTTTTCTGTTAATTTAAAGGCTATTTATAAGTATTTAGGATATAGTGACTGATTTTGTTTACAATGGGACGCATAAAGTGTGTGGTATGTGGCTAAAGTGATATTTCTCAGGACATAACCTATCTCAGGTAAACGTTGTACACACGGGCCTAATGTTTGTTTACTTCGGTAAATTTGCATAAGATGTTGGTTGACTACAAACGTATGTATTTCGAGGCTGTTGCTCCCTCTATCCTTGGTTATTTCTCTGAGCTTTAAACTTATCATTTGGTTACGAGATATACTACCTGCATTACCGTCGAGGGAAGGCATGTCGAAAACTTATTGTAAATATAATTTTTTGTTTCTGTTTTATCAATGAAGAAAATATAAATATTAATTCCTGTTGCCCGTGAAAGCTTCTTTTTATTTCATATCCTAATCACTAATGTAAAAAAAGCGACCTTTATAGTGTAACAAGCTGTATACTGGTATAGGAATTTTACTTTCCGTAATATCTCGAAAACGGGCAGTTTTTGGTATAGAACGTTATTTACATAAAATGTGGGGCTTGGACACCGACATCCAACAAACTGTAGAAATACGGGTCATTTCATTTGAAAAAAAAAAAATAGTTATTGCTGTTTGGAATTATCTGATTTTGAGAGCCTGTTATGAACACACTGTATATGCAAAAACCAATTTCGACATACCACACCACACACGGTTGTGCTGTCACACTTCGGCTAAAATATATCTTCGATATCTATTAAAATAAAGATACAGCATTCAGTCTCCATAACTTCCACGAAGTCCCTAAATTCCAAGAAAAATTCGATATCTTGGCAACGCTGCATCCAAAATACAAAACAAAAAAAAACGGTTCTGTAGCAAATTTCATGGAGAATGCAAATATTCCAAAGGATGAATGCAATTGTCAAAATCTAAATATTTTATTTTTGTCCTACAAGTACGAATCGCCCTGTATATGTGAAAATAAAAGAGAGGTTACGTGCACTGCCAACCTTACAACTTTTGTATTCAAGTTTTTTTCGTTCCTCTTACGGCTCCTGAGATCCAGGGGTAGAACAAACTATTTGGGACACGCTGTACCATCTACTTTCCATAGCAAAAGACAATCAGATGGCGTTGTGACCTCCGCACAGATATTATGATCTCCGTGGTTCTCAACTACGACGGGAGAAATTAAACTTCGGGCCATCGTCCGTAGAGGGCGGTATGTAACGAGTCAAAAACTTTGCATCGGTGTTGCCCATTTTAAAACACGCGAAAAGGTCGAAAATGAAACGAAGCCGCAAATTAACGGGATTCGTTCGACGATATAACTTCCGAAGTCGGTCCCGACTCCCGATCCGCAACTCTAATCCCCATTGTTCGGCCCCCGCGCTTTTGTTAACAATATCCCGCTGGCGGTGGTGGGGGCATTGGTTCTATCCCCGAGAGTTATTTAATACGATTATAAGTGAAATATATCGTCAGACTGGGTAATTACATCGGACGAAATCCGGACCCGGGCTTCTTTCCTAATTAATAAAACCTGGAATAACGGAAAATTGCGCATCCGGGCCTAATCTCGTCACATATTAAATTATAAGCCGTAGACGCGGCAGAGGGTAAAAATATAATCAGAGGCGGCCCAGCTGTTGCTGGCATTGATCTGAAGAAGGGGAGGGAAGGGTAGAATGATTAATTTTTACTCGGGGTACATACAGAGTAACTAGATAATTATATAATGTATGTTGGATGCTACTTATATCAATATCTTGACACTTATTTGATCTGTTTGTCCTTAAAAAAGAAAATAGAAATTTATACTTTAGTAACAGCCCATTGTTTTGATTTTATGTTTGTAGTACCTTCTTATTTATATCAGAGCATATAAAACAACCAGCAGTATGACTTACTCTTGAGAAATCATCCGCAAATTCAATGACCTTGAGCCATATTGGAGTCAGAGGTGTATCCGGGAAAATCAATTCAGAAATACAGAGTAGTAGCGCAAGCAGCTTTGATTCCTTCCTGGGATTCTTTATTTAAAGATACTATCACAAAGCACAATGTACAAGAAAGCACACTCCACGGCACTGTAATATCTCACATACAGCCAAATAAGAACTGCCCAATCGCCCCGACACTGCATCCATTTGACAGAATCTATTCCCAAATGGCGTCTGCGCGAACAGGTGCGCAGAATTTTCCCGCCATGGGGAGTAATAATTCTGGTCGTTTTATATGCTCTGTTTATACAGGGTGTAACTGAACTGATGGTCAAAAATGAAACCACGTATTCTTGGAGTCAAAATAAGGGCACTTCTTTATATATTTTTTTCTCCTACGGGCCATAGTTTTTTATACAGAGCGTAGAAATTTAGAGAAAAATACACATATTTCTTAGTATCTCTAGAAGTATACGAGGTATTTTCTTCAAACTTGGCGTGTAACATGAGCGGATGAGTTGTCAAATTTAAGGTTAATATGAAGCTTGTGAGGCCGCCAGTTGCGGAGATACAGGGTATTATTTAAATTAATTAGTTCAGAAAAATATGAATACCCTGTATAATCGCATTTTTTAAATTTGTTTTGAATGTTAAATTGAATGGTTAACAAAAAGTATCTCTTAGTATTTTTTCATATTCTCAGCCGTTTTTTAATTATTTTCAAAGAACGGCAATGCTGCAATAAACAAGTCATTTTAAGAATAAATCTAACAATCTGTGGATGTCAATTAAACTTGGCATTATTTGAATCATTTGGCTGCCAACTTTGCACTTTAGTATCAATATTTTGAAAAATTATATTTTCATTTGAAGAATTGACCGATATGCACTTTTGCTATGGACTTACCAATGGCAATAATAAACATGCGGAAACGCATAGTTACGTGTATTGAAAGAGACGGAGGTCATTTCAACAATTAATAATTTAGTTTTCTAATAGCAATACGTTTCTTTTATTATCGTTTTTGCTTTTATATTTTGTTAAATAAAGTTTAATTGGCATCAACAGATTGCTAGATTTATTCTTAAAGTGACTATTGTTCATTGCAGGGTTGCCGTTCTTGAAAAATAATTAGGAAACGGCTGCGAATATGAAAAAATACTAAGAAATACTTTTTGTTAACCATTCTATTCATCACTCAAAACAAATTAAAAAAATGCGATTATACAGGGTATTCATATTTTTCTGAACTAATTAATTTGACTAACACCCTGTATCTCCGCAACTGGGAGCCTCAGAAGCTTCATGTCAACCTTAAGTTTGACGGCTCATCTGCTCATGTGACACGCCAAGTTTGAAGAAAATATCTCGTATACTTCTAGAAATACTAAGAAATATGTGTATTTTTCTCCAAACTTCTACGCTCTGTATAAAAAAAACTATGGCCCGTAGGAGAAAAAAATATACGAAGAAGTGCCCTTATTTTGAGTCCAAGAATACGTGGTTTCATTTTTGACCATCAGTTTAGTTACACCCTGTATATCGGGACTCCAATCCGACGCTGGACGGTGGATTAAACGCGGCGTTGCCACTTCAATTCGTCCAAATCGGCTTCAGAAAAGAGCAAGAACCCCGACTCCTAACCTAATAAACTCCACATGCAGCACTCGAGTTAATCTTATTTACATTGCATCGGAGCAAATATATCACTGCTTCTTTTCGTGGCAACGTAATTAGAGAATAAACTTGACACGCAGCTGAACGCAACTGCACTGCAATCTTAATTAATTAGTAGCGCGCGAGGATAAAATAATAATGCTCTCAGAGTTGTTTGTAGGCTATGCAACGCGAGCAAAAACAAAGACGAAGGTATAAGTGCGAAGCTTGTTAAACAATTAACATAATTTTATTACGGTCGCCGCGCCAACATACAGACAGCTCGAAGAAACACCGCGTGATTGCCCTCGATTACTTCGAATTCAGAACCCGAGATTTATCTATAGAAATGAGGCGCTTATTATGTATCTGTTACCGGTAGAACGCGGTGATTTATAACCTCAAATGAAACGTCCACTCGTTAGAGAACGTTAACCCTTCGACGCTTTCAATTTCCATACGATATGGAACACGAAAAAATGCCTTTTAATGCCGAGCACCATCCCAACACATTAAATATAAACTTAATTTATCCGCTTTTATTAAGTCTAATGCCATATAAGTACGTTGGCCGACCGGTCTCTGTTTTTACACCGCAATCTCATGGGATACTCTGCCTTCCATTAAAAGCCCTGGCTATGGCACGATTCTAAATTAGAACCTCGGAATTAGAATTAGAATTAAGCGCTATATATTATTTTCCGTCATCAATACCTAATTTGAAACAAGTCTAGATAGGTACTCATTGGGACGTAGTTTTGCTGTAAGATATTATGCAAAAGATATGGTATTTTATGTACTGCAAAGGTTCTGTTGGTTCCTGCTTTATTCTTTCTTAACGCCAGATTGGCTTTATGGAACACAAACTAACCCAACCCAACTTAACTTAAAATAATTCTTGCGAGTTGCTATATAACAAATACAAGATCTATCTACTTATTTATAGCAAACATTATATTGTTCAATTATTATTTCGTGCTCGTTTTCTGGTTGAGGCATTGCCACATGAAAAAATCGTCCCACATATTTGAATCGGCGTGTATAAGGTCATGATTGTTTGTATGTAGGCGGGGAACCCATTATAGGAACCACATGCTCCCGACCTGACAGATTTGTAGCTGCCTATCTTCTCGGTCTGGCCCTCTGATTAATATTGAACCGCCCCATCCTCTTATCGTGCATTTCAAAGCCAGAAAGTCATCAATTTTCGTAGCAATGCCTGGGTTCTGTAAATTGGTAGGTTCTCGGAGAAGTTTAAAAAAAACGGGAGCTTGTTTCATTTGGTAAATTATAGGGTAGGAAATGAATCGCCAGTTTGGCGATTGCTGAAGGTACAAACCGTCATATTCCTGGATTAGATTCGGTTAGTATAACTTTACCGCAACAGTGCATACACTGTGTTTGTCGGGTTGCATAATGTACTGAAGTTGTGTTATAGTATAAACCGTATTGTTCTTATTCGTTGTGGTAGCTCACCGTAATGTGTACAAACAATCCTAGGTGTCTGTTTACTCCGCAAGTATCTCATTACATCTATTTTCGTGTGTAAGACAGAGGCTAGGTTATAAACTATTTCTAAAGCAAACATCCGACGCCGAGCAGTTGTATTTATTTATTTTTCTTGGTGCCACACTTATTCTCTAAGCAGTATCGACAGTTGCCGGGGCAAACAATAACAGACGCTGGATATTTTAAAGAATTCAGTGGCTCGCGAACTCGAAGAAGTCACGTAGGGGCCACCCGTAAACAGTATGAATGGGATCGTTCCGAAAGAAGAACATCCCGCACGCCAGCTCTTGTATTTGGTTGCTAAATAGGTAAAGTAGAATCTTTCACCCGACAAAATATATAACTAGACCAATAATAACAACGAATATTTGTTTAGGTACACGGGCCAATTCTGTCAGTTTTTCTTAAATGCGACGCACATTTCGTGTCCCATTGTTCATAACTATTAGACTAATACACGACTTTAAACTTCGTAGGGTTAAAAAACATGTTTGTCCTCACTTCGCTTTTGCTAAGAAACAATATAACCACAGTAAAACAATATAACCAGTAAACTAACTCGACGCCATTAGTGATAGAATGTTTTTATCGCGCAGACCTTAATGGTTGGAAGAAGAAATGCGAGCAATGCGGTCAATTTATCTAATTGTAATGTAAAAAATTGCTAAACATATAATCTAAGAAAAACCTTATTTTTGACTGATCCTAAGTGAAACTAGGTTTTACTTGTAGTTCGCAAAAAGTTATACCTACTTCTACAGTGTACCTATTATCGTTCTGACACCATGCTACCGAGACAATTTAGAAGCGATAAAACGTAGTGTGGTGTATTCAGAGTTTCGGAAGTAACTTCTTTTATACGGTCTCATTTGATTTTATAGGCCATCAAACTGCTTGCCGAAGTAATAAAAGCGCCAAAAACACCGAAACAGATTTCGGACCTCCAAAGCCGCAGAATCTTTTCGATAAATCATTAAGTGTATCTCTCGGAAGGAAGTTTTAAGGATCTTCCCGTATTAAGTTCGGTAACGCCGCGGATTATGTTGTAGTTGTAGCTCTGCTCGTGATTTTGCGAGGTAAATTGATAAACCAGGATAACAAATTGTATTATCTATTTTATGTACAATAAACGGTAACCAGTTTAGTTTAAATCGTCCGGAATTAAGGTTCGTTAATGGTAATTACTAATTTTCGCACAACAGCAGAGGTAAACAACATTATTGGATGCCTAAAACTGTATTAAATGTTTGGTATTTAGCTAACCGTGTAGTATTTGAATGTAGGATTTCATGTAGTCGTATAAAATGGTTTAGAAGTTAGAGATAAATTCGGCAAAAGCTAATAAAATTAACCACTATTTCCGAGTGCGAAAAATAAAACAAATATGGCTACTGGTTCCGAGATCCGTTAGCCTTCATGCCTTCATTTAAATTTAATTGGTTTGTTTGTTCCCGCGAATTATAGCTGAAAGTTTACTCTTGCTGTATTATGGATGGAGCTAATTTATGCTAAACGATTTTAATAAAATATTTCGCGGACAGTTTATTGTTATTTCTGAGCGCAGTATCTCTCTAGAGCAGGATATTCTCAAAGCTTTCGCCTAAACTATTATTCTCTTTGGGCTTTGCCTTCGTTTTTGTGTGGATTTTATCTTCGCCGTGATGTCTTTGTTTGGTAAACATGCATGTTATTGTGTATGGAATAACGTATTGTTGGGAGTAATTTACGTTTTGTTTAGGGGAAGAGGAGGACCCGCAGAATTATTGTTATCTACCTTTCTGGGTTATAAATATGTACACTTTGTTGTACGGAATAGCAGTTTGTTTTAACAGAAGCGTAGGTATCATTTGGATTCTATATAATTTCGATAGTATAATCACTTCCTACTCACACCCAATATAAATGATTTTGCGGCATATCGTTATAAAAGAATTCCAACCAACACATGACGGGCGTCCAGTTTTGTTTTCAAACTTTCGCAGTGTTTCCACACGTGACGCGAGGGTGCGGCTGTGTCAGAAATAAAAATTTATATTTCACTAAAATACTTTTTGCAACAATTTAACGTTTCATGCCGGCAATACAGTTATGGCAAATTTACTGTATCGACAAATTGTTGCAGGGACCAAGGCAGGGCTGTACTTTACTGGAGTGTGAGGGCTGCAGAATCATATAATCCGTCATTGGATATTCTAACTTGACGATATGTGTGAGTAGGTAATGGGGCGGTTGAACAGACATCGCTATCTCTTTCTTCTCATGTAATTATATAGCTCTCTCTCTCTCTCTAGATGGTTAAGTACGAAATCTTCATTATATATTATATAATATATATTATAGCCTTCTTTTAGGTAAATCGCGCGTGGTTAGTCACCATCGAAGTTTGTCACCATGGAAGTTCGTACCTCGCGACGGATACCCCTCGGCTTATTGCCACACTCGGCCTTCGGCCTCGTGCGTCGCCCCCTTGATTTATTTTACTTATATTATTACATCAACTGTAGGTACCGACGTAATTTAATTCTGAAAACTTTACAGACTAGAACCGAAACGTACCTGCGCGCTTAAACTAATTCAGCTTATGCAAATTCCGCGCATGTGTGGATTAATCCGGCGCAGAAACTGGCGTAAAATTTACGTCGTCCTACCCTGCGCAAAACCGATAAATATCCAGAAATGCAAATTACAGCCGGGATTGGACAAAACTAAAACCGGGACAGTTTTACTAGTGTTTTCCGCGGCGGGGTTTTTCCACAGGCCCGGATTAAAAATATTCGCCCTGTTACCATCGGCCATTATTAACGTGGGCAAATGCGCGGGAGGGCATTTATTTGGCAGGATTACGGACTTATACATAGATGGGCACGAGCCCATACTAACGGGATACGCTTAAAACATATAATTGATACGACTGGAAACAATGCGATGCAAATTGCATTTCGATTTGAACCGATCGCGTAAGCAGATTTGAATAATAAATTTTAAGGGTTAATCGGGGCCCTATAATGGCTCTGGGATCGTATTTATATTAAATCAGTCGTGTCTCTGACGACCTAAAAACGGGTACCTAGCTACCTACGGTAATCGGGCAGTTAGAATTGTTCGAACGGACTTTGATTTGTTTGTTTGGAAATGCAACGTTCGGTTTTAACATTAACCGTAACCGTAGCAAACAATATCAAATATAACTCTTTAGCACTGTGCTATAATTTTATTTTTATTATAATTCCGTGAAACTGATTCCAGCATCCACGTTGCCACATCTACTCAATGATCTCGACATTTATACCTATACCGATGGCAATATTAGCAATATGATCTACGGTCGTAAATCAGCGTCACCTCGCACTCTTCGCATTTATGAGGGCGACTAAACGAAATCGCCGTCAAGCTAGTTATACGGGGGCAGGTTCATATTGACTTTCCATTATTTATCAAAGTCTACAAATATTAGTATACCTATTTGTAGACTTTGGTACAAAATTATTTGTGTAGGTAAGTGTACCGTTAATTTTTGGTAGGTACAGTTAAATTAAAATACAAGGTAGCTATTACCAGAATCTATATAATTAGTAGGTATATCTGTAGATTTTGGATGGAACATGAATAAAAATGCAATTTTTTATGTTTTACGTTTATTTTTAATAAAGCCTAACAAAACATAGAGCATACAAAAACATAAATAACAAATAAATATGTAACGACAAAGAGTTAAACTAAACATATCTACTTTTTCATCATGTAGTAAGTATTTTGATATTTAAATTTACATAAACAATGCAGAACAAAATATTAAGCATATGTAACTGTACACAAGCATGCGTCTTACCATAAGTTTTTGGCAATAATCCTAATAGGACAGCCGAGGGGGCAGCAGTTTTTACTAAACGTTTTCCGGACGAAGTGAATGACTGATCATCAAAATGTGCCTTGCAAATTCTTATAGGTTTATATGCCTCTTCAGGTGGAATATTCGCAAGTTTATGTTCTCCGCTGAACCCTAAGGCATTTTTCCATTGCTGGCACCTTCAAATTTTCATAATTTTAATATTATATCTATATTATTCTTCAATTAATACCTAAGTATTCAAATGTCACATAAAAATGTCTTAATTTTTGTAGGTAGGTACCTCAAACTCAATTTTACCTTTCAGGGTCTTTAGGAAATGAAAAAAGGTAGTATAGTATTTTGAACTGATTTTACAGCCATCCGCACTGCAGTAAAAAGCGCTATTATTCATCACTACAACACAGTCACGGTCGGTCGGTAATATTTTGCGCGCACCCGGTAAAATGCGAACAAACCGCTCTCAGCTACACAGTGTACAGCTTATTTTCTTATATTAAAGGATATCGATCGGCTCGATGAGGAGGGGAGCGGGAGCGGGCAAGAGGGAAACGTTTGTTTACACAAGGCCGAGTGCCCGGACTTATTAGTATATCTCTGGACGCTGATATTAGTCCCACTTTTTCGTGTCAACAATAATTAATTATGAAATTTTTTTAAAAGGTTGTGAGTGGTTAACTGTAAAATGTTAATATTAGTCGATAAGTTTGTTTTCGTCGCAAAATTATTAAGGTTTAATAGTTGGTGTACACGAATTTTTTGCGGGCTGTGACTGTCTATGTCTTCTTTATTCTATGGTGGCACTAATGACTTTTTCTTGTTCTTCTTCCTTGATTTATGGCAAAAATATTCCACAAGTAAAAATATTTGTACTATTCAAAAATAGAATGCACCTTTTCTTTTTTTGATTCATTTTGCTCCGTCCGGAATTTACATATCGTAGGCCTCGAGCCCAATCGGCTTGAGCGTATAATTCCAACCAATTTGTCGTCGTAATGGCGCCAGAAAACTAATAACGAAATTTAAAGGGGGGCGAAACTACCCTCCTCCCATATACAATGCGATTCCTAACCCCACCGAGACATTAGAAGCCACAGCGATACACTATTGTGCCAGACCGTGCCCGACCATTGCCGGCTATGGAATAAGCGCCCAATTCGTTGGTTTCTTCGCGGTAATGGGCCCTCATTTAAATTTAATTGTGCGGGCCTCGGCTGCAGTGAGCGGGACCTGCGGGCTCCTGCAGATAAAATGTTTGTTAATTGCTACGAATAATTAAAATGGGAGGAGAACGCTCGAGGAGGCCATTAATTCCCGCTTCGGGAATTCTTGCGACGGGCTGAAGCAGAAAATGTGGGGTTTCAGGACAAAATTGATGAAATTACCACCTATTTTCGGAATTTCGAAAACTTAGCTTTTGTGGAAATTGGACCCGCCAACTGGTCGGTCCACCAGATTTAATTCTCCAATGCTATTATCATTCTTATTTTGTTAGTAATCCTGAAAATTTTGCTCAACAAATTCAATAAGGTAATTGTTCTTTTTAAGAACATATTTGATGTGTTTAATTTCCTCCTCAAATTTGGTGTTATTAGAACAAATCGGTGTAGCCCTGTCATATAAAATTTTATTAATCCTTTTTTACAACTAATATAAAGGTATTAAATGAAGATATCTATTAGTATGGGTTGGTTTTTCTATATACAGTGATTTTTGATAGAAACATGTAAGAAAGATAATTGATTATTATTTTCTATTCCTATATAGGCTAAACTTAATAGAAGGTTCTTGTGAGTTTATAAAATTTAATAATGAACTTAAATAATCTATTTCATAAAATAAAATAAATATGTCATGTGCATATTCCATCAAACATTAGGTTGGTGAACATACAGTGTGTCCCCATTTGATACTGGACACCTCAGAAATATGTGAAGAGCAAGGAAAACAAATGGTATCTATTTTTTATTGGTAGTACCAAGGGAGAGTGTCTCATAGGCAGTGGTATTTAGATGGGGTAATTATTATTTTTGGAGTGTCTTGTATATTCTAGTTTTTATTTAAAAGAACATAAAAATTATATCAGGCAAATCAAATCTCAATGCCACAAATATGTGAACAATCTTTTAATGATAATAATAATCATCGAATTTTGTGGCATAGATCCCAACCAATTTTCAAACTAAGACCTTTATCATTCTGTCATTTCACTTTGACTTGAAAGGAGGGAGACTTATTCTCCGAAAGCTCAAAAAACAAACTTATTGAAGGTTTTTTTGAGTTTATGTTCAAAGCTGTGAATAAGGGTTTCTTTATTCATTGGTTCAAAGTTTCATTATTTTGTCTTTGTTGTGGCGAAAAATCCAAATGGATTTGTTTGCGACCCAAATAAATTTCCGACAATATTTAAACATAAGATTATATTTCAACAAGGAATTGTCGCGACACTGTCGGACTTTACCCCGAGACCCTATCGCAGCTCCCGCCTTAACCAAATTAACTGCGCCGGCTTTCAGATTAACTCGGCGATAGTAAATACTTAGGGATATTGCGATAGTTTTCCGGACCGCAACTGTCCAGTTGTGCCGTGACGGAGTGCGGCCGGCCGCTTTTGTGGTCCAGGTCGTCCACCGCCAGCTACGTCCACCGCCAGGCCGGAAGTCGAGACCTTTACTGTTGGTCGCATAGTTTGGACGAGTTCTCGGACCGCCAGGTAACTCGCATTTGATGGTGGACATTAGGACGAGTTTTAGTTTGGTAGTTTATTTCACACCTTTCATGGCGAGGCTACATTTTGCCTTAGAAACGAAGGTGCAGCTCTGTCCCGTGCAAGATATTTTGTAATGTGCGCGATGCTATGAGAGCTATGCACGGGTCCTGCAGCGTTGGTCCTGTTCATTTCCCGTTCAATTTTTGACATCTGGAACGCCAAATCCGAAACCCTCCAAATAATGCAGCAGCGTTGTCACCCAATCTGGGCCAAAATCCCTCCAAAGCCCCATATCCCTAAATATGTAAATCACATTAATACGTGCTAACGGTCCCTGGGGCCGATATACCGACGGGACCGTCGCGACAGATGTCCGAACCGAATCGTGCAATCAAGGGAGATGACCCTTTAGTAAGTTCCTTCGCCACGTCACCAAAAGGATTAGAAACATAGATTAAGTGTTATATTGTTAGGTGCAGAGAGAAAACAGCGGAAAAAAGATCTAACCTAACAGGAAACGCATGCATGATCCTTTGGAATGGCGATAGATCAAATTCACATATTTTTTTATCGGTGCATAAATATGAAAGCAGGTTGTATCTATTCAATATTAAACTTTGCCATATTTTAACATAGCCCGTTCATATTGTGTATTCGGCATTCGATCGTGTCGGTATATGTCGCGAAATTTAAAATTTGATACCACACTGAATTCTTATTAAATATCTAAACATGATTGATGGCGGGTATCAGATCTGGGGCGGACAAAGCTGTTGAATTGATCTGCTGTCACGCTGATATATTAAATCGGATATTAAACTATATATCATGCAAGAAATAATGCGAGTGACACTGAAAGAAATTACTTCTTCCTTAAACTAATGTGGGTTATTTTTATACTAAATCGAAAAACGCGCAAAAAGTAGCTAGAGGAATATTGTAGCAGTTCCGGTGTAAAATTTCAACTAACACGAAGCAAGCAATGATTGCCTGGGGACTGTTGTAGCTTCCGCGTACAATGTGAATGGTAAACCTGCTTCTCCTACTACAGTTTAGGTGTAAAGCTGTAGGTGCTTGTAAACAATGTTCCAAGTTCTGGAGAGGTATTTAACAAAAGAAATGCAGTTTTAGTTGGGCACACTATTTCAAGACACTTAAACACCGAGGCAGGAAATTATATGTTGCAGAAGTTTGCTGTTCTTTTGTAATAGGGCACAGGAGAAGGGTTTGTTGAAATTAAATACAGGGGAAGGAAAATTAAATTAAACGCAGCAAGCGAGTTTGTTCTGACGTCACTCGTTTACCTTCTAAAAAACAAGGGCGTAGATACGGGGGGGTAGAGGGGGTAATTACCCCCCCCCCCAAGAAAACCATAAACCAGAACCTTAACCACTGGGCTATTACCACGACACGCCTATATAATGCCAAATTCGGCTTCTGAAACGTTTCCTTTGTGTGATCCTAATATATATCCAAAAATATATAAACTTTTGAAAATTCTGTATACACTGCCTGTAAGTGTAGCCTCGGCCGAAAGAAGTTTTTCATCTTTAAAAAGACTCAAATCTTGGTTGAGGTCCACTATGGGACAAGAGAGGCTTGTAGGGTTGGCGCTTCTGCATATTCACAGGGATATAAAACCTTGCCCTGAAGCGGTGCTAAACAGATTTGCCAATAATAGTAACAAGAGGATTTTAGATTTAGTTCTATAAAAACTGGTTTATGTGTGGATATATTTTTTATATTTTGACTGTTTTTTTTAGCTTATAAATGTCTTTTTTTAAGATTAGGTTTTTCAAAGACTGATTTTTTTTCTTGTTATTTTTTTGTTTTGTTTCTGTTTTCATCAAAGAAAAAGTATATATTTTATTTTTATATTTTTTATCATTTCTTATTTTGGGTTTGTTTCATTGTTCTTTGTTTAGTAGTACCTATATTGTTATTCAATATATTATTAGTGTTGGTTTTATTTGGCTTTATAATAGTCTTTACCTATGCATACCTACCCACCTATAAAATCGCAATAAAACCTGAAAATTGGGGAACAGACGAACTATAAATAGTAGATATTACCAATACCCCCCCCCCCCCCCCCGGAAGAAAAAGCTATCTACGCCCTTGCTAAAAAAGAAGCGTTCTTAGGTACTTACGTATTCTAAAACCCTGCAAAATCCTTCTGTGTATCCTCAGATAAAATACGCGAAACCGGAACCTCTAAAGATATATCGAAACCTGCCATTAAACGCAACTAATGTGATTGCCGGTCCCCAAAGCCGAGGCCCGCTATCTAGTTCCCTTTAATCTTTTTTGCGCAGGGTTGGCTCTGGGTTCTTTGACGCGGCCCGCTACATTGTGTTTTTTCGAAGCCTCTTCCCAACCGAAGCGATTTCAGCTGCCGGATATAGTGAGTGATATTTCAATAACGCTAAGTAGAGCGGTGCGGCGGGCGCGAGACGTTAAAGTGCTGGAAAAATTCGCACAGGCGCCCGTAAAGAAATTATCCAGCGGGATACGAAATCAACGTGTGCTTCTTGATTTTACAGCTGCCCGCGAATGCGCGGAGTACTTGATTCTACAAGAAATTTCGAGGCACTGAAGTTCAACTTTTTATGACTCATGCGGAACTTAGTTGCCGAGGCCTCTGGACGAGGCAAATCAATCACATGCTTGACTTTGACGATCGCTCTACCTAGGTCAAGTATGACGAAGCACGGCGCTTCCCAGCAGACACTTCAAACTGCTGACTGTTGTTCCGCTTCCATGAAAAATAGATTGATATTCAAACCTACTAAAATATTCATACTGAAAGATTGCGCTGCTATAGGTAACAATTGTGCAATGTGTACGAAAATTGAAATGGGCCTTTATTGGCCGGGTATTGAATATTTGGTCACGGGCGATGGCTCCGCGTCTGACGTTTGATGTTTACATCTCGTCAAGACCTACTTATTGAAAAAATCGTACAATAATGGGCCACTTCAGTGCCGATTTCTGAGCTTTTAATGGTAATTTTGAGACACTTCACTGCCGATTTCAAGAAAAATGTTTTTTTTTTCAGGTGAGTTCGAAACAATCCGGCCTGTTTCCTACTGCCTGACGTCACATGCTTCAGTATGAGCTGTTCTGAAGGTTTGTATATCACCTTTAACCATGCATGGCTTCATTCAGTGTTACTAAATTCCTCCTTATATACTTACTATATATTATAGTCAATAACAAAATAAATACCCAAACTATTAGAAATTTTATTTTGTGTCAGCTGATTTCATATCATCTAACCTTTATATTTTGTGATTCAATATCATAACCTTAGTTTCTTGAGTTTGTAATCTTTCATACTTTTTAACTTTTTCTTTATCTCTTCATTAATTCTTATAATTGCATGAAAGTGATAAATTGACATTGATATGAAAGTGATAAATTGACATTACTGTTCTGTCTCAATGTTTACAGGGATGGCAATTACAGAGACGGTAATGACCGAGAATGAAAATCTTTGATACATTTCAACTTTCCCCTTAACTGCCTTATTTGCTTTTCTTTCATTTTTATAGTTCCCTGAAAGTGAAAATATACTTATTTTTCATTTCTTATGTTTTCAGTACCGTCCCTTTAGGGTCATTACCGTCCTGTTTGGGGGGGGGGCAGTAATTAGAATTACTTTTATAAGTTGCATTATTCTTACCTTTTTATACTAATTTAAAAACTCTAACAAGATTTACAGGAACACTTAAATAATAATATGAACGACGGAGGAATTTTGACTTCTTCTTCGAATTCTTCAAAGAAATATGTCTGGGGAATCCACTAAATGTCTATTATCTACAAGATCAGACTGGGGCCCATTTTCACTATAGCTAAGATCTGATCATTAGAACATTCTCAAATTTAAATCTATTTTGTTGTCGCATTCTTTACAGTGGCAACTTCCCAGAAATTAATATCAAATAATGTTCCAACACACGTTTTGCAGTTTTTCAATAAAATAAACGTTGTAAATTGCCACAGTCATTAAAACCGTCGACACCTGCTATAGGTCCGTGTTAGAGAAAACAATGATTGATATGGTGGGTGACAATTATTTCGGATTTGCATTTATATGAGTTATTACCGACACGCTCTGTCGCTTATTCGACTGGCAATTGTTCACTGGGAGTTCAGAATGTAGATAACGGCGTTTCACAGCAGCTACGTACATACATTCACAGTGCACAGGCTCTTCCTAAAACTAAAATTAGCTCTACTATTTTTTATAGGAAGAGTATAGCGAGGCAAATCAATCACATTTTGTGTCTGTACTCTAACCTCATTCACCTGTGACCTGAGCCATTTGCACCTCAAATGCACCTATACAGGGTGATTCACGGAAGTGGTTCATTAGAAGTTTACGGGGAAGGAGTATGAATTTTGATTTCAAATTTTGCTTACTTATATAACAGGCTGTAAACTTTCTTTCTAAAATATTTTCTACTTCCGATCACTTCGTGTTATACCGGAAGTCAATAACAACTTTGTTATTTCAAATAGAACACCCCATATATTATTGCACCATTTGGTTCCCTATTAAATTCCAAATCTTTTTTTAGATATAATGTGTACCCTATTCCTAACCCTTTTCGAGATATTCGCAAATTTTTTATTTTTTTTAGTGTTGCAGCCATCGACCATAGTGATGATAACTTTGAAATTTATGAATCTGGAAAACTGAAATTTTGGACTGTCGTAGGCGGAAGTCAACTTTATTAAATGGTCTGTATGCCATTTCAAAATATTGTACAGGGTGTTCGGGAAAAAATTCCCAATATCAACATCGAAAAATTGAAAAATCTAATTTTTTTCAAATGGAACCCATATTTTTTATTGTACCATTGAAATGCTTGTGAAAAGACAGTTCAAAAAGATATAACACACTATATGTCTAAATGAAGCGGTTGCTTCGTTATTACGCAAAATACGTATTTTTTCTGCTCTGTATCAACAAAGATGATATTTCTCAAGGGGCGTCACATTATAGAGGGCCATGGAAAATGAAATAACGCTATTATATGACAAGGTTAAGGGCTATTTAATAATATTTTTTCCCTGAGAAGCAATAATACAAAATTCAATAATACTAACAATTACATTATAATAGGTACTAGAGTGTAAAACATATTCAAAATATCTTCGTTAGAATAGTTAATTTGAGCCATTCTTGCCAACACTTAATATTTTATTGTTTGGAACACAATAAATGAAAAATCCATGGCCGCCTATTAGAAAAGGTCCGTTGTTTCTTGATATGGAGCAGCAAAAATACGTATTTTGCGTAATAACGAAGCAACCGCTTCATTTAGACATATAGTGTGTTACATCTTTTTGAACTGTCTTTTCACAAGCATTTCAATGGTGCAATAAAAAATATGGGTTCCATTTGAAAAAGATGAGATTTTTCAATTTTTTGATGTCGATTTTGGGAATTTTTTCCCGAACACCCTGTTCAATATTTTGAAATGGCATATAGACCATTTAATAAAGTTGACTTTCGCCTATGACAGTCCAAAATTTCAGTTTTCCAGATTCATAAATTTCAAAGTTATCATCACTATGGTCGATGGCTGCAACACTAAAAAAAATCAAATATTTGCGAATATCTCGAAAGGGGTTAGTAATAGCGTACACATTATATTTAGAAAAAAGATTTGGAATTGAATGGGGAACCAAATGGTGTAATAATATATAGGGTGTTCTATTTGAATTAACAAAGTTGCTATCGACTTCCGGTATAACCGGAAGTGATCGGAAGTTGAAAATATTTGAGAAAGAAATTTTACAACCTGTTATATAAGTAACCAAAATTTTAAATCAAAATTCGCACTCCTTCCCCGTAAACTTCTAATGAACCACTTACGTGAATCACCCTGTATAGTTCAGACACACTTCCAATTAGTCCGAGATCCGGCATCGTTTCCTTCACCGGACGCGCCCAATCACCGGCAGCGACAGTCGGAGGAGCGGAGCGTCCGATTAATTTTACGCCAGGTGGCGCCGCAGTCGCCGGCCCGCGCGACATTCGTCCGACCGACTGCGGGAATTCAATTAGGCACTCGGCGGCGGCGGCGGTCAGGTGCGGGTTACTATGGCGTTTGACGTCTGCCGGCAGGTATGCGACTTGTAGGGAGCAGTTGGATTGTGTGGAAGAAGTTTCCTGGAGGATATATACAGGGCAACCTAGTTGTAAGCCACAATTTTGTAACATGTGGGTCCCGAAATGGTTAATGAAAAAGGTGCGAGGTGTTAAAATTGATTTTTGAAAGGTTTCTTAATAATATCTCAGAACTATTTTCTTTGTCTGTCTGCAGTGACATTTTTTTATACCATCATGATCGGATCTACGTTTTTACCTCATCGTTAGCTGCAAACGATAGTTTTATTACGTAAATCCACTCGCCGAATTGAAAGCGTTACCAGCGTCCGGAGATGTACTAATAAGTCCGGGCACTCGGCCTTGTGTAAACAAACGTTTCCCTCTTGCCCGCTCCCGCTCTTCTCCTCATCGAGCCGATCGATATCTTATAACATAAGAGAATAAGCTGTACACGGTGTAGCTGAGAGCGGTTCGTTCGCATTCTACCGGGTGCGCGCAAAATATTACCGATCGACCGTGACTGTGTTGTAGTGATACCTAGTAACGCTTTTTTACTGCAGTGCGGATGGCTGTAAAACCAGTTCAAAAGACTATATTACCTTTTTTCATTTCCTAAAGACCCTGAAAGGTAAGATTGAGTTTGAGGTACCTATCTACAAAAATTAGGACACTTTTATGTGACATTTAGGTATTAATTGAAGAATAATATACGATTAATATTGAAAATTTGAAGGGGCCAGCAATGGAAGAATGCCTTAGGGTTCATCGGAGAATATAAATTTGCGAATATTCTACCTGAAGAGGCATGTAACCTATAAGAATTTGCAAGGCACATTTTGAACACTTCGTCCGGAAAACGTTTAGTAAAAACTGCGGCCCCTCGGCTGTCTCATTGCCAGAAGCTTATAGTAAGACGCATGCTTGTGTAGGTACGTATACGTAATATTTTGTTCTGTATTGTTTATGTCAATTTAAATATCAAAATATTCCTGCACGATGAAAAAGTAGATATGATTAGTTTAACTCTTTGTCGTTAAATATTTATTCGTTATTTATGTTTTTGTCTGCTCTTTGTTTTTTAGGTTTTATTAAAAATGAACGTAAAACATAAAAAATTGCATTTTTATTCATGTTCCAACCAAAGTCTACAGATATACCTACTAATTATGTAGATTCTGGTAATAGCTACGTTGTATTTTAATTTAACTGTACCTACCAAAAACTAACGGTACACTTACTTATACAAATAATGTTGTACCAAAGTCTACAAATAGGTATACAGATATTTGTAGACTTTGGTAAATAATGGAAAGTCAATATGAACCTGCCCCCATATAACTAGCTTGACGGCGATTTCGTTAGTCGTCCTCGTAAATGCGAAGCGTGCGAGGTGACGCTGATTTACGACCGGTCGCAAAAAAATCGTCGGCTTTTCCGAGAGATCAAAGAAGTGAGCCGAATTTAGTATTTCTAGACTTTGGCGAAACTTTGATTTGACTTAAGGACAGTTTCGAGGGAAGTATACCTCCGGTTTTTGTACAAAGTAATATCGTACCGGATGCTAATTCCGAAATTACACTTCGAAACGACAATCTCCCGAAAATCCCCCCGCCATGACGGCGGAGCGAGTAAAACAAACGCCAGTGAATGAAGCGTATAAACCAACTAAGAGAATCTTAACAAACATGAGGAGGGATACCGGCATTTACATAAATTACGAAAAGATTTGATTACGCAAACGTCTAAAACGGTACTTTATATACATAGACATGCAAATCCGCGGCACTCCGGCGTCGGGGCTCGCATAATAGCGTTTCCCGGTCCTACCGAAATTAAAGTTCGCTTGTTTACTACGGCGAGACCCATCAGAATTATGTGTATGTTTACTAAATTAAATCCATATACCCCAGGTGGAAGCGGCGCGTCGCCGACGGTTCGGTAGGAGTTTCGTTGGTTGCGGCACCGTCGGACGGTTCGGTAGCAATGAAATTATCTACATCCTTGTAGGCAGCGAAACGGCCCAAATCCCTAATTCGTTCTCGAGCCGAGGCCGACAGCGCCCTTCTCGCCCGCCGTAAATAGACCGAAAAGGGGGGGTTTTAAGAACGGCCGAAAGCGACGGTAAGGGTTAACCGTTCGCCGGGGCTCCCGGGTATTTATGTGTTTAGATGGGCGATAAAGTGCCCGCCTTCCGGGGGGAGGGCCTCCGGAATTGGGTTAAGATGAACCGTACGAATGTACCCGACGCCCGGCGTTCGATTTGAATCGACTGATTTAAATAGATGGGCCAGTTTCCGTACATGCAAAATCCACCGAAAATATAATGCTGTCCATAAACTTTGCACCAAATGGGAAATATTTTTATTATTCGATTTTTTGAAAATCTGATTTCGGGCTACGATATTGGTGCATGTTTTGGGTGCACTATATTGCGCCCTGAAGAGAGTTGCGACAGCCATGCCTGTCAAATATGACATTTATAATAAACATTAGAAAAAATGGGGTTTTACCTTGGAAATCTGAAATGGTTATTAAGAAAATGTATTCTTATTATATTATTGTGCGTCTATGTACATTTTTAGAAGGATATTCGTTTCTTTCTTAATTGATATTCCAGGGATTGAAACTGTGTAAATATATTACGAAACTGGCCCAGGGCATGAACTTAGCTTAAAATTAAAGAGTCTGCACCAATATTGTGTTGTTACACAACAACTATTTAAAATCCTATTTTTCCCCTGTTTTGCGTTGAAATTTATTTTTATTTTTATGGTTTAGTAAGGAAGCAACCAGTAAATAAGTGTCTTAAGTTATTTTGCAAGAAAAATATCGTGCACCAATTTGAAGATATATAATGAAGACTGTTTCCCTCGTCTTAATTTCCAGCAATCACAAACGCGCAATTGTGAATTACAAATAATGGTTTCTAGATGGAAAAACTGTATGACAGCACCTGTCAGCAGTTTATTCGAGTTTACCCGCGGCGGAACTTGACAGCTGTTGTATAAAAGGTAGTATCGTTGACTGACGTATTAATAGAGACTGCTCACGGCTGTCATGTTTGACAGTTCTCTGGCTCACCATGCGCTTCCCGGAAACAAAATACAATGCAAAATACATTGTTGACCATAGGCGCCATCTACTTTCCAGGATATGAAGCTATAGCCGTGAGAAGTCTTATTAATACGTCAGTCAACGGTAGTATGTTTTGTAAGCTATGTGTATGCAGAATAATCTGTTACTCATGGAATGGTCTTATCAAATACCATTCGGGCATCTAATTTTTCCTGTGAAAAAAAATCCAAAAAAACACAATCCTAAGTAATAATTTTTTAACAAAATACATTCGTGCAGGTGCAAAAATCCTCGTCTTCGACTCGGATTGCCACCGGCACTCGTATGCTTCTTGTTAAAATATTACTTAGCAACGTGTTTTTTCGATTTTTTTCGAAAAAAATTAGATAGGTACCCTTGTTATGATATTAATTACGAAAAAACAAATATCCTGATATCTTTCTGAAAATTGGCATGTAACAAATTTTTCTCCGATATTTCCAAAGGCAAACCCAATTTTTCCCAATTTTTTGTTTCAAAAGTCAAATTTGTAAGGCATGGACTGTGACGTCAAGACTCTCTTTAGGCGCAATATGCTCCAATATATCCCGAAATTATGTTAAAAAAAATCGTATAATACAATTTTTTCCATTTGGTGCAAACTTTATGAATAGCACTGTATATTATTTATTAGAAAATAATGCCTATACAAAAAAAGTCATGTCATTCTTTGGTTTAAAATAAAAGTAACACCCGTCACATATAAAAAAAAACAAAAAAATTAAATAAACTTTTTAATATAACACTTTTTTTAAAAAAATTTACCTTTTTAGTTCGTTTTAAAAGCGTGTTATAAAAAATATTCTCGCGGGGACTCCGGGGCAGCGGGCAGTGGGCCAGATCGGCGCAGGCGGCAAGGCGGCCAGATCTCGCCCCCACCCACGGGCGTAGCCAAGGGGGGGGTTTCGGGGGTTCAAACCCCCCCCGAAATAAGCAAAATATTACCTAATATTATACCGAAAAAATACGAGGAGTGAAGAGTTCAATTATTATTACGTTTGAATATATGTAGTAATAGTAGTAGCGCCTAGCGCCATCTTTTGACGAGAGGCAGACGCAGTTGCAGCCGAACTATTTTGTATTGTAGGGACACTTTGCGTTGTTTCTCGATTATTCGCCACGCCCCTAGGTCGAAATGAGCGGAACTTTGTGGAAGTTCGTGGAAGTTTCTGGACGGCTACTGGGCTGCTATATAAGCGGCGGCGCGGCGCGTGACCGCGCTTACGGCAGTATTGTTCCATGCGAACTCGAAGCGAATAAAAGTGAAAAGTGGTGAACGAATAGTGAAGAGAATTAAGTGTACCGTGCAAGTGAGTAATTTTAGTGCGCTGTTATTCGATGACCTTGTTAAGGATAGATACGTGAATCATTATTACTGTCGAAAAATGGAGGGGAAAAAAAGGAAGGGTGATAAACTTAAAGGTATGGACTACTGGAAAAAGTGGTGTAGTCAAGGTCAAGGGGTTTCTAATAAAGAAACAAATTTGGATTTAGCTATCAAAGCTTCAGCTACCTTGCATGCTGATAAGAACACTGCCTACCCCGAAATCTAGTTTGGAATGCCTAGATATGTGCGATAAAAACCTTTATCCTAATATTTACACATTACTACAAATCTTGGCTACCATTCCTGTATCCACTGCTACCCCAGAAAGGTCTTTCTCGAGCCTAAGGAGACTGAAAAACTATTTACGAAACACTACAAGTGAAAACAGACTTAATGGTTTAGCTCTAATGAACATTCACTATGGAACAGAAATTCATTCAGATGAAGTAGTGGATATATTTAAAAGAAAAAGCCGAAGATTTCTTCTTTAATGGTTTTAGATTTAGCGCAGAGGAACGAAATTAATTTATCCATTTCATTTAAAGTTAAGAACTTTATAAATATGTCGTAGTTTTCCGGATGAATATATAGATATTAAATTTCATGTAACTATATTTTTGTTGTTTTATTTACTTCTCAAACTAAACCCCCCCCCCAAAAAACTAAATCCTGGCTACGCCCGTGCCCCCACCTAGCTACGCGACTGGTGAGCGCTTGCGAGAAATTACTACAGAACCGTCTGACGGCTCGATTTCGTTGTGGATTTGCTTCCTGACCGTCAATTCTCCTTTGTGGAATTGCTACGGAACCGTCTGGCGATTCATTCTCATCGGGGAATTGCTACCAAACCGCCGGAAGGAAATTTTTGAAAACGCAACGGCTCGGAATTGCTACCCGACCGTCCGACGGTTAGCTAGAAACTGCTATGGAACCGCCGGACGGCCGTATAGGTCGTCCTTTTGATAAGTCTGTTTACGGTCCATCGGAGGTCCGGGCGCTTGTCAGGTTCAGCTTAGGCCGGATTAGAGATAGGAGGGCGGGCATTGTGGCGGGGAAATGGGTTAATTTTCCGGGTCCGGTGCCCGCCCAGTTCGTTCCGGGGTCCCGGAGGATATATCTGCCGGGTCGCCCGATGCGGATCGGTCCTAGAAACTTACTGTTCGCGACGTCTGGTTGTCGTTACAGCGAAATCCGATCTGGCAACGTCGCATTGTTAGGCCATTTAGCTATATCGGCATTTATAAGAACGAATTATAACTTTGCTGGTCTGTTTTACCATTTTTAGCCGAAGATGTGTAATTCCTTTGCAAACATAATTCATTTTGAAATTTAAATTGTTGCGTCAAAAAAGATGAAGAATGACCCATTCAAACGTGGTCACGTTTACTCGGTATCTGTCAAAAATTAAATTTAATAAAATCATTTGAAATGAACTTAATTGATACAATTTCAAGAAGTTTTACTCGAAAAATTTGTTTCTTTTTCAATTTCGTATTGAAATTTACCCGAACCAAACTGATTAAAAGACGACTTTTTCAAGTTGCCAGAAAAATTCGTCGGTAGTGGAAACAGCTCAAGCATTATCTGAAGAACTAGGACAAGAATTTAGAGTCAAATAAATAAAATAATTAAAATATTACCAGCAAAAAAGGGTGGAGACAAAGACAAAAATAATAGTAATTGCCCCCCTCCCCCGCACCAGCACGTGGTTGCTTATGAGGTACTCCTAGCTTGGAGTATTGTGAGGTTGAGAATTATTATTATATTATTATTATTATGTAGCTGACATAATGTGTATATGGGAACATAACGTACATGCATTAAATTCATTATGAAATATTATAAACTCACACGCACCTTCTCTTAAGTTTACTGTAGAAGAAGAAAATTCAAATCAATAGCTGCCTTAGGTATTTCTATTCTATACTAAAATCAGATAGAACATACTTTATATAAAATAATGTAATCATCATATTTATTGTGAAAAAAGCAGTAGGTAATTAAAAGTTTATATGACAGGGCCAAAACCATTTGTATAACACAAAATTTGAGGAGGAAATGATGAAATTAAACATATAAAATATGTTCTTAAGAAGGATAGTTGTTATCCTATTGAATTTGTTGAGCAAGTTTTTCTGGATAGCCAACAAAATAACAATGCTAATAGAATTGAAGAGATAAATTTGGTACACCTACCAGTAAATTTAATTATTGACTATCAGATAATCTAAAACACATTGGCAAAATTTTTAATGTCAGAACAGTATTTAAAACCAAAATATATATATATATTAGGATCGATGTTAGTTAAAACGAAACCATTTAATGAGGTACAAAGTTAAAAAAATTGCATTTATAAAATTCCTTGTGAATGTGGAAAGTTCTATGTTGAGGAGACATGTAGGCCATTATTTCAAAGTCAAAAATCTGTGAACACTCTTTTAATAATAATCATAGAACTTTGTGGGATTAGGTCCCAACTAATTCTCAAAGAGAAGTTAGTTTAAATAATTAGATAGAACACAGAGCAAAATATATCATAGACAGGTATGGCTAGGCTATTGTTTCTGTTATCATGACACTGTAACTTGGCATTTATTATTTTGCACTTTGACGTGACATTATATTTGAGAAAGGAGGAAGATTTATTCGTAAGTAATATCATAACGGCATCTAATTTTTCCGAAAAAAATCGAAAAAAACACGTTGCTAAGTAATATTTTAACAAGAAGCATTAGTGCTCGTGGCAACAAAAATCAGAGTCGAAGACGAGGATTTTTGCACCTGCACGTACGCATTTTGTTAAAAAAATATTACTTAGCATTGTGTTTTTTTGGATTTTTTTCACAGGAAAAATTAGATGCCCGAATGGTATTTGACAAGACTATTTCATGAGTAACAGATCGTTCTGCATAGACATAGCTTACAAAACATACTACATACAACAGCTGTCTAGTTTTTCCGCGGGTAAACTCGAAAAAACTGCTGACGGGTACTGTCATAATGTTTTTTCATCTAGAAACCATTTGTGATTCAAAATTGCGCGTTTGTGATGGGTGGAAATTAAGACGAGGGAAATAGTCTCCGAAATAGCTCAGAAAACAAAGTTGTTGAAGTCGAAAAAGTTGACACCCATCGTTTTGGAGACACATAGAAGTGGACACAAAGCTAATTCTACATTATTTTTGTAATCTTTATTATTTCTAGTGCAATGTTTAATAGTTCCATCATTTTTTACTTATATAAAACTACGCACGCACAGGTCAACCTTCCAGCTATAACTACTTTCGGATTTTCGGTGGCGTCACGCGCAAATAAAAAAAACGCCAGCGCCAAATGAAATGCCGCTTCTGTCGAAAAACCGGGCGGTTTCCATATCATTTCCTCGTTTGGTGCTTTTTTTTCGAGCCCGAGTTGATGACCGGCCAGTGTTTGGCATGGACGCTGGCCTGTATGCACCCGCGTTGCGGAATTTCAGCGACGAATTTCATTGCGCTCAAAACTACAGAACGATTTATTGATAATGGACACTTTTTTGGGATATATGCAGAGTTCCGAAAAAGTTGTTCAACATAGATACTAGCACGGAAAATTTCTAGAGCTACGCAATAGAAGACGTGTCAAAGTATATACAACACTCCCCATACTGACAGCTTCATAGAAAACTCGTTTTATTTTGTGGAAACATTAAAATGTTTTAAGGGGGGGTAGCCACCAGAGAAAGTGATGTAAGATTTCGTTTTTTTTTTTAAGTTGTATAGCATAAAATCTAATAATAACATTTTACCTGGCAAAAATTTAGTACAAACATTTAAGTTTTCAATTTAATCATAAGATCTTAAAGCATATGCACTGGAATTATTATTTTTTCCAAGGTTTTCATAACCTATAAAACAAAACACTGCTTGTAAGATCTTATGATTAAAATGAAGACGGAGATGTTTGTACTAAATTTATGAGTACACTTTTGTTGCAAAATGAAAAGATACACTGAAATGATGGACCTAGAAGAACAAAAAGATAACCTCAAAAAGGTTTGAGCAAAAAAATAATAGGGGTTGTTAGTTCTTACCCTTTTTAGGGCCCTGTGTAAATGAATAAACTACCCTAAGGCGTCTTCCAGTAAGTAGATAACACATACCAAATTTAAAATTTTTAAGTAGCGCCGTTATTGAGATATAAATAAAAAATACTTTTGGGTCACCTTGTAGACCAGAATAACTTGGCAAAGAAAGTCCAAATCGAAAAATTTTATATGAAAGACCCCCCTGAAAACCACCTGCCGAACACCCCTTTAAAGTATTTACATTCTGACTCTGTATATCGAATCTTTTGTCCCTGAATACGAATCCGGCCTTGCTTTTTCAAATATCCTTTTGACATCCCGGATTTCACGACGATATTTTATTTTTTTTATTTTTTTTTTACTTTACGCAGCTCAAACTAATCACCACAATATTTTGCACCTTTCGCAACATCGAAACCTCGCGAAAACCCGCGGAAAAAGCGAAAAATTGAAAGATTTTGGCTGTGTTTACGTACAGACTGAGTCATTTTCGATGGTTTTATGGGGTATCTCCGTTATTTGTATAGATAGAAAAAAACAAGGTAGGTGTTCATGAGTTAATTTTTTGAGATATTTACGATCCTCAAAACAGATCTCTGATATCTCCATTACTTTAGGAGATACAGGGCGTTTTTAAAATTTTTGCAATTATCATAGCTCATTTGTTTTTAAACCTATATATTTCGTTGAAAACGCTTTATACGCACTTTTTTACGTAGAATCCATTGGAGTAAACAGTTTTTCTATAAAATAGTTATTTTACCTACCAAGGCACTGATGTTCAACTTAATAATTCAACTTCAGTGCCTTGGTACATACATAACTATTTTATAGAAAAACTGTTCACTCCAATGGATTCTACGTAGAAAAGTGCGTATAAAGCGTTTTCAACGAAATATATAGGTTTAAAAACAAATGAGCTATGATAATTGTAAAAAATAGCAAAAATTTCAAAAACGCCCTGTATCTCCTAAAGTATTGGAGATATCAGAGATCTGTTTTGAGCATCGTAAATATCTCAAAAAATTAACTAATGAACATCATACTATAGTTCGATAACGAGTGACAATGGGGGCGAAAACAAATTTAAGACCAATTTGACTTTGCAATTTAAAATAAAAATCATGATGACGTGCACTTACCGCGCGCATAAACAAATCCGATGGACAATTCCGATACGTAAGACCAGTAACGACTGACTTATACATTACATGAACCCCGGAAACGGCCTAATTACGACCATCATAACCGCGTTATTGTCGCATTAATCCGGCCGGCCTTTGTTGACAATCGCCGCCCCCCCAGTAAATGTTTATTTTTATTGCGGTTTTATTGCCCGAACAGATAGTAAACGGCGATTTTATAATAATGTTCGGCGACGTTTACGCCGCTTTCTATTACCGTCGTAAATTCGCACTTTGGCCGGAAAAAAATTGCATCGCTTTTTTTTTCGCATTAGAAGCACTCTGCCCGGACAGTTAAAGCCATTTTTTTTATTTCTATTTTTATTTGGCCGTTTTACCAAATTTGATGTGCGATATGTGCTCTTAATTCAGGCGCGTCTTCTCCATAAGGTCATTTGGTCAACGACCCACCTAATTTATTTCATTTTTTTTTCAATGCTAAATAATAAACTATATTTAAAAAAATGCAATTATATTTGCATACAAAAAAATCCCCAATTAGGTATTACTAATGGAGTCAAGATTACTAATGTCTAACAATAATTCATTCCTATCCGCAGCCGCCTGGCCGTATTTTAAATTAACCTCACGGGTTATTGTGGCATTCCACAAGGATAAATGCATTGCAAGCGAGACAGAGACAACAGTATACGCGCCCGCTCTAAAGCCGAAAAGAGACAAATATAGATGACGTAATCGTCGACGGCCGACCATTCATAATGTTATGAAGAGCCAGGGGGAAAAAGATGAAAAACCCTTTTTTATACAATCGAGAAATTCATAATTTTAAGTTTGAAACCAGTGTAAATTTAACTGAAAAGATATTCACACAAAGAATGTATACTATTGGCTAGTTCCATAGTTTTTATATTAAAAGTAAAAATTTCGATGCTGAAGAATTGTGCCTTCTCTATTATTTTTGAGAAAACTCTAGCTAATGCGCAAAAAAAGGCGAAAGAAAGATGGTAGTCCAGTGACTCGTATCGTTTTTCCCAACGATATATAGGTATAGATGCATTACCAAAGGCAACTTGTTTTGTTTCATGATATTGAAAAGATGTTATTGTTGGCACATTCAAGTTTTCCAGTTTTTTTTATACGATTTAGGTTATTTTGTAGCATTTCAAAGCATATATTATACGATATACAAGTCTATCAAAAAACTATTTTTATTATGCATTACAAAATAAGAAAGACTGAATTTAAGAAATGCCAATGTAAACAAATTACCTCGTCTTCGTCCCCCCGACCCGCTAATATAGAAGCAAAATAAAACCGATTTAATTTTATTAGAGTGAGTCATCTTGGACCGGGAGATAGTGCCAGATTTTTGGACGCGATTTTACTCAGTATGCCTTGCAAAGGGCATTATGTGGCACATATTCTCACAATAATAAGGTATGAATCAGAGAGTCATCCTGGGTTCTTCATGTGAAAAACTGAGTTTTCAATTGTTCGAAAAATATGCGTTTTGATATGATTTTATACAGGCTGCCATGTTTTTTATAATGAAGTTCAAATAGAAAATTCCTCGGAAAACCATAGGCATACCATTAGGGTGGGTCCAAAGGACTATTATTGCCACGTGATCTTGTATTTTAATAATTAATTTTTCCACGTTTCTGAACAAGCTGCCAATGAGATGGCATACCTTTCGCGCAATTCCAATGTCACTTTTTGTAAACTACGTCCTACAAAATAAATGACATTTATATATATAATATATTTTTGTATACCTGATGATGGCAAACATGCCGAAACGCGTCGTATAAACAACACAAAAAAATAAATAATATATAACTTTTGGTCGAAACCCAGGATTTTATTTACAGTAATACCACTTCTGCAATTATTATCACTTCGTTGCTTAGCAACCGCGAATCTGTTGGATACAAACACGTACTTCTTAAAGTTTGTGTGTTTCGCACTGTTCTAAATTATGCAGCTTATAAATTATGTTGCGGTACTATTAAGCGTTGTATCGATGAATTTATATAACTTTTACATTGCTACATTTTTGTTATTAGACCTCCGTCTCCGTTTAAATTTATGACACATTTAGAAAATAAACCAACGCTGACAGGGTGTAGGTATAATCGCATTTGCCTTGGATATCCAAGCGTCATGTTTGTTTACTCGAACGCTACAGTCGAAGCTGTCAATAGACTCGTTCAAAATGAATCGTTTTGGAAATGTAAACATAGAAAAAATTAATACAGAAATTATTAAATCGTGTTCGTGAAATAATCTCGACAAATACCACTAGTGCCGAAAATTTTTCTAGATAATTTTATTCTCAAGCCCTATTTTGCCGATTAGCAAAACCACTCGTACAAATTGGGCTTTTATTTTCAGAGATAAAATCCCTCGAGCTTCGCTCTCGGGATTTTATAAAAGCCCAATTTATACTCGTGATCTTTCTAGGCAAAATAGCGCTTTCGAAAAAATTATCGATAAAATTTGCGGCACTAGTGACATTACATACGATAATTTGCACAAGTTCAATTATCGCTAGCAGAGGCATATGATTGGTTGGATTTTTATGGAAGGAGCTACCTTATTGGATGCAAGCAGTATGAGGGAAATAATCATAGTAATTGTCTAATGGAAATCTCAAGGTATATATATTTTGCTCTATTTAAAAAAAGTCAAAAATATGAAAAATACATAAAAGTTAGTTTGTGCGTTGCACTCCACACCCTCTACCATAACTCGCGAGCCCCGCCTGCTAGACTTGTGAAATATCCTCCCCGTTTTCCAAAGGTCGTTGAACCTTTACCTTGACGGCGAAATTTTTAATAAAAGCCCATTTATTAGGCGGCATCGCGTAGCGCGACGAATTACGTCGGGCGCTACGGCGACTACGGAGCTATTTATTTTGGCGCGGTACACGGCGGCTTGCTGGCGACTTTATTTATCCCGTCGTCATGTGCCCGCCTGCGAGTAAATTTACAAGATATATTTGAATAATATCATTTCAATTAATTGATTCAATAGATCAGAAATTTCTCCTCTTCTCCTCAGAAATTTCTCCTCTTCTCCTCAGAAATTTCTCCTCTTCTCCTCAGAAATTTCTCCTCTTAAGAGCTTTAAATATTTAAGTCCAGTTAAAACACCTTCAAAAAATACTAGACCAATTGTGATTCCGAAAAATACCACACCAAGTTTGACCTTGTCGTTGAATTGAAATAAACTGTAGTGCATTTTCTGATGACAAATAGTGAGTGTTTCTTCTATTAAAACGCCACCTGTTGTAAAAGTGGCTTCATCAGTCCACAATATAGAATCTGTAATCTGTAATAGTAATAACCTTATGAGGAGTAATAGAATAGTAATGTCTAGTAGCAGTTAGTTAATAGTAGTATAGTGTAATCTTTACAGTGATCCTATAAACTGATCATTTTCTGCTTGCCTCGCCTCTCCAACACTAAACGGAAATATTCTCGCCTTCTATAATTATCATTTTCATACAGTTTTTGAACTGGGCGATAACAATATTGTCTAAACTTGTGCATTTTCAACACTCCCTGAACTGAGTTCCATGATATTTGCAAATATCTCGATGCATCTTTAATAGAATGTCTCAGTTTTTCCACGAAATAAAATGCTTCCTGCATATTCTCAGTTAAAACATGTCGTAGTTTATTTCTCTTTTCTTTATTTTTTGAATTTCCAGTAATTCTCAATCTCAATCTCAATCTCAGCTATTCGTACGTATTCACGCCTTGCACGCTTTGCATTCTTTTCGCAAGAAACATATCATTCAACAATGACGTTTTTTCCAAATAGAAAACTTAATCATCACTGAGGCAATAAAAAGCCGCATAAAACTCATCCCATAGAGAACCAAGGGCATTTTGGTGTTATTGTTTGGTGCAGAATAGTTAATGAAACTTTGATTGGTCCGCCTTTTTTGAAGGCACTCTTATATGAGTAAAATATATTTAAATTTTTTAATAGAAGATTTACCAAATTTGTTGGAAAAAATGTATCCTCACAATATGACGGAACACCAGTGCATAATGCAAGAAGAGTAAAGGAGTTTCTAAATCACATTATTTTAGAAATATTGGCACAAACAGTACTGAGAGATTTCCCTGGGTTTTCCCCTTTTGACAAGCGTTCCATTTTAACGATTTTTGCGCCTTATAGGTACAACGAGTGGTTACCGCACTGCTCAAGGTTGCATATATTTCTTTATAAAGTGTGTTTTATGTGATCTTTAGTAGTTACTTCTTCTACCTCATATACTGTTTACTGATTCTCCAAGAACTGAAACTTATTTTTCTCCTAGCTTCTTCGCGAAGGTCACTGTTTAACCACGTTCCATCAATAATCACTGTTGATTCACGACCTCTAAAATCCCAGAACGCTCCGCAACCTCCTCACCATCTCCCTACACCAACCCTCTAATTTACACCATCCCCAATTTGCCTGGACTGAAGGCAGGCCGCTTCGCTTAACCGGAAGAGCATCGGTGGGCCCTGCACAGGCCCATTACCCCTAATGCCCGGTCCGGCCCTGAACTACGCGGGGCAATTACATCCCTAATCATGGGGCAGGCTTTCCAACTTGGGTGGGGAGCCTTGGTTTGCTAGAGGAAGGCCGATGGGAGGGGTGTGCCCGCATCTCGGGTAATAGCAATAAACTAAGAGAACGACCGAAAGGTTTTTATCAAAGTGCCCCCCGCTTGATACTCGACTTGTCGTGGTGATGAGTCTGTACCTGCACCAAGGAGAATGTAAGGATAAAAGAGGTAGAAGAAATTGCTTCCTATATGGCAACAAACACCGATATACAGGGTGAGCTTTTTCGATGCCCACTATGGGGATCTCGGAAACTAGCAGAGCTAGAACAAAGGTTAAATGGGGAAAGAATTGCGGTTTTGAATGCTTAATCTAATGCCCCTTTTGGATTTTTAAAAAAGTTCATGGCTCACTAGATATTTGGAAAAGAGTGATTTTTTGCTATTTCATCAGATCTCTGTAGCTCCGTTATTTCTGATTATACAGAAAAACTGTAAAGACAAAAATTGTAGATAATTTTGGGCTTAATAAGATAATCTTATCCAATTTTTTATGTTGTCTGTGATTTTTGAGATATGACATAAACCTGTGTTTTTTTAAATGTAAATCATAGTTGGCTGTGGCCTTATCAAATCTGCCATTTTTGGAGCTTTCCAAAAATATAATACTCGGCATAGTTATCAAAAAAAATATAGCTATGGCTAATTTTCTGATTTTTTTTAATTTTCACATAGTCAGCCATGAAATATTTTCATAATTACGTTCTATTTTATAATAAGACATACTTCAAACTTTTAAATTTTTTATTTTTAGCTGGTAACAAAATGTAACAAAATAAAACAAAAATTATCATGGTGGAGCTCCACCACATAATTATAATTATTTGCCCGTAAGAAATTACCTAGATCAGCTCTATCCAAATACCTAGTTGGATAGGGAGAAATAGACCTATTTCCTGGCAGCCCCGATCCCCCGATTTGTCTGTTTTGGATTTCTTTTTGTGGGGAACAGTACAAAATAAAGTATGAGACAATTGTTAAATTAAGAGCAGCTGTTTTAGAACTAATTGCCAGTATTGACAGGCGCTCTCTAAGAAAGGCGACAAATTCAGCTTTAAAAAGATGCAATATTTGCATAAATAATAATAGTGGATTGTTTGAACACTTTTTTATTTTAAAAGGTGACCTTTTAAAATAATAATAATTTGAATTTGAATTTGAGTTTTTTAATTAAAAACAAAATATTAGAGTATGTCTAATTATAAAATAGAACGTAATTATGAAAATATTCCATGGCTGACTATGTGAAAATTTTAAAAAATTAGAAAATTAGCCATAGCTCTTTTATTTTTTATAATAACTAGGCCGAGTATTATATCTTTGGAAAGCTCAAAAAATGGCCAATTTGATAAGGGCACAGCCAACTATGATTTACATTTATAAAAACAAAAGTTTATGTCATATCTCAAAAATCACAAACAAGATAAAAAATTGGATAAGATTATCTTATTAAGCCCAAAATTATCTACAATTTTTGTCTCTTCAGTTTTTCTGTATAATCAGAAATAACGAAGCTATCTGATGAAATAGCAAAAAATCACTCTTTTGAAAATATCTAGCGAGCCATGAACTTTTTTAAAAATCCAAAAGGGGCATTAGATTGAGCACTCAAAACTGCAATTCTTTCTTTCCATTTAACCTTTGTTCTAGCTCTGCTAGTTTCCGAGATCCCCATAGTGGGCATCGAAAAAGCTCACCCTGTATATTTTTTACCATAAGGAACACACTTTGCGATGTGAGAGAGACAGAGAACTGTGAACAATAATAAAGTTAAAAAAATATTTCAAACACAAGACTAAAAAGCAGAAAATAACATTTAAAAAAAGCCTAATAGAACATTTTTAATTTTTTTAACAAGAAAATTAAATTTCAAAATAAATCATTAAAAGATACCTCCATGATGCGAATTTTTTGAACGACACTGTGTAAGTAAGTCCTGTGACGCCGGCACCTACATGGTCTTTCACAAAAGAAGCTCCATGAATACAGCCAACGCGCACAAAGAAATATTCAAGAAATCTAAAATATGGATAACGTTTTCCAGATGCAGTTCTAATAAGTAAACAGTCGCTGGATGTGGATTTACGGCGCTCATTTTGTAGCAAGCGCTGGCGCGTTTTTCTGTGTCAAAATCGCGCCACTGTAATGGCAGGGTATTAATTTCTGCGTGATGCTTTTAAACGGGAACACTTTGTACCAGTGCAATCTGATTACACTCCCGTGGAGCTCGTAGCTACAAGAGGTAGTTTTATTGAGGATATCAATTTTATAGAGGCAGGGCATTTGCACAAATAATGTCTAAGACAAGAGCTTTATAGGACACTGGCAATATTTCGATGCCAAGGATTTTCAAAAATATTAGATTCCTTCTCTCAACATTTGAAATTTACAATTTTTAATTTTATGAGTTATATTTAATCAAGATAAACCATATGTTTTTTGTACAATATATCCCAATTTTAATTTTAAATAATCTAAAATTTTCAAATTTTTTTTATATCTCCGAATATCATTAAACAATTTTAAACCCCTCTAAAACATTTTGTGCAAATGATGTGTTATTATTTATATTTGTAACAATTTTGAATATCTCTTATATTTGAATTATTATCAGATGAACATATTTAAATTTTTCAACAAAAAATTGGAAATATAAAATTCTTCATTTTAGATATAAAAATAAACGTACGTATTTCTAAGTATATTTTGATTAACACTTTACATATTTAGATATTATTGGTGCATCGAAATTACATTCATACGTTTGTTTCAATTTAAAATAATTCTATACGCTTTATTCTGTAATTTTTGTAAATTCTAGATATTATGACTTTAGCATGGACAAAATTAAGAAATAGTTTAGATTTAAATACAGTTAGTTTTGAAAATTTTGTAAGGTCTTTTAATATTTTTGATAGCATGTCAATTTTGTGTAGGTACAATTTTTTTAGACAAATAATAAACGCGTTCCTGAAAATTTAAATAAGTTGTATCCAAAAAAATCCAAGTATTTTATTCTTGCAATACACTCGATATTTTTATTATTTATTTATTTACTTTCATAAATTTTGCTTTCGAAACATTTCATTCAACTTATTGCTACATAAAAATGTGTTCAAATTATTTAAATTACCTTGTAAATTATTTTCAATTTCATCCAATGTATCACCAACGTATCATCAGCAAAAAGCTGGATTTGCCTTTTTTATATAACTTACTACGTCATTAATATAAATAATAAATAAAAGGGGCCCCAAAAATAGATCCCTGAGTTACACCATTTTTACAAAGAACTTTGTTAGACACACATTCTTTAATTTTCACAACCTGATGCTTATTACTTAAATAATTGTGAATCATTCGAATGCAACTCAACAACTATTACCTGTTTCGATTTTAGATCTAAAAACACCACCCCAACAATATTTCGAATTAAAAAAAATGTTTGACGAGCAATTTCACAAGAGAAGGTTTTTCTAAACCCAGCCTGATATCTTGTTAAAATATCTGCCTTATCCAAAAATTCATTTACATAACTGGATTTTAACTACAATTTCTAACACTTTTTCAAATGGCAGAAATAAGTTTATTGGCCTAAATTCTTCGTATTTTATCAAAAAAGTGAATTACTCTGTATAAAAGCCGGTACAACAGGATTTGTTAACTTGATTTCAGCGTTAGCATATTTATAAAACTACCAAAAACAACTATTTCTACATCACATTCTGATAATGAACGCGACATAAAAGTTAAAAAGATGGGAAAGTTTCTGTTAAAACTAAAATTTGAACAGTTGATGATTTCATAGAGCATAATATTATCGCTAATATACTTTAAACTGTGTTTAAATTAAATTCTTTGGTATTAAACATAGCATCCCCCCCAAACTTGGCGAAGCGGTGCTCATCTAAGCACAGACTTCCGCTAGGAAATTTTTTCACCTAAATTTTATGTTCTCCAAAATTTCCCCGATAGGTTTTTTCCAACCGATCGATTTCCACAGCAATATCACCCCCACTCTCTTCATGAACACTGGGACGTCTCTAACACACGTTTTAATGGGAGCTCGGCTCGGATAAATATTAGGTTAGGTCGCAAAAAGCAGTTGTTTCCCGCCAAAAAAATTCGGGTTTCGCGCCGATAAAACCAGCCTGCTCTGTTTATATTGCCTGGCGGTCGACTTAATTGCGGAAGCTCTCGAAACGGCCGGATACAGGTCTGTAGGACGACAGCCTCGATTTTAAAGTTGTAACGGAGATACTTAGTTGTTTTTAAATCGTTCGTTGTCAAGCTTCGTGCAAATATTATTAAAAGTAGTTCAATTATGTTTGCTTATGTGTTCTTTACAACCGGCAACGTCGTACCTACCAGCATTTAAATTTGGCGGGATGTGTCAACGAGTGCAACGTTGCCAAATGTAAAATTCGATGTGCTGACAATAATTTTAAACTTTTAAAAAGCTGGAGTTTGCCGATAAACCGTAACAGATACGGCAAAAATGCGAGAGGTCATTTTTGTCCGCAATTAAAAGCTACATCCAAAAACGTATAGATTTTGTTTCTACCCAGGGCCGCACTACTTTTTTTTTATCAAATCAATATAACCGAACCGCAGATACGGCAAACTTTTCCCCCACTTCCCAGCGCCCTTTTGTCGTGTAAAAAGGGCAGCCCCCCCGCCCCTCCCCCCCTTATTAAAAGTTATAAATTCGTCCCCGGAGGGCATAAATCCGGCCCGGAGGCAACGAACCGCGAGGTCCGTCCTCCCGGAGCCATTGTTCCGGGGGGGGGGCGATAAAAATCCCGCCTTATTGTAATTTACGGCGTTAATCGACTGCCCGGAATCAATTCGAGGGCCGGACCTGGCTCCGGGAGAAATTTTGATTGCGCGGGCGGGGACGTATAAACAGTTACTTATACGGGGTCTCTCGAAAAGTTCGTATCCTAATATGGGGATTTTTTTTATTAGCAATTCTTCAGATAACAATGTAATTGGGAATTGAAGCTAAGCGATACGCCATCTGGTGGCCAAATATAGAACTAGTCTCGATGACATTCGTTTTTTCCTGTCCCATATGTTTTCACTTGCCGGCCGTGAATTTCACCATTTCAATCCTCGCGTGCTTACGTCTATAGCCAAACGATGATTAAACAAAATGAATATTTTGTGTCCCCATTATAATTTTAAAAGAAAAAGGCGTTGGATGGTAAATGCTCACCGCATTATACTATTTCCTATTTCCACTTAGCCAACGTAATCTGGGTTTTTCGGTGAGGTGCGCTACGTCTGCCCGATGAGGGCCAACAAGCCCGAAACAGGTACCTGTCGTGGTCTGCACACCTCCGAAAGACCCATACATCATTTCCATTAGATATTGGAAGCTAGTTTGGTGTTGCCAATTACCAAAGCATTTTGTCCCATATGTCACGAGCCATTTCTTTTAAAATTATAATGGGGACACTAAATATTCATTTTGTTTAATCCTTGTTTATTGTTATTAAATTCAATATCTATGTGATAGGAAGTTGTTTTTACCTGGATAGTACAAAGAAGGCCAAGCTAAGAAACATGGCTTCTAATAATGGTTATTGTGTGCCCCAGTGCAATTCCTGGGCAAAAAAAAGACACAGAGAAAGTTATGCTATATGGGTTCCCTAGGAAAAACGCAGGAAAAGTTTATGTTGATACTTGAGACTAATAATGGGATAAGAGAGTTAACTATACAAAACAAACAATGTATTTTTTGCTTAATTTTAGCAGTGCGGATCTTTAAGTCACTAATTATCTGATGGAAATCTGACTAAAAAGCACTAGTTTGCAGGCAAAAGGCAAAAGTTTAATAAAAGTAGGTATCCCATTCGTTTATGCCATGCAAAATAATGTGCCCTGTAGCAAACCCTTTCGCCGTCTTTCTCCTCTTCAACCACTGATCTAGAGTTAATATTGTTAGGTAATATTGCCACAATCTAAAAGGATAAGGGTTATCCGAGCCATTTTTGTTCTAAAAATTATCAAAAAGGAAGAATTAAGAAAATTAAGTACACACCTGCAGTAGAAACAACCTATACCTAACCACTGTTGGATTTATGAACCTATCTCAACAAAATTAACAACAACAAATATATACAGTTATAAAATAACAACATATAAACAATAAACACAATAAACAATTACAAAAAATACACAGGAAAACTAAATAAATTGTTAAAAATCATCGACCGAAAATGTGAGGTTATGAAACAATGTCTTCGACGTTAGTTCAACTAATGGCCATTTGGCGCTGCGATCTTAATTTGAATTCCCAATAGTGTCCTCAAGATATTGTCGGAAATTTCTTTACCATTTCTTCGACATAAAGTAAAAAATATGAAAAAACTTTCTGTTTAAACTAAAATTTGAAGAGTTTGAGATATGAGATATTATGTAGTTGACATATTCTTTATATTATGGGAACTAGATGTAGACGAAATAAATTCATTATTAAATTGTATAAACTAGCAAGAACCTTCTATTAAGTTTACTCTAGAATTGGAAAATAATAATCAATTAGGTACCTTTCTAGATGTTTCTATATCAAAATCAGAGAGTACAGAAACTAGTGTATGTAGAAAATCAACACATTAGTGTTAAAAAATGAGTAATTAAAAGTTTGTATGACACAAAATTTGAGGAGGAATTTAAACACATAAGACATTTAAACGCAATAACTAAAAATAACGCAGAAGAAACTCATTTTAATGAGAAAAGTAAAGGTCAATTTATTGATAGAGATAATGTCAAAAATGGAAGACCATCTTCGTGTACTTATTTAGCTTCCTTTCTCGATGCCATTTTCAATTTAAAGCCAAAAAACTCGCATTTTGTCTCCACCGCTCGACTTCACAATTCGCTAATTAACTTTTCCCCAGGCCAAAGTGGCATTATAAGAGTCGGGTATCTTTTTAAAAATCCGATTGAAAAAGGCAGAAATGCAAAGGCGAAACCCTGGAACGGTATAATTCGAAAGCGCGTGGAAACTCGTTAACGCCGAAAGGAGCTATTAAAGTTGGAAGGTGTGGGCAAAAGCTAATTTCCGGTTCCTTTATTTTCGAGAAAGTAAGACAGCGGGACTGACACACTAATTTGTACGGACGCACGCTACTGTTTTGATTTTGAAAATGAGGCGGATATGAGTCTGCTAGGTAGGAGCTTTGCAACAATCACAGTACACACAAAAGTAGATTGGACGGAATTTCCCATTCGCAATGAATCACCCTGTATACACCTTCCAAAACGAATCGACTTTAGACATTTTTTGCCAACTACTGATGATTTCCAAATAGCAAGAAACACGTGTATGGGATATTACAATAAGTTAAATTTGGTAATTTTTATACAAAGTCGACATTTATGTTTATAAAATGGTGTGTCATGGTGTTATTATTTCGAGAGTTAGGTAAAACACTCATTCTTCGCATGCCCTTAACCAATACTGGTTTCTGCTAATAAGTTATTACCTTTTCGAATAAAACCGAATAACGTAACAAGAACTTTCCTCTATTTTCCGGAAAAAGTAAAGATGTTTCCGGGAAAGCAGCGGCAGCTGCGAAGCCGGGCATCGTCTGCCCCGCAAATGAAGAATTATTATGGGCATAAACTTGGCGGTAACGGCTCCTTAAGATCCAAAGAAAAAAATCTTGAAATATGATGACACGCAATGATCTTATATTATAAGCCTTGCCTCTTTGCCGAGATGGGAAGCGCGTGGCCAAAGTTAGGTTCATTACGTGCCTGTGTAAAAAATTGCTACCGGGAAAAGCGAGAATGCCTGGCGTCCCAAACGAGAAGAAATGACGGAACGCAACTTTGAGAAATGAGAAATGTTTCAGTCCATTGTATGAGGGACCTGGATATAGACAGAACCAAGTAGAAGTACCTGCATTCGTTTTAATATCGGGAACGCTGTATCATTGGCCTGACATCACCGCCTCAATACCGCAGTGCTGTGCTTTGTGCATGGTACCAGGATTGCATGCTTAAATATACAAAAGTAAATTGGAAACATTTCGCAGGATATTTATATTTGATTGTTTTTTGAAGAAGGTATTCAAGGGGGGATAAGTCAATGCTGTAATCGTTTCTCCCAAGCCAATAATAAATATATGGAAAATTATGATTCAACTAATTCCTCCAAATATATTTTCTATTAGATTAGATGTCAATAATTTTTATGGCTGGGCGATGTGTTAATATTTTCTCCAGTAGGTTGAGGATATCAACATTGATATTACTAAAGTAGACGGTGATGCTGCTGGAAAATATCTTCTGGACATCATAGTAGAAATATAACTATCGTAGCAGCATGCTATAGGTATTTTCTGTGAAATTTATTTTAAGCGGTTTTAAAAAAATTTGCCCACGTAAAACTTAACTTCAGAATTAAACGCTAAGAACTTCTCACAAAAATGAAGCGTTATCAGTGGGGCACATCCAGCAATAAAATGGTCTTAAAATATACCCTTGGAATATTAAAGACTTTAAGCCTGTGGTAGATTTATGATGCATATTTTCCTTCTCCTGAGTTTGGAAACATCCATATTCATTATCGTTTATAATGCGGTGTTTATGACCAAGTGCTTTCCAGTTTCGTTTAGGCGGAGATAATATTCTTGATATGGAAAGTTTGAAGAGGTTGAATATTCAATAGTGCGCGTAAAGTACAGATAATTAGGTACGGCTTGTTTTCCGGTTAATTTCACCGAAATATTAACTTGCGCAACGAAAAGAAGAACTCCTTATGGGAAGGCGTTAAGTTCACCTGCACTCTCCATGATTTCCTGCCTTGAGATAAGAAGTCTGCGGCTTGCGGCGCACTCATCACTGTCCGGTCGGCCGTCGCGACGCCATGATTTGGCGCGGCGTACCCGTAGAACGTGACTTATGACGTAGATAAATCATTTGCCGGCTGTGTATTACGTCCAGGCGACACGTATGGGCGGGCTTGAACCAGCGGCGGCTCGCCGTGGGGTTGCTGGGATAAATCTAGCCGTCAAAATTTTTCAGAGAACATAAAACAACAATACTAACGAAAAGGATTGCTTAATGTCCCCATAAATGGCTCGTAGCACGTGTGACACAAGATTTTGGTTGGTGGCAATACCTAACTACACTCTATTCAAACTAAATGCAAGTGGCGCGTAAACATGTACCTACACGATGGAAGCACGTGAACAATTCTGAGGGCTAATACGAGGCAGGGCCGCATTAAGGACGATCTCTATGAATTTTATAATACAAAATATTAAGATAATATGTCCCAGTATTAAGAACTTTGAAAACAAACTTTTATGGCACACCTAGTCATTCACTGACCTGCAAATTTCTACTATTAATACAAATCGTAGCTCCAACAATTAATAAAGAGCGAAATAATTATATCGGAAAAAATAAAGATCTATACACTCAATACACCTCTGTAAGAAACATCGACTCGCTGCACTCGCCCGCCTGGTCAAGCTTTATTGCCGTCTAGCAAGCCGATCACGTGCGTATCACGCTCTAGCCATGCAACAACTTGTGTTTATGTTTCACTTGCGTTTAGTTTGAATAGAGTTTAGTTTCCAATATTCATAATAGATACTAATGTAGATTGTGCCAGAACTATTTATTTGATCTTTATGTTTCATACCATGAAAATTATTTGAGAAAATGTCCCCCACGAGTCGCCACTGGTAGACGACTCCCATACTGACACTAACAGGAGTATGACCGCGACTGCAAGGGGGGAGATTCTGGATTTCCCCGTCGTGTGTGCTGCGGACACATTTCGGACAAATATGGAAAGAGACGGATTTATATCATGGCCATGATGGGAGGGTGGAACACCCCTCGAAATATCACTGAGTGCGCTCGTCTAAATGTTGATTCTAGCTGGAATTCCTTAGGTAATTCAATAAACTGCACTGAAAGGTATTCGGTTGACAGACCACATTGCAAACATACTTTTACGTTATATAAATAGCGCAGTCGCATCAAATAAATCAAATTTTGATTTATGAATAACGTGGTTAATATTAGACACATGGCGTTGACTGACGTATTAATAAAGGCTGCTCACGGCTGTCATGTTTGACAGTTCTCTGGCTCACCGAATGCGCTTCCCGGAGACAAGATACAACGTAATAATACATTTTTGACCATAGACGTCATCTACTTTCCAGGAAATGAAACTAGCCGTGAGAGGTCTTATTAATACGTCAGTCAACGCACATGGGTCGTATTATATTTTATAACTATATTGAATTTTCTAGAAATTTCTTTGATAGGGGTATCAAGTAAGTATGTATTTATACAGTGTGTGTCACAAATTAATTTCGACAAAAAATAAAGATTTTTCAGCACTAACTTCGATTAATGCATGAAAGAGACTGTTTCTAATACAACTTTTTGTAATTATTTTAACAAATGAGCTAATTTTGTATAGTTTTCAAAGCAAAAGTTAAAACCAAAATAAAATACTCCTGAAAGACACCACTTCAACAACCACCACACAACAAAAAAACACACAAATAACATAGGTACACAAAAATTTCAAAAATTCATATTATTCCAAAACACAATAAATGCTGTTAAAAAAAGCATGTAACTAAATAAAAAAAATTATAATAATCTCAGATTAATCGTAGGATTTTAAATTCGTAGCATTTTTAGTGATATTTACAATAAAATAGAAATATGTTACCCTTCTTTGAGGCTTTTGTTGTATAAGTGGCGAGCAGGCATAGCAGGATCTTCTTTGGTTCGTTCTCGTCAAGTTTTCCTGATGTTAAGAGCTCCCTGACTATAACCAATGTGCCTTGTGGTTTTCTTAGCCAATGCTCGTCCTTGCTGGGATGTTGGCAGCTCGTGAGATGGGGTATATGAGAAAACTAGAGAGAAAATGTATCACCAAAAGTATATAATAAAAATCGAGACAAAATTTTGATGTTTATTATGTTTTTATGACAATTTTTATCAAAATTTATTTTTTTAAATTGATACTCTTTCCGATATCAAAAAGTAAATAATGATAGTAATAATATTTGGATATTTTAGAACATTTAAGAAGACAATGAACATATTTTTTAGATAAATATTTACCGGAAAATATGAAAATAAAAAATATATATTATACTGATTTAATTATTAATAACAGCAAAAATTTTCCAGAGAGATAAAAAAATTAAAATAAAAAACTCTCGCGTGGTAATTTGTGTACCCTGTCCTACATACAACGGGTAAGGTTCGAGTTTGATCAAAAATGTTAAACGAAGAATAAAAAATTTTCAGTAAAATGCCGAAAGAATAAAGAAAATCAAACTAGCTGATAACTGTTTTTCTGTAAAATTTTTTAACCCAAAAATAAAAACTGACTTCAAAAATTTGCCCGTATGCACATTGCACACTCCACTAAAAATAAAAAATAAATAAAAAATAACATCGAGTTCACAAATTTGCCTGTATGCACATTTCAACTAAAATTTTAGAAATATTTTTCTCTTTCTAAATTGAGTTATCTTTGGAGTCGGTGACAGTAAGTTATGATGTATGTAGGATATGATGTATTCATATCTAAATAGATTTAAATTCCTTGCCTTGACTGTCACCGACTCCAAAGAAAACTCAATTTAGAAAGAGAAAAATATTTCTAAGATTTTAGTTGAAATGTGCATACGGGCAAATTTGTGAAGTCGGTGTTATTTTTTGTTATTATTTTTTTTTAATTTTTAGTGGAGTGTGCATACGGGCAAATTTTTGAAGTCAGTTTTAATTTTTTTGTTAAAATTTTTTTTATTTCTTATTTTTTAGTGAATTATTATTTTTTTAATCTACGGGGAACATTCACTCAGATCCCGGGTATCCAGGATATCAGGATATTATTATTATTATGGGGCCATTCCTAAAGTAATCTTTTTGTAATAATAATAATAAATAAAAAGAGAATCATAGAAATCGGTTCAATATGAAATTTCATCAGCTATTTGTCTACCCTTAGGGGTGGAATTTTTTCTTCAAATTTAAATGGGACCATTCTGTAGGTATACCCTTTAAAATGAAAAAAGAATTGTCCAAATCGGTTTATAAATAACGGAGTTCTGAGGTAACAAACATAAAAAAAAAACATACAACCGAATTGATAACCTCCTCCTTATTGAAGTCGGTTAAAAATAAGAAACTACAAATTTTTACAAGAGATAATTTATCTGCAAATGGTAAAATTATTTCTTATTTTGTCTATTCATTTTTCCTGGTAATTTTCTCCGCTGTAAATCGTATTTTAAATAAAATATGGAAGTCCAGATATTAAGCATACAGTTAAACAATATTTACCTATAGATTGTAAAAATTAACAAATTGCTACACTAGGTGTAGCTTAAAAAATAGACCTGTGACCATAAAAAAATCGAGAAAATAGAAAAACACAAATTTTGACTGAACATTACTGGTAATAATAAATGTTAAGTAAATAACACATGAACATTTAGTCAATTAAACAAAAAAATATAAAAATAATAATTATTTAATTTAAAAATATTCTATTTTAGAATTACCACACATTACATCCTTGCTTATCTATTTTTATTGATGGAAAATAGATTTTGTATGATGTTAAAACCAACTAAAATCAACTCACATAGAAAAACAACAATTTACTACTAGAAAATACTAGAATACTATTTTTAGGATTAAAACGTTCAATTCTACTACTTAATCATAGAAAAATATTTCTAGACGTGTGAGGAGATAGAAAATAATTTATTCAAATAATAATAAGTATTTAAATACTTGGGTGCCCATTTCTTCAAGCGCTTTTATAGCTTCATTAAATTTGTACTTCCTGGTGATTATAGAAATTGATGGCTTATTCAACAAGTTAAACATAATATCAAACTGAAAATAATATGGAACGGAAAATCGTGAGAATTTTCAGTATCTTACTCTTACAACTGAGGCTTTTGCAAGCCGAGAGCAAGCCGAAAGTCCGAAAATATCCGAGGTTCCCTCGCTAGTTTATTCGCTAATTTATTTTTAAAGGCCCTCGCAGTTATTTGTGGCTTAAGAGGCCCTACGTAACAATCCGGTTGGGGATATAAACCAAACTTTACCCTTCTCACCTCGTCGCCCATGGCGAAGAAGCGGGAAGCGCACTTTTATTAGGCAGTTAGGCGGCAGCAGAAATTAGATATTCCGGATTAGGCCCTGCCTGAATATTTCAGTTGATAGTCTTCGAAACTGCCCCTGTAAATTGGCTCCAACCCCATGTTATTCTCAGGTCGATACGAGAAGCAATTCAGACTTTAGGAGGACAGCCAGCGCATTGTGTTTATATAAATTAAAAAGCACCAGTTAAGGAACTATCAAGGCAGAATGTTTGGTCAATTTTGTAAGCTGTTTTCTTTATTAGTTGGTAGAGAGGAAATCAGAAATTTCTCAGAAAATTGATAGAGGGACGCGAGATTATTTATTTGGCATAATTAATTCCAAATTTTTTTCAATGTTTACTAATAAACTATATATTTTAAAAAGCAATTAAATTTACATGCAAAAACTCCCCAATTATTACTAATGGAGTCAAGATTGCTAATGTCTAATAATGATTCGTTCCTATCCGCTGCCCGCCTGGCCGTATTTTAAATTGACCTCACTGGTTAACACAGGCCAGGGAAATTACGGTAAAAAATAACGAAACCTAGACAAAATTCATAACCGCATATTTATAATGCCATCACAAAATATTGGTAATAAATGAACGCCAGAATTGTTTTTTATACAAAATAAACAAAGGCGTGTGGGCGTTTTTTAGAAAAATACATTTTCTTGTTGTAATAAAGACGGCATAAATATTAACTGCGAATTTTAAGCTGCATTTATTAGTAAGTATCTAAGGTATATAAAGTTGAGATTGATAAATTAAACAGATTACGTTTGCGCAAATATGCGAATGATGTAAAAATGACATTTTGCGAAATATTTTGTTGGGCAACAATATTAACTGTGTTTTTATTATTTATAATTACCTTAAAAATCAAGTATTAACAGTTTGTTCTGAAATTAAACATATTGTTTCGCCGGAAATCGCATTTTAAAGAAATTTGAAGCTGTCTTTGAGAGCAAAATTATTAACTGGCTGATTTTTGTTAAACTTTGTAAGTGGATACTAAATCTTGTAATTTTTTTTGAAATTAAACAAAAATTGGTAACGGAAGTATTTTTTTCTTTAAAAATACAAATGACAAGTGACAGTTGACGTAGTGAGGTAGTATATGTATATGCACCGTAAAGAAATATTTAATTGTGCCCTATTATTGTAAAAAGTGTAAAAAATATAGTTAAGTAATATTTTTGCTCCACCGATACAAATGACAGTTGACCTACATGCGCCCTAAATAAATGTTTAATTTCGCTATATGTGATTTAATATAGTTACCTATATTGTTAAAAGTTTTAAAAAAAGAGTTAATATTTTTGCTGTTCCTAAAGAAATGACAAGTGACAGTTGACATATATGCGCCGTAAATAAATGTCTAATTTCGCTATATATGATTCAATATGGTTATATTGTAAAAAGTTAAACAAACAAAAAACAGTTAATATTTTTGCCTATTCTATACCAATGAGAAGTGACAGCTGACGTACATGCGGCTCAGATTACTGTTTAATTTTGTATAAGTTACATTCTATTTGTAAAAGGGAATGATCATCTGCAATAAAAACGTAGTTAATATTTTTGCTTTTGCCGAAATAGAAAATTATCCGATTTTTATCTCTCTTAAGGTAAGGCAAACCACTTTCCAGTCAGGGCAGTACCCATTTGAGAAGGGATAGGGATAGGTACCTACAAGGCGGTACTTTGTCGGTGGGGAGAGGGGAGAATTAAATTAAATTTTAAATTTTCGTTATTACAAATCGCGCCGCAGGCGAAAATTTGTGAAATTTTCAAGGTCAAATATAATATGAACATACAATTTGACGCCAAAGGTAATTTTTTTGCTAATTATGTGGGCCCATACATAATTATTTGTGCTGTAAGCAAGAATACTTTTGAACTGACAAAAATCCAGTAATTATCAAAAACAACACTGAACACCCTTTTGTGATGTGGAAGTAAAAATAAAAGTTAGTGCTCATAGTTTCCACATTATGTTTATAATTTTTGCAACATTTTATAACATTTTCTGGCCAGTGTAGTAGGTTGAAATTTTTTTGAAGGTCGGGCAATATAGATTATTGTTTTTAAGCGGGCAATAAGAAATGTACTTAGGAGTTACCTTTAGAAAATTTAACGGCAAATTCAGTTTAAATGAAGTATAATAAATACAAAATCATCATGATGTCTTTGTTCTTCGTTTCTGTTTCTCAATGGAGCAGCGCCTTATTCTACGGCTCCGGTGAGGTGACCGGTGAACTTGTGGCTCAGACAGGGCAAACATTCTGCCAGGCAGATTCAAAGAAATTTTCAAACTGTCTTTTATAAAGGCAGGTATATTAGAAAATAATAAAAAAAATCAGGTATTAGCCAGTCAGTGCGCAGAGGGTCGCACGCAGCGAACAGTACATCTACGATACCATCCTCGAGAATTTTTAAAACATGAAAGGTCTGGGGGGGGGGCGAGGCCCCTTGCCCCCCCCCCCTGGGTGCGCCACTGTATTTACTTATAACTTTGATATGGTAAAACAAAATTGCAGTTAATATTTTTGTCTAGGCCAAATTCTATTTTCCCTGGCCTAATATGGCAATCGACATGGATAAATGCATTGAACGTGAGACAGAGACAACAGCATACGCGCCCGTTCTGAGGCTGAAAAGAGACAAGTAGAGTCTCCGTCGTCGACGGCCGACCATTCGTAATGCATGCTGCGGTTTCACATATCAGTCAACTGAAATCACAGGTCAACTGTTCGGTGGGGGAGACTTATATCTACTGCTACTGCAAGGGCCCTGTACTGTTTATCTTGTACATAAATGACGTTGGATTACAGCTTGACTGCAGTTTTTCATTATATGCGGATGATTCTTCCATAGTTGTTTCGGCAAAAAATAAAAATGAACTTGAATTTAGAGGAAACACTAATTTGGATTCGTTGTATAGATGGTTCAGTTTGAACTCCCTATATATTAACAGCTCAAAAACAAATTATATTTCATTTCACAATTATAATAATAAATCAAATTTAGATTATAAACTAAGTATAAATGGTACTAACATTGATAGAATTAGATCCACTAAATTTCTTGGTGTTATTATAGATGAAAACCTAAACTGGAAGCTGCACTGTGAATATTTGGTCACAAAGCTTAATTCCATGTGCTATCTAATTAGAAACCTAAGAGAAGTTTTAACAGTTAGTCAATTTGTGTCAGTTTACTATGCCCATATAGAATCACGGTTAAGATATGGCGTATGTTTTTGGGGATCTTCCTCTTTTGCTGAAGATGTTTTCATATGTCAAAAAAGAATATTAAGATGTATTGTGGGTGCTTCTCCAAGAAAATCCTGTAGAGATATTTTCAAGAAGCTTGACATCCAGACGCTCCCCTCACTTCTGATTATTGAACTTTGTTCTTACATATTTGAAAATAGAGATAATTTTCTGGCTAACTCTGACGTGCACAGTTTTAATACGAGAACCCAGGGTTTGCTCCGAACTCCTTTCTTCCGCTACCGAATAGGGCGTCAATCACCAATCTTTCTAGGTACTAAACTTTTCAACAGATTGAATTTGGAGATTGTAGGCTCACCTGACATAAATATTTTTCGACGACGCTTAAGATCCTATTTGTTGAGACGCAGTGTGTATAGCCTAAGTGAATTTCTTAAAATAAAGGATGTATTTTGATAGGTTTCTTCTTTTTTTTTTATTCGTATTTTTAATATGTTACACTTGGTGTATGTTTGTATACCTATGTATATTTTTAATGTATATTTTTAATGTGTATAATAATAATATGACGTTTTCCATAATACCTTTGTGTGTTCGTTTTTTTTGGAAAATAAAGAGGGTATTTATTTATTTATTTATTTATTTATTTATTTATAGCGGAACTTTTATAATATGTAATATTTGCACAAGTGTGTTGACAGTAGTAGTTACAAAATGGCGTCGAATAAAAGAAAAGTGTATGATATCATGTGCCTTTTGATTAAAAAAGTTAATATTAGACGTAAATACAGGTTGTTAGTAAATAAGTGTGACAAACTTTAAGGGGTGATTCTACATGAAAAAATAATGACAGTTTGCTATATAAACGTAGGTCCGCAAATGCTTCGTTTCCGATATACAGGGAGTCAAAGTTTAAAAACAAAATGATAATTTATTTATTGCGCTGAAACGGATTAAGATATTCAAATGAAATTTGGTGGGTTTTAAGAGGACTAGAAAGCGCATGTTTTGACACCCGATTAAAAATTTTATGTTAATCAGTGGCGTGCATAGGGGTAATGGCCTCGATATTTTTAAGAAAATAAATGATACGCCACTGAGACAATTTAAAATATAAATAATTTTTAAAATCCTCGTTTAATTAGTGAGAAAAAAGCTCTCTTACCTTTTTTTCACAGGGGCCGCCATTTTTATGCAAAAAAATAAAACAACATAACGCGTATTTTTAATTTCTATTACAACAATATCAAAAACCTATCCTATACAGCAACAATAAATCAAAACAACAAATGAAAATAAAAATATCTCGAATAAAACATTTTTAGTTAGGTGCGCATAGCTATAACAATAAATAAATTATCATTTTTTTTAACTTTGACTCCCTGTATATCGAAAACGAAGCATTTGCGGACCTACGTTTATATAGCAAACTGTCATTATTTTTTCATGTAGAATCACCCCTTAAAGTTTGTCGCACTTATTTACTAACACCCTGTATAAAAAGACAGGGTATTGGGTGAAAACGCCTTTATTAAGCAGTCCACGTTTTCATTGAATTATATTAACAAAATTTTACACGTCTCTCATACGAAAAATATATTGAGGTAATTTTAAATGTCCCGTAGACATTCATTGTATCGAATAATTCCATTAGATGATGCATTTTTACGTCTGAAAATTAGAAATATTTCTAGTTATAACAGTATCTCGATAACAGTGTACTCCGATTACAAGTAAACGTGATTTCGTTTACACATACTGGCTCTTTTTAAACTAAATAGACTATAGCAAGTAAGAAACAAATTCAAAAATTCAAGGTTATATTTTTGATTATATAATAATTATATTCGTAACAACTACTTGGTCTTTAGAGGCTTGAACCGCAGCATCAACTCAACTTTGCACTGCAACAAGAAGGTTTTCGGTTCATACTCTATTGAAGTTGGAGTCTTTTCCGTCTTCTCAACCTCAAACTTCGATAACATGTAGATAATACATGATTTCGCGCTCATCATTGCAAATCTTTCACCTGAAAAATTATTTGTATAAACTTGTTAAAATACATGTTTCCATTCACCTATACACATTCTTGGTCCCTCTCCAAAAGGCATATAATAAAAACCTTCCTGATTTATACGAGTTTTGGCAGCAAACCTTTCTGGGTCAAATTTCGTAGGGTTGGGAAAAAATTGTTCGTCGAAATGTAGACCAGATAGAGCTACAAATACTGCTGTGCCCTTTTCTAATGTTAAATCATGCCCTGGAATTTTATATTCTTCATTGCACTCCCGGTCTAGGTAAGGTACCGTTGGATACTTTCTCATAGTTTCTACAATTTATTAACATAAATAAATTTCAAGTAGTATAATAGATAATATGTTTCATACCACAAATACACATATCGAGATATTTCATTTTGTTGACAACGTCGTAGCTTAAGTCACCGTCGGTTTGTTTAAGCGTTTCCAAAATTTCTTCTCTTAGCTTGTCTTGATACGCAGTGTTCATACAAAGTTCATATAAAAGCCACGATATCGTAGCACCTGTAGTTTCAAATCCCGCCGCGAAAAACGTAAAAGCAATACCCAGCATTGTGTCTTCATCTAAAAAAAAAATTTCATAATTTTTTAAAGATTTAAAATATATATTTCGAACCCATTAAATCACGAGTATTTTCGTTCAGCTTGGCATCGATGAGTATGTCAATAATATCCTCCCTTCTATAATTATTTTGCTCCCTATCATTTATAACACTTTTAAAACTTTTTTGAAGAAAATCGATGATCCAAGTATCAAAGGGTTGAACCTTCAAATAGTGTGAGAGTTTTGGAAAAAATAAAATCGTCATTTGTTTCAACGCAGTTGTTATCCTGAAGTCGAACATATGCCTTGAAACTTTCCTAAAATAGTTATTTATGTACCAAGGCACTGAAGTTCAACTTTTTATGACTCATGTGGAGTTTAGTTGCTGAGGCCTCTGGCCGAGGCAAATAAACCACATGAGTCATAAAAAGAACTTCAGTGCCGAGGTACATATTATATTTTTCTTGAAATCGGAAAAAAAATGTTTTATTAGGCAAGAAAATAATAATAAGGGATCACCCGTCCACGAACTGACTACGCGCGGCGTTGCTTGACTTTACTGATCGCTCTACCTAGGACAAGTATAATGATGTACGGCACCTTCTGACAGAAAAACCAAACTGCTGCTTCTTGTGCAGCCTACACAACAAATCTATTGATTTTCAAATTTACTAAAATATGTATACTGAAGGATTGCGCTTCTATAGGAAACAATTTCGCAATGTGTACGAAAAGTTAAATGAGCCTTTATCGGCCGGGTTTTGAATATTTGGTCACTTTTGACGGGCGATTTCTCCGCGTCTGACGTTTGATGTTTACATCTCGCCAAGGCCTACTTATTGAAAAAATCGTACAATAATGTAGCCCATTATTGTACGATTTCTGTGCTTTTAATGACGATTTTGGGACACTTTAATGCCGATTCCAAGAAAAAATATTTATACGGGTGTCCCAGAATATGCGGATAATCTTCCGGATTTATACAGGGGACGTCAATATAACATGACAAGTTACTCTAAAAAATTTTCCCAGAAGGCCCACCTACGGAGATACAATAAGGTCCTATAAAAGATGCCTTAGAAAAAGTATTTTTTTTTAAATAACGTTTAAAATACTTTCTGTATTTCATTATTTTTTAATACGATGAACAACAGATAAGAGTCCTTAAAAAGGGCCCATGAAAACACTTTAATGGGCTACATTATTGTACGATTTCTGTGCTTTTAATGACGATTTTGGGACATTTTAATGCCGATTTCAAGAAAAAAATAATAAATAAAAAAAATATTTAAAGTGGTCCCACACACCTAAATGGTGCATCTTCATCTTCGAAACTACCAGCATCGACTCCAAATGCACATTTAGCTATGACCTCAGTAGAGAATTTCGCACCTAGCTCCTTAGCATCTAAATCTACGCCATTTTTAACGTTCAAATATTTCCGCAAGCTTCCACCAATACCATAAATAAGTGGAAGCATTTGCTTCAGCTTTCCAGGGGTGAACGCTGGTGTAGACTTGTGCCTAAGCACCCTCCATTTTGGATTTCTGCTCATAAACAAAATATTCCGTCCGATAGGGTGGTAATCTAGGGAACTCACTGATCTGTTATCGAAGAAGCTGAAGTCTTTCACAAGAATACTCTTGGCAAGCTGCGGGTCTCTGACTATTAACACTGGCCGGTCGAAAACGAAGATGCCAAAGTAAGGTTTGTCAGTCATACGGTAGAATTCTGTAAACAGGACGGCTGGACTAACCTTGGCCGCAACGACTTTTCCAAAGTTGCCTACAAATGGTGTTGGCTTGATGTAGAAGACATTTCTTTTTTTCCAGTAGTCAAAGTTTCTTGTAAAATACTTGTACACTAAGAAGAAGGCGGTTAAGATGAGAGCGAGGGTTGTCCAAATCCATGATTCCATTCTGAAAAGAATACAGTGAATTTTACCAGCAAGAGTAATGTTTGGAATCTATTTTTAGTTCATATTAATAGTTTCGCTGAACGTGAATAATAATTTTCTTTTGATTCAAATTTGAAATAGACAAAGATCATCTTCTGAAAGAAAATTTATATGGAGTAATAAAATACCACCATATGTATACCATGGGACAAATGCACGGTGAGTAGAGACACAAGTTGCTTGGTAACGCAAGGGAGATGGGCATACTGGCTGACGTCACATACCCAGTATGCCCGCTTCAAGGTTAGCCCCACTCATCATCTGTTTTCATCTGTACTTCATAACATATCTGGGACAGAAGGAATATATTCAGCGATTTTTTAACATCTGTTGACGAAGTGTATTAGTGTATTGTTATATTTGCTGTGACTTGAAAATCAATTACTATTTGTGTTTTTTACAGGCGAACTTACTGATACATTTGTATTCAAAAAAGGCGAAGCTAGTAATAAATGTTATTCTTAAGCTTCATGAAAAATATATGACAATAATTGTGTACTCGGTGAGAGTATTTTACCTAATAATGAACAGGAATGCATAGTTGACGAGTATCCTGTTATCCTGTAAGGAATAGCTGTAGGTGATAAGTGGTTGTTTTCTCCACAGATGATCAAGAAGAAGGAATTGAACCAGCTGCTTCAGTACAGGATCCCCTATAGATAGAGGAAACCATAGAAGTGATTCTTTTGGACCAAGGTATATTGCAACTACTGTTGGGTAGTAGAACCAGTTTCCAGGAACGACTTAGCGATGGACTCGTTCTATTAGGCCAGCTTTTCCAAAATAACAATACACTTGGGACCCCTCATTATTCTTGAAATACTTCGAACATTTAGAGGTAAACCAGAATTTGCATCTGAGATGGTTGTCTTATCAGTTGGCAACTCTGTTAGAACGGGTTAGTTTTAAGTTTATTAAATATATTGCTTTTAATATTAGGACCTTAGCTATCTTAGATATTAATGTTTCTTATCGCAGAATGTGTTTTTATATCGAGTGTTAATAAACATTTCGTGTGAGTGTATTTCAACCTCTTTAAACATCTACATATGTGATCTTGAGTACGAGACGTGGAGGACAATTTATAGATAAAAATAAACTTAACATGTGAAGATCGACTAAATTGTATGAAACGTCTCGACAAAATATGGAAAAGAGGATGAATCTGTAAGTTCAGTTGAATCCAGTATGGAAACGTCAGGTGACACGACTGATTAAATGAAGAATCTTACTAGCACTAATATTGTTTACTTCTTTAGCACTTTGCAATCATGACAACCTCTCCTGTGGCCCATTGTAAATAATCAAATATTCTTCAGGAAAAAAACATTGCAGTAGTGGAGGCCATTTCTATGTTTTTTTTATTTTTCTGCGTTCTTTTTATAGTAACATAACCTTTAAGGGGTGGGGAATCATAGACATAAGACATAACATTTAGACTGGCCATGTTGCCATATTTACCCTTTTTCCAAATCATTGACGTCAAGCTACTTTTAAAAAATAGCCAAGTCTCTATATTTTCAACATTCTCTGCAAAAACTATGATTGCAACATTCTAAGTAATTTCAAACAGTTATTTCAATTTGAAAACCAACTAAATCAGGTTTTCCAGAGAAATGTTCATTTAGTTACTACTTAAACTAACTTACTAATATATAAAACCTCTACAAGAATTAGTTCTACAAAACACAAAAACCGAAAAACCAAACAACACTATTAAAAACACGTACAAAATATAGAGCGTTAATTTTTTTACTTAGTATGTAGCTACAGACCTTTTATCACACCTTCACACACTGAACAAGTTTCTTCACCACACCATGCAGATCCGTATCATTATTATCTATAAAAATTATAGTATAAAAATAGAAAAGATTATTACGTTTACTTAGCAACTTGAACCCAATATTGAAATATGGAAAATTACTTATTTAATATCAACCTATTAAGATTAGTGTGAAAATTGTTTAAATTAATATTACCTAATATATATATACCTAATATTCCGAGGATAATTCACTAACCTTTTAACTATGTACTTAGTTACGAGAAATCATTGATGTTTCAAATTCACCGCAGAATTTTACAGTCAATAATTTTGCTAAAAATATACCTATTTCGCCTTACTTTTATAGTATTTTATAGATTTACAATAAGCACTATTTAATTGAGTTCTTATATCAACGCGTCCAAGGCTACCTCAATTCATAGCATTATTGCGAGCATTATTCATATGAGTAGTATGTACGGTAGAAGGAACCTGTTTTGCCACTTTTTCTTGTAAATGTTTTATGTCAGTAATGCCAGTGTTTTTCGGAGCGCTGTGCGGCCAAGGCTGCAGAGACAATTCAATTAATTCTACCCATAGCCTTCCACAGATTTTCAACGGAAACTGAAGGCTAAAAAGTTGGAAATTTATAAAGGGGTTTCCAGCATTTTTTTATCGTGTTACTCTGAAATAATATATACAATGTAAAAAATGTTTAATGTACCTAATCTTGAGCTGTACTTTTTTATGTCTGTTATAATATTATACCTATTCGGAGTTGGCCCGTTGTAAACAAAATATCAATTTATGCGGAAAGCAAACCGTCAGAAAGCTTTTATATAATCTCGTTATTCTGAACAAAGAAAACAAAAAAAATATTCGGCGAGAGAGAAGACGTCTATGGACATGGTTGTGTAGGATATTTTATTACAAACATAAAAATAGCAAATATGCATGTATTTTTGTACCTGTAAATATAAATCGGGAGGGTGTTTTTGAGGCACAGCTGACACAGGATAATCAGTTGAGAAAAATGCACTCCAGCAGTAATTCGAACCCGGGACTCCTGTTACTATACAGGGTGTTTCATTAACCCATTAGCGCCTTGCGTTACCATATGGCAACGTCCAACAGGTGATCTTTTCGACGCGTCCTAACTTGTCAGCGATTTTATTTCGTTTACGGTAGGAATCTTATTACCGACGTATTACTGTTTGGAATACATTCGTACTGGCAAATTCAGTTTACATTTAATTGTTAGAGTGTGAGCAGTGCTAGAATATACCATTCAAATAAATCATCGAAAAAAATGGAGCCTCGGTTTGAGTAAGTATGTTTATTTTTATGTGTCACATATTTTTGTTACTTTGCATTTATATTTATGTATAGAATACGTTAGAGTATTCATTGACAAAATATAAAGACATTTTACTAAAAACTAGCTGACTTACATATTCGTAAACATGACTGTTGCCATATGGCAACGCTAGGCGCTTACATTCAGTAAATATCTATTTTTCAATTCCAGGAGAGGATTCTCAGTTTCTCAAGCACTAGATATGATTTACAATGATGAAACTTAGACCAATGATTGAAATGCTAAAAGATCGATGTATCCACAATTTTGTTCCGGAATTGAACCTAGCATACGATGAAAGTATGGTAAAGTATTATGGGAAGCACAGTTGCAAACAGTTTATTCGGGGCAAGCCAATCAGGTTTGGCTACAAAATCTGGAGCCTATAGGCTCCAGATTTAGTGTTTATAAACACTAAAGATGGCTACCTAATAAACTTTGATTTTTATCAGGGAAAGAGTCCTAAAATGAATTCGGACTATGATGTTCTATTTGGTAAAGCCGCTAGCCCACTTCTGATAATGTTAGATGATCTTCCGCTAGGAAAAAGACAGTTGGGGTATACTTTCTATATGGATAATTTATTTTCTAATCCAGCACTATTTTCTTTTTTGCAATTTCGCGGCTATTCCGCCATTGGGACAATTCGAGAAAATAGAAGTCCAACACAGTGCACCCTAACTAACAACTTGCGTATCAAGTTCGTCCTAAAGGTGCTGGAAGACATGCAGGATCAATAGAGTCCTCAGATAATAGCCGTATTTCAGATAATATTAGATTTGATAGAATTGACCACTTTGTTCAGCATACAGAAGGCCATAAAAAAAGAAGGTGCGCGCGCAGTACATGCAAGTCCATAATTAGAACAATGTGCTGGAAGTGTAATGTAGCCTTGTGTATTGACTTTTTCCAGCCAGTCCATTGTCGATAGCATAATCTGCTATTGCATATTATTGAAAATAATATATACTTGACGATATTACACTGTTTCATTGCTTTCCAAATAACTGCCAAAACCTTTTTGATTTCTTATAAAATTAGACACTTTGACTTCACAAGCTCCTAGCGTTACCATATGGCAACAGCCTATATTTCAAAAAGTACTACTCAGATATTTTTGGAATAAAATATTTTCGTTTCAGGGAGTCATTTTTTACAGTTATTTAAGAAAAAATATCGAAATTTGAGAAAATACATAATTCAGGCGTTAACGGGTTGAGGGTAAAGAGGTACCATATCTCAGGAATTAATACTCCTAGAGGTTTGGGAAAAAAATCTTCTTAAGTAATGTGGTCACGAAAAATCGCTGGAAATTATTTTGAAGTTCGTAGGTCGGCCTCTAGTACTAGTACTAATAGTAAATTTATAAAATTAGTTTTCTTAAAAAAATGACTAATAAAGGTATATCAAAAATAATTTTATTGCACTCTTCAGCAAATTCTGAACAATTTTCGTAAAGGATTTTTTGCTCTAGCTCTTTAAATAGAGGTGAAACGGGCGGATAAACCTTGACTTGAAAATATGCCTGTAACTCCGGTTTGGCTTAACCGAATTGATCGAATTTGGGCTTGTTGAAGAGAGCGTTCCTTCTTCTATCAAATGATTGTCCAGTAAGGTCATCTCGAATTTCGTGGTCACCGCTAGAGGGCGCAATTTGCAAAAATTTCCCTTCTATTACAATTTTCTCCAAAATTTTAAATGCAATGACATATTTATTCTGTTATAATCGAAAAGTAGATAAAATTTACAACAAAAAATACCCAAGGATCAAATCGATATCTTCATTAGTTTCGGAGTTATCGCCAAAAGAATAATTATTAACATATTATTTGAAAGAAGAAGGTAAGTATTTTTTATCAAAGATTTCCGTGGTCAAGTATTCCATGAAATAAATAAAAATCTGCTTGAGTTTTTCGGAAATTGCTATTTTTCTCACTTTTTATTCCGTTAAACGTATTTCTAACTTCCACCTGTCGTATTGATATGAAATTATCTCGGAAATTATCTAGTAAGCCATGAAACAAAATCGTTTGGTTTCTAGCATTGAAATGACAAGTAGATGGAAGGAGTGTAGAGAGAGAAACTGGCAGCCAAACTTGAGTAAGTGAAATATAAAATAAATCAGCTGATTCCGGCAAAAACCACATAACTCAAAAGAGATGTTTGTCCTAACTTTCCATTTTTGTGTCCTGTGCTTCAAACGAGTTCCGTTGTCAAACGTCATTTTAATTTTCCTTCTGTCCCAAGTCCCAATACGAATAGGAGTAATTATTGTATTATTTATATTTGATTTGAGTTCGTGTCGTGGTGGCAGTTTCGTATAAAACTGCGTTGAGTTTTCTTAGTTGGTATTTGGTTTAATACTATATTTTTAGATCGGAGAGAAAATTTAATTTAGCTATGCGGCTATATTCTTTCTGTTTAAGTTGTAAATTAGAAAAAAGAGGGTCAACTCCTGTTGTGTATTTGGATGTACCAAACGGGGCGGAAAGAATAAGAATAGTGGGGTTTCTTTCATTCGTAAGTCTTAAAAATCTTTGCTAATAACTTTGCAGTTTTCCAAGAGATAAGGTGATATTAGAGACAAATGGATTGCAGCAATAAAAAGGAAAAATTTTGTACTGTCTACAAGTATTTACTTGCATTTGTAGTCAACAATTTATTGAGAGCAATTTCATAGAGAATTTTGGGCAGCGCAAACTTAAAAAGTATGTAATTACTATAGTTTTTTATTTTCCAAGTCATGATAGAAACTATCAAGGGAAAAACTGGCAAAATATTGTGCTTATGAACCTAGCTCTTCGTAGTCAAAGATGGAATTAATCTTGAGGTTCTGGTCCCTTTGTTAGATGCCTAAACAATATAAAATATATATAAAAATATGTAAAAGCTACCTGTCTTACATGCTTTTCCTATTAAATTGAATTTAAAAATTAATAAATCAAATATTATAAGTAATTAAAGTTGAAAATGTATACCTTATCCTAGATATTTTGTCGTTTTGTTATTTTAAAATAAACTTTTATTTTTTGATTTGTATTTTATTTGTCTCAATTTACAGATCATACAATAAAGAGAATTACGGAACATGCCCATTAATATGCAACATCCCTATATACCTCCTTTGCCTGAATCAGCTGACACGTTCATTAGGCGTCCTTGTCTTACTTATTGCCATTTGAAACCTATCTCTCTCTAGAGTTGGCTGCCCCAAACAACAATGAAAGTGGTACCTGTGCGACTTCCATTGTACTTATCAATTCGATGGTTTCTAGGGAAGCAAAAAAGTAAATGTCACATGAATCAAGCTTTAATATTAATATTGTGTCAAAATCAAATTGTAAATTTTGAGTTAAAATTGTGTGCTGCATTTATTAAAAAATGCCTTATACGAATGCCGAGGCTTACGATATGCCTGCCGTATATTTTCAATGTTTTGAACATGCGGAACGTGAATACGCTGTCAGGTACCAAACGATTTTGTTTCATGGCTTACTAGATGATTTCCGAGATAATTTCATATCGATACGAGATACGAGAGGTAAGGTAAGTAAATTATTAGAAATACGTTTAACGGAATAAAAAGTGAGAAAAATAGCAATTTACGAACAACTCGAGCAGTTCTTTATTTAATCTTTGATCAAAAATACTTACCTTCTTCTTTCAAATAATATGTTAATAATTATTCTTTTGGCGATAACATCGAAACTAATGAAGATATCGATTTGAACCTTGGGTATTTTTTTGTTGTAAATTTTATCTACTTTTCGATTATAACAGAATAAATATGTCATTGCATTTAAAATTTTGGAGAAAATTGTAATAGAAAGGAAATTTTTCAAATTGCGCCCTCTAGCGGTGACCACGAAATTCGAGATGACCTTACTGGACAATCATTTAATAGAAGAAGGAACGCTCCCTTCAACAAGCCCAAATTCGATCAATTCGGTTAAGCCAAACCGGAGTTAAAGGCATTTTTCAAGTCAAGGTTTATCCGCCCGTTTCACCTCTATTTGTAGAACAAGAGCGAAAAATCCTTAACAGAAGTTGTTCAGCATTTGCTGAAGAGTGCAATAAAATATTTTTTGATATACCTTTATTAGTAATTTTTTTGAGAAAACTCATTTTTCATGTTTACTGTTTCGAATACGCCCCCTAGCGGCCGACCTACGAACTTAAAAATAATTTCCAGCGATTTTCCGTTACCCAATTACTTAAGAAGATTTTTTCCCAAAGTTCCAGGACTATTAATTCCTGAGATATGGTACCTCTTCACCCTTAACGAAACACCCCGTACAGTGTAGAGTTTACACCCTCTAACGCCTTTCTGGTAGTTCAGAATTCGCTGGAGTCTACTACACCTTACCGCTACTTACTACATAGTCAGTTGGATTAAATTCCACCTATCCGCTGGAACCCGTATGATGCTTCGGTAATTTAGTTGGTTCAAAGCGCCTACGGTAGAGTCCCAGGTCCCCTAGTGTTTGGAACACATGTTATAAGTTAGGCGGCAGCCATAAATTAGATATCTGGATTAGCCACTGCCCGAATATTTCCCTTCATAATCTTCCGAACGGCCTCGTGTATATAAGATTGTAAATTGGGTCCAACCCCATGTTATTCGTCGATACAAGAAGCAATTCAGACTTTAGAGGGAGAGCCAGCGTATTGTGTAGAGTTTATGTAAATTAAAAAACACCCCTTAAAAGACTATGGACGCAGAATGTTTGGTCAATTTTCTAAGCTGTTTTCTTTATTGGTTGGAAGAGGGGAAGTCACGAATTCCTGAGAAAATGAATACAGGAACACGAGTGGTGCCAGATTAATTATTTAATTGAGGAGTTTATGAATTTTTTGGTACAGTCTACAATTCAACAATATAATTGTTTTCTGGCAGTTATTGATTTGATAAAAACAAACTTTAAATACTAGTTTCCAACTTGGCCAGCGGTTTAAGTGGTTTTGCTTGCACTTACTGACTCTTTAAACTAAGTAGACTATAGCAAGTAAGAGACACATTAATATTGAAGGTTATATTTTTAGTTTAATATATAATAATTATTATATTCGTAACATTTAGTTTGTCTTAAGAGGCTTCAACTTCAGCATCAATCCAACTCTGGACTGCAACATAAAGCTCTTCGGTTCAAACTCTATCGAAGTTGGAGTTTTTTCCGTCTTCTGAATCTCAAACTTCGATAATACTTTGATAATACATAATTTGACGCTCAACATTGCAAATCGTTCACCTGAAAAATTATTTGCATAAACCTGTTAAAAGAAATATTTAAATTCACCTATACACCCTCGTGGGCCCTCTCCAAAAGGCATATAATAAAAACCTTCCTGATTTATGCGACTTTTATCAGCAAACCTTTCTGGGTCAAACTTCGTAGGGTTGGGAAAAAATCGTTCGTCATAATGTAGACCAGGTAGAGGTACAAACACTGCTGTACCCTTTTCTAATGTTAAATCATGCCCTGGAATTTTATAATCTACAATGCACTCCCGGTCTATGTAAGGTACCGTTGGATACATTCTCAGGACCTCTAGAATTTAATAACATAAATAAATTTCAAGTAGAATGATATTATGTTTCATACCACAAACACACATATCGAGATATTTCATTTTGGTGACAACATCGTAGCTTAATTCTTCGTCGGTTTGTTTAAGTGTTTCCAAAATTTCTTCTCTTAGCTTGTCTTGGTACACAGTATTCATACAAACTTCATATAGAAACCACGATATTGTAGAACCTGTAGTTTCAAAGCCTGCGCCAAAGAACGCAAGAGCAATACCTAGCATTGTGTCTTCATCTACAAAAACTTTTCATAATTTTTTAAAGATTAACTAATATATATTTGTAACCGATTATATCGCGAGTATTTTCGTTCTGTCTGGCATCATTGAGTATGTCAATAAGATCCTCCCTTCTAAAATTCTTTTGCTCCCTATCTTTTATAACACTTCTCCAACTTTTTTGAAGAAAATCGATAATCCAAGTATCAAAAGGTTGAATTTTCAAGTAGTGTGCCAGTTTTGGAAAGAATAAAATCGTCATTTGTTTCAAGGCAGTTGTTATCCTGAAATCGAACATATGCCTTGAAACTTTCCTGAAAAGAAAAAGATACAGAATAAAAAATAAATTTAAAATGGTCCCACACACCTAAATGGCGCATCTTCATCTTCGAAACTACCAGCATCGACCCCAAATGCACATTTAGCTATGATGTCAGTAGAGTATTTCGCAGCTACCTCCTTAGCTTCTAAAGGTTCGCCGTTTTTAAGGTTCAGATATTTCTGCAAGCTTTCACCAACCTCATTAATAAGTGGAAGCATTCGCTTCAGCTTTCCAGGGGTGAACGCGGGTGTAGACTTCTGCCTGATCACCTTCCATTTTGGATTTCTAGTCACAAACATAACATTCCCTGCAATGGGGTGGTAATCTACGGAACCCACAGACCTGTTCACGAAGAAGTTGAAGTCTTTCTGAAGAATAGTCTTCGCGAGCTTCGGGTCTCTGACTATTAGCACTGGTCGATCGAAAACGAAGATGCCAAGGTAAGGTTTGTCAGTCATACGGTAGAATTCTGAAAATAGGATGGCTGGGTTAACCTTGGCCGCAACGACTTTTCCAAAGTTGCCGACAAACGGTGTTGGCTGGATGTAGAAAACATTTCTTTTTTTCCAGTAGTCAAAATTTCTTGTGAAGTACTTGTACAGTAAGAAGAAAGCGGTTAGGATGAGAGCGAGGGTTGTCCAAATCCATGATGTCATTCTGAAACGAATACAATGAATTGTACCAGCAAGAGTAATGTTTGAAATATATTTTTCATATTGGTGAATTAAAATTTACGTGGAATAATAAAATATCACCATATATGTAGGTTAGTAGAGTCACAGGTTGCTTGGTAACTCCGAGCGGGCCGGGATGCAAGGGAGATGGGCATACTGGCTGACGTCAAAAACCCAGTATGCCCGCTTCAAGGTTAGCCCCACTCATCATATGTTTTCATGTGTAGTTCATAACTTATCTGGGTAACAGGGAATATATTTGGCGATTTTTTTAACCATCGTGGTGATAATAATTGTTGACGAAGTGTATTACTGTATTGTTAGGTTTGTTGTGACTTGAAAACGAATTACTATTTTGTTTTATTTACACGCGAACTTACTGAGAAATTTGTATTCAAATAAGGCGAAGGAAGCTGGTAATAAATATTTATTAAATTGTTAAAAAACATTAAAAGAGTCTGTAGCAAACATTTAAAGGCAAATAATTCATGTAGATACAGGCCAGGTTATTGAATTTACAAGCAAATAAGTTGAAAAAAGAAGGTAAGTAGTTGCAAAACTTATTGTGTAAATGCCTTTTTAAAAGTTTTATTTTCCATAAAGTTTAGACCGACTATGTTGCCATATTTACCCATTTCAAAATCAGTGGCGTCAGAAGTGTTTAAACAATCAACCTACTTTTAAAAAATGGTCGAATCCCTAGTTTTAACATTCTTTGCAAACCCGAAATTTAGTGTTCAATTAAAAAAACTATGAATGCAACATTCCAAATAATTTCATAAAGTTATTTCTATTTCAAGTTTAAAACCGACTAAATTTTTCAGAGAAATGTTCATTTGATTTAGTTACTAGGTACATAACCTAAGTTACTAACATATAAAACCTCTACAATAATTATTAGTTGTATGTACAAAACACGGAAACAGAAACAAAAACAACACCTTTAAAAACACCTACAAAATATAGAGCATTAATTTTTTTACTTAGTATGTAGCTACAAACCTTTTATCACAACTTCACACACTGAACAGCGACAAATTTGTTTAATAACGCGCTTACTAACTTAAACCATACCGTGCGGATTCGAATTATTAATATTAAGTACGTATCTGCCTAAAAATAGAAAAGATGTTGACGATGACTTAGCAACTAGATTCCACTATTTAAATTTTGGGAAGCCACTTATTTAATATCAACAAATTAAGATGATTGTAAAAATTGTTTAAATTAATATTACATTCGAATTGATATCAATGGCGGAAACTATACTGACATTACGCAAATCTGAAAAGGGATTTTCAAATATTTTAGTAATTTTTTAGAAAATAATGAAAAAAGATCACTTTAATTTGACAAAAATATATTCTTAAAATTGTAAAATATTAATATAAACATAGGTATAGATATATCTACTGGGAGCATATGGGCTCTATTGATCTCAGTTTTATAATAAAAAAAAATCTCATTGTTTTGTATAATATTTTCATAGTGAATTTAACCCGGTCTGTCCTAATAGAAACCAGTCTGGAACTCTGCGTTTTTTCATGTCCGTCCTTAACGAATATTAAAACCGAGATCCTCGCTCAAAGATTTAAAGTAAATGTTATACTTTTGGTCAATACAAAGTTTAGGTTGGATTATTCTCGATGTACTTCTTACAAATAAATAAGTACTTCGGGATGGCTTCAGACAAATGCTTCGAATTAAAATTCTATGTACGGCCATTGTGATAAATGTAAAAAATGTTTAATGTAATCTTGAGCTGTACGTTTTTTATGTCCGTTATGGTATTTTATCTGCTCGAAGTTGGCCTGTTTTAAACAAAATATCACTTTATGCGGAAAACAAACCGTGTCAGAAAGCGCTTTTATATAATCTCATTATTCTGAACAAAGAAAACAAAAAAATATATATATTCAGCGAGAGAGAGGACGTCTATGGAAATGGCTGTGTAGGAAGTTTTATTAGAACCACAAACATAGCAAATAAGAATGGATTTTTATACCTGTATACATAAATCAGGATGGTGTTTTTGAGGCATAGCAGCTAACGGATAATCAGTTGAAAAATGCTACCCTACATGCACCTACTAACCTCTTTCTAGTAGTTCTAGAAGAAGCTGGAGACTACATCTCACCGCTACTTACTACTATATAGTCAGTTGGATTACATACCACCTAGCCGATGGAACCCGTATGATGCTCCGATAGTTTAGTTAGTTTAAAACGCCTACGGTAGAGTTCCAGGTCCCCTAGTGTTAGGAACACATGTTATAAGTTAGACGGCAGCCTTAAATTATATATTACGGATTAGCCTCTGCCTGAATATTTCACTTCATAATATTCCGAACGGCCCCGTATATAAGACTGTAAATGGACTCCAACCCCATGTTATTCGTAGGTCGATACAAGAAGCAATTCAGACTTTAGGGGGAGAGCCAGCGTATTGTGAAGAGTTTATATAAATTAAAAAGCACCCCTTAAGGGAGTACGGACGCAGAATGTTTGGTCAATTTTCTAAGCTGTTTTCTTTATTGGTTGTAAGAGGGGATGTTAGAAATTCCTGAGAAAATGGATGCAGCACGAGTGGTGCCAGATTAATTACTTAGTTGAAGAGTTTTGCGGTACAGTCTACAATAATATTGTTTGCCGGCAGTAAATAGACTATAGCAAGTAAGAGACAAATTAATATTTAAGGTTATATTTTTTATTAAACATATAGTACCTAAATATAATCGTAAAAATTACTTGGTCTTTACAGGCTTGAACCTCAGCATCAATCCAACTCTGGACTGCAAAAAAAAGCTTTTCGGTTCATAATCTATTGAAGTTGGAGTTTTTTCCGTCTTCTGAACCTCAAACTTCGATAACATGTAAATAATACATAATTTGACGCTCAACATTGCAAATCTTTCACCTGAAAAATTATTTGTATAAATCTGTTAAAAGAAATGTTTACGTTCACCTATGCACCCCCTTGGGCCCTCTCCAAAAGGCATATAATAAAAACCTTCCTGATTTATACGAGTTTTATCAGCAAACCTTTCTGGGTCAAATTTCGTAGGGTTGGGAAAAAATTGTTCGTCATAATGTAGACCAGGTAGAGGTACAAACACTGCCGTACCCTTTTCTAATGTTAAATCATGCCCTGGAATTTTATAATCTTCAATGCACTCCCGGTCTATGTAAGGTACCGTTGGATACATTCTCAGGGCCTCTATAAATTAATAACATAAATAAATTTCCAGTAGCATAATATTATGTTTCATACCACAAACACACATATCGAGATATTTCATTTTGGTGACGACATCGTAGCTTAATTCTTCGTCGGTTTGTTTAAGTATTTCCAAAATTTCTTCTCTTAGCTTGTCTTGGTACACAGTGTGCATACAAAGTTCATATAGCAGCCACGCTATTGTAGAAGCTGTAGTTTCAAAGCCTGCTGCGAAGAACGTAAGAGCAATACCTAGCATTGTGTCTTCATCTACAAAATTTTTTCATATTTTTTGAAGGATTAAAAAAATATATTTGTAATCGATTATATCACGAGTATTTTCATTCTGCCTGGCATCATTGAGTACGTCAATAAGATCCTCCCTTCTAAAATTATTTTGCTCCCTATCTTTTATAACACTCCTCCAACTTTTTTGAAAAAAATCAATGATCCAAGCATCAAAGGGTTGAACTTTCAAATAGTGTGCCAGTGTTGGAAAGAAGAATATCGTCTTTGCTTCAGTGCAGTTGTTATCCTGAAGTCGAACATATGTCTCCCAACTTTCCTAAAAAATTAAAAATTAAAAATAAATTTAAAATGGTCCCACATACCTAAATGGTGCATCTTCGTCTTCGAAACTACCAGCATCGACTCCAAATGCACATTTACCTACGATGTCAGTAGAGAATTTAGCTGCTACCTCCTTAGCTTCTAAAGGTTCGCCGTTTTTAAGGTTCAAATATTTCTGCAAGCTTTCACCAACCTCATTAATAAGTGGAAGCATTCGCTTCAGCTTTCCAGGGGTGAACGCGAGTGTAGACTTCTGCCTGATCACCTTCCATTTTGGATTTCTACTCACAAACATAATATTCCTTGCGATGGGGTGGTAATCTACGGAACCAACTGATCTGTTCACGAAGAAGTTGAAGTCTTTCTGAAGAATAGTCTTTGCGAGCTTCGGGTCTCTGACTATTAGCACTGGTCGATCGAAAACGAAGATGCCAAGGTAAGGTTTGTCAGTCATACGGTAGAATTCTGAAAATAGGATGGCTGGGTTAACCTTGGCCGCAACGACTTTTCCAAAGTTGCCGACAAACGGTGTTGGCTGGATGTAGAAAACATTTCTTTTTTTCCAGTAGTCAAAGTTTCTTGTGAAGTACTTGTACAGTAAGAAGAAAGCGGTTAGGATGAGAGCGAGGGTTGTCCAAATCCATGATGTCATTCTGGAAAGGATACAGTGGATTTTAGCAGAAAGTGTATAATGTTACCCTCTTTTCAAAATTCTCTCAAAACATTCATTTACGTATAATCTAACCTATAAAATCTCTAGGTACAATAATTGGAAACAAAAACAATAAACAATAATACACAACATGTACAACACTTTTACCAACATTTGCAAGATATAAAATTTTTTTTTTACAGATACCTAAAAATAATTGTTTTTTTTTATGCATGTCTCTACAGACCTTGTATCACGCCTTCACACACTGAACAACAACAAGTTGCTTTATAGCGTTTACTGAATTAAACCACACCTTACAGATCCGTATTCGCCGTATTGTATTATCATTTATAATTATTATAGGTCTATAATTGAAAAAGGTTATGTTGGATACCTTATCAACTTATCACTATTTGAATGTGGCATTTTATTACATAACAAGTCAGTGGCAACGAAGGCAAAATAATAGTAAATGCCCCCCTCCCCCGCACAAGCATTCAGTTGCTTCTGGGTGTATGGAATATTGTGAGGGTGAGAATTATTATTATTATTATAGTTATTTAGTATCAACAAATATTAAGGTTATCATTACAGTTGTTCAAATTACTAATTCATTCGAACTGATCTGCAGTGAGACTCATTATTTTTGTTCTCGGGTCACCTTGTAAAAAGTTTATTATAATTATTGTGTGATTTGACCCGGATTTATTTTAATTTTTTTGAGCAAAAATGACCTCTTTTTACAATATAATTTTAATATATGGGCTATATTGATTTCAATTTTATATAAAAAAATTCGCATTGCTTTCGGTCGTATTTTGTTTGCGAAATTAACCCAGTCCCTCCCAGTACAATCACAATGGGACTCCGCATTTTTTCATGGCCGTCCTTAATGAATATTAAAATCGAGATCCTCGCTGCACAGTGCCAGTCGTCCAATTTCCATTACGAGATATATAGATAAGTTTATTGCTATATTGTTTTATGTCCTGTTTTAATTGTTTGCTATTTGTGAGGTTCTAGTTTCACAATTCGTACGATAAAAATATAAATCCATTGGCCATTCCAAGCCGAACCTGTAGTATACGTACAAACTGCACTCTCTAAAACATTTTCATACCACCGCTCTTCGGCTTGGCTTGCTGTCAGCTTTCACTGTTTTTTCGATGCGTTGTTCTGCTAAGTAATTGTGTTCATTCTGCCCATGGCTTTGCCCAGATTTCCAACGGAAATTGAACGCTTAAAAGTGTTAAATTTATCTAGCATTTTATCGTCCTACTGCCACATAATATTACCTTCAATCTAAAAAATGCTTAATCTAATCTTGAACTTGAATATAAAAACAGGCTAAGCCATATACATCCAGAGCAATTTCAGTATTGCGGCAAGATTCATCGCAACAGTTTTTTTATGCCTGTTATGGTATTATATCTGCTCAGGAGTGGGCCTCTTGTAAACAAAATATCACTTTATGCGGAAAACAAACCGTGTCAGAAAGAGCTTTTATATAATCTCATTATTCTGAACAAAGAAAACAAAAAACATATTCGGCGAGAGGCGGGACGTCTATGGAAATGGCTGTGTAGGATGGTTTATTACAACCATAAACATAGCGCCACGTGTTTTCATTAAATTACAAAAATGGAAGTTCTCCGAAATTTATAATGCAACCCTCTGGGTCCAAATTTACAATAGCTCGCGACTCCCCCTGAGAGCAATTTTCTAAAGTCGAGAGAAATATCAGAATAGTTTGTCTTCTGTTTCTTGGTTATGTGTGTTTTTTTTGTGTGATGGTGATATAGCCATTTGCTACTGAAACGAAATCAGTTGAGTTGTAACCTCATCTTTTAAGACATTTCTGAATGTTAGAGGTGGAGGTGCCATCCATATGTCTTCATCTATGGTTGAAATCTGAACAGCACAACCACGATGACATCTCAGATTAAACTCGAAACAGAGCTTTTGTTGTATGACATAACTTTACACGTGTTTCTATAATATCAACGATCTTAAGTGTGATACGATCGCAATTCTTCTTTGACGCAATTTATTCTTAAGCCGGCACTCCATTATTTTCTATTTAATGGTCTCTTAGGCCTCTTGTATTTAATGACTTAAGCCGCAACAATGACAAGACGCCCAGTGCTTTGTAACAGATTTAAAAGCACTTGTTGATGACGCAAGAAAACTTATATATTTTTTAGAGGAATTCCGGGCTCCGAAAATATGCTGATTAATTTCATTACTTAATTACCTCTGAAATATTTTAATTGCATTATACGTCGACTACCGCTCTTGACATAAACCTTTTACAGTTAAGTGACGAACGAGGAAAAAACCATGGAGTTTGTTGCATGTTATTACCACACGTCATCCATCTTAGAACCTATTAAAATTTGACAATGGCCATTAACCCGCATTTTAACACCACATCCAAGAAAGGAGCGTCTTAAGTAATGGATATCGTTGTTAACAACCTAATTATAAGGTTCTGTACGTTGATATTCGGAATTTTCAGGCATCGATGGTGAGAAAAATTAACATATTAGGTATGCCTAATAAGGTAACGTATACCTACCGTGTTGATTTGGATAAATCTATTGAATGATGATGATGATTGAAGTAACTGTTTTTTTTTATATTATCACCGAGTAGGTGTAAAGTGATAAGGAAGCTACTGAGATAATTATTGTGCAATTTGTGAATGTCAAGTTTTATCTGAAATACATTGTTAACAACTGTTATTCAGTTAAATTAGTAATAGTCAAGCGGATATTATTTCCTCCTTTAAAATAAGTGATAAAAGAAAGGCCATTGTGCGATATCTACTTTGTTATAAATAAATTATGTCACTGAAATAACAGTACAATCTATCATAGAATGTGCTTTTATTTCATTAATATTGTAATAATATATTATTTAGAAAACTGGAAAATTATTGTACAAAATGATGAGATGACGTTACTGTTTCACAAATGTCTCAAATTCTTCAAATACCTAATCACCATACGGGATGATTTTTTAGCACTACCACGGTGATTTTCTCGCTTACAAAAAAAAACGTAAGAAACAAAATGTGTCATTTTTGGACAGCAAATTGATGGCACTAAGAAGCTTTATGTAACTGGGAGTTGAAAAATTTTGATTATTTAAAATTGAAATTGGGATGTAGGTATTGTAAAAAAAATACAGGGTGAGATTTTTCGATGCACACTATGGGGATCTCGGAAACTAGCAAAGCTAGAACAAAGGTTAAATGGGGAAAGAATTGTAGTTTTTAATGCTCAATCTAATGCCCCTTTTGGATTTTTAAAAAAGTTCATGGCTCACTAGATATTTTGAAAAGAGTGATTTTTTGCTATTTTATCAGATCTCTGTAGCTCTGTTATTTCTAATTATACAAAATAAATAAAATTATATAAAAAACTGTAGAGACAAAAATTGTAGATAATTCTGGGCTTAATAAGATAATCTTATAATTTTTTTTATGTTGTTTGTGATTTTTGAAATATGATATGAACTTATGTTTTTTAAATGTAAATTATAGTTGGCTGTGCTCTTATGAAATCGGCCATTTTTTGAGCTTTTCAAAGATATAATACTCGGCATAGTTATTATCAAAAATAAAAGAGCTATGGCTAATTTTCTGATTTTTTTTTTAAATTTTCACATAGTCAGCCACGGAATATTTTCATAATTACGTTCTATTTTTATAATTAGACATACTTTAAACTTTCTAATATTTTGTTTTTAGCTGGTAACAAAATGTGACAAAATGAAACAAAAATTAAAAAACTCAAATTCAAATTATTATTATTTTAAAAGGTCACCTTTTAAAATAAAAAAAGTGTTCAAACAATCCACCATTATTATTTATGCAAATATTGCATCTATTTAAAACTGAATTGTCGCCTTAGAGAGCGCCTGTCAATACTGGCAATTGCTTCTAAAACAGCTGCTCTTATCTCAACAATTGTCTCATACTTTATTTTGTACTGTTCCCCACAAAAAGAAATCCAAAACAGACAAATCGGGGGATCGGGGCTGCCAGGAAATTGGTCTATTTCTCCCTATCCAACTATTTGGATAGGGCTTATCTAGGTAATTTCTTACGGGCAAATAATTATGTGGTGGAGCTCCATCATGATAATTGTTGTTTTATTTTGTTACATTTTGTTACCAGCTAAAAATAAAATATTTGAAAGTTTTAAGTACATATGTCTTATTATAAAATAGAACGTAATTACGAAAATATTCCATGGCTGACTATGTGAAAATTAAAAAAAAAACAGAAAATTAGCCATAGCTATTTTATATATTATTATAATAACTATGCCGAGTATTATATTTTTGGAAAGCTCAAAAAATGGCCGATTTGATAAGGCTACAGCCAACTATGATTTACAATTAAAAAAAACACAAGTTTATGTCATATCTCAAAAATCACAAACAAGATAAAAAATTGGATTAGATATTTTCTAAAATTTATTTGTGGCGCAAACAGATCCATTTAATTTTTTAATTGGGTTTTTTCGCCACCAAACTTATCGAAAGACAACTTTTTCAAGTTGCCTGGAAAATTCATAAATTCTTAACAGTGAATGTCAGTGCTTACAGCGCTCAGATCGTTGACAACAGGTACGATTTGATTCACTCGCTGACAACTCGTTTCGGACTGGTTGTAAATGCGCTGACAGGGACATGCCATTTTGAGGTTATGTGGGCGTGAAGGTCGCAAAGTAACTATTATTATTGAATATTGAATCATTGATAAATATTGCTTCCGTTTCTAAAGAGGGTACGCTAAATAGTTTTTATAGTACAAATTTAAAAATTTGGTGAACGCAATGGGATTGGGACAGGGCCCGGCACAGAACACGGGTCCAGTCACCGCCTTCACCGATCGACAGTTCACGTTCACAGTTGTTCTATTCTATTACTACGAGTAGAGCGGAACTGGAACAGCGGAACGGAACTGAACGAACCTAAGAATATTAATGTATTAATAGTATTGTATTTTAATGAATAAAATGAATAAAAAATGTGTTTCCTATTTTATTACAAAATTTCGGAAATAGAAGCCCCTTCCTTGACTCCAGCCTAGATCCGCCACTGCTTACAGCTATTTCGTATTCATCCCTCCTCCGCCTCGCAGTCGCTACTTTCCTATTTCCTCGCCGGATGCCAATGAAGTGGCGATGATTTCGACGCGAGCGCGGGCTAGGGGAGGGGCCGGGGCAATCAGCCCCCCGGTCCCCGGGGCCGCATTACCCCCCCCCCCCGGCCTCCCCATACCTCATATCCAGATCTCGGCTGCGGCACGTCGCTTCCATCGGCGGCTCTTGCGGGGGATCGTCGTTTAAAATTCTTCAAACTCGTGACGTAGACAATTTTAATCAGACAGTAGGAGGACCTACTAAAAAGGAAAATACGAAAATACGAAAAAAGGTTTTTTTTTAGTTTAAAACGTGGCGAAAATCAACGTTAGCACCCGAGTAACTTGACGCTCATACTTGACGCTCATGGTTGAAAGCTTCTAAGATGAGTGTTGTTGCCACTTTTCATTGTTCAATGATATTTTGAAAGCTATGAATACATATATTGTAGATACTTATCTCTCATCTGCAATAGACAATGTAGTTATAGTCTTGATTCGACAAATGGCAAGACTTATAAGAAAAGCACGGCAAAAAAGGAAGACAAAATTTTAAAAATTTTAACATTTTTATATAATTAACCATTACAAACAAATTATTTATTGTTAGCTATCACTAAATGTTTTCAAAGTTTGTCTTCTGTCGTATGTTTTTGTATGCAGAAAAACTACGCTCTACATCCAAGGATGTAATTGTTTGATATTATACAGTGTGGTCATTTAAGTGTGCAACATATGGGACTTTTTTATTAATTGCATAACCAAAATATATATATTGCCGAAAGTTGATGCATGTTCATAAATCACATTAAGTGCTCTTATAATCGTTGCATGTTAAACAGCATACCGGGCAGGTCAAAAAATATAAAAATTTTAAAAGAGTAAAGTACCCTTATTTAAAAAAATCAGCAAAAGGTTATTAGGAAAACTTGTTTAGAATTAAAAGATATGCGTAAATGCCAAAACATTGCATCATAAGAAAAAAATTTTCTTCAATTAATTTCCAGTTTCTTAATAAAAATTGAAAATAAAAATTTTACACCTTAAATATACACCTTATCATTACCTTTTTCAGAAGAATTTTTGCGAAATTTTAACGTTTTGTTTAATATCGTTGCAATAAACATGAAATTTGTGATTCCCTAAAAAATTAAAAATCCAAGTTAATTTTACAAATATGCTTGAATTTGAACAAAGTTATGCGAAATTGATTTAATTTTGATTGGTTTATGAAATTGTATAGAGGTGAATATTAAAACATTTTTTTTAGGAAATTATTAATGTTTTTAAAAAATATTTTTTTTTTCTAAGGAGGCCTTGTTTTGGTATTTATGCATAACTTTTCATTCTAGACAACTTTTTTTAATAACATTTTGCTGAGTTTTCAAAAATAAGGATACTTTACTCTTGTACAATTTTTATATTTTTTTACCTACCCTGTATGCTGTTTGACTTGCAACCATTCTAAGTGCGCTTAATATGATTATCGACCATGCACCAATTTTCGGAAATATTTGTAGTTTCATTGTGCCAATTAATAAAAAAAATCCCATATGTTGCACACTTAAATGACCACACTGTATATTGGACACCATTTTAAAACCTTCTTTATTTCTACGGCATTATTTAATTTTTTTGAAACAGTTTGCCCAATTCTTCTAAATATTTGATAAAATTTATAAAAGACTTTACTGCTTTGCCACAAGGTTCGCAAAAGACACCATTCATGCACATAATTTTAGAACACATTTCAAACTAATATCGATATCTAACACATTTTTCTGACATGGTAAAATGATGACTACAACTGAGTGCCAAAGAAGAATCAAATGAAACAAATATAAATTATTTTACACTCTTCCCCTCTTGCCACAGTAACAATAATAGGAGATCTAATGTCCTGACCCTAATTTTTCGTTCCCTACCAATAATAATTGTATAACCTAGTATATTTCATTACGAGTCTGGAAGTAAAGATTTTTCCGTGCGCGCGTGACAAATTCCCGTGTGAGGCGCAGCCGAACACGGGAAGTCATGCAAGCACGGAAAAATCTATTTCTGGACGTGTAATGAACGATATTTTTTATTATACTTAACGGAAACTTAAAACATTTTATCGGCATATTATAATAAATTTAATTGACAAAAAATAAACAATGCAGACAATATAATGTTTGGTATGTATGATGCGTTTCCATGGTTACTCTCAAATTATTTCTGGGGTGCTTTGTTGTAAATTAGTTATTGTCAGATAAGGTGAATAAAACGTCAAAAATATTACAGAAATGTATCTAAATATTGAAACACTTACGAATTAAAATACAAAATAGGTACATGTTAAATATCAGAGAGCATATCGAGTTTCTTAAATTTAGTTTACTTTGCTGTATATTTCTATTTTAAAGCCATATATTCGGTATTTTTATTTAGCGCACGGAAAGTTTTTCCAAGTCTCTGGATAATCGCGTCTGACGTAATTCTAGACACTCTCGCCAGGAATCTGCGAAATGTACGCGTTTTGCTGGAGGTCTCAATAATTATTTCAAAACCACAAGGTCCATGGCAAAATACGTTTTTCTTTGGTGGTCCCACTAGACCTTCATTCCAAGCTTTCGGGCGACTCATGCAGTATGCGACGTACACTTATCGCGTCCATTGTCATGCAAAGAGGCTTCGGCTGCCGAAAAATCCACGCACCGGGCGCCAACTGAATAGAGCGACAGAGTATGCGGAAATTGTAATTTTATTGGGGCCAATTTTGTAAACATGGAAAGTTTGGCCCCGGTCCCGATCCCGACGAACATTTTCGAGTGCCTTAAAGTGGCGAACATTTGCGTACGGGGGAGCGCGGGCGCTTATCTAATTTCGTACATTTTTTTTACAAGAGGTTTAAGATTGAATCGCAGTTTTTTTTATTTTTTAATACAACACGAACTTTTTTGTCATTATAGGCAAATACATATGCAACCCAAGATATTGGCGGTTTTTAATAGATAGGTATCTAGGTTCTATATTGTCTTTGTCCAAAGTATAATTTGGTTGATATTGACGGCTTCTAACTCAAGACCACACAGTAGACAAAACAAACTTTTATATGGCACTACAATGAGGGTATACTTAGCAATTGAATTTATCTTAGACAAAGAAAGTGAGAGCTTGCCTACCCTGCCGTGTATAGATTTTGTTACGTCGTTTTGAAGGGCGGTCATTTTATGTGGCAAACAAAGCGAGAGTACGTTGTGAGTTAATTTCGAGAATTTGTGAATTAAAAGTAGGTAACAGTGATTAAAGGGAAAATATAGGTACTCTTACGATGGTGAATTGTTCAGTATTTGGTTGCAAAAGCAGAAGTGAAATGTAAGAGACCCAGGTAAATATTTAACAACCTACCTTTGAAAAAAGCCCTAAAACTTTATTTTTCTCAATATAACTTCTTCAAATTCCTTTTACCTTTTTGCATGATAAAGTGCATTGTTTTGCATGTAAATAAGGACTAATATATTTTTTTAACATCGGTTTTATTGAAAATTTCTAATTGTTTATGATAGTTTCCATGGGCGTGCATTATTTATTTTATTTTGATTGATTCGAAATCGCCACAAATAAATATATTTTAGCATTTGATACTAGCTTTACATTTGGGAAATTATCTGCAAATGGATGAAGTCAAAATTAACCATCTTTTCATTTTTAACATTTTTGCGATATTAACTAAGAAGCTTTTATTTAACTGTTAGTATGTATGCGTGGGTCGAATCTTGCAAGCTGAATTAGAACCACTTCCTGACATCCGATTGAGTGAAATGCAATATTCAATTATTGTAATACTTTCAAAATGGCCACCGCTCCAAGATGATGGATGATGTATTTTTTTTCAACCCCCTTAATTTGGGTATCAAATGAAAGGGCTTAAAAAGTAGAAAACGATAAAGTTAACCAAACTGTAAAAAGGGGTAGATAAATAATCCATTCTAATTCTAAAATCCATTCTGTACCTACATTGTGCAAATCGGTCGTAAGTATACCTACCTACTGATATCGTGACATTAAAAGCTTAAAAGCACCTTGTCGTGAAACTAGTAAGTAGTTCCAGTCGATTAAGTCACTCGTTTATTGCAAATGTTGCAATCCAGTGAGAACCTAACCAGCATAGTTTTCAAATATGTATTAGCTCGCTTAACAGTGCTAAAAACGTACAATCTATACACACAGAATTTGCATTTTAATAGCGAATCAAATACGATAAGGCGATCATTAAATTCCAATGGTCCAGAATATTTTCCACCATTCAAAAAGTTTAGCTTTTTCACCTTGGTTAATAACAACTGGTTTTGTTTTGAACCCAAATTATTATTAATTAAAATAAATTTAAATTTATGATTTAGATATCGGTTTTGCAATATACCCATTATAATGCGACTACCAAATGAGAGAAACACTTTGAGGGGTCCTGTTCATCATTCAGCTGTTTTGAGGGCATTCCATGGCACACTTGACTCGCCAGAAGACCTTAAAATTAGTATTTGGCCTTTTGGGTGCGGTGTCAGATTTTAAATAAAAAAGTCGCTAAATGGCTTTTGTGAAAATCTGGTGTATCCGGCCCTGGGCTTGTATCTGGGCTTTTGAAGCCCCTTCAAACGAAAAAAAGTTCAAGCGAATATTTCCAAAAATAAAGAGTTAATTTCGAGGTCTCAAAACATGGCGAATTTTTACCCGAAATTATTATGCCATTATTGTAATTGACTCGAATCTGAATGTGCAAAGCGCCCATTATTTTAATTAAGTTTACCCATCAACCCATTGGTAATATTTTACGCTGCAGGAAGGAAATTTGTAATTTAGATCCATATTAATTAAAGTTCCATCTATATCGATTAAAAACTTTTAACAGATTAAAAGCCACTTCCCAAAGACCGCCGAATTTGCAGAGAATAACTCGCCCGGGAAGTCGGCCACCGTAAAACCATCAAGATTTTAATTTGCGACGTCTGTATTTACTTTATAATTACTCTTAAGGCGCCATAAAGCCCTATAAACAACGTGATTAAAGTAACAAGATATCTCGTATTTAACGCGGCAAAGACAACAAAAAATAAATGTAATTTTATAATTCCCTAATTTAAACATTTGCAAACACTTTTTCTCTACACATATTTTTTGTCACTATACTCTATTAGAAAATGGTAAAATTTTCCTATGCCACCCCTGCTTTGCACGCCTCGCTACGAGCACGATACACTTACCCACGGTATGTCATTGCGCATCTTGTGACGTCAGTTGCGAATTAGAATTTAATTTGCTCCATATGTTTTACACAGCAATAGATACTTTTTTATGGGTTTTTGCTTATTTTAAACGTTTTCTTTTAAATAAATGTTGATAAAAATATGTAGATTATTCTACTAGATAAATGAATGAATATTCTGTTGATAAAAAACACATTTAATTTGATAATTATAATTTTACAAATAATTTGTTTTCTTTGCGTTTTAGCTAATCGTACGCATGCAAATAAAATTGGTGTATATTTTGTTAAATTAACAGGATTTTTCTTTTAAAAGACCGTATATTGGTAGACAATAAAAAATATCATATATGTATCTAAATAATACATTTATTGTAAGTAAGGTAATCCTGAACTAAGTTTTGGCTTCTATCGACACAAACTCTCCATCGAAAAAAAGTATTTTACAGATGACTTGTTATAGGCAAAGATATTGATAAATAAAATTCAAAGCCTTACCAAAAATATAACTTTTTCCTTCCAGTATTTATGTCGGTTTATGTCAATTAAAGCCTTATTTACTAATTAATGCACACAAGCCTCGACTCAAGCACAACCTGCACAACTAATGCTTAGTTTATAGTTAAGCAAGAAACAAAACAACATAATAAATAGTGAGTAAAATAGGGATCAAATAATGATTCCCTTTAACCATAACAAGGCTAATTTTTTATTGCACATTCTATTTTATTTGCTGTATAAACCAGGCATAAACTCTGTTGAGTCCCCTATTTTTAATGCTCTGTTCTATAAATAATCTGTTTCCTTACCATTTTTTAAATTGATACTGTCTTGTCTTGCGGCATGCAGCAATCCATTTTTTTGTCAAGATTATTGTCCTTGGGAAATTTATAGTACTTAATTTCCGTTCCCTTACTGTTTCTGTTATTATTTGGACAAACGCTGACTGCACATCCCGACATTTTTTGCCTATTTTAAAGCACTGTCGAGCTGGACTGACGATCAGTCAGTTGTTTACACTTTTTTCTTGACACATTAAACTGTAAACTATAAAAAATCGTAAAGCACAACCGCAGCCGCCCATTATTTTAAATTCGTGATTCGCAACTGACGTAGATGCGCAGAGTTGCCTTGTTTTCGGATTCGTTAGTGACATACCGTGGGTAAGTGTATCGTGGCTACGAGTGGAGACTGGGACAGGTCCGGCCTTAAATTTTTTAAGATAACAATTTGGAGCTAAACAACATCGGCATTCATAGCGATTATTATTTGTTGTTATTCATCAATCTCTCTAGCGATTTTCTAGCACATCGATCACCTCATACAACGTGAAATCTGGATCCCCATTGTACAATCTCCGACCGTAATTAATGTCCAGAAGAGCTACATACACATCATTGTGCGCCCCTGCGTCCCTATGAACAACAATAGGCGTCAATCCGTGCCTTCGGCGACCTCGCCTACGTTGATTTAATATCTTGGCGGGTGATTACGTCATAATCGGACGTGCGTCGTTGCGCTAAAATGCTGCGACGTTGCCGAATCACAATTTTATGTTGACGTCGAATGTATAACTTAATTTAATATGTGTGTAACAAAATTTAATATTCAAAAACAAACAATAACGGGTGCGAAAAACTGTGGGGATGAGATATTTTAATCAAGATATATTCTCGAGCGCCGGCAGGATTACATACGAGAGGTGTCTCTAATTAATAATTACATGGTCAGTGGTGTTTAAGGGTATCAGGGAGCAAACAATTAACCGACAGGGACGGATTGGCAGAGTCACGTTATAAATTACAACCAATTTTTATCGTCGGTTTATTAATTTCATGTTGTTTCGTGGCAAAAATAAGACGGAAACTACATTGAAACCTTCCCTCAACGGTAAAACTCGTTAATTAAAGGTACGGATAAGAAATAAAAAGTGAAAATACTTAGTCCGGTCCTGTAAAACGCACTCAGTTTAATACGCAGGGTCGTTTTCAGGGTAAAGCATTGGGCAGGGGAATAATCTTAGATTTCATTGCATTTTATGGACGCAAATATTTGGTTTTAATTAAGGGACAAATTTGGACAGAGGGGTGCAAGAGCGGATTCAGAAATCCGTAAAATACATATCTGGATTATATGGGATAGAAGGATAATATATTATTGTACGAGAATGGACAAAATGAAATAATACATACCAATATTAATTTATTGGTGAATAACATCTTGAATTTATATAGGTACCTACATCTATTTATCAGTGCATTTTACCCTACAACTTTTCGTAATACATGTTTTCTCTAAAATTCAAAATAAGGGTAGATACTTTACTCTTGAGCCCTTATCGTATTTTCGAACCTCTCCCGTATACGAAATAAGATATGAAAACTGCGTTTTGAGTGTACGGGAATGCACAAGAAAACAATTTTCTGATAAATGTAAATAAAAATTAAAAAATTCCATGTGGTTCGTACTTTCTGCAGGGCACTGTAGATTTCTGGAGTGTCCACAAGTAACAGCGGACCCACTGTAGATAGGACCTCCAACTAATTTCTACTTTATTATTGAATCATACCTCAATCTACAATCGAAAGGAAAAACGATTTCGATTCCCCTGCAATTTGTGGGTACCTTCAACTTTAATTCAGTACGCGAGGCAACGGTCATTTATACAGGGAGGTTCAGGTCTAAATTGACCAACTTTAAGATGTGACTATAGAAGAATTTTAGTCACTTGTAGTAAGTAGTACCTACTACTCGCATAGAAGATTGAACACGCGCAGTTCACACAAACGATTCGTCTAACAGCAAGACTCCCCCAGACAAAGTATAACTCGATTTCAAGACTGTATCACCCCGTACACCATTCGGCCGCATTATTAGAGCCCTGTCCTCGCTACTCCCGATGAAAGCCGTTCAGAAACTGGCCGCGCAATTTTCGAAACGGCGTCACGAACTGAGCGCGGCCAGAAAATTGCTCGTCCTCTCTGCAATCATCTCCGCCGGACGGGTCGAGCAATTTGTTGTCATTACGTCATGTCCTGCGAATGGGAGTTAAGCGTCGGAAAAATGACCGGGGGAAACGTACCCCCCCCCCCCAGCGCCCCCCGAGCGGGGTTTCCCCAAAGATAACGAGCGCCATTCTTTAGTGGAGACCTGCGGACTTCAATTTAGTGTAATAACGTTACAGTCGAAATTTTTTCTTTCTACATTTTTTGGGTGTGTGAGGTTTATGCCACATGTCATAAAAAGTTGGACTTCAGTGCCTTGGTACATAAATAACTATTATTTTATAATGGACAGTCTATTTTTATTTTATTTTTCTCTCATTTTGGTAAAATTTCTAAATGCGCTATTGTTGATTTTCCCATATATTTTCTGAGCGTTATTTTATCTTTCAATACTCCCAATTTAAAACGAACAATCGCCCGTTTCCAACTTTATATTCTGTATGTAGATTCCGTTCACGTTTCCAACATTTGTCGAGTAAACAATGAGATACAGTTCGACCAAAAACCGAGATAAATATTTGCCCGGGAAAAATACCCGCTGACCATCGCAACTTCGCGAAGAAACTAGGAGTAAGGCCCCCGAAACTTCCAAAACTCCAGAAAACTTCGCTTCTGTTTTATAAGCATTATCAACGGAATGAGGAGTGGTAATTCCGCAGTTTGAATGGATTTTTTCTGGTGGCGGGCTCATTAGCAGACACTGAAAACCTTTTTGCTACCGAGGACTCCCTCCAGGCGATCATTTCTATTTTGCGTTCAGGGGACTTTCAAATGGATCGGGAGGGCTCTAATGAAAATAGTAATTTCCTTGGAGAACTTCTCTAGAAGAATATTTCAAAATAACCCAGAAATAATTATCACTACATGAGAACTAAAAAACTATCAAATACGTTTTAGAAAAGAAGTATCCAAGCAATGGGTTACCCGTTGTTTTTACTCTAGGTTACAATATCTTTGGTCTTCTTCAAATTCTAAGAACCCAGATATTTGCCTTGAGCGTTTCCCACCTTGTAAGAGTCCCTTTGAGAAAGAAAATTCTTCCGTAACACGGTTTGGGGGGAATATAGGACTCGGAATATTAGGCCTGGTTTCCCCCGGAATTGAAATTTTCCACACATCCAGTCAGTTGCGCTTTACTTTCAAGTAGAATAAGATATCCGTTCGGCATTCATGAGATTCAGATAAAAGACAAAATGTTATTAAGATGAGGGAATGCTGCGGCTGCCGGCTGTATCTCGGCGCTTCTTGGCTCAGTAGCGTACCTGCCCACCCAAATTTTGGGATACTAAGTTTCTCGAAATAAAGATAGATGATGGGGTAACTTAATAAAACCTTCCTCCTTTTTATTGCAATATCACCCAGGCATTGTAGGCTTGTCCGAGGCACACGGGATAGAGGGCCTGCAGACTCGATCGCACGGGCGTAGCCAAGGGGGGGGGGGTTCGGGGGTTCAACCCCCCCCCCCCCCCGAAATAAGCAAAATACTACCTAATATTATACCGAAAAAATACGAGGAGTGAGGTGTTAAATTATTATTACGTTTGAATATATGTAGTAATAGTAGCGCCTAGCGCCATCTTTTGACGAGAGGCAGACGCAGTTGCAGCCGAACTATTTTGTATTGTAGGGACACTTTGCGTTGTTTCTCGATTATACGCCACGTCCCTCGGTCGAAATGAGCGGAACTTTGTGGAAGTTCGTGGAAGTTTCTGGATGGCTACTGGGCTACTATATAAGCGGCGCCGCGGCGCGTGACCGCGCTTACGGCAGTATTGTTCCATGCGAACTCGAAGCGAATAAAAGTGAAAAGTGGTGAACGAATAGTGAAGAGAATTAAGTGTACCGTGTAAGTGAGTAATTTTAGTGCGCTGTTATTCGATGACCTTGTTAAGGATAGATACGTGAATCATTATTACTGTCGAAAAATGGAGGGAAAAAAAAGGAAGGGTGATAAACCTAAAGATATGGACTACTGGAAAAAGTGGTGTAGACAAGGTCAAGGGGTTTCTAATAAAGAAACAAATTTGGATTTAGCTATCAAAGCTTCAGCTACCTTGCATGCTGATAAGAAGACTGCCTACCCCAAAATCTAGTTTGGAATGCCTAGATATGTGCGATAAAAACCTTTATCCTAATATTTACACATTACTACAAATCTTGGCTACCATTCCTGTATCCACTGCTACCCCAGAAAGGTCTTTCTCGAGCCTAAGGAGACTGAAAAACTATTTACGAAACACTACAAGTGAAAACAGACTTAATGGTTTGGCTCTAATGAACATTCACTATGGAACAGAAATTCATGCAGATGAAGTAGTGGATATATTTAAAAGAAAAAGCCGAAGATTTCTTCGTTAATGGTTTTAGATTTAGCGCAGAGGAACGAAATTAATTTATCCATTTCATTTAAAGTTAAGAACTTTATAAATATGTCGTAGTTTTTCGGATGAATATATAGATATTAAATTTCATGTAAGTATATTTTTGTTGTTTTATTTACTTCTCAAACTAACCCCCCCCCCCCCAAAACTAAATCCTGGCTACGCCCGTGCTCGATCGATGACGTCACACACTCAGGCCGATTCTAACTAAGATATTCTATGCGTTGCGGTATTTTGGGGAGTTTTAGAGCCATTTTTTTCCAGATAAGTTATTAACACATATCATAAGAAACCAAAACATGTTACGCACAACATAAAATAAAGCATTCGAAACGATTAAGTTCATAGTAATAAACATAATAAATTCGACAATTATTAAAGGTGGCTTTATGCAGCACTCAATATCGCTTCTCTATCACTCATTATCATTTTATAGAGCAGATTACAAAGATAAAAATGGGTTATCTTCTAGTGAGATAGTAATGAAATTTTAAGGAAATAAAAACTGCATAAAAACCTTGTGCAACAAGCAACATTATCAAACGCGGGGCCGCGGTGGCGTCGCTCGTACCGGCGCTGACTTTTTAGACTGCATGTTTTTCTGCCTTCGATCGACCTTGGTTCGAGGCAGACGCATGCATATGTCTTTTAAGAAAAACACCGCTATGGCCAAGAGCGCTGGGCAAATGTGGGTTCACGGTATTGCTCCTAAATAGCTTTATCCGTGTGATTTACTAATTGTCCTACACTCACTGGGATTACTACGGTTTTCTAGGGTTTTCCGTAGTACTTGAGCGAATGCTATCCTAGTTCTATCGGAAAAAAGTCGGCCCTAGCCGCAAATGGCAACGAAGACAAAATAATAGTAATTGCCCCCCTCCCCCGCACAAGCATGTGGTTGCTTCTGGGGTACTCCTAGTTTGGAGTATTGTGAGTGTGAGAATTATTATTATCTCGACTTAGCCAAAAGGCATTCGCACTCCCTCTACGGGGAACATTCACTCAGATCCCGGGTATCCCGGATACCAAAAGGATCTGGCTCGGACGAGACCCTTGCCATGTTATCGGGCCTTAGGTGACATTGATGTTGTCGGACGTTCCTGCACTCCCCATGAATTTCCTGACGGTTCGGGCTGTCGCAAGTAGTACCGCTTTCTGCATGGACCTGTAAAGACTATCAGTTAGACCCAGCTCCTTGATGTTTCTCAGCAAACTTTTTGGTATAACACCAGTTGTTGACATGATGATTGGAATCGTCTGGACGTTCTTCATTTCCCATTGCCTTCTAATTCGTTCTTCTAAATCTCGGTACTTCGCGATCTTCTCGACTTGCTTCACACGCAGGTTGTTGTTGTTCGGGATGGCCACATCAATCAGAGTTGTCTGCCCAGAAATTTTATCAACTATTATAAGGTCCGGTCTGTTATGGGCAACTCGTTGATCTGTCAGAACTGTACGATCCCAGTACATCTTGTAGTTGCTGTTCTCAAGAACAGGCTCAGGTGTGTAGTTGTAATATGGGACCCTCTCTGCCTGCACAAGCAGCAGCTTTTCCGCCAGTTCCTGGTGCAAGATCTTGGCAACCGAATCGTGTCGTTCCTTATATTCCGTTGATGCGAACATCTGACATCCTCCTGTTATGTGCTGGATTGTTTCTGAAGTTGGGCACCCGTATCTGCATCTGTCATCCACTACCGATGCATCTCCTACAATGAATTAAAAATTATTATTATTATATATTAATGAATGATAATGAAGTGAAGTGATAATACGTAGAAACAGACGTAATAAGCTCAATGAAAATAAAGAAACACTCACACCCAAATTGCTTTAGCGATTCAGTACAGGGTGTCCCATTTTGGGTGTTTTTGGGTGTTTTTCTCAAAAATCTCGGTTATTATTAAAGCTAGAGGGTTGCGGTTTTCACGTCACTGTACTACTTTTTTTAGAGGAATTTGGTGGACCAATCAGATTTTAGATAAGTTTTACAGTTTCCGCGCATTTGCGCAGGACTGAAATTTTCGATGTTTTGGAAACCTCTCTCCTGGATACAAGTTATATATATCGACAAATTTAATCAACTATTTTTATAGATTTTTTGGCGTAGAATCGAATGAAATAATTAGTTTTTTGGTAGCGTTAATAGTTTTTGAGATATTAACCAAAGTTATATTTTTTTTTTAATGGAAACCATAGTTATAAAACTATCTAAAATCTGATTGGTCCACCAAATTCCTCTCAAAAAAGTAGTACAGTGGCGTGAAAACTGCAACCCTCTAGCTTTAAAAATAACCGAGATTTTTGAGAAAAACACCCAAAAACACCCAAAATAGGACACCCTGTACGTATAAATAAATATAATATAATATAATGAATGAAAATATCACTTACTCGCTAATTTATTTATTTTTCTCTCAGCCTTTTGTGCCATTATTCTATCATTTTGAATCTTTCGATAATTATCGAGATAAATATGTTTGCCAGTGTAGCCAAAAACATTCTACAATTAACTGTTGATAGGATACATCGCAAGAACAATAAATATTTCCTTCTGTTAACAACGACATATTTTGCAGAATTTTGTAACAAATTTTCAGCAGTGTAACAAATCTGCAACCCTCTAGCTTTAAAAATAACCGAGATTTTTGAGAAAAACACCCAAAAACACCCAAAATGGGACACCCTGTACGTATAAATAAATATAATATAATGAATGAAAATATCACTTACTCGCTAATTTATTTATTTTTCTCTCAGCCTTTTGTGCCATTATTCTATCATTTTGAATCTTTCGATAATTATCGAGATAAATATGTTTGCCAGTGTAGCCAAAAACATTCTACAATTAACTGTTGATAGGATACATCGCAAGAACAATAAATATTTCCTTCTGTTAACAACGACATATTTTGCAGAATTTTGTAACAAATTTTCAGCAGTGTAACAAATCTGCAACCCTCTAGCTTTAAAAATAACCGAGATTTTTGAGAAAAACACCCAAAAACACCCAAAATGGGACACCCTGTACGTATAAATAAATATAATATAATGAATGAAAATATCACTTACTCGCTAATTTATTTATTTTTCTCTCAGCCTTTTGTGCCATTATTCTATCATTTTGAATCTTTCGATAATTATCGAGATAAATATGTTTGCCAGTGTAGCCAAAAACATTCTACAATTAACTGTTGATAGGATACATCGCAAGAACAATAAATATTTCCTTCTGTTAACAACGACATATTTTGCAGAATTTTGTAACAAATTTTCAGCAGTGTAACAAATCTGCAACCCTCTAGCTTTAAAAATAACCGAGATTTTTGAGAAAAACACCCAAAAACACCCAAAATGGGACACCCTGTACGTAGAAATAAATATAATATAATGAATGAAAATATCACTTACTCGCTAATTTATTTATTTTTCTCTCAGCATTTTGTGCCATTAGTCTATCATTTTGAATCTTTCGATAATTATCGAGATAAATATGTTTGCCAGTGTAGCCAAAAACATTCTACAATTAACTGTTGATAGGATACATCGCAAGAACAATAAATATTTCCTTCTGTTAACAACGACATATTTTGCAGAATTTTGTAACAAATTTCCAGCAGTTTAACAAATCTGTAATTACGCATTGCCCCAGTTTTTTTTTTATTAAATGATGATATACGGCCTGAATACCTGAATTGCGCTAAACACTGTATAAGAAAGGATAACTGAATATGAGTATTTGTGGCTGTATATGCACGAACACCGTGCCGTAAAGCCGCGTGCCTCGGTGCGCCTCGACTGAGAACTCAGAGCGTTTGGCATGGCCTGATAGTGTGACGTTGCAGCGGAGGGGAGGGGATGGCTGCAGGCCTTCTATCCCGTGGTGTGCCTCGGCTTGTGCCTTGAAAGTAGAACAAACAAAAAACGCTTGTATCGATAAATTACTCCACTACGACCTCTAAAACTTCTCCAAGAAAACGACAAACCCGCCTAAATCCGACTTTTGCCTTATTCCTGGATCCAGCTGAGATTATGAATAATTAAAAATCGCGGAAACCAATGCCGAAGGAGGACGAGCCTTGGGGGAGTTATTTAGGGTTGAGAAATACATCTAAATTGAATTCCTCCCGAGTCGGGAGAGAAATAATGCCGTCCTGCGGAAAATTAAAAAGTGGATGCCGCGTCAGACCTGTAATTGCTTTTGAAATAGATTAAATGTCTCCTGGTCATGGACATTTGGAGTTGTGTCGGGGTCAACCACACATTGGTGGCTATGCTTCTAACCGATGAAAGAGATATAAACATTTTTGATGATAGCTGCACAACCAGCAATGGAGTGGGTTTCTCGTCCGAGGTTTCGTCATAATGTACCTACGCTACTGAAGAGAAGTCGTCGTCGTCAGGCGGTGTACATTTTGCGGGCTGGGGGTTTCCACGGCGTGTGTCGCATCGGTTTAATGAATATTTCAGTAAATACGTCTTATTTGCGGCATTCTTTCATGTGGTTACCTCGACTGTGAACTGCCTGGCGCGCGTACACAGCACACAGCGCCGCCACAATTTTGAGACGTTTGACGCCGCAAAGGAATAATAACGCATAATAAGAGCCGCTGCCTCCGGCGTCTAGATGTATAGCTTCATATTATTTCAATTCGAGTGGGTTTATCAATCAACGTGCTGGTGCTACCTGGTAAGGGTTATAACCAGGGACTCTTTAAAATAAGGGGACCAGCATGTCACAGTCTATCATATAGGAAAAGTGAAGCCTTGAGGGGAAGTTTGTTTTCTATTGACACCAAGGAGATCACAAGGGGGCTGGTACAGGGTTATGTTATATGTCGGTGTCCAACTGCCATCAGGTTTTATGTGACATGCTAGTGCAATAGATTCTAAAGGAGGCAACATATTTCCCATCATAATTCACAATTTTTAAGTTTTCTTACCTCCAGATACTGAGATGTGTCAATTAAAGGTAATGCGGCCGCCTGTAGCAGTCCCAATAATTGCAACCAGATTTTTCTTGTATCACCTTTAGTAATCATACAATTCCCATTACGTATACCTAAGTAGGTACTTCAAAACAAAAATCGTATTTTGTTAATTTTAAATTATTAAGCAGGTAGCTTCAGTCAGGTCGTTTTTTAAAGAGTTTTTATCTACGACTACAAGTTTATTTTAAGTGTGTGAGGTACACCTAATCTTATTAGTCCATTCCGAAATCTGTGGAAGTTCTTTGGGTAGATAAATTCAACATGGGAAGAAAATTCAAGTCTCAAGTACATATTTTAAATTGATTGAGGACCATGGTAACAAGGTAAAATAGCGACGAATTCTTAAATAAGCAAAATCGGCACTGACTTACCATACTACTTATTACTTAAATTCGTGGAAATAATTGCTGGAAATCAATTTCAACTATAAAATAAATTTGTTTCATTTGACAGTTGCCATAATCTGCACTTGTAGACACAAAATTACCAAGTATAATTTTTAGAAATCATGGAAACCATTATTAATTTTTACTAACAATCAAAGTATGTACCTGCTCTATTCATAGATTCTCCAATAAAATGGCATACTTGGCATCACTGATACCATTAGAATAACCTCACTTTGGAAAGTATAATGCTGGGTCCCCTTACTTTAAAAAGTCCCTGGTTATAACAATAAAGGTTTTAAGAAAGTAAGCCGATTGACAGAACATTTCACATGAATTATAAGCCGCGTTCGTTTGTTTTCATTTCACTGTGGTTTGTTAGGCGTTGGCCGTACACCGGTCATTGTCATTATTCAGGTAAAACAAATTATCTGTTAGTTCTTCCTGCCAGAATACAAGACCCCGGAGATAGTCGCCTGTGTTACATTAACGATTTATTATCGTAAATTCTGTGTTGGTACATATTTACAACTTGTTCATGGGGCGGAGAACATCATTTGATATAAAGTTTAACTGACTCGTTAAATTCACGAACAAATGATACATCTACAATGGTCGGTCGCATAGTTTTGTTTATATACAGAGGAATATTATACATTATACCTACCCATACTTCGTGATAGGTAGCTAATCAATTTCTGTCGATAAACCATAAATTACCAACTACCGATGGCTTATTATTTCCCTTTGAATAATTCACCCGCGAATGGCGTAACGCCACAATTTTTTCACGACGAAACTTATAAATAATTAACGCTGGAGAACTGGTAGTTTCCTTAGTACAAACTTTTTCGGGAAACTTCTCCCCAGAGTGGACTTATTCAATATTCTTTTTGATAACGGGAGAATGAAGTCGGAAAGAAAGAACTAGGAAAAGTTTCCCCCGGTTTTAATTTATAATACGCAATTCACTTGTGTTGTCCCAATCAGGGAGTAACAATACACGGGTATCTTGAAATATTTAACAAAAACCTTTCCTCGCCAGTGAATACGTAGGCTGGCAGGTTTCAGCATTGCAAAAATAGAATAATAATTACTCTGAAACATAGTAAAAAACCCGATTCTAATGGAATCAATTCAAGTCAATTTCTTCGGTATTTTTTATCCATATGCAACTCTGTAGCCTATATAGCATCTTTCTTCCTGACTTCAACCACAGAGAACTTAATTTCCGATATGAGAAAAATTAAACAATTTTACAGTGAAATAAATATCTATATTGGTAGTTTCTAAAAAAATAATATATAATATAATAAACTCATTCATATTCACAATGAAGAAATATAAGGATCACTTAAATATTTAAAAATATTTATTATAAGTGATTTTTAGAGATCTATTAAATATAAGGCATTTTGTTCCAAGTAGCCTATATAGCTTTGTTTGATAATTAATTAATTATTGGCTAAACAAAAAGTATATAAAAATAATAACAGAAAATAACTTCAAATATTTTTCTCTTATAATTTTGATCATTTTTTTAGACGTAGGGTTCTGACATGTACAGGGTGGTGGTTCATTATAAATTGACACCCCCTTAATTTGTTAGTTTTTGAGGTTAGAAAAAAAAGTTTTTTATAAAAGTTTTAGATGCTAATACAAAGTTTTTTGTGACGCTATTGGAACTTATACAGTGTGTTCTAGAAAGCCGTGGCAGACATAACTTATGTTTTTTTAAATGGAACATCCTATATATTTTTGCATTTTTGAAATCTGCTCATCAAGGCAATCAAAATATTAAACTTTGTGGCATTATCTTTTTCCGTTTTTGAAAAATTCCGTATTCAAATTTTATACTAAATTTATTCAACTCGAATTTGTGGATCGTGATAATGATAGACGATCAATGTAATAACGAAAAATATTTGTTTTAAACAAGAGAGTAACATAGTGAAACTCCAAAATGTTTAGGAGCTTTTACGATTTTCCTGAAATTCTTATTTCGAGAATATAATCAGTAAAATTTGAAAAGGCTCCTAAACATTTTGGAGTTTCACTATATTACTCTCTTGTTTAAAACAAATATTTTTTGTCATTACATCGATCATCTATCTTTATCACGAGATCCACAAATTCGAGTTAAATAAATTTAGTATAAAATTTGAGAACGGAATTTTTCAAAAACGGAAAAAGATAATGCCACAAAGTTTAATATCACTTTAATTGCCTTGGTGAGCAGACTTTAAAAATGCAAAAGTAGATAGGGTGTTCCATTTAAGAAAACATAAGTTATGTCTGCCACGGCTTTCTACAACACAACACACGCGGTCCAATAGCGTCACAAAAACTTTGTATTAGTATCTAAAACTTTTGTAAAAACCTTTTTTCTAACCTCAAAAACTAGCAAGTTAAGGGGGTGTCAATTTATAGGGAACCACCCTGTAGATATAGGTAATAATTAAATATTAAACAAAATTAAAACGAACATTTCAATATTCTCATAGTGCTAAATGCAGCAGCCGTTTAAGTTTAATTTTGCGGAAAATGGTTTAGTTTAGAGAGTTTGAACTAGAGTACCTACCTGTTTTGTGTAGTTTTAATTGCGGTATTGTTGGAACAAAAATATTGTTATCATTTTTATCACTAGTTATCATTATCAACAACTTTTGCAGGAATATATATTTTCTGTACCTTTTATTGTCCAAAGTCTACAGGATCAAACATGTAAAAAAAACATGGAAAATTTTTTAATCGCCAGGATCGGGATTCCGAAATCTAGTTAGCCATGGAAACAATAATTATTGATAGTCAGAAATTATTTAAGATTATGTTAGAGTGTCTTGTGTACCCTCAAATTTATCCAACTGGAATATTTTTTAAAATTTTGAATTGTGCTTGTTAATAACTTGTTTGCTATTGTTTGTTACATTTTATTAATATTCAGCGGACATTTTCCCACACATCAACAAGCAAATTTTCAGTCATAATTGGACTGTATATTATAAGAACCCCTGTTCGAAATTTCATTTTCAGTTTTTGTGTTCCCGCAATAGGCTAGAACGTCGCTCACCCTGTATATACTTGGATAGAGTATAAACTAACAATAACAGTTTCTGCTAAAACAATGCTGTTATTTTTTTATTCGTGAAACTATTTGATCCAAGAACTAGGTATACGTATGTATTAATTCTATTTGAATATAATGTTGTTCTCAAATTTATATTATGGATAAATGCACGGGCGTAGCCAAGGGGGGGGGTTTCGGGGGTTCAACCCCCCCCCCCCCCCGAAATAAGCAAAATATTACCTAATATTATACCGAAAAAATACGAGGAGTGAAGAGTTAAATTATTATTACGTTTGAATATATGTAGTAATAGTAGCGCCTAGCGCCATCTTTTGACGAGAGGCAGACGCAGTTGCAGCCGAACTATTTTGTATTGTAGGGACACTTTGCGTTGTTTCTCGATTATTCGCCACGCCCCTCGGTCGAAATGAGCGGAACTTTGTGGAAGTTCGTGGAAGTTTCTGGACGGCTACGGGGCTGCTATATAAGCGGCGCCGCGGCGCGTGACCGCGCTTACGGCAGTATTGTTCCATGCGAACTCGAAGCGAATAAAAGTGAAAAGTGGTGAACGAATAGTGAAGAGAATTAAGTGTACCGTGTAAGTGAGTAATTTTAGTGCGCTGTTATTCGATGACCTTGTTAAGGATAGATACGTGAATCATTATTACTGTCGAAAAATGGAGGGGAAAAAAAGGAAGGGTGATAAACTTAAAGGTATGGACTACTGGAAAAAGTGGTGTAGTCAAGGTCAAGGGGTTTCTAATAAAGAAACAAATTTGGATTTAGCTATCAAAGCTTCAGCTACCTTGCATGCTGATAAGAAGACTGCCTACCCCGAAATCTAGTTTGGAATGCCTAGATATGTGCGATAAAAACCTTTATCCTAATATTTACACATTACTACAAATCTTGGCTACCATTCCTGTATCCACTGCTACCCCAGAAAGGTCTTTCTCGAGCCTAGGGAGACTGAAAAACTATTTACGAAACACTACAAGTGAAAACAGACTTAATGGTTTGGCTCTAATGAACATTCACTATGGAACAGAAATTCATGCAGATGAAGTAGTGGATATATTTAAAAGAAAAAGCCGAAGATTTCTTCTTTAATGGTTTTAGATTTAGCGCAGAGGAACGAAGTTAATTTATCCATTTCATTTAAAGTTAAGAACTTTATAAATATGTCGTAGTTTTTCGTATGAATATATAGATATTAAATTTCATGTAAGTATATTTTTGTTGTTTTATTTACTTCTCAAACTAAACCCCCCCCCCAAAACTAAATCCTGGCTACGCCCGTGGATAAATGAATACAGCGCTATTAAAAATAACTATTTCTGCGTGAATGCGCATTTTGTTTATATTCAAACTTGCTCTAAAAGGGCATAACGCGCCAGAACGACATTTCCACCAACCGCCACATTCTTCTTGTGCACACCACCCGCCGCGTGTCAACCTCTTATTAACCCCGGGCGTCAAACACCCCCTAACCTTGCCTAATCGCGTGTGGCGCCCCCCGGTGGGTCCCCCCCTAATCAACCGAAACCGGGATCATTCTTAATCAGTCCCCATTTGATATCCCGGGCCGCCCCGGTCTGGCAATTTGTCAATGGCACCTCGTAGCCGGCGACGCCATTTATATGGCGCCCAGTGACGGCCCGACGGGCCGAGTCACGTGATGGATGACGTCGATTTCGCGAGGCGCCTTTAGCGCCTACCCAGACGCGCGGCTCAGCGTCGGGCCGTGTTGGGTTTGTCGTGAAACTGCGATATTTTCCGGTTTAGGGATCAAAATGGCGGCGTGTTCTATATCTCGCTCTCTATCTGGGCTGTTTCGCTATTCTAAATCTCTCTTTCTCATTTTTTTTATAACATCAACCATTACCGACATATGGCTATAATATATCCGTAATAAGAATAAGAGAGATGGGTTGCCACAATCGAAGAGGTTCAACCCATCGCGGTGGACGGGCAGTAACCGCAAATAACTTAGTTAACTTGATTACCCTGGTTGCTGGTTTTATTGCTCTATCCCTTTTCTACTTACTTGATTTCTCATTATGGATATACGAGTATATTCTTACACATTGTTCGCCAGATGACATCTTTAGAACTACCAGATCAGTATGTATCGAGGCCTACGATAAAGACAGGCCATGGCGCACAAAAATCGCGTGACCATCTTAGTTCGACGTTACATGTCATTCGTCGCATAACTGAAAGCGGCTGCTTGGGTTTTGAGAAGTTTCAAATGTTTAAAGTGTTTCTAAACGTCCTAGTTTATATTTTAGAAACAAGTTTGTGTCTAGTTCGTGTGTGTCCTGGCGGAGGGAAACCGCCCAGGTGTTATTATGGCCTCTGGGTGGGAGCCGTGCCGCCCAGGAGTATTGGTGCCGCTCGCGCCGACGCGTGAGCGCTGTAAGGGGAATTCTCCCCCCGGAATGGACAGTGGAGCCTGAGACACAGACGGGTGAACTGCTTACGGGAGATCAGCGAGTTCAGGCGGTCCGGGTGGCTGGAAGCCGTTCCCGTTGACCACGTTCGGGTTTGTGTATTTTGTATTCACCATTCACCTTGTGCGAAATAAATCAGTGTTGTAACGTACTCTAGGATTTTCTTTGTCGACCCACGCCCTGATACGGTTCCTATTCGGCCTTTCACGCTGCCGATCAACTGGGACCCCGTCAATATTTACAGTATACTGAGGTGAGTTTTAATTTTTATTTCGTAAAAAATAACCTAAATACCAAATGTTGGGCCTGTTTGTATTATATTTATACATATTACCTCGGGATGATAATTTGCGCCAAAAACGGATTCGTCAAATTCCAACTGAGAATTAATTTCTCAAAAACCCTTAAGTATGTGTGGCTAACACATTTTCAAGAAAGTGAAACAATTAAAGTGGACAAATGTGTTGTGGGAGGAAGATACCTACTCGTATAGAGAATATCACCCAAGCTAAAGGAAGGTGCTGTCCCAACAATTTTTGAGAATGTGCCAAAATATTTGAGTGCAGTGCCGTTTAACTCTCAGCCCAAAACAGCTGAGGCAGGTTGAAAATTTCGAAAAAATATTTAGAGAAAGCCTGGATGCACAAAACCAATAATGTAATAGATGAAAGAAAACTCGCAAAATTTTTACGAAATTTGTTTTTTCTACTTATCTCCAAAAATTCCTTTTATTATATAGGACTAAGTTGGTCACGTAACTACGCGATTAAGCGTTAGCGCCACGGTCCGTCTTTATTTACTATGTCACATTTTACTTAATTTTCGATGTTTGTTAACTAATGACTAATCATATATACAACAAATTCTACGGAAGAAACTATTATTACAACAATGCAAGTAAATAAATACATACAATACCGCTGTTTATAAATGTACGGCGAACAAACATTTTTTTATATCAAGAGATGATATTTAACGTCCCCAAATATTCAACAAAATATAGTTTAGAGGCTTTTGGGGTAAATTATTTTCTGTATTTAACAGAGTGAAGCAGCATCCTGAGTCGTTCGAAGGTAGGTAGACCGAGATAGTCAATATTAATACATCTTACCGGCTACGGCTAGTTAAATATTAACTTAGCGATGAATCGTTCCTGGGTATTCTGTCCACCGATGATGGCATAACAAGCTAGAAACAGTCGACTGTATCGGTACTATTGTACCATGCAATCCATTAAATGAGTGGTTCAGTGCCAGAGTCGCCTAAGCAACAAAATTTTTATACAGCCGGTTGTTGTATATTGTCATTTTAACTTATCATTTCTATGCGTGCCAAAGTTGCCTATCCGGCTGTATATTACTGTAATATTCAACAAAATATAGTTTAGAGGCTTTTGGGGTAAATTATTTTCTGTATTTAACAGAGTGAAGCAGCATCCTGAGTCGTTCGAAGGTAGGTAGACCGAGATAGTCAATATTAATACATCTTACCGGCTACGGCTAGTTAAATATTAACTTAGCGATGAATCGTTCCTGGGTATTCTGTCCACCGATGATGGCATAACAAGCTAGAAACAGTCGACTGTATCGGTACTATTGTACCATGCAATCCATTAAATGAGTGGTTCAGTGCCAGAGTCGCCTAAGCAACAAAATTTTTATACAGCCGGTTGTTGTATATTGTCATTTTAACTTATCATTTCTATGCGTGCCAAAGTTGCCTATCCTTTAAACTACTAATGTTTGGTGGTGCCATCTATCTAAAGGTTAGGCAGTTAGGTATAATAGACAGAAGTAACAAGCCAAACCTGCCTATTCAACAAACAACATGGCGGCTAATGAGTTAGACTCTGAGAGTGAGCCTAGTGTTTTGCCGATAACAGCGACGATGACAGAAATTATGAACCAAATAATGATGATATGGATTCCTCAGGTATGTAATAATTTCTAATATACATAGTTTTTTCTGTGAACTATCTTGTTATATATTATTTTACTTGTTAAAAATCACTTGTGGGTTAGGCAAGTTTGTCTTTATTAATTTTACGAAAATAGTGAGAAATGCTGAGGGTTAGGCATAAAGCAGAAAATCCACAAAATCAAGAATCGGAAATGACTGACGAGAGTCAATAATGTATTCTTTAGTTTAATAGATCTTTCTCAATACCTTTCTCATTCTTTCTTACATTTTTTCCCTTATTGCCTACTCCATACATAAATAACACAAATAACACAAATTCTATAAATTCTCTTAGGGCCAAATATGCCTACATTTCGTTTTCATCTAAACTCAGTTCTATGTAAAAAATATTTTTTTAAATGTACTTTATAATGGTCTTACTAAACCTCACATCATACCAAACAAAATTTACATTTGTCTGGCAAGTCGTAATTTTTAAACTCTACTCGAACTTTGAACATCATTATCTCATTTTCTATTAAATGTTGTTTAGGCAACTTCGGCACTGAACCACTCAAATATTGGATGCTGGTTCACTCTGTCAATTATCGAAAATAAAATCCCAAAAGCCGCCAAACTATATTATTTATATCCCCTTTATATACCCAATAAAGTTTCTGCTGGAAGCCACTGCCGGCGCGCTCACACATGAGGTACAAAAAAAGTGCCTACGAGGATTCGCAATGCTATTTTTATCAGCAACCTTTTGATTACGGATAAACTTCACGAAATAGGGGGTTTAAATGGCGACTGGTATCTGTAGAGTCGAATACGTTGGATATCTTTTCTAGTTCCCTTTTACACTTTTTATTCTGGGCGAAACTACTGCTTTACAAATGATCCCTCACTTCGTTCGAATCGTTTATAGATGCCTACGATTTTTAGAATGGGAAATAAAAAATGGAAAAAATAGATTTTGAAGTGTCGCTGCCTCGGTTAGGTTCGCCCCCACATTTCTGAATATTATTTACCTACCTACGTACTAAAACGCAATTTTCCCTTTTTATTTTTCCAGGCCGCCGTAAACTTAAGCAGCCATAATAAAACGTAATCACTGTACGGTAGTAAATTCCTGGGATTCTTCGGTTTACGGCGTTTTTCTCCTCTGCGATAATCGTAAACCCGCGATATTCGTCTGTCGGGGAAATTGCGACGATTATTATTTATTGGGAGTTCATCTTGGGGACCACTAGAATCGAACCGGCAACGCCGCGGATATTAAAGCAAAATATTTAGGTGGCCTGACGGGTTATCGGGCCGAGCCAACCCTGTCCTGTCAATCGATGACGCGTTATTGACTATATGCATAGTAGGCTTGGGGGAACATGGGGATGTTTCCCATGAGATAAACGACTGTAAGCGTCCAACTAGCGCAAATGACAAAACGGTTATTATCATTTTTTTAAATATAAAGAACACCTTCGCACAGCGCGCGATCAACCAAATGCACATCGTGTGTCGTAAATAAATAACTGGGGGGCAGAAATAAAATCAAAACCGGGACAGAGGCAGTGCCCCATAATTGATTGGAGAATTTCTATTTGGAAGCGCCGTCGGGCGTTTTATTTATGAGGCATCCATTTCTTTTTAGATGGGGCGATAGAAATTGGGACAGTTGCTATTTCTGTGGCGTTTTCTTTCTCTATATCGGTCGATACACCTATAAAAGTGATTGAATAGGATTTGAGAACTTCAATGCAACGCATTTTTTTGTTCTGCTATTTGCTTGTGAGATTTTACTTTGGGATTGGGAGAGTTAGGAACAATAATGTCACTTTTTAACAGAAATTTTTTTTTTCAAAACTCACATTAATTTTGTGGATGAAAAACAATTTGGGATAGATTCCATGGGCGTATAACAAACTTCTGACGACCACACGATTATCTATATGTATTAAAGTTGGCCCGTAATGCACGCGCGCCATCTATGAGATGAGGAATACACTAAATGGCGGGTTATTTGAAAAGCTCCTCCTATTCATTTAATTACTATTATTGCTGTTACTAAATCGTATTTTTTTGGCAAAATATACAGTTTAATTATGAAAAAGTGAAAAGTTTAATGAACGTTACAAGTTTTCTTTATCCATTTATTCTATAAGGCATCTCCTTTGCTATTTTCTGTAGTGTTTTCTGCAATAATAATTCTGCAAAAGATTTTTTGACTCTGGAGTCATTTGAAATAATTCCCAGAGCTTTTTACACTTCTTGCAAGCATATGAGCGCTAATTGCGCTAAACCATATTATTTTCGCCATGCCAGGTATTTGGTTATTTCTAATAATCGGGCAGCTGCAACTAATGCTTGAAAACTATTGTGCAATATTTTACATTTTTCTTTCGAATTATTTTAAAGTGGAAATGACAGTGTCATTCTTTTAGTGTCGTATTTTCATGTAGCTATTTTTGTCAACTCAAAACTTAAACTGTTCGATAATGGTATTCATATCTACGCGTAATAAGTTTTCTTATAGAGGGCAACCAGACATACAGCACTGTTTCAGTTTCCTATTAAAAAACACTCCGCCCATGAGTTCCCATCATTGTTCTTTAATTTGACATAAATCATAACGTAAATACAAAAAAAAAACTCTAACTTGACATACAGTTTCTATAGAAATCTAAAATGTTTGCAGTGGCAAAAGATACAAAATAATCTAGCTATCTCTATAATGCCCAAAATCGGCACTAATAACTTTATTGTCCCTAGTCTCCCTATCCAGGAACCCTAACTTTGACCTGATATTTGACATGTTTTTTAGCCAAATTCTACTAACGGGCTATAGCCATGAACCCGAAAAAACGAGGCACAAAATATAGTGTCCGATTTGAACCGTCGCGTCGGTATTTTGTATAAAACCTTTTTCCCGGGTTCTTTTTCCCGGCATCTTATCGTCCAAATTGTGCTATTTCGCAAGCTTTTCCCGGCCCACGTGGAGATAAATAAAAATAGGCCCGGGCACAAACAAACAAGTCGCCCCCCCGGGCTCCCTTATCTCCCGATTTCCGTTTACGGTCCCCGGGCTTTGTTTAATTCCCCGAAAAAATGAATAAACCCTCGAATTTGCGGGCGGCAAATCGGATGGACCACCCGCGGCAATGTAGCCGCCTTTGGAATCATTCAAAGTCGGCATAAATAACGATTGATATACATACTTATCTAATAAAGATATCAGTTTTGCAAAAAAACATTCAACGACGCGGTAAAGTGGGCGTGTTCTAAATGTGAAGGTGGGCGCCCCAACCGACGCCTTACCTACTGTAGTTGTATTATTAGTTGCTTTATTCAAAACAATTCTTAGATTAGATAGTAGTAGTATCTATGAACAAAAAAGTAGGTACGTTGGATCTACTAACAACAAATAAGTATCACAGCTTACTGTGTAAGTATAATCTGATTAAGTACCTCATACCTTGAGGTGCTGCTTGGATTGTCGCAAAGGCAGAATCTGTCTACCGTGGGTTTCTGACTCGAATAGCGAATTTATTTTTACAATTCCGTAAAAAGTTTAGTGCCGCTTCCGCGGCCGACACCATGGTGCTGCCAGTGGTGGCCGACATTCGCCTATATGAATAATTGAGCAGCTCAGAGCTGCATATTATCTGTGTCGCACGGTTTTGTCGAACGCTCGCGAGGTCGTCTCGCGTGGAATATTTTATTTGGCAGCACCTGGGCGCATTGAAAAAGTAAGCGTTCGTGGAAATGGACGGTCTAGAAAAATTTTAAAAATATATATTTTTGGTGGCGATGGGCTTTGACTAACTAATTCGGAAAATAATATATATCTTGACTTGGAAATTTTAAAAAGTTATTTACAATGCTTTAAAGAGGCCTTTACAATGCTAACATCTCTGCGAATGTGAGTCAGGAGCAACACAGATAGATAGAAACTATACTGCAGCTGGCTTTGTCTCACTCACAGAAATAGATAGACTATTGTTGAAATAAATAACAAAATTCAATATTAAATTAATAGTTTTAAGTTTCTGTCGGTGTCTACTATTATTAATTAGTGTCTGTATTTAGATGCTATCGCGAAATAGTTGTGCAGGTATATTTTACCATGTATTTATCGCACAATTACTTTAAGAAAAATATTAGATATGTATAATTGTCTAAAAAACTACAATAAATTAAACTTTCTAAATAAAGACAAATAAATAGCTAGTTTACGGCTGTGTAGTTATACTTAGTAGATAAAATAACGAGATTTTCAGCCAGAAAGGTTTATATTAACTTCTTTTTATAATAACAAGCTTTCGGTCTACTTCGTAACCTTCATCAGGGCTAGAAATTTTTTTAAATTATTAGAAAATATTGAGAAAAGGTTGAAATTTTACTCACAATTATGTTGAAGTTTTTCCAATATTAAAACCAGATAGATTTTAGGTTGAAAAGGACCAGAAAAAGGTTTTTATATAATTTCATCTGAAAATTTATACCGTCAATTTTGTTTCTAATTGTTTTTTTTGTAAATAAGGTAATTTAGTTTCAAAAAACAAAAGATAAATTTATGATAAGTAAAATGCTTTTTAGATTATCATCATTAAAGGGCATATAACCTTTTTATTCCTTTAATGAGGAAAACCTAAAAAACATTTTTTCTTATCATAAATTTATCTTTTGTTTTTTGAAACTAAATTACCTTATTAACAAAAAACAATTACAAACAAAATTGACGGTATAAATTTTCAAATGAAATTATGTAAAAACCTTTTTCTGGCCCTTTTCAATCTAAAATCTATCTGGTTTTAATATTGGTAAAACTTCAACATAATTGTGAGTAAAATTTCAACCTTCTCTCAATATTTTCTAATAATTTTAAAAAATTTCTAGCCCTGATGAAGGTCACGAAGTAGACCGAAAGCTTGGTATTATAAAAAGAAGTTAATATATACCTTTCTGACTGAAAAACTCGTTATTTTATCTACTAAAGACAAATATATTTGGACTAATAAAATCATGGGACACCGCTAATAGGTTCCACCGGTATCCGGAGTCTTGACCGGAGCCCGACTCCGGTTTCCTGGCCTGCCCAGATTCCGGAGTCGCGGGCCCCTCGGCAAGCGGGATCGAACGGCGGGAACAGCAGCGCCGGCCCCGGGATCAATACCCGGCTTTCGGGGGATTTTGGGGGCCGCGCGCCGCGTCCGGGCCCTCCTAGAGCCGGTCCTGCGAGGTGAACCACTCTTAACGATTTTTTTTTTTTCAAATAAAAAATTTCACCTTGAAAAAATCCCAAGCCGGCCCTGTCTCAGCCTTGATTCGTGCCGGGCGGGCGCTCCGACCGACTGCGCCAGTTAGGAAGTGTAACAACTCCAAGAAATTGGAAGTACAGTCGTGTCAGTACAACTACAAGAGACTATTCTCTTCTTGCTTATGGATATACCCGAAGATGGAAAAATGGGATGTCGAATAAAAATGCGACATGGTTTATCATAATATAATCTCGTTTGTTATAGTATACAGGGTATCCCAACGAAAACTTAACCCCCCCAAAAATTCGAAAACCGAACAATACTTGGAAATTCGCCGAGACCCGTCGATTTTTGTTTTTTAATCCCTAGCAACCCCAACTTTAAAATTTCAAATGGAACTACCCCCCTTGTGGCGCATCATTTTAAAGCCCTTTTTATTGCGAATACAGTGATGTATCGTTTTTAGAATTATGTTGAGATTTGACAGAATTATTTTCTAAAAACGGAAAGTTGACAATCCACTGTACGCGTAGTAATTTTTTTATCTACTACACACGACCAAATTACCTAGTTTTTATTGACGTGTCGATCAGTTTACAAAAAAGTCACAAATGAAAAAGCTGAAGCAAAACAAAAAAAGTTCAAACGAATTCAAACCTTATATCTTTTTAAAATATGTAACAAAAAGTCACTGTCACAAAAAGGTCCCCGTTTTTTGCTTGTAACTACGAAATCGTTAGTTTCAGCCTGCTATTGAAAGTGTAAACGTGTTTTTGAAATGGTTTAATCTATCATGGAAAGGTTAGAAATTGTTGCAATTCGTGCTGTAGCTTTAGCGCAATCATGATTTCGATAACAAATTGCAACAATTTCTACCCTTTCCGCGATAGAATAAACAAACCATTTCGAAAATACGTTTCCACTTTCAATAATAGGCTGAAAGTAACGATTTCGTAGTTAGAAGCAAAAAAACGAAAACTTTTTTGTGACAGTGACTTTTTGTTACATATTTTTTGTTTTGCTTCTACTTTTTAATTTGTGACTTTTTTGTAAACTGATCGAGACGTCAATAAAAACTATGTAATTTGGTCGTGTGTAGTAGATAAAAAACTTAATAGTGGCGGGCAATTGTGTAGAAATTACTACGCGTACAGTGGATTGTCAACTTTCCGTTTTTAGCCAATAATTCTGTCAAATCTTAACATAATTCTAAAAACGATACATCACTGCATTCGCAATAAAATGGGCTTTAAAATGATACGCCACAAGGGGGGTAGTTCCATTTGAAATTTTAAGTTGGGGTTGCTAGTGATTGGGGGGATGAACATATCGGGTTGGCTTGACTGTCAAAAAAGCTCCCCCCAAAAACAAAAATCGACGGGTCTCGGCGAATTTTCAAATAATATTCGGTTTTCGAATTTTTTTGGGGGGGGGGTATATTACAGTAAACAGGTTTATGTGTTCCACGAGAAAATTTGTCCAGTTGTATTTTGTCCGGACTATTTGCCATTTATGCAAGCGTGCGTCAGCCTGTACGCTTACGCAAACCGTTAACGAAGAAGGCCGTGGCGTCACTTAGGTCGGACGAAAGCGCACGTGAGCTGGATGTACACAGAACCTCTCACAAAAAAATATTTGCCTGAAAGTTACTAGCCGTGTGTACTTCCACTAAATTTGTTATTTTTACGTTGGGAAAACAGGCAGTACAAAAACCCTTTCTACTTCCTTTTAACGAATATAACAGCGACCTTTTTCGGTGTGGGTATCGATTACTGTTGGCAGAAATTACAACGAGCTAAAACATATACAATAACAACTAGGTCGTATAAATTGAACGAGAGGATTTTTTACAGGTATAGGTTTTTCGCTCCATACCTTTGGCCTTACGGGCGTGCGGGGAGAATAAAGAATTCATGGTGGGCTCCAGCGGAGGCGGTAAACTTCCGCGTATAACAGCTCTGATTACACGCACGTGTGTGCTCCAGATTGCCGATAAATATTGCATACCTATCCATTATTTAGAAGCGGGTTTTAATGGATGCCAACGATGGTTCCCCACATAGGAGTTCGGCAAAACCGAGATATTAGGTTCGCCGAGGCAGTCATAACCCCCTTCAAACAATTCAAACGGGAGTCTAAGAAAATATATTCAAGTAAATACTTAAAAAATCCTAGCTTTAATACATTGTACATACTGAGTCATTTTCGATGGTTTTATGGGGTATCTCCGTTATTTGTATAGATAGAAAAAAACAAGGTAGGTGTTCATGAGTTAATTTTTTGAGATATTTACGATCCTCAAAACAGATCTCTGATATCTCCAATACTTTAGGAGATACAGGGCGTTTTTGAAATTTTTGCAATTATCATAGCTCATTTGTTTTTAAACCTATATATTTCGTTGAAAACGCTTTATACACACTTTTTTACGTAGAATCCATTGGAGTAAACAGTTTTTCTATAAAATAGTTATTTATGTACCAAGGCACTGAAGTTGAATTATTAAGTTGAACTTCAGTGCCTTGGTAGGTAAAATAACTATTTTTTAGAAAAACTGTTTACTCCAATGGATTCTACGTAAAAAAGTGCGTATAAAGCGTTTTCAACGAAATATATAGGTTTAAAAACAAATGAGCTATGATAATTGTAAAAAAATAGCAAAAATTTCAAAAACGCCCCGTATCTCCTAAAGTATTGGAGATATCAGAGATCTGTTTTGAGCATCGTAAATATCTCAAAAAATTAACTAATGAACACCTACCTTGTTTTTTCTTTCTATACAAATAACGCAGATACCCCATAAAACCATCGAAAATGACTGAGTCTGTACAACGAAAACCAGTGGGTTTTCGATATATGTTTATAGGAAAAAAAATCATCTTATTTTGACTATTTCCATGGGTACTAAAAGTTAGGGAGACAATGTTTGATATCACAAATACCACGTAAATTGCCGTAAGACGAATTTTTGCAAAATTATTCATTCAAACTACTCCGTATTCCATTAGACCTATGTCGCTCTAACGAACCTTACGAAGCCCCGTCCATCGCTGTAACGAACCTTACGAAGCCCTCTCCATCGCTCTATCGAACCTTACGAAGCCCCTCTTGCTATACCCACAATTTTGCATTTTAAACAGCACAACCATACAAATTAGAACCTTTTACGCCCCGGCATTAAAAAGTATCCCGCCCGGGTGAGCATTTTAGCGTAGGTGCGATCACTTCCCCAAATAATCCACCCCAGGCAGTAAAGTCTCGACTTTACGAGCTTCCAGCTCACCTCCGCGGCGTAGGTAAGCAAATTAAGCGGAGTACCTACGTTTTGATATTTAATTTTCGGCGGGTTTGGGGGCGGGGGGTGGGGGACGCCTTCCCCAACGCCATTTCACGTGCCGCTGGCTGCGAGTGGATCCCCTGGCGGCGATAAACTTCGGGGAAGGCCCCGTGCGGATTTTTTAATCATCGTTAGCATTAATTTTTGGAGGAGACGGTCGAGATCCTCGCCTATCGGTGCGTTCGTCAACTACGTCCATCGTTAAAAAAGAAAAGGAGAAGGCAGCGATCGTCAGGAAATAATATACCATACGATATATATTTATATTTAATATCATAGACAGGTGTTAACTAACACTTGGTTCAGGTTCTGTAGCGAAAAAACCAATTAAAAATTAAATCGATCTGTTTGCACAGACAATATTAAGATACGTCTGTTATTCACCAAATATACCACCCCTCCAGCCTAGTGTTACGTTGAAAGGAGGAGTATATTGTCTGCGACATCTACTTGATTCAGTTTTTATTGCAACATTAAATTCAGTTTTTGGACGATAAATTACACGTTATGAACACAGCAATGCACAGGAGTAGGTTAAAGGTTAAACTGAAGCATGTAAATTGCATAATTATTGTGAAAATACAGTGTGTCCCTATTTGATACTGGACACCTCCGAAATGCATGAAGGTCAAGGAAAACATATATATCTACATACAGTGTCCTCCGTTTTATTTTGAAATTTAATTTTGGGGTTACCTTTTGCTTTAAAAAAGATGAAAAATGGCCCACTCAAACGTGGTCATGTGAATGGGTTTAATTGTTAAAATATCAAAAAGTTGTACTTGAAAAAGTTGTTTCTTTTTCAATTTTACGTAAGTGTGCCAAATTTGAACGCTCTACTAAAATATTTAGTTTTTTGCAAATTTTTAATATTTATGAAATTTCTGAAAATTTTAAAAATTCGAAACTTCGTTTAGCTTTATCATTCTATTAAGTTTTTATTACTAATTACCGATAAGAATAGGTATTTTTCAAAAGAAAATGATATTTACGCTTTAAAATTCTGATATGTTTGTTGCAAAGTTGATGTACCGTCTAGCATTTGGGGTATAAATCTAGTTACATTACGTTTCCCAGTTCTAAATTGATGCCAAAATAATAATAAATTAAAATATCATCAAACTATTTTACGTATCAAGCAAAATTCTTGACTTTTATGGAACAAATAATAATTATTACCTTTAAGTTTAATTTCACATTAATCGATATCGATGAGTAGGCCATGGAGAGAATAGAAGCAATTGTTTTTATTTGACCGTTTGATAACTGTCAAATAAAAACAACTGTATTGGATCTTTTCATACCAACACTTTGAGTGGTCTTGTTGACCATTCGACTATTTTGAGGGGATTCCACAGCACACTTGACTTGGCAACTGCCTTTGAAATTCCTATTTTGTTCAACTTTTGCACTCTGTAGAATGGGAGTCCCTGTATATTTTCTGTTCAAATTTGATATGTGGGGGTTTTGGGGTGTCCTGATTAAGGATGTTGTGTGATAATTATTTAAATAAAAAAATCGCTACATTATATGTTTGAAAGTAGACACTCTGTATGTTTCCGAGGTGTCCGGTATCAAATTGGGACACACTGTAGATCGTCCCGTGATCGCCTTTTATTTTAATCGCCACTTTCCGTCGTTTGCAGGCAAGGGCCGGCTGTACCAGGCGTACAGCCTGAGCGGCTCCGACGAGGACTCGCCCGGCGGCGGTGGGCGGAGCTTCGGCGGCAGGGGCGGGGCCAGGTACCAGCGCCCGCCCTACCAGCGGGCGGGGGGCGGGGCCGCCGGTCTCAGCGACACGCCCACCTCGGACAACAACAGCGACGACGCGACGCTGACCGATTCGGAGCTGGCGCTGGCCAGGGACTCGACGCTACTAGTCCACAACGGTGAGTGTCGGGGGTCTCTGGACCGTCACATGGAAAAAGTACCGCAATTAAAGAAAAACGAAGTCGACGGTGGACGTAATTTCGGGGAGGGGGCTCGTTATCACATCTGCATATAAATAGAAATATTATAAAAGTTCGCGGGGCTGCCGACGGGGCGCTGGCGTGGTCGCATTAAATTTTAACACCCGGTGTGGCGGATTCGCGCTAGGGGCCGCTTGCGTCGGTGCTTAGCCCGAAAATTATTAATATGGAGGGACGTGGCGAGAGCTCGCGTACAATTTTACACTCATTTTTAGAGAGGCCACGCAAGACAAAACTATACCAATTGTAATAAATGTTTCCATCAGATTTCAATTGGTTTTGCACTCAGGGGTAAAGAAAAAGGCTACTTACCAAATTACGAAATAAAACTTTTGATTACCTAGTTTATTTTAGCACTTATTTTACATGTTAAGGCCACAGGTAAATAAATCATGGTTTAAAGTATTGGGTAAATGTTCGAGTTTAGACTTTTGGTGGAGGCGCTAGTATTAACTTTACTCTGTAACACTCGAATTATTCCCACCATTTCCTTCCCACACCCATGTTCGGTTTTTAAATATCCTGATCCCAGCTGATGACTTTGACTATCTTTATAACCTAAAATATGCTTTTTATCTACGTTGCCACAGAAATACTCCAAACATGTTTCCCCCAAAGGATAGAAGATATATCTTATTCGTAAATTACATTTATGCTTAGACAAGGAAAGAGAGAGAGGACACCGCGCTTGTCTACCTCGCCATGTATAGATTTTGTTGCGTCGTTTTCAACGTCGGCCATTTTATATGTATCAAACAAAGCGAGTACTTTGTGAGTTAATTTCGCGAATTTGTGAATAAAGAGTAACAGTGATTAAGGTGAAAATATACTCTTATGATGGTGAATTGTTCAACGTTTGGTTGCAAAAGCAGAAGTGAAAAGCAAGAGCCCGGGATTTTGTTTCACAGGTAAATATTTAACAAGCTACCTTTGAAAGATGCCCTAAAACTTTATTTTTTCTCAATATAATTTCATCAAATTCATTATACCTTTTAGTATAGTAACGTGCATTGTACTGTTTTTAAATAGGACCAATATAATTAGTTTTTAACATCGCTTTTATTAAAAAAATTCTTAATTCAATATTATAGTTATATTATAGGCGTGCATTATTTATTTTATTTGATTGATTCGAAATCGCCACAAACAAATATATTTCAGCACTTAACACTAGCTTTACATTTGTGAAATTATCTGCAAATAAATACCAATATTTCAAATTACATGTAAGTCAAAATTAACTACCTTCTCATTTTTACCTTTTTTGTGGTATTGGCTAAAAACGCGTTCCATGTTACGCCACTGGCCTGTCGTGCGATGTGGCAGTCGGTAACACTGGTGCGAGCGCTGTTAGCTGTCCTCTCTCTTTCCTAAGTTACGAATAAGATATATTATCATATGTCCTTTGGAAAAAAATATTCTGGAATATTTCTGTGACAACGTACATCAAGGGGAAATTTTAGGTTATAAATATAGTCAAACTCAACTTCAAAAACTGAACATGACTGAAGGTGTGGGAAGGGAATGGCGGGTATTCGAGTTTTAGAGATTAAAATTATTACCCGCGCCTTCACCAAAAATCTAAAACATTTTAAATGCGCCCGTAACACATAAAATAAATGCTAAAATAAACTAGGCACTTCAAATTTGGTAAAATAGTGTTTTTTGCGTGTCTGTTTCTTTCATGTCGGTGTTTAGTTTAGGTAAATATATTATAGACAAGACATTGTATGTAAAATATTTGTCACTTTAACATTATAGAGAAAAAATCGTTTTAATTGAAACAGAGCAATGGATTTCAGTCTGATAATCATATTTATAACATTAGTACGTAATGGAAATATAACTTTTTTATATTACTTTGTGAAGTAAACCGAGGACAACTACAATACTTCACGCAAACTTTCTCAAAAGATTTTTTCCTATATATTGTTTGCTTCTTTTCAAAACTCCCAAGGCTTGACGCGCCCGCCCCCGAGCTTCTAATTACTAAAACTTTTATTTTTATTCTCCAACTTTTATACTTTATTTGTTCCCAATGTAAATACGAAATTCTCAATTAAAAACTCGTCCAATTTACTCGAGAAACTGTGCACCTCCAAGATAAATCGTGATTATTATGCGGCAGTTCTCTCTTTAACGGATTCTTTTATATTACCATAAAACTTCCTCTTTTTTTACGTCGACGGTAAGTGTGTATTTAGATCTGGAGAGTCGGCCGTTCAGAATAAATGAAAAAGTTGCCATGGTGAGAATCCAATCATGCAAAAGTAAAATGAGCTGTTTCGCAGAAAATTATCCGCGGGGGATGGATAAAACTTTTCGTTTAATTTATGTACGACTCGGAAATATTGGTATTGCGAGCAGTGGCGGATCTACGGGAGGGCTACAGGGGCTATAGCCCCCCCTTACCGTAAGGTAGGCACTTAAAAAATATGTCTGGCAATTAGAGATGGTGTGGAACTACGTTTTCTTGGAATAGGTACAACCTGTTCCAGTTCCAGGCAATACCTGTTCTTAAAAAACCTAGTCTTCTAAGGCCGTGGTCCGAATCGCGCTGTCAGTGCTTACAGCGCTCAGATCGTTTACAACAGGTTCGATTTGATTCATTCGCTGACAATTCGTTTCGGACCGGTTGTAAATGCGCTGGCAGGAACATGCCATTTTAAGGTTATGTGGGCGTGAAGGTCGCAAAGTACCTATTATTATTGAATATTGAATCATTGATAAATATTGCTTCCGTGTCTAAAGAGGGTACGCTAAATAGTTTTATAGTACAAATTTAAAAATTTGGTGAACGTAATGGGATTGGGACAGGGCCCGGCACAGAACACGGGTCCAGTCACCGCCTTCACCGATCAACAGTTCACGTTGACAGTTGTTCTATTCTATTACTACGAGTAGAGCGGAACTGGAACAGCGGAACGGAACTGAACGAAACTAAGAATATTAATGTATTAATAGTATTGTATTTTAATGAATAAAATGAATAAAAAATGTGTTTCCTATTTTATTACAAAATTTCGGAAATAGAAGCACCTCCCTTGACTCCAGCCTAGATCCGCCACTGATTGCGAGGGAAGAAATAAAGAGAAAAGTCTAACAACAGCTGTATTCTCTTCATTCGTTTCTTTTCTGATGGAGGAATATCTACAAGTCACACGTTTCCATGTGTGCCCTCTGCATAATTCATCGTCCAAACTCGAAACAACAACGACCCCCCCCCCGAAACAATCTCTTGTCCCCCTTTTCTAATCCCACTCTTAACTAAAATCTATTAACCGGGCAGCTTTTTATCCGCCCTCCCATCTCCGAACTGCTACCCCAGATATAATTATGGGCAACAATGTCGCCCATCCGGCGACGCCGCGCGCTGACGCCGCATCCAATCAGTTTCGTCATCGAGATGAGGCCGAAGCGATAAGAAATTGATGAATAGGGTTGAGCCATATATAGGATTAGGGCCTGGCGGGGTCGATAGGGGGGAGAGGGCTTGTCCCCCATCCCCCATTTGTAGCCCTAACAAGGTCGGCTCAAGCCTTTCACGAGGTTTTGCACGGCGACGAGTCGGGCGAAGGAATTGTAAGCGATTGATACCGAGATGGATCAAATGTTGGCTAGAATCCATATTTTTTGACGCGTCGACGTTTCGTCAACGTTTCGTAACGTTTTTTTCACGCGTTGACCTTTCGTTGATGCATTTTTCATGGGGTTTCTTGATGTTCCATGGGATTCATGATATTCCATGGGGTTCCATGGGGTTTCATGACGGTATCGCCCCCATACGTCCTGCATATACTTGCTCAACAAGCCTCGAAGGCAAACTAGATTCGAATAAAAATCCACCACTCTTCGCCCTTATTATTAAACCTCCCCGAACCCCTCAAAAAATTCCGCTCCGATTCAATTCGCTTAGCTTTCGTAATGAACGGCACTCGGCGGATCCCAAATAAAATTCACCCGCCGCAATTTAGACCTGAAAGGGCTATATTCTATGATAATTCGTTTCTTTCGTCGGTACTTCAAACGGTTAGATTTTCAATTTTCCCAGCCGGTCGGCCGCGCCATCGATAATCGGTACGGGATAATTCCGCCTTTGAGGGCGCGGCGGGAGGCCCCAAAGGGTTTGATTAAATTTATATTTTTCAGAGGGATAAGCGGATCATGTCGACTGAGACGACTGACTCGGGACTAAGCGGTATTGAGCTCGCGGAGGCTCTTAGAAGGTCTTGGATGAGTTGGTGGGGTTTGCGGCCTTCGAGTTTTAATTAGAAATTCGTGATTGGTTGACTGTACACAGTCATACTGGACGTAATCAACGTTACCGAGCAGAGGAAACACGTGCGATCGATTGTGTCATTGTTTTTAACCGACTTCAAGAAAGGAGGAGGTTATCAATTCGGTTGTATTTTTTTTTTATATTTGTTTCCTCAGAACTCCGTCATTTATAAACCGATTTGGACAATTCTTTTTTTATTTGAAAGGGGATGATTCTCTTTTTATTCGAAAGGGATTACTTTAGGAGTGGCCCCATTTAAATTTGAAGAAAAAATTCCACCCGTAAGGGTGGAAAATAGAGGATGAAATTTCATATTAGACCGATTTCGATGATTCTTTCTTTATTGGAAAGGGGGTACCTTAGATGTGGTCCGATTTAAATTTAAAGAAAAAATTCCACCCCTAAGGGTAGACAAATAGGGGATGAAAGTTCATATTGGACCGATCTGGGGTGATTCTTATTTTATTAGAACGGGGTGACCTCAGGGGTGGTCACATTTAAATTTGAAGAGAAAAATTTCAATCCTAAGAGTGGACAAATAGAGGATGGAATTTAATATTGGACCGATTTCGATAATTCTTAATAATTTACTAAAAAATAAGAAATAAACAAGTTTTAACAAAAAAATTAAAACCGACTTCAAAAATTTGCCCGTATGCACATTCCACTAAAAATAAAAAAAAAATAACAAAAAATAACACCGATTTCACAAATTTGCCCGTATGCACATTTCAACTAAAATTTTAAAAATATTTTTCTCTTTCTGAATTGAGTTATCTTTGGAGTCGGTGACAGTAAGTTATGATGTATGTAGGATATGATGTATTCATACCTAAATAGATTTAAATTCTTTGCCTTGACCGTCACCAAATCCAAAGATAACTCAATTTAGAAAGAGAAAAATATTTCTAAAATTTTAGTTGAAATGTGCATACGGGCAAATTTATGAAGCAGCCAGGTGTTATTTTTTGTTAATTTTTAGTGGAGTGTGCATACGGGCAAATTTTTGAAGTCGGTTTTAATTTTTTTGTTAAATTTTTTTTATATAAACAGTGTCTACTTTCAAACATAATAAGTATACAAATCTATAAAATCTTTATTTTTGGCGATCGTCATCATAGTTGAATAGTCAACAGGACCACTCAAAGTGTTGGTGTGTAGAGATCCAGTACAATATTATACAGGATGTTTGTATCTGGGTGTATTTGTAAAATATAGAATTTATAATCAATAGATCCTTTACTTTTTACATGTTGGTTGATATAAAAAAATTAAATAAATCACTTTCGTGTTTATTGTCAGTTTTTCAATAAGTCCAGGATGCTCTACACCCCGATAAAGTTTAAAAATCTCTTGCCAGCGGTACATCTACATCTACGATTGCATAATATACAATTGCGCACTAAACTTGTCCCCCAACATATCTTTCTAATGGCAATTATTACCAACCGTCACGTCCTAACCTAGAAAAACCGTTCCGATTGCGTCAGCCCGACACCCTCCCCATTAATATCGCTAAATAATTACCCAAATTTCTTGATATTCGCCACGCTACCAGAGGCACCCCCCCTAGGCCGCGCTGTCAGCTTAGCTTTCGTAATGAAATTACCGCACGGCCGGTCACTATTGACTGAGCTAATGCTGGACAAAAGGACACGTGACCGACGCGGGCGCTACGTCAATGTGTTTCGAATCGACGAAACCCAGTGGCGCGGTATTAGTCTAGACTACAGAAATGTTGCAAAGAACACATCAACACATGCGACTCTAGATTCTTGATAACTGACAATTGAAAACGACCAATACCAATAAAGCTCCTAAAAATACAACTTCGCCGGCTTATCTTTTGTAAACTCAAACTTTCCTTTAATGCCATTATTTGTGAGGTTTCCCCACTCCCCTGGCAACACACGACCTCTTATCGCTAGCACCCTCGGTATACGAAGCTAAGCTAACACCCAGGGCGATATCTTTGTACGTGTATAGACCGTCTTTCAATGTGATTTATTTCATGTGCCGAATGCGAATTGATCGCTATTTGATAAGAAAGGATCTGGCGAATTAAAAAGTTGGTATAGGGTGAGACACACTCCCAGGGCATTATCAGAATGATAACTGGATGCATATTTCATATTGTTATTAGATTATAAAATATTTCGAGGTATTTTCGAGAAGATAGATACATTGTTTTTGCCACTTTAGAACGATGTTGGTGGTTACAAAGCCATTTTCAGCTTGTTACCCGTCATTATTTTTATGAGCTCTCACTGTTTAACAAGCCATTATCTCAATCCCACAATCCCAAGCACACACACATTCGTATCTCAGTTTTATTATCTCGCTTGCTCTAGAAGCCGAACATTAAGTCTCCCAAATACTTTTTCTAACTGCCTTTCTTTTGTGTGCCTGGCTTTTTTGTTTGTTCGAGAGCCTACACTCGATGCGGAGATTAGTTTAATCAAAATCAAACATAAACACGCAAATATAAGGTCTGCTTGTGTACTTTGATAGGAATAGGGGCGTAAGTTAGATTGTTATCGGCTTAAGCCTGAGCCCCAATAGGAAATGGGGTAATCCTATAGTGCGTGGAAGGCTTAATTTTTGAGCGCAGTTGACATGTGAAGGGGCTTTGGTTTTTTTTATGGCGTCCCATGAGATTTGGGGGATAGTTTGTTCCCCAGAGTATCATACGTTACAATAGAAATCTTGAAGCGAGATTTATCATTTAGTCACTGACAAACATACCCTGCTTTTAACACATTTTTTATACAGAGTAGCTAGACATTTGCGTCTATTCATGAATGTTCAAATTAAAAAATCTTGTATGTTTTTCAGATAACCATGTATCGATATCGGAAATTAGTGATATAGCGTAATTGCTGTGGATATACATGCTCTAAACGAGTTTTTCGCACTACCACCATAATTTGGTCATTTTTTCGGGCCAGCCAATTTTGCATTGATCATGAATATACGTAACGCATTGGATCGGTGTTGGGATTATTGAATTTTTTATGGGCATACGGGTCTCTGTTATTGCGTTTTTGCCACTTTATGTCCAGCGCAAAAATTACCCAATAGCCAACAAGTGTTGCGCACGACATTTTTTCCACGACCGTCTATTGCAATTGACACACATGCTGAAAATGTTTTTATGGCGATTATGACGAATGCGATTTAAATTTTAAAATTGAAAAATAGTTATGTGCATACAACTTTTTAATAATAATTAATATTGTGCATAAAGCATATTATATCCGATTCAACGAACGAATGTAATTGATTAGACAAAGTCGAACTGCAAATAAAATTTATTTATTTTACAAAAAACTGCTTCCGGCTAAAAGTAATATTCAGTAGAAAATTTAATTAAAAAATATGTATTATTTCAGTGGAAGCTCAAATAAATGCATCTAGATAGGTATTAAATTATTGTTTTCGCCCGATTTGGTATTTATTTAAAAATAAATAAATTCTATACAAGATGAGTCTTCGACTATTCCACGGCTTGCTATCGATGCCATTTTTTGAAAAATGCTATTAGGGATTTTTTATTTGAAATCTGGCAAAGTAGCTTTATTCAGTACACCCTGAACCCCCAGTGTCCCAAGTTTTATTAACATACTTCGCCGACTAACATTTCTACAGGGCCTTAAAAATAGAGGAAATTTATTTGTGCTCCAGGAATTCAATTTATAAAATAAATTCCTCTTAGATTTCCTTCTGTAGAATAGTGCAATTTTCGGCAATGCCCCTAATGGACCCGGTAATTAATAAAAGCGATTAACTGGCGATTGCCTTTGTATATCAATTACTGTTCGCACCTACTTAATTTAATTACCTAAATCTAGCAATTAATTTATCTCGCACTAGTTAAACTAGGCGCCATTAATATTAATCCAATAAAACTTGACAGTAACTTGTGTTAGCAGTTTAACTATTATATAATTTCTGGCCAAATGATCAAATTAATTTCGCTATACCCCTGAGTCGGCGTTTATTAACATTCTACTTTAGATTTGCTAAAGATCCAAAAGTGATTTTATAGAAATACTTTCAGTGTCAAAAGAAGATGAATGAAACATAAAACGGAACAGTACATTTGCCAAGAATTCCATTACGTATTTCTGAAATTTAATCAACCTTTTTACATTCTTGTTCACTGGACCGTTTGCATCCTGTTGATGAGCGATTTCCAAATTACGTGACAGCACCGACATCGGATTTTGTTTTTATTCACATTTCTTAGATATAATATCTGCAAAAATTCAATTCGGTCGTAAACCTATTCCACGAAAATCGTTACGATTTGGCATGTATTGAGGAAATCTGCGCATTTCGAGCAATACATTTATTCCCATGTGGTTTGGGACGTAAAGTTTTATAATAAAATTTTGAGCGTATAATATAAGAAATCCCCAAAATGTCCCCCGAGTGACTGATGATAAGATCGACAATCTTAAATTTATTCGGAGAACCCACAGGGCCATTGAAAGGACTACAGGATAACCAACCTACCACGACTCATATAAATATACTTGCAATATAAACGTCTGAATGGCATATTTGTAAAGTCATGTAAATTAAAGTTTCAACCTTAGACAAGGAAAAGAGAGAGGACACCGCGCTTGCATACCTTGATTTTGTTACGTTGTTTTGAACGGCAGCCATTTTATATGTGGCAGACAAAGCGAGTACGTTGTAAGTTAACTTCGTGAATTTGTGAATTAATAGCAACAGTGATTAAGGTGAAAATATACTCTTACGATGGTGACTTTGTCAGCGTTTGGTTGCAAAAGCAGAAGTGAAAAGCAAGAGCCCGGGATTTCGTTTCACAGTTAAATATTTAACAAGGTACCTTTGGAAGATGCCGTAAAACTTTATTTTTTCTCAATATAACTTCTACAAATTCCTTCTATCTCTTAGTATGGTAAAATGCATCGTTTTGTTTGTAAATAAGACCAATATAGTAATTTTTTAACATCGTTTTTATTGAAAATGTCTTAATTGATTATGATAGTTCCATAACATATGGCCTGGTTTCCATGGGCGTGCATTATTTATTTTATTTTTATTGATTCAAAATCGCCACAAATAAATATATTTCAGCACTTTACACTAGCTTTACATTTGGGAAATTATATATATTTCAAATTAAATGTAAGTCAAAATTAACTACCTTTTAATTTTTAACACTTTTTGTGATATTGTCGTGCCATGTGGCAGTCGATAACACGGCCGCGAGCGCTGTTAGGCGTCCTCTCTCTTTCCTTGTCTAAAATTTCAACGCTATTTTATTTTTTTTTGTCAAGAAGATCGCTGTATTGTCACATACAGGATGAGTTTTGTTCGATGCCCACTATGGGGATCTCGGAAACTAGCAGAGCTAGAACAAATGTTAAGTGGGGAAAGAATTGCAGTTTTGAATGCTCAATCTAATGCCCCTTTCGGATTTTAAAAAAGTTCACGGCTCACTAGATATTTTGAAAAAGTGATTTTTTGCTATTTCTTGAGATCTATGTAGCTCCGTTATTTCTGATTATACAGAAAAACTGTGGAGACAATAATTGTAGATGATTTTGGGCTTAATAAGATAATCTTTTCCAATTTTTTATGGGGTTTGTGATTTTTGAGATATGACATAAACTTTTGTTTTTTTAATTGTAAATCATAGTTGGCTGTGGCCTTATAAAATCGGCCATTTTTTGAGCTTTCCAAAGATATAATACTCGGCATAGTTACTACAAAAAATTATAGAGCTATGGCTAATTTTCTGTTTTTTTTTTTAAATTTTACATAGTCAGCCATGGAATACTTTCATAATTACATTCTATTGTATAATAAGACATACTTCAAACTTTCAAATATTTTATTTTTAGCTGGTGACAAAATGTAACAAAATAAAACAAAAATTGTCATGATTGAGCTCCACCACATAATTACTTGCCCGTAAGAAATTACCTAGATCAGCTCTATCCAAATAGTTGGAAAGGGAGAAATATTACAATTTCCTGGCAGTCCCGATCCCCCGATTTGTCTGTTTTGGATTTCTTTTTGTGCTATGGGGACAGTACAAAATAAAGTATGAGACAATTGTTAAATTAAGAGCAGCTGTTTTAGAACCAATTGCCAGTATTGACAGGCGCTCTCTAAGAAAGGCGACAAATTCAGCTTTAAAAAGATGCAATATTTGCATAAATAATAATGGTGGATTGTTTGAACACCTTTTTTATTTTAAAAGGTGACCTTTTAAAATAATAATAATTTGAATTTGAGTTTTTTAATTTTTGTTTTATTTTCTTACATTTTGTTACCAGCTAAAAACAAAATATTAGAAAGTTTTAAGTATGTCTCATTATAAAATAGAACGTAATTATGAAAATATTCCATGGCTGACTATGTGAAAATTTAAAAAAAAATCAGAAAATTAGCCATAGCTCTTTTATTTTTTGTAATAACTATGCCGAGTATTATATCTTTGGAAAGCTCAAAAAATGGCCGATTTTATAAGGCCACAGCCAACTATTATTACATTAAAAAACAAAAGTTTATGTCATATCTCAAAAATCACAAACAACATAAAAAAATGGATCAGATTATCCTATTAAGCCCAAAATTATCTACAATTTTTGTCTCTACAGTTTTTCTGTATAATCAGAAATAACGGAGCTACAGAGATCTGAAGAAATAGCAAAAAGTCACTCTTTTCAAAATATCTAGTGAGACGTGAACTTTTTTAAAAATCCAAAAGGGGCATTAGATTGAGCATTCAAAACCGCAATTCTTTCCCCATTTAACCTTTGTTCTAGCTCTGCTAGTTTCCGAGATCCCCATAGTGGGCATCGAAAAAAACTTACCCTGTTTAACTCAATATCGAAGTTAGGACCTTACGTATGACGTGATCAAGGTGCCGCGACGTTGCCAGATCGAAGGCTAGCGTCGCGAAAATTCGCGGTGGCGAATTTTCAGTGTCGAGGAACGACGTCGCCTCCCCAGATCCACCGTCATATTTTATAAAAAGGAAAGACTTCTGGGACCCGCGGAGAATGAATAATAGCGCCGCAGGCAGGGGGGGCGCCGGTCACGTGGGCGCCGGGGCGCTTTTTTGTGCGTCGTCACGTGCCCCCCCCCCCAATAAATAAAAGAGATATTTAATTTCGTAATTACAGGGGCCGAGCGCTGGGGCCGGCCCTGTAATTGTTGGCCGGACCGGTCTACATATTTTATGACAGGGCCTGGGGTATTATCAGTGCGCGCTCTGCAACCCTTTTCGGGAGGGGGTCGTTGCAGGGACGGAGCAGGCGGGGGATAACTAGGTCAAATTATTTGGTCGATAAAAAAAATAAAAAATAATTTTTAAAAAACCTATAGGATAGTTGTTATAAATAATAAAGTAATCTTTGGTAATGGCAAAAATTCATTGGCCCCTTGATATGGATATTAAATGAAAGAGCATGACTTCCCGTGTTCGGCTGCGCCTCACACGGGAATTTGTCACGCGCGCACGGAAAAATCTTTATTTCCAGACTCGTAATGAAATATACTATTTATTCATTTCAGTACATGACGAAAAAGGAGTTGAAAATCATAGACGTAATAATAATAAAATTATTACAAGCCTTCATTTCTGACTTTATATAGCCGAACTGTTCGGGATTTGTTGGAGTAACATAGAAAGGTGGTTCAGCTAATTAAATAAGATGTTTAACTCAAAATACTGTGGGCGTCTTCTGTCTAGACACTGAGGACACTGAGATTCTAACTAAAACAAAAGATGGATTTTCTTTAACCAAACAAGATATATTTACCCTACTTGCCCTTTATAAACAAAGCAAGTTAATTTATGAATTTACCTTCAAACTTTATCAAAAATAATAGGTATTTTGGTTAAAGTCTATTTCAACTCAATACATAAATAATATAACCTTTAAATGTCGACAAATATTGAATTTGACTTTAAAACTAAATACTTACAAAATAACCAAATATGTATCGTGTGTACAAAAGCAAAAAGAGCAAGTTACTTTTCAAAAATAGCAACAATAATTTTAAGGTAAGATAAATGCAAAATTTACAGGTAGCGATAAAGCGAAAGTGAAGCTTAAGAGGGGGTTGCCGACAGCGAAAGTGACGTTAGATTTCGTATTTTTTTTAAGTTGTATAGCATAAAATCTAATAACATTTTACCTGGCAAAAATTTAGTAAAAACATCTCTGTCTTCATTTTAATCATAAGATCTTAAAAGCAGTGTTTTATTTTATAGGTTATGAAAACCTTGGGAAAAATAATAATTCCAGTGCATATGCTTTTAAGATCTTCTGATTAAAATGAAGACAGAGATGTTTGTACTAAATTTTTGCCAGGCAAAATGTTATTAGATTTTATGCTAAAAAATACGAAATCTAATGTCACTTTCGCTGTCGGCAACCCCCCCTTAATTAATACATTAAATTGGAAATTTAAGAAAATAATAGAAATAATACTTTGTATCGAAGGTCACATCTATACCAACTGTAAGAAATAAAAATAAATGATTTAATGACAATAAACAGTGTAGTTAATTAAATGTGAAACTTGAACCTATGTAAGTATAAAAAACTTGCGGAAAATATTTTAAATTTTAAATGATTGACTAAATTGTTGCTTGCTATTCTGTTGTAATAGAAATGACAAAATATCCGTTACAATATAAGATTTCGATTCCCTGCCTACGTCCCTGCATTGCTCGTATGTCCTTCCTGATGATCTCGTAATAAAAGTGTTTGCGCCCCAACCCAGACACTTTCATACATAAAATTCGTGGATTTTTTTATTGTCCAAAAGCTGTAAACTGGAGAGTTATGCAAATCGCAATAAAAAAGTGGGAAGCGCTGGAGATATCCTGGGACATTGTAGTTTTGCATAATTTCTCGTATAGAAACGTTTATGACGCTTTGCGTCCCCACGGCTACCATATCTGCATGAATTATTTTTGATGACCATTGTATAACAGACCATAGTGGAAAAATGAATAGTGATGTTAAAAAAACACAAAAAAATCAAACAATGTCTTCTGTAGAAAAAATAGCGAGAAGCAACTGCAGATGTAATTGCCTCAATTTAGAAACGCGTCTCTCGAGCTGCTGTCCTTTGTGCATATTACCACAGTAGAAACTTAATTATGGCAGCATAAATGAGCCATATTGTCTCTGTTTCCACAATGTGTCCTTAGTGTGTTTACGGTCAAGTTCCTTGGTAAATTCAGACCAGTTGAACAGACCTCCTACATAGAAAATAACAAATAAAATTTGATTAAAATCACCCTTGCGTAACTTTTGTCGAACACTACGAAATTATCGTAAATACTGGATATTGTTGAAAAAAAAATTAATAAGAGAATATTACAAAGGTTGTATAGTCACGGATTTTGATAAAACATTTTACAACATTGTAAAAAATTGATTAAATTGTTGAAAGAAGTAGTTTACTTTTCTTGTTAATAACACTAGTTAAAAATAAAAATGTAGATCTCACAAGAAAATTTAATAGGTATAATATTCCCTTAAAAAGCGATTGATGTTGCAAAATAAAAACTCCCAATTGAGGCAGTTCAGGTATTTCATACTTCTTTGAAAACACCTTATTTTCATCTGTTTTAGCAATAATGAAAGATGGGGTTTTTCGGGCTAGCGCACGGAAACAGCGCATAGAAAAACTTTCCGTGCGCTGAATAAAAATACCGAATATATGGCTTTAAAATAGAAATATATACGGCAAAGTAAACTAAATTTAAGAAACTCTAGATGCTCTGTGATATTTAACATGTACCTATTTTGTATTTTAATTCGTATGTGTTTCAATATTTGGAAGATACATTTTTGTAATATTTTTTACGTTTTATTCACCTTATCTGACAATAACTAATTTACAACAAAGCACCTTTGAAATAATTTGAGAGTAACCATGGAAACGCATCATACATACCAAACACTATATTGTCTGCATTGTTTATTTTTTGTCAATTAAATTTATTATAATATGCCGATAAAATGTTTTAAGTTTCCGTTTTCAAAGAAGTATAATAAAAAAATATCGTTCATTACACGTCCAGAAATAGATTTTTCCGTGCTTGCATGACTTCCCGTGTGAGGCGCAGCCGAATTTGTCACGCGCGTACGGAAAAATCTTTATTTCCAGACTCGTAATTAAATATACTATTCTTTCATGTTCTTATTTGCTTTTCTTTGTATTATAAAAAACAAAATAAATTAGGTAGATAGGTATATTTTGAATAAATATACGACCTGTCAAAGTTCGAAACAAAATGTTTTATTTACCAATAATCGAACTGCCATGCCAAGTCTCCTAAAAAGTTCCACAACAAAACATAACTATTTCAATCTGGAAACGTCCCGCCCGATATAAACATGTAGTTATTTTTTCTGAAATCCCCTCTCGTAGCTTTTTATTCTCCGGTGTGTTGTTGGAGTGAAAAAAGAAATCCCCCAAACAAAAACTTTTTAAAGTATATCATTGCCCCATTGTTATGGATGGCCGCATACGGGCCGTAGGATCGATTGGCGAAATAACGAGTTTTTTTTTTTTTGGTCGCGGCAAATTTGTCCTTCGCTTTTTGTGATATATCGTTCGTACTTCCTTTTTCGTTAATCAGTAGCGTGCTCGGGGCTTACGTAAAGTGTTTTGTTCACGACAAAAATGCGTGAAGAAAACAATTTATTAAAGAATTATCAGGAAATGTCAGACCGGGGACACAGTCGGTGTAGGGTGCACGTGGTTGGAATTACCTTTGATAGAAGTTGTCATTTATAAAGCAATTGCGGGTGCAACTATTATTAATGGAACTAATCTAGGTAGCATATCCTGTATAAAAACACCTGAATAAAATGCATTTGTATCTGCCTAAAGGACATTTGTATTGGTATGATATTGCAATTTGTATTTTTTTTACAAATGTTAGCACCTGGTGTTTTTTAAGATATTTGATAAAAATTTCTTTGCTAACAAATCAATTTTTTGTGTAACTGGGTTCCGAAAGGTTGTTGACCGCTAGGGTTGCCACCTTTTTGCAAAGTGAAAAAAGGACATTGCCAAAAATTCTACTGCAAATTTTCTTACAAATTAAATTATAACAAAACATTAAAAAGTTTAAATTTTGTCAAAATTCGAAGTAATGTCAGATATAGCCAAAACGGCATTTTCTACAGACATAGGTCACTATCAATTTAAAAGCATGCCATTGGTCTCAAAAATGCACCCAGCACCTTCCGAAGAGTAATGAATAATGTTCTCCGAGGCCTTCAATTAATGTCTTGTATACCTCGATGATATTACCATTTTTTAATTGTAAAACAGGTGAAAATGAAAAAGGGACCTCACTTTCCAATTGTAAACGTATCGTGTCTCAATAAAACTTCGTGTAACAACATTGTAAATGCCATTGCCTTTAAAAAACTTGTGATTATTCCAGGCAAAAATATTGGAAGTAGCGTTACAATGTTTTAACAGTTTAACAGTGCTAGAAATTTTCTTACAAATTAAATCATTACAAAACATTAAAAAGTTTAAATTTTGTCAAAATTCGAAGTAATTAAATCACTAAAGTGGGCGAAAATTGGGTTACATTTTCATTTCCCTTGTCACACATTCTCTGAATATCTAGGTTGAATAGATCTTTGATAATATCAATATAGTAAAATGGACTTGGGCACCAGTAATCCAGTAAAGTCGACAACGATGATTAAAATTATAATCGAGTAGTCAGGTCACCAGGAGCTAGTAGAGCATATTCCGCTTTCCGAACTCGAACTATACCCACCCCGTCACCCCTATGGTTATTAAAAAGGACATTTTAGGGCTAAAACAGTCACAAGCACAATTTGTTTGAAAAAAGGACTGTCCTTTTCAAAAAAGGACAGGTGGCAACCCTATAATGACCCGGTTATTAGCAGGTGCACTACCATGCTACCGTGAACCAGTGACACTAAAAATGTTCCTATAAGTATAATATCAATATTGTCATATTTTTGTTGATTTTTAATTTTTTTCCTCATAGTTGAAATTTATGTAGTAATCAAAGTTACACAATGTATAACATCAACATCTATACAAGGTAAGTAAGTTTTTTGTAGCATAAAATTGCATATTAATATAGGGTTATTCAGTCAAGATCTAAAACATGGGGCAAATCAACCTTAGTACCCGAGTAACACGGCTCTCCGCTATGCCATGTTGCCGTTTGTACGTACCGCGTAGTTACGGCGTACCGATAACCAGCCGACTTTCCGCCGCCAGCTGTTCTGACGAACGATCTTTCAGGATTTCCTCAATATTTCTACATTTTTGGAACGATTATTGAGATAATCGAGCGTAAAGTCTAATCTGGGACACCCCGTACCCGTCCATAAATCTCCGCATCAAGCATGCGCGTTAATGCGCCCGCACTTTCGACCGGAGGACGGACGGACAAACTCCAAAAATACCAAATTCGACCGGTCCACGCGACCATAAATTTGCCCTGTTTATTACCGACTGTGACGTAGCGACCGCCGGGCCGCGGGCGTGTGCCACTGACAGCGAAATGAGAACCCAGAACTCGACCCCGCAAAACTGTGCGCAAAAAAATTATTCGCCCAAGCGGCAATTAAGGAAAAATGAATTTGAAACAACGGGGAGAGGTTTTGTTTAGGATGTTGTTATCGCATCTGCATATAAATAGAAATAAAACGAGGGTTTAAATAAAAACGACGTCGAGTAGGCCCTGCAAATGCCAAGTATGGACTCCAACCAAGACATAAAAAATGTAGACTAATAATAAAATCCAGAGGAAATGGTTTTAGCGTTTTCTGCATTTATTTGGTACAACAAAAAAATGTTAAATAATGGAGAGTAGAGAAGTGTAGAATGTCAAAAAAATCTCCTATAACTGCATAGATATCTACACCCTGTATAGAGTGTATCAGGCAACAACTTTTATTCAAATACGTACATATTTTATTTTGTTATTTTTCGTCGCATATTTTAAATTTATTTTTTTTATTTAAATAAATCGTAAAAAATATGACAAAATTGCTCGTATACTTAGAAACTTTTTAGTGCTGCTGATTCGAATGTCCCTGTCAGTCAGTAATAGATCGATAATAGGTTTTTGGCCACTGCTGCCGCTCGACAGCTTGTATAGAACATAGAACCCGCTGCGAATGTAATAAAAAAATAGCCATGATACATTAGCTAAAATAAAATAATCTAGGCAGCGAAGAATTGAAGCTTGCATTAGGAATTGAGGACAACATATTTCGAAAAACGTCTATGAAAAAGTTAGGTCATTAAAAATTGGGGCGCTGAAAACAAATATGTGAAGTGGTAAATGTGATTATTAACTCTGGGATCGACTATACCTACTTGAGTTATGTTTGATCGATTGAAGAAGTTTGAAAATGAACGCAAGCAGACAGTGTGGATATGGACAAATACTTTTCAAGTTGAAAGTTTGGCAACGGGCGTATTTTTATCCGCATTATTCTTTCGGTAATCGCTCTATGAAGCACTACATCGACTCATATAAATCCTCCCCCTCTAACTCCCGAAACCCACCGAATTGAAGTCAAAGCGAGCGCGGAAACACGGCGTATAGCAAAACTACACGGTAATTCCCCTCGCGGTCATTGTTGCGAGTTGATATCCATGATAAAGAGCGTGCAGGGCAGGACCGGGCGAGTTCTGCATTTCGGGGGATTACGGCCCGTCTTAAAATGCAAATTCCGGGTTCCGAAGCGGACTAGATGATTATCCGGGCGCGAGGGGCCCAAATCCGATTAGCAGGGGGGCACGGGTCAGCTCTGGCCGCTGGAACTTCGTTATGCCCTGTATAGTTTCGGCGGGCGAACATCTCTGCATGTATGCGATATACAATAATGCTTGGGCTCACTACCATATTCCAAAAAAATATATAATGAAAAGGACATATCGATACATTTTCGCCAAAACATCGTAAGTCTCATTTAGTAAATTTTACAGTACGGCAATTTTTTCAATAATCCTGTTTAGAAATGTCCCATTGAAGTGAAAATTGGCATCGGTACCGACTTATTATGATGTTTTTTGAAGAAAATTAATAACTTTTTTTCAAAATGATTTCAGTTTTCTTGTAGTTGGACTTACGATACTTTGGCAAAATTATAAATAATTTCCCAATGGAGTTTTATCGAAAGTCCAGCACTTACAATAAAAATAATATTTAGACACAGCCACTTACACGGGCGTAGCCAGGATTTAGTTTTGGGGGGGGGTTTAGTTTGAGAAGTAAATAAAACAACAAAAATATACTTACATGAAATTTAATATCTATATATTCATCCGAAAAACTACGACATATTTATAAAGTTCTTAACTTTAAATGAAATGGATAAATTAATTTCGTTCCTCTGCGCTAAATCTAAAACCATTAAAGAAGAAATCTTCGGCTTTTTCTTTTAAATATATCCACTACTTCATCTGCGTGAATTTCTGTTCCATAGTGAATGTTCATTAGAGCCAAACCATCAAGTCTGTTTTCACTTGTAGTGTTTCGTAAATAGTTTTTCAGTCTCCTTAGGCTCGAGAAAGACCTTTCTGGGGTAGCAGTGGATACAGGAATGGTAGCCAAGATTTGTAGTAATGTGTAAATATTAGGATAAAGGTTTTTATCGCACATATCTAGGCATTCCAAACTAGATTTCGGGGTAGGCAGTCTTCTTATCAGCATGCAAGGTAGCTGAAGCTTTGATAGCTAAATCCAAATTTGTTTCTTTATTAGAAACCCCTTGACCTTGACTACACCACTTTTTCCAGTAGTCCATACCTTTAGGTTTATCACCCTTCGTTTTTTCCCCTCCATTTTTCGACAGTAATAATGATTCACGTATCTATCCTTAACAAGGTCATCGAATAACAGTGCACTAAAATTACTCACTTACACGGTACACTTAATTCTCTTCACTATTCGTTCACCACTTTTCACTTTTATTCGCTTCGAGTTCGCATGGAACAATACTGCCGTAAGCGCGGTCACGCGCCGCGGCGCCGCTTATATAGCAGCCCAGTAGCCGTCCAGAAACTTCCACGAACTTCCACAAAGTTCCGCTCATTTCGACCTAGGGGCGTGGCGAATAATCGAGAAACAACGCAAAGTGTCCCTACAATACAAAATAGTTCGGCTGCAACTGCGTCTGCCTCTCGTCAAAAGATGGCGCTAGGCGCTACTATTACTACATAATATATTCAAACGTAATAATAATTTCACTCTTCACTCCTCGTATTTTTTCGGTATAATATTAGGTAATATTTTGCTTATTTCGGGGGGGGGGGGGGTTTGAACCCCCGAAACCCCCCCCTTGGCTACGCCCGTGGCCACTTAATTCATCATAGAAATAACTAAAAATCATTCTTTTAAGGTAATTTATTTATAAAAAAATATGAAAATGGCACTTAGCTGAACAGAAATCTCTTTGTTTATAAAGTAAAACAACAATAATTTATAACTCTTATGTTTGTACATATTTATGTTATAATAAATGTATTATAGGTAGTCCCCCTTTTGAATGGTTAGGGCTGGAAGTTTTCCAATTACCATAGGAAATGCGAAAAAATTATTTAATGCAAAAAGTTGTCCAGATTTATAAATTTTAAAAATATTGTTGACTATAAGGTGTTAATGGTTTGCTCTTATTTTAAATGGAGCACCCTGTATATTATTGCATTTTTTAATTTCTTGTCACATTACAGATTATTTTCATGTATCTATACGTAACAGAACATGATACATGAAATCACTCTAGAATCTTACTAGGGATTCAAAATGAAATAATATTATACAGGATGTTCTATTTAAAATATTGAAGTTTGATACATTACGGGACAAACCATCAACCCCGTATATATTCCAAAAGATTTAAAATGCACAGTTTGTAAAACGGGACAACTTTTATATTAAATATTTTTTCGTATATACGCTAACGTGAGAAGCCCTAGAGATTAAAACTGTGTCAACATCCTATAAGACACCCTGTACATAATTAATGGGGACTGTAGTAAAATAGTAAAGAAAGATCAAACCAAAAACAGTGCCTAAATATTCTAGTTTACCACCAAACAGACAGGTATAAAAAGAAGTAAAGGGGTTAGGTTGGTACAGCAAATTGTGCATTTTTTATAAATAAAGAAGAAAATGAATAATTGCATGTTCCACGTGAAGTATAATTGCAGTACCTAGGTACTCACCATGAAATAATACAAAAAGATAAGACTCATTTCAGATGAATGCTATGCTACTCTACCTTACGATAATTTGCTGGAAGGTGCCTGACTGTTTGGTAGTTACGATAGTTCAAAAAACTCATTTTCTCCAAATTTGTCACTTACGATGTTTTGGCAAAAATGTATCGAATATTTCCAACCGTTACTAATGCCTGCACTGGCACCGCGATGGTCCATCGCCGGTCCGTCCACGTTTCGCCGGCATTGGGCCATTACACTGTTGCCATCAATCGCGATTTCACCAGGGGGGCGACACCTGGAGACTCCGTATCGCTCTCCATAGATTTATGCCCCATTTATTCGCTATGACGTGCAGCGTCCGCGGGGGAGAGGGCAGATTCACGCGCTCCCTTATCTGGGTGTGAAAAATGCGAAAAACGCCCGACACCCCCCCCCCCAACGGGGAGCACCAATAGACAGCTAGGTGATTGATTGCGAAGAGTGGTGGGTTGTTTACTGTAAACTGAGCGTGCTGCGGTTGCTGTGAATAATAGTAGATCCGGTCGTAGTGGGCTTATTTGGAGTCTGAAATGTTCGAGGTCTCGGGTTAAAATTTCTACAATAATACAAAAATGTGCGTCAGTTAACGTATGGTCTAGATTGAATCGTTCTTTCAATTGTCGCATAATAAACTAGTAACCCAAATGATCCTTTGTGTTCGACCAACAAAATATCTATCTCCCCTTTCAGTCTTACTCAGTTAACGTATCGTCTAGATTGAATCGTTCTTTCAATTGTCGCATTATAAACTAGTAACCCAAATGATCCTTTGTGTTCGACCAACAAAATATCTATCTCCCCTTTCAGTCTTACTCAAGGTCATCCTAACTCATCTTACACTGTTAGTCCCAAACTTAGACACATATAAAAGAACACAAATATGAAATTGCCCTTCTAGCTAACTGCGATAGACGATATAGATGTCGACCACTCTCTAAAAAAATCGAACAAGGAAGAACCAACGTTTTCCCCAAACCATACTTGAAATAACCATTTTAAGCTCTACGGATGTCGTTGTGCGACTAGCTAAACGGTCCCAGAGTTTCATTACGGAGTCCATGCCCCCTCTTAAATCCAATTTGGGGGCAGATATTACTCCTATAACACCGCGATGAGCGAGGCGCAAAGATACCATCCCCCGCGAAATCCCATTAAACACCCCCCCATCCCCAGAATATACTGCACTACTAACAACCCGGTCCGCCATCGGACAAGTCTAGTAACAATATACACCCTGCAGCAGACACGAAAGTTCAAAACTACGTCTAAATGTATTATGTCAAAGCATTTAACCTTACTTCATTGTTTTGTCTTCCCAACTCAAAGGTTAGGTTAGATGTCATCTGTCACCTTTCTTCTTCTTCGCAAAACTATTGGACACTACAGCTATCGCCAGGAGGGTAGTGTCAGTAGTCAATGTTGAGACAAATACAAAACAAAGGACGGGGCTTCGACAAGGCTTCCAACCACGGGAATCTACCCGTAGGCATCGGACAAAACCAGGACAACCGTCCCAAAGGATCAATCAATTATACGATCCAGACGGGACCCAATCGATGAACGATGAAAATTTTAACTCGCTTGGGGGTTCTGAGGTAAATTCGGCGAAAAATTTGACGGGGGCGTTGCACACTGAGAATGTTGCGCTATGTTTAAATATCAGCCTATCAGTCGGGGTTATTCTACGCCACGGATAACAGGACCGTATTGTGCATTAAAAACCAATAGACAGGTTTGTTTTGATAAACGCTTGACGCCCAGAACTAATCACAATCTAAGCGCTCCATTAAATTATTCCGAAAATGTCGCGAGATTGTCGGAAATTGCCCCTTTCTGTCGAGCCGTAGCGAACTTATTTAGACTCTGGGCTCGGAGGCTGGCGTCGTTAGACCATCCCCCGAGTCTTCAGGTGAGGTTCCGATGCTTCCGGCGCCCCCAAACAAGAAAAAATATGCGATTATCTAAGTGTGATTCTGAAGGAACTATAACCGGGAATCACCTTTGTTTGTAGCATGTTTTTAGAGTAGTATGGATATATTTAATCTTGAAGTCAAAATAAATGGCATTTTAACAGTGGGGCACCACGTCTATAGGTTTTGACGTCATTGTTAAAAACATATCACGTTAACACAAGAAAGAAAGGCGTTTTCTTTCTTACGCCAAATTCGAAACAAATCAGATCACGAGACTCCAGGGTCTAGACTAACCGGAGGAAAAACCTTTCCCCATATTTCGGGGCGTGTCTCCGGAGACCGCGGCACCGATTTTCCGAGTTATTGCCCCTCCGCCGTTTAATTATAGCGGTCTTGATCGCTTCGCGCTCCGAGAAATGACAGCTGGGCCGCCAGCACGGAAAGGCACTCCACGGGAGACGTGTCGGAAGGATTAAGGAAGTGGACTGGAGCGACTGGCTGCGGCGGCGGCGGGTTTCGGATGGTAATGTGTGGAGGTGCAGAGACGCAGTTAGTGTACAGTGGTGGAAACTAAGAACAATTCTTTTATTTAGCTTCAGAAAGAAACAGGTTAGGTGATCGTTGTGAACAAGCAGATCATTCGTTATTATTAAAATTCGTATCCTGAAAAAACACAATAGAAAACACTTAATAGAATGGAAGATCCCCAGTAGCTACCCTACCCCAACGTTATGATAAATGTAATGGAAAAAATCCGGTCATTCTGTGTGATGGTAATTCAGAGTGCTCACATGTCTGCCTTCACACGCTATCGATGCACATTGGAAAGTAATGACCTTGCTCTGCCCGACCCCATACATATATATTAATAAATTCAGCCGAATACCCGCCGTTCGAATATTACCCGTGCTAATAGTGATAAATCTACTTAATATTTTGTTGACAACCCGACTGATATTGATATTAATACAAATTCCCGTCGCCTCGGGCGAGGGTGAATACATCATTGTCGTATATTATAATCTGCATACATTAGCCACCCCACCCAGACATCTTTATTTCCGATATAATTCAATTTCCCGGAGATAGCTAGCTAGCAGTGCCTGTTCCGGCCCATCAAGTAAGCGTATAATTTCGACTAGGCGACGCCTATTATAAATGTGTCCTATATAGAAGCGGGTTCGCTAATTCTGTAGGGCGCCCCGATATGTCTAATGTTGTGAAGGCGATGCGGGATTTTTGGTGACATACCTTCGGAAAGAGCAGCTCATAAAGCGTTTATGCGGGGTGTGAAGAACGTCAGAAGAAATGTTGATGTGGTCTAGAGCCAATATTTAGACACGGGTCTGTTCCTAACGCTACGCTCGGAAGAAAGCTTAAATTTATATTAATATCTTATTTTGTTTTATTCTATTCTATTCTGCTTTGTTTTATTACTTTTATTTTGTTTATTTTATTTAATTTTACTTAAATGTATGTATTTTATTTACTTTTAATTATTTTTATTTAATTGTATTAATTTTATTTACTGTGTTTAATTTTATTTGATGTTATTTGATTTTATTGATATTTTAAAGGTATTTTTTAAATTAATTTTATTAAGTAATATTTTTAATTTTATTTAATTTTATTGCGTTAAATTTAATTTAATTCCATTTAATTTCTTTTAATTTAGTTTAGTTTAATAATTTAATTTCATTTAATTTGATTTCATTTAATTACATTCAATTTCATATAATTACATTTAGATTAAGTTAATTTCCTTAATTTTATTTAATTTCGTTTAATAACATTTAATTCGTTTCATTTCGTTCAATTTCGTTCAATTTTGTTTAATTCTTTTCAATTTCATTTAATTTTATTTAATTTTTTCTAATTGATCTAATTTAATTTAATTATCTTTATTTTTGATGACCTTCAATTAAAAAAATACTTATATTTGGGAAAATTTAAAAAATTACAATGGTAAGCAGGGCTTTAAGTTTTTTTAATTAAATGTCTTTGAATATATGAAAAATATTCCCTAAACAGTAATATACCATAAATGACAGTCGCTTTTATTATGTTTTTATGAAACTGTATTTAATTGCTGAACAGAAAAGTAATTTTATTTTATTCCAGGCAAATTATTATGTTAATGAAAAAATATCAGGAGTAAAAATGTTTCTAAACTAATTGGGCTACAGAACACGATTTTATTTTTGAATGAAATAACTTTCAAAAAAGTTCTGTAAAAAAGAATAGGTTTTTCAGGTTTTCTACCTTTAGAATGCATGGGGCGCAAAAAGTAATTCCATCTCAAAGTGTCTTTCGACTTGCTGGCAACATATCCCTCCAAGAATCAAAATTAAAGTTTCCCGATTCAATCGTTTTTGAGGAAAAAACAAATCTCTTAAGGCTGGAATAACTTTGCAGGGAAGAGGGAAGGCTTAAGTAGAAAAATTTTACATGAATATCCCTCTTAAAACCACCAATATTTGCACATAATTTATGGAACATCCTGTATAATATCTCACAAAAGTTCCCATGGAACAACTACTGATACCTTATGCAACCGCATTCATCTAGGTAATTACAAAACAACTCCTTTGTCTCGCTCAAACAATGCAGGATCGATTTCCTATTCATTAAACAAACATTGTCCGTTTTTTATTTACTATTTACTAAAGGCGCAAGGAACTATCATACTAAACACACCCACCCTTTATGCCTTTATGTAGACAATTTCTTCAGGAATTCTTTCTCCCATTTGAGGAAAATCAAACAGTGTATAGTAAGGGCAGAATGTAAAGGCGAAGTCGGCAATAAATCATCAGAGAGAGCGCTATATCTATTGCTTTACGCACAATTACACTCATGTCTCCTCCTCCAATTTGTATTCGACGTACGTCTTAAAGTTCGCTAAGCAACTTTCATGAAAGGAAGAGAGATAGAAAACCTAGTACTTCTCTTGTATTACTAGTTGATTATTTAAGGCAGGCAGGGTCGGCCTAGAAGAAATTATTGCTTTACTACCTGATGTGAACGGACGGATTAAAAATTTGTACTAAGGTACTTGTTGTAATTTCATTTGTAATTTTTGAAAATTAATTCCGTAATTTAGACTGGCAATTAAAAGATCATGATCCTAAAATTCAAAGTATGGTTACGCAAAAAAATATATATTTATATTTTTAATTACAAATTAAATATCAACATAAAATAAACTTTACATAGTCAGAAGTCAGTATATACATACTTAAGAAATAAATAATAATAATATACATTTAATTCGTTATGAATTTTAGTCAGAGTCAGAATATAAAATACTATCATCCGAATATGAATCTTTAGTTTTCGGGGCTGCTTTACTTTTAGTGTGTACCATTTTAATATGTTTAATGCCTTCTTGCCTAATTCGTGAAATGATCCTTGTACTAATCTGTAACGCCTCCGATGCACATTGAAGTACCGATAAATTTTCACGTGTGTTCTCTTTTTTTTCTTGGAAATATTTCACCACATTTTAATATTAATTTTCTACTTTGGGCACTGAGTACTTCACGCTGCATTGTTATTACAGGAAGTCTATCACCAAAATAAACCAAATATTTAATTACTGCCCTGTTTTATAGGCGTACTCCCATTTGAATATACTATCTTTATTAACATAATGTAACAGACAAGGACAGAGCAATAAAAAGTGGGTCTTGCGGTTCTTTAAGCTGAACCCCTCGCTCCAAAATATAAGGGAGAGCAGGTAGGAAAATCATAGCCCATCTCTCTCGATTTTATGGCCGACTTCGCCTTTACATTCTGCCCTTACTATAGCTTGGATATCGAGCTTCCGGCCGAGTATTCAGTCAACGTCCGACGCCACTCTCAGTCATCTAATTACGTCATTTTAATACAGGGTGGTAGACGTTAAACATTAAATAAATATGCTTGACAAATACATTCCTATGATTTGCCATTGTGAAAACATCGACCTGAGACGATTGTTAACACTCGGACGATGCGGCAACGGCGCCGCGCGCCAACCGGCAACGCCGCACGTATTTGACGCGCGCGGCCGCACGCCGCCGGCGTCTTACTTCCGGCGCCGTCGCTTCCGGTTCGACCGGAACTGGCGACAGCGGAGCCCGCGAGAAATTTCTAGGCGGATTAATCGGATTCACACAATTATCTCCCGTCCAACTTTCTGCCCGGATCCGGTCCTGGACTCTGTCGGCCCAGCTGCCGGGCAGGATGTGCGGCCGCGCGACGGGATTGCGGATCCGAATCCAGTTTTAGTCGACGAAAATTTCATTCGAGCCTTGAAGCGGCACGTGGCAACGCCGCAGCGTTACGGTTCGACATTTGACAGTCCCTGAGATGTTGATCAGTGCCGTCACCCTTGTTCCTAAAAATCGAACGATAAAAATTCTAGAAACCAGTCCATATCGCAATTTAACTAGGTACCTATTTTACCTGCCTTCTCGCTTAAATCAAGTTGCATTCGGATTGAAAACAATTGAAAGTGTTAAACTGTTCGCAGTATACGCGACTGAATTTAAGATGCCAACGCCCCGACGGGCACTATGCGAACTAACTATATGGGCCATTGTCACCTCTAGCTTTGGGCACACTTTGGGTTTACACTGCGTTGTTCTTTGTTCTTGTTCATTGTTCTTGTCGCCTTCTATATATTTTGTGGTCGTCTTCATAAAGTTATTTGGTTATTAGGTAAAAGTTCCCCCCGACAATCGGCGCCCGCCGATTGTGGGGCGAAAACAGCGGCCGGGCCGGACGTAAACACGGCACAAATCTTTCCAAATTTCGGATTTTCCGCGGGTTTCCGCGAAGTTTCGATTTTGCAAAAGGTGCAAAATAGTGTGGTGATCAGTTTGAGCTGCATGTTGTAAAAATTCATCCGGATTATAACCACAAATATCGCCATGAAAAGTGAGGTGTCAAAGGAAATTTGAAAATTCATTTTCTCGGAAACTACGCCCGAGCACCAAAAACTAAGGTCCCGAAAATCCCTACCCCCCGAAAATAGGGGGGTAGCCAAAATTTAAAAAAATCGGTGCAGACATACACCGCGGGAAACTGTACTTACCGGTTATTATAAAGTTTAAACATTATTGTTTATGATTTATGTAATTGCAAAGGCAACAGGCAACTAAAAATGAACTAAAAGCAGAATTCGAAATAGAGAACTTTGTTGGTTAAATTAAATTGATTCGAAACTTGTTCCATCTCGAAAATGTTTTCAGGAACAAAAAATGTTTAGGTTAGGACCTCGGCGATCGAATCAAGACGGTTTTTCGTCCGAATCTCGCACTAAAACTTCGTAATTACACTGCATAACACTTTAGCAAGTTCAAACTCCACTTCTGATAACTGTGGGAGGCCTTTTGGGCGTGGTAATTATAATAAAAATCACATTTTACTTGCTTTATTTCATTTTCTAACAACTCTTCTTTAACTCTTCTCTCTTTTTTGGCACAAGCGTGGCGGGAATATTTAAACATTTGAATTCAACTGTTGTTATTTACCACATTATTATAATAGTCAACTTTGGAAAATAAAGCTTTTTTGACTGATTTTGAACAAAACAGAAAACATAATATACGGATCAACAAAATGGCATGGCCCATAGACTTAGTTTAGCATTGAGCCTACAGGGGGCGTATTTCTTATATTCAATGGCGTATACCTGGTTGTGGCATGTTCGAATAGGGTGGTTTCCTTCTTGGAAAGGACCATGACTAATAAATATGTCTGCATATAAGCATATGCATAATTCTTTCCACAGCCAATAATTTGAAACTAAAATTTGAATTTCCGAATGAGAGCCGAATGTCAAAATACGTCATTGTGTAGGGCCGAACATTGTGTGACAAGTGTTCAATAATCCTGATCTACAATAATGCATCAGTTGGTGATCGATTATGTTTTGTGGTTTGGGGAGATTTTAAATTTTTAGGTTGAATTTTTCCGAAAATCGTAAAAATTTCTCATTTTTAAAGAAAAATGTAAAAATTATAAAGTATTATAAATATAAGATTCTATAAAGTGGATGTAGATGTAGGTAAGTAAAATTTGAAGTTAACACAACATTAATCTAAGTGAATATTTTTATTACTTTTCAAATTAAATGACAAATGGGTAGGATTGCGTTAATCGAGCCAAAATCCTACCTTGTGCAGTTGAATTTGCATACAAAAATAACCTTTTATTGCCTCTAAACTGTAACTCTATTTAACAAATTCATTAGAATCGCTTTTTTTTTCGTTTCACTGGTGACGAACCTGGTGATGAAAACTCCTTAATAACTTTCTTTATATTTGCTGTTGTTACTATTATTATTGCAATAGCTAACAAAAGACTTTTTAAACATAATGCGGTTGTTTTTTCAGAAACTTTGCCAACAAATTACTCCTAAACGATATAAACATAAAACCATTATAATAAACAATCGACAGAATAAACAGAAGAAAGCTGGGTTAGGATTTTCTCATTCCATAAAATGAAAAAAGTAAAAAGATTGTTGATTTGTAGCTAACTTAACCTCTGACCAGGAAAGCCTGATTTACATGATCGGATTGATTTACATAGTACAAATACATTATGACGTAATTTTCGGAAAAAGCCGTTATATTTTGTAAACGATGGAATAATAATTTTCTAGTAAACAAAACATTTTAATTTTGTTTTAATTGTTTTACTCTAATCTGAACCCCAAAAGGAAACAACGAAGGAAACAAATAATGCCAACTTTGAAAAATCGTCAACTTCCCTATTTGACTAGAGTTGGAGAGGCAACAATTTATAGATTTCTGAAAGAAAGAAGGACCACAAACACGGCATACCTAATGAGCCGTCCTCAATTTTTATGACTTTCCTATTCCGAAACTTCTGCGGAGTAGGTAGTCGGCTGAAAGCAGCAGCTCTTTGATAGTGGCCTTTGTGTCCGCGCAGCTTCGACTTTCAATGGGAATTCTCGAGGAGATGGGATGAAATATATCCGTTCCCATTGTTCGTATTATGGAGGGAATTGCTGTTGCGAGAAAAGGGAATGTGGTGGGGAATTTTTCGATAATATTACTCAGCCAACGCGTACCTAATTCTGTTACAATCGACGCCCGCCTTGCATTTCTTTACGTACGTTGAACGTTTGTAGATGAAGGGCGCTGCAGATGGCCTTTGTGGAACAGTGTCGAACGCTCCATTCTTCTGGTTGGAGAGAGAGGACTTCACCGACGTCTTGCAACTCATATGGAACGAGTTCTGAAGCAATACGCCCCGATGCGATCTTATTGAAATTTGGCAGAGGCATACTCCGTCACGCGTGTAATCCCAGAGCCACTGGAAGAGCGGGCAAAACCCACTGAATCAAACGGAGTGATACCCACCTCGGGCCGTGCGGTTCGAACCGCTGAACGGGAAGTCGCTTAAAGCGCCTCGCAGTTTGCATCCGTAATGACGGAGTTCACTTCCGATAGCGGCGCCCACCTTCTAGCCGTGGATTCCACAATAAGCACGGGGAGGAATAGTCTGAATTACCGCCTCTGGGCACCTCGAGACGCTTCGCAGTTTCAGGTTTTCGGTCGCCGCAAGCAAACGCAACCATTCGTTTTGTTAATATAGACGAAGAGCCACGGGAAGTCTTCAGTGATTATACTATAGTCCAAAACACGAAAGAAAACGTTTCTAAAGAATGCGGGCAGCGTTGCGAGATTTTCTATACGAGTAGTCGTTATTTATTGGCGAATACAAGTTTTATCATATTTCTGAACTCTGTTATACCGAAAAAATAAAGCTCGCATCACGGGACCACTTACCCATTTTTGTTTATCATTTATTTTTAACGCGGTGTGATAAAACACCTATTATATTTTTTTCAACATCGTCGCGTCTACCATCGCCTGTGAAATACAGCAACACAGCACTTCTGCGAAGGAGTCGGCTGACAAAACCAGTTAGCCAACGCGTTTTGTGCCTGTTTCTATAGTACGTAAAGTTAACTGCGTATTTGGGCTACCATACAGACCTCATTTTTTAGGCCGCTGGCAAGTTTTTTCGCCGGCTCAGAGAGCTCAGTGGCGTTTCGTATGTTCGGGAGTTAACGTGTGTAAACAGAGAAGAACGTTGCATTCTCAAGCACGAGAACTAATTGCCAATGTTATAACAGTTTGCCTTTCTCCATAATCTAAGGCATCACCGTCAAGAAAAATATTAACAATAAATTAAATAACAATTATATGAAAATTAAGTCAGTGAGTTACACAAAATTGAGCTACGCCCCTGAACTGTGACTAATTCTATAATATTTGCGAGTTCTTTCCCCTTACGTCGCACGTATTCTGCCGTAAGGAGGACTATATAATCAATGGACAGTGTTCAGTTCCAACAAAGGGCGAAAAAATATAAATAAGTTCCTCAAAGGCCGGCTGCTGCCTTCAGCTACCACTCCCGACCATAGCTGCCAAATAGGTCATAGAAATTTGGAACGCGTATTATGCAGGAGTGTTTAACCTGCGGTAAAAACTGCCGGCCACGCCGAGTGATCATTATGCAGAAAGGAATTGTTGAAAGGGCGCCGGAGGTAACTTTGAGGCGCGAAAATGGGAATGCCGCCGTTATCAAAGGGAATGGATTCCGTTTGGTAGACGTAGGACGTTTGAATAAGGTGGCGGGCTGGTCAAACCTTTCAGCAGGCATATGAGATGCATTTGGGAGTGGTTGAATAAATGACGCAGAGCATATTATTATGATTGCCTGTCGTCACAATTTAGAAAAGAAAGTCGCAGTGGTAAAAACATAGAAACTATCAGTGAGATCATCCTCCTGCACCAAATATAAAGACAAAATTCTCAGACCCCCTGACTTAGGATGCCCCGTGACACCACATTTAGTCAAGAAATGTTTTTTCGTAAGTAATATCATAAGGGCATATAATTTTTCCGAAAAAAATCGAAAAAACACGTTGCTAAGTAATATTTTAGCAAGAAGCATGAGTGCTGGCGGCAACAAAAATCAGAGTCGAAGACGAGGATTTTTGCACCTGCACGAAGGCATTTTATTAAAAAAATATTACTTAGCATTGTGTTTTTTTTTTGGATTTTTTTTTCACAGGAAAAATTATATGCCCGAATGGTATTTGACAAGACTATTTCATGAGTAACAGATTATTCTGCATACACATAGCTTACAAAACATAGTACCTATTATACAACAGCTGTCAAGTTTTGCCGCGGGTAAACTCGAAAAAACTGCTGACGGGTACTGTCATAGAGTTTTTCCATCTAGAAACCATTTTTAACTCAAAATTGCGCGTTTGTGATTGGTTTGAAATTAAGACGAGGGAAATAGTCATAAATATTCAGTCTCGTTTTTCTGCAACTTTTTATGGAAAGATTCGGTTAAAGCATACGGAATCCGGGCTCAATAGAATCTAAGCATTCTGACACCTTCAAGATAGTCCCTAGCCTCAAGTTCTCCGTTTATTAATAGCTCATAATACTTTACTATTTTTACAACACACAAAGCTTTGCAGTTTTATCACACGAATTTCGGAAGACGTGAACATAGGATTATTAGATCCATGAAAGCATCAAATTTCGGAAAATTATCGAATTGCTCTTTCACGTAGGTAATCCTTGTCCATGATAATTTACCTACACTACACAACTAATAACACGATAACTACACAAACAATATAATAATAAATAAAAATAACATTTCAATTAATTGCACAGATATCTGTGCTACTGGGTAATGTTTCGATTGAATTATGTATATAATTTTTAAAGGCTCAGTTACATGTATGATGGATCGTTGGAAACAATTTATTATTCAACAGATCAATTCCTCGTTTTAAGTTCCCCGAAACCCTCCAAAAGAAGAAAGAAAAACGAATCTTTCTTTCACTTTCACTGAACCCGAGTTTAAATCTGGCGCCTGGCTTCGGTAACGGAAAAAAAGACACCTCAGAGTCGAAGGGAAATCAGACGCGTCTCCCAAGAGACTTTTCCCGACTATCTCTTCTCAAACTGAAACCAATGAACGCAAATACAAGTCGGGTTCGTGACGGAGTTCCTAAAAGAGTATTGATTGTCCGCTTATTTGGTTACATCTCGCAGCGGATCTGGGAAGGAAGCTCCGACAACCAATTTCGGCCCCTTGTCTAAGACTGTTGGGGTGGCCCGTAAGGGGGAAACACGGATAACGAGAAAAATTTGGCGTTTCCCCTTTGCAAATCTCAAAATCCCACGTGCTCTGGGGAAGACCACAGTTCGATTCGTCGTTTCGAGGGTACACACGGGTATTAACCTTAACGCTTCTCCGGCATACACACACGCTCTTCCTTATTAAAGGTAGGTACGTTTGTTTACACTGCCGATGAGATCTCGACGATAGCCTGAATAGGCTATTCAGCGCTAGCCGTACCGTACAATTAAGGTCAGTGAATCGATAGATGAACTATTCTGTAATTATCTCAAACATCTCGAGGAGGTATGACGAGTCAGCACAAAACACCCGACACAGTAGAGCACTCAGAGCCCGCGTTCGGTATTTACTTAAATTATGACGGAGTGTTTGTATTGCGGTATTTTGTTACCAACCGTCGTCCAGAAATGATCAAACCTATAGCGTACCTTAACCAAAGTCTACAAATACTAAAGTCGGCTCACTTCTTTGATCTCTCGCAAAAGCCGACAATTTTTTGCGACCGGTCGTAAATCAGCGTCACCTAGCACGCTTCGCATTTACGAGGGCGACTAAACGAAATCGCCGTCAAGCTAGTTATACGGGGGCAGGTTCATATAGACTTTCCATTATTTACCAAAGTCTACAAATATTATAGTATACCTATTTGTAGACTTTGGTACAAAATTATTTGTGTAGGTAAGTGTACCGTTAGTTTTTGGTAGGTACAGTTAAATTAAAATATAAGGAAGCTATTACCAGAATCTACATAATTAGTAGGTATATCTGTAGACTTTGGTTGGAACATGACTAAAAATGCAATTTTTTATGTTTTACGTTCATTTTTAATAAAGCCTAACAAAACATAGAGCAGACAAAAACATAAATAACAAATAAATATTTAACGACAAAGAGTTAAACTAATCATATCTACTTTTTCATCCTGTAGTAAATATTTTGATATTTAAATTGACATAAATGATTCAGAACAAAATATACGTACCTACACAAGCATGAGTCTTACCATAAGCATAGCTTAAGTAAGCTATGCCATAAGCTTCTGGCAATAATCTTAATGGGACAGCCGAGAGGACAGCAGTTTTTACTAAACGTTTTCCGTACGAAATGAATGACTGATCATCAAAATGTGCCTTGCAAGTTCTTATAGGTTTATATGCCTCTTCAGGTGGAATATTCGCAAATTTATGTTCTCCGATGAACCCTAAGGCATTCTTCCATTGCTGGCACCTTCAAATTTTCAACATTTTAATATTATACCTATCTACATTATTATTCAATTAATACCTAATTCAATCTTAACTTTTACGTTATTTAGGAAATGAAAAAAAAGGTAATAGTCTTTTGAACTGGTGATATAGTCTTTTGAACTGGTAAATGGTCTTGCTTTTGAACTGGTCTTGCAGCCATCCGCACTGCAGTAAAAAGCGGTAATATTTTGTGCGCACCAGGTAGAATGCGAACGAACCGCTCTCAGCTGCACCAAAGTCTAGAGAATACTATAAGTCGGCTCACTTCTTTGTTCTCTCGAAAAAAAACAACAATTTTTTGCGACTGGTCGTAAATCAGCGTCACCTCGCACGCTTCGCATTTACGAGGGCGACTAAACGAAATCGCCGTCAAGCTAGTTATACGAGGGCAGGTTCATATTGACTTTCCATTATTTACCAAAGCCTACAAATGTTAATATACCTATTTGTAGACTTTGTTCCAACATTATTTGTGTAGGTAAGTATACCGTTAGTTTTTGGTAGGTACAGTTAAATTAAAATACAAGGTAGCTATTACCAAAATTTACATAATATTAGTAAGGTATATCTGTAGATTTGGAATAAAAATGCAAATTTTTATGTTTTACGTTCATTTTTAATAAAGCCTAGAGCAAATAAAAACATAAATAACAAATAAATATTTAACGACAAAGAGTTAAGCTAATCATATATATTTTTTCATCCTGTAAGTAAATATTTTGATATTTAAGACATATTGTCCCTTAAAATGGCTTTTTTCGATCTGTAGCGCGCAACACGCATAATTTTAAGTTTTTGGTCAATACAAGTTTTGATTTAAGTAATTACTCGCATTTTGAGACTAAAATTATTTAAAAATGTTTATGACAATGGCCGTTATTAGGCTTTTTGCGCAAATGCAATTGAACAAAACATACAACAAGCATTTGACATAAACAATTTATGTTCTCCGATGAACCATAAGGCATTCTTTCATTGCTGGCACCTTCAAATTTTCACCATTTTAATATTATATCTGTATTATTCTATTATTCTTCAATTAATAACTAAGTATTCAAATGTCACATAAAATTTTTTTAATTTTTGTAGGTAGGTATAGTATTTTTAAAGTCACTTGAGACAGCATAAAAAACTCTAATTGCATAAAAAAACTCAATATAGGACATAAGCGTCACGCAGTTTTTTAAAGATATACATATTCTAAAAGCAACATATTATTTCACTTTTAAGGTTGTCGTCAAACACAACGTAAAGGTAAATATTGTATGGTTACAATATTGTCAAAAGGTCTCTAAAAAGCCATATCGATTAAAACTACACTCACCGGCACGAAAAACGGAGCACTTACAATTTTTATTTAAAAAATGTGAAATTTTAATATTTTGGGATGGTTTATGATTATAATAAGTTAAACGCAAACAACAACATGTTTTAAGTAATTTCTAATAACAATTGGGCGCTTTTTTTTTAAATAAAAACTTTTGTTACAATTTAAAAAATTAGAACGATAAACCCACATTGGTGTTGTGGCAAAATGTCCTTAAATGAATCAAAACTTAAACGATTTTTGAGCAAAAACTAATGAGGAGCATTTTTAATAACGGGTATTACCCCCGCGAGCTCGAATGATTGCATGCATTCTCCGTGGCATGCCTAAAATCAAATTGCGAATGTCCTCTTGAGGAATAAGGTCCCATTCCTCTAAAAGAGCTTGTTTCAACTGATTTATGGTTAAAGGAGCAGGAACACGACTTCGCATTCTTCGCCCAAGCATGTCCCAAACATGTTCAATCGGGTTCGCATCTGGACTTAACGCTGGCCACTCCAAAACAGGAATGTTTACATCATTTAAATACTGTTGAGTGATTCTTGCGGTATGAGGTCTGGCATTATCATGCATCAGAAGAAAGTTATTAAATAAATAAAATCAACATACGGGACAACAAAATCTTGGAGAATTTCATCAATGTACCTGGCAGCAGTTAAGGAGCCTCTTGGAACGATGTACAACTCAGTGTGTGCCTCCAGAGAAATTCCAGCCCACACCATTACTGAACCTCCTTGGTATCCTACTCTAGGACTGAAGGTACATTCTGCAAAACGCTTTTGTGGTCTTCGCCATACTCTCTCGCGACCATCTGGAGATCGCAGGCTAAACCTGGACTCATCAGTAAATAAAATTCGCCCCCAATCATTTTCACCCCAGTGCTCATGATTTCTGGCAAACCGAAGTCGCGCAACACGATGACGCCTAAGAAGCTCTGGACCTGTTGCAGGTCTACGACTGGTAAGATTGGCTTCTCCAAGTCTTCGTCTAACTGTACGTTCGCTTACATTGGTATTCCGAACATGATGAAGTCTATTTCTGATTTCTACAGCTGTAGCACGACGATCTCGTAGACTTTGCAAGAGGATGAAGCGATCATCATGAGCGTTAGTTTTTCGTTGGGGACCAGTTCCAGGTCGTCTGGTGTAAGCTCTAGTTTCCAAAAAACGTGTATAAATACGGTGCACAGTGCTATTGGATACGGCATATTGTTGGGCAACATATCGCTCAGTTCTTCCGTCTTGAAGCAACGCAACAATAGCAGCCGCTGTTTCAGGAATAACAGCCATATTTTTACCTTAAATAAACGCAGTACAGCTTTGAACTGTTTCACTTCTTTAAACTCAGACTTGTCAAAACAATAAAAACAAAAGAAAAGTCATGGCCAACTAAGACTTGTGTACTTTTTAATTTTTGGAAATTTTTATTCAAAACAGTCTAGTCTTGCTTTTCAAATAAACGTTTAATTGTTGTTAGATATTACTTAAAACATGTTGTTGTTTGCTTTTAACTTATTATAATAATAAACCATTGCAAAGTATTAAAATTTTACATTTTTTAAATAAAAATTATAGGTGCTCCGTTTTTCGTGCCGGTGAGTGTATTTACGCAAGTATATCCTAAAATCTGTGAAATTATCGCACGCCTATCCACCGCATTTCGCTGCACAAGTGGCCGGCCGTCGAACAGTGTAGCCCATGCAAGTTTGGTGATATATTATGTTAGGCGAGCATGCAGTCACTTGTTTTTACAATAATATCTATCGTCTCCTTTTACTTATAATACCAGGTGCGGTTGAATATGGGTAAAAAAGTGTTTTGTCTCGTATTTTATTGCCGGAAGCGCCTGTTCTCGAGCTACCCTGGTAAAATATAAAAAAAAAACTCACTTGAAACACAGTGATATACGGGCGCGATCTATTTTATAGCATTTACCACGCTCTGCTACTGGTAAAAATACCAGTCTTATCAGCAGAAATCACCCGTATAAAATTCAAAGGTTTTTATGCCGTTCCAAGTGACTTTAGAAATACTATACCTCAAACACAATCTTACCTTTCAGGGTCTTTAGGAAATGAGAAAAATGTTATATAGCCTTTTGAACTGATTTTATAGCCATCCGCACAGCAGGCATGACTACAACCGTTGACTGAATTCCATCGACGCTACAACAGTCAAGGTCGGTCGGTAATATTTAGCGCGCACCCGGTAGAATGCGAACGAACCGGCTTGTGTACAGCTTATTTTCTTATATTATAAGATATCGATCGGCTCGATGAGGAGGGGAGCGGGAGCGGGCAAGAGGGAAACGTTTGTTTACACAAGGCCGAGTGCCCGGACTTATTAGTACATCTCCGGACGCTGCCTTAACTCGCGATTTTGACAGAAGTTCGGGTAATCGGTAGGCGTAGCCGGTCTCGCCACGGCCATTACCCGAGGGCCCTGCGAGGCCCTATCCCCCCTTTTTATACGGTTATGGCTTTACTATGCCCGGACTGATTGCCATAAAACGTATTGCAGGCCCGGGACCCCCGGGCCGGCGGCGCGAATTTCCGCAACAGTAAAAAATCCAAAGGTGGAGAGGAAGGTGCAGTAAAAAAGTACGTAAAACCGGGATAATAAATAGGGGGATCTGCCGCGCGGGATGAATAACGGAAAGAGGCGGTTTATTATGAAAATAAAATTAAGGCGGGCCGATAATTAATTTGGGGGGTTAGTGCGGGAAGTGGGGAGGGATGGTAGTAATGAAAAAAATGTTGGGGTTTGAAGTAGCGGACGTTACTCTGCATCGTCCGTTTTTGGAGATCCTTAAACGTTTTAAGACCTGATATCTGTTTTTTTCTTTCAGCAAATCGCATGCAATAATTTGCATTTATATTCTCTGCCTTTCCTCGTTTAAATTACTGTCGAGGAGCTTGCTTCTGCACCTCGTGTATACCCTGTTACGTTATAATCAAGCTTCATTGCCGCGTCCACCCCTTGGCGGTAGCCCGGCTTCGCACGTGATTTTTTGCGGCGTGGATACCATAATTATAATTCCTGTTATCTCCAATGGCGACTCGTACGCTTAGGAAGGTACAAGATAAGAGTATGTATGTTTAGTTTAATAATAGGCCAGGGAAATTACGGTAAAAAATAACGAAACCTAGACAAAATTCATAACCGCATTTTTATAATGCCATCACAAAATATTGGTAATAAATGAACGCCAGACTTGTTTTTTATACAAAATAAACATACGAGCGTGGGCGTTTTTTAGAAAAATACATTTTCTTGTTGCAATAAAGATGGCATAAATATTAACTGCCAATTTTAAGCTGCATTTATTAGTAAGTAAGGTATATAAAGTTGAGATTGTGCAAGTATCCGAATGATGTAACAATGACATTTTGCGTAATATTTTGTTGGGCAAAAATATTAACTGCGTTTTTATTATTTATAATTACCTTAAATATCAAGTATTAACAGTTTGTTCTGAAATTAAACATATTGTTTCGCCGGAAATCGCATTTTAAAGAAATTTGAAGCTGTCTTTGAGAGCAAAATTATTAACTGGCTGATTTTTGTTAGACTTTGTAAGTGGCTACTAAGTCTTGTTATTTTTTTTAATTAAACAAAAATTGATAACGGAAGTATTTTTTTCTTTAAAAATAAATATTAATCGATTGACCTACATGCGCCCTAAATAAATGTTTAATTTCCCTATATGTGATTTAATATAGTTATATTGTAAAAAGTTAAACAAAAAAAAAACAGTTAATATTTTTGCTTTTCCTAAAGAAATGACAAGTGACAGTTTACCTATATGCGCCGTAAATAAATGTTTAATTTCGCTATACAGTGTGACCCATTTGTTTTGGGGTCAGTCTGTAAAAAGTGTATCAATCGTGCGATTTGGCTGATTTTTTTTTTAAATTGTAGAGCTCGATGAACTGCACATTTTGAACAAAAATTGCCTGGTTCGCATAAAATCCAAAGCCTACTATGACCGTTTTTATGAGCAAAATTTTAAGAAACCGTATTAGCGTTTTTTTTTGAAAAAATCTGTGTGCGCCAATGGATTGAGCACCCCTCGAAATGGGTATGTACAAAATTTCATCAAAATATTTCAAGTAATAACGATTTTGTAGAAAAATTAAAAATGCAGCCAAGGTACGTCTTTATTTTCAAAAATTCAAAGTTGGCCATGGAAAATAATTGAATTGTAATAATACAACCTTATGCTTATAAACACAAAACATAAAAACAATTAAAATTATAAAATTTTTGTAACTTCTACCAAGCCTCCATTTTCTACAATGCATTTGTCGTTCCTCTTGCGTACATTCAAAATTACATTTCGTATTTGCTGTGGAGTAATTTCCTCACAACTACGGTTTATCCTAGCTTGCAGTTCTTGTAAATTATGGGGTCTTGACTTATAAACATTTTGCTTAAGTGTACCCCAAAGAAAAAAATCTAAAGGAGTTAAGTCCGGAGATCTCGGTGGCCACTCACAGAAAGGACTATTTCGCCCTATCCAACAGTTTTCAAAATTATTATCTAGCCAGTTTCTGATTAAACGAGCATTATGAATAGGACTGCCATCTAACTGTAACTTTAAATTTAAACGGTATCTTAATGGTAACTCATCACTGATCTACCTGGGTGTCTATTGTTAAATTCGGCCGCAGCTTCTGCTGCCGAGCGCTCGTTGTCGCCCACGAGTCGAACAATTTCTATTTTGTCTCTTATGCTTAAATATTCCATAATTATGATAATTAATTGTATTGAGCACAAACAATTTCTGAACTCAATTTAGACAGTTTGACACTTAATAAAAGTAAACAATTCAATTATTTTCCATGGCCAACTTTGAATTTTTGAAAATAAAGACGTACCTTGGCTGCATTTTTAATTTTTCTACAAAATCGTTATTACTTGAAATATTTTGATGAAATTTTGTACATACCCATTTCGAGGGGTGCTCAATCCATTGGCGCACACAGATTTTTTCAAAAAAAAACGCTAATATGGTTTCTTAAAATTTTGCTCATAAAAACGGTCATAGTAGGCTTTGGATTTTATGCGAACCAGGCAATTTTTGTTCAAAATGTGCAGTTCATCGAGCTCTACAATTTAAAAAAAAAATCAGCCAAATCGCACGATTGATACACTTTTTACAGACTGACCCCAAAACAAATGGGTCACACTGTATGTGATTTAATATAGTTATATTGTAAAAAGTTAAACAAAAAAAAACAGTTAATATTTTTGCCTATTCTATACCAATGAGACGTGACAGCTGACGTACATGCGGCTCAGATAAATGTTTAATTTTGTATAAGTTACATTCTATTTGTAAAGGGGAATGATCATCTGCAATAAAAACGTAGTTAATATTTTTGCTTTTGCCGAAATAGAAAATTATCCGATTTTTATCTCTCTTTGTCGATCTAAATTACTTCCATATTCTTAAAATGTTTATTTCTTAATATATATTAGCAAGGGAAGTTTTTTACCTAAAGAGGCTAAAAAAAATTCAGTAAACATTTTTGCTCGAAATTTCTAACGAAAAATAGGTGTTTTTTGAGGTAACTCAAGGTTTCGTTTTTTCAAAATGTTTAATTTTTGGTTTCTACCGCCGTATTTACTTATAACTTTGATATGGTAAAACAAAATTGCAGTTAATATTTTTGTCTAGGTCAAATTCTATTTTCCCTGGCCTATAATAGGATCAAACATAACATTAAATTATAAAATATAGCCATTAATTTCTTGTATGTGACAATTTTAAACTACAACTAAATGGCGCTGTAATTATAGTAATATAATTACAGTCCTGCGCCAATACGCGGAAACTATAAAACTTATCTAAAATCTGATTGGTCCACCAAATTCCTCTCAAAAAAGTAGTACAGTGACGTGAAAACCGCAACCCTCTAGCTTTAATAATAACCGAGATTTTTGAGAAAAACCCCCAAAAACACCCAAAATGGGACACCCTGTACACACGGGCGTAACGTTTGTTTACTTCGGTAAATTTTCATAAGATGTTGGTTGACTACAAACGTGTGCATTTTGATGCTTTTGCTACCTCTATCCTTGGTTATTTCCCTTTCTTTATAGCCCTATTTTCTCTAAGAGTGAATCACGATTTAAAAACTATAAAATACTACCCGCCACTGACGGAATCATAGTTTGGTGGCTCTGGGGCATGAGCAGAAGCCACGGCGCGTCGCCTCTGCCTTCATACAGCCAAACGGCGCGGAAAGAAGGTAAAAAGTTAAACAAAAGGTGCGCCTCGAGCCCCGACTCGCACTGATAAAATTCTCGTCCCGCCAACTCCGGTTTGTTTTTAATAACGGGCAGATTGAAATTATATCTTTCCGCGAGCGGGCGATTGCGAAGTTTGATGGGACGCCGTTTAAGCTACGATTATTCCTTGCGCGAAGTTCGTTACGTTTCAGACGGTACAGCGACTTCCTGTTTGTTCGTTAATTAAGGGAACAATTCGGCGGGTAATTGCTTTCCTAACAGCCCGGAAAAGGGGGCGGGTATCACCTTGCAGTTTTAGTTTTCTTCGGCGTTTCGCTTGAATGCAACTGAAAACGTAAACTCGATCCATCCAACAAACCGAGTACGTCAAAACAGCGAACAATCACGTGCCCATTGGCGGAATATTCTGATAATATTTTTTCAGAGAACATGCATATTGTAGAACTGTAGAAACATTATCTGAACATTCAGGCAACATTCAGGTGTTCGCCTTTTGAAGGTACTATTTCTCGTATTATAAACATTCACAAATATATTGAATGCACGTTCCACAAATATTCAATGTATGTTCTGTATATATCCATTTAATATTCACGTGTACATTATAAAATTAAAAAAATCCGCCAACACCAGTTTCTGGGTTCGAACCTACGACCATCGATTTACAAGTTGACGCTCTAACCAACTGAGCCATCGAGGTACTTGGAAATATTATCTAAAAATAGTGTAAGCTAGAATCTCTGTGACGTCAGAAGACTGAGAATAAGTAACGTTTGTGAACATTCATAAGATATTTGCTGTGAATATACTATTTAGCATGTTCCAACAATATTCCAAATTGCACGTTCCTAAGGTGAACGTGCCTGTAATGTACTTAAGTTAAATGTTCAATTTGTAAATATTTATTGAACCACTAAGTTAGGAATATGTTACACAAGATATTGTGGAAATATCCCTTCTTATTCAAAACAAACATATACATCATTTGTACGTTCATCTAACATATTATATTTGTATCTGCGATTAACAAAAATACCTATCTTGTATATATGCAGTTACTGAACATATTTCGTAAAATATTGTAACAATGTTTTATAAATATGGGGAATATTTTTTGCACATTATTTTGCATATTCAAAAAATATTAAATGCTATATGGGTGCGTGATTGGCCAAAGCAGACAGGCCTTTAACTTAAAACGGTCCGCGGAAGGCTGGTTTCTTGTCACTTTTTTAACAGGTCCGGCATTCGCAGTCATAATATGTTTGAACGCTCCCAACGTAATTATTCATAGGTTTTTAAAAATTTAATATAACATAGTTCTGATCGAACCTTAATGCGACTCTGTACAAGCGTCTTGGCTTTGATCAACCACGTGCCCCTCACTATGATATTGTTTTGACGCACTCCGTTTGTTGGATGGATAGTGTATAGTTCGTGTTATTATACAAAACGGTCATAGAAAGAGTCCATAACTAAAAATAGAGACACCCTGTATATATCTATATATTTTAAAATTCGCGTCAAACACAACAAATGGGGAATTTTAATTGGGTAAACTTCTAACTTCAGCCGATAATACAGCGTATGTAATACATAAAATATGCCCAAAAAAGTACATTATTCTAGAACCACATAGAAATAATTTTACGTCTCCGATTAGTAGTTAAGAAAATTTTTAAATTTTTAATTTGTTGTAAATTCGTATTTGTTTGTTTATTTGACTATAATTAATGTAACTAGTCTTTACAATGACTGTAATTTTCGCCATTCTTCACCAGTCACCTCTTGATGATATTTGTAAGTGAGCATAAATTAATTTATTGTGTAACTTGATTTGATTGTTGGTTTATTGTTTGATTGTTTGTTTAAACCTAGATTAATTAGTGTTCTTCCCCTTTTTTCCCCCCTTTTTTCAGCTAGCCTGAAGATGTAACTGTTAGAGTTATGAAACCGGTAGCTTTTCGAATGTGAGTTGAAAAATAGAAATTGTGGGATTTTAGGTCTATTTTTACTATTCCCAATTTGTCCTTAATAAAATATGCGATTGATCAGTAGTGAATACGAAATAATTTATTAATTTGGATTTGGTGTCGCGAAATGCACAAAAATACGGAAATGATAACAACCCTGGGCTTGACATTTTAAATATTTAATTTGGCAAATGTTTAAAAATAAATTTAAATCAGTTGGAATTGATTATAATATTGCTACAGGGTTATTCTCATAACATTATATATATTGTAAAATGACAGGAAAAAATAAAATATAACGGCATTATTGGCTTTGTTGAATTTTCAATATATGTATTTTTTAAAATTAAAATAAATAACAATGCTAATAGAATTAGAGAAATAAATCTGGTGGACCGACCAGTAAATTTAATTATTATTCCTTATATTCCTGGACTATCAGATAAGCTAAAACGCATAGGCAATCGTTTTAATGTCAGAACAGTATTTAAAACCAAAAATACATTAAGATCGATGCTAGTTAAAACGAAACCATTTAATGAGGTACAAAGTTCAAAAAATTGCATTTATAAAATTCCTTGTGAATGTGGAAAGTTCTATGTTGGGGAGACTTGTAGGCCGTTTATCGTTCGTTTAAAAGAACATATCAGGCAAAATCAAATTTCTAAGTCAAAAATATGTGAACATTCTTTTAATAACAATCATAGGATATTGTGGGATAGGTCCAAATCAATCCTCAGAGAAGAAGTAGGAAATAGACGAAAAATTAAAGAATCTGCATTTAGTCTAGGAAATACGGGCAACTGTGTTGCTGAATGTTCAGTGGAATTCAGTAAAATATTATTGCCACTTATTCAAAGAGAAGTTAGTATAGATAATTAGATAGAACACAGGTTACAATATCAGGCAGGTGGCTAGGCTATTGTTTCTGTTGTCATGACATTTTAACCTGAAATTTATTAATCTGCCACTTCACTTTGACGTGGCATGATCTTTGAGAAAGGAGGAAGATTTATTCTCCGAAAGCTCAGAAAACATATTTGTTGAAGTTATTTTTTGAGTTACATGTTTAAAGTTTCGTTCATTCAATGTTAAGAATTTATGAATTTTCCAGGCAACTTGAAAAAGTTGTCTTTCGATCAGTTTGGTGGCGAAAAACCCAATTAAAAATTAAATGTTTCAATATACCTATGTATTATATTGTTAGTAACTGTAGGAATACAATAATTAAATTAATATAAACTGTCAAATGTCCATTTATAATATTTATAGTACATTTCGGAAAGTATTTCGTAAAACTTTGTGTACCTTACTTTTCTGACCAGGATACACCCTATACCCCCTCATTACCGTTGACGGACGTCTGAAAGTCCGCAGCTCGGCGCAGCTGAGAACGCCTAGGGTCGAAGCTGCCCGCATGCCGCCGAAATCACCGAAAGGACAAAAGTCTAACGGAAAAAGAGATGCTGGCGACTGTGTGGGCGCTGTCTACATTGTAAACCCACATAGGCAATATTTGCATTTGGGTTTGTCTTCTTCGGCAGCCCGAGGAATTATTGTTCCATGCTTTGTTCTAAGATCGAACGAATAGGAAACAAATTTTTCGTCCCTTTAAAGTCCGCGCGCGTTTTTATCGAATTATTTCCGGGGATGGAAAACGGCCCTAACCGCGCCCGAGGTAGGTATGTGGCGCACGTCCGCAGGTCCACGAGGGCTAACGGCGCGAATAACTCTGCCCCAGAAATCGGGCGGCGGATATATGGCTGCGGGGGTGCGGAATTTTATGGCCCGGCCCTGGATGACGTACTCGAAGGGCCAAATGAAACGATCGAAATTAGGAGAAATGACCTGGAATGCAGGCGGGCGGAATCTTAAAAGTTTTTTTTTACGAGGACATCAGGGAAGCGAACGCGGAAACACTAATTCGATTTGGGTCGTTAAATACGTGCAGATGGCGGGGGAGGGACCGGAATTCGCCGACAGGAGACAATTTTTGACAGTAAATCCACGATACGGTCATTGCTTCAGAAATTCACGTTTAATTTCACAGAGGCGCCACCCTTTCATACGCACAAAAGGGCAGACCCTTTGGGGCCTCGGATCCCTGATTTATGATGTATCTACCGGATTCATCGAATGGAAATCCTTCTTCATTCATCCCCCACCTCTTTGGCACGCTCAAGTCCATCAGCATAGATCTCTGGAATATGGGTTTGCATCTGTTTATTTTTGCCAACAGGACTTAATAGTAATTCGATTTGGCGGTTTCACTCGATTGATGTCGAACTTGGAGAGGCATTTTGGGGATACCACAGAGCTTCCGGTAAGGCATCAGATTAGAATATTTCGTGTTGGAAGCACTATTCTAATAGCGTTTGAACCAGGGACTCTTTAAAGTAAGGGGACCCAGCATTATACTTTCCAAAGTGAGGCCTACTCTTTCCTCATTCTAATGGTCTCAGTGATGCCAAGTATGCCATTTTATTGGAGAATCTATATGAATATAATAGGTACTTTGATTGTTAGTAATAATTAATAATGATTGCCATCATTTCTAAAAATTAGACTTGACAATGTTGTGTATACAAGTGCAGAATGTGGCAACTATCAAATGAAAGAAATTTATTTTATAGCTGAAATTGATTTCCAGCAATTATTTCCACGAATTTAATTATTTCCACGAATTTAAGTAATAAGTAGGGTAAGTCAGTAGTGCCGATTTTGCTTATGTAAGAATTTGTCGGTATTGCACCTTGTTACCAGGTTCCTCTATCCATTTGTAATATTGACTTGATTGAACTTTCTTCCCTTGTTGAATGTATCTACCCAAAGAACTTTCACAGATTTCGGGAGGAACTAATAAGATTAGGTCTAGTAGTTCTAACGGTGTAGTTTTTCTCGGTGTTCATTATAAAATTTTTGTAATTTTATTTCTATCCCAAGGTACCTCACAAACTTAAAATAAACTTGTGTAAAAAATTTTTTCGAAATACGATTTTTGTTTTGAACTACCTACTTATACACGTAATGCCCACGTAATGGGAATTGTGGGATTACTAAAGGTGATACAGGAAAAATCGGGTTGCAATAATTATTGGGACTACTACAGGCGGCCGCCTTACCTTTAATTGACACATCTGAGTATCTGGAAGTTAGAAGAGTTAAAAATTTTGAATTATGATGGGAAATATTTTGCCTCCTTTAGAATCTATGGCACTGGCATGTCACATAAAACCTGATGGCAGTTGGACATGACATTATAACATAACCTTGTATCAGCCCCCTTGTTTGTCTCCTTGGAGTCAACAGAAAACAAACTTCCCCTCAAGGCTTCACTTTTCCTATGTGATAGACTGTGACATGCTGGGTCCCCTGGTTTGAACGGACAAGCCTCTGTACCACATCTGTACTAAGTTTCGCAAGATACATAACCTTCAACAGTGTCGTTCTTTTTTCACTAATATTATAACAATAATAGGTATACGATTTTCACAGGACGGTGACAGTGGTAACACAAAAATTAGGTAACACCTACCTGATACAAACTGTCAAAGTCAAACCCCGATTCTGGTAATAGTTGTTTTCAATAGTGACTGTCAGACATTCAATAATCAAAGGACGATTTTGTGCAAATTACTAGAGCAACATATAACATATATGTATCGTTGAAGCCAGAAAAATGCGTAGATTTCTAAAATCGAGAAATATACAAGGTGTTCCACCTAAAAAAAACACAAAAGTTAAGGGGGGCAGAATTGTATATGAATAGCCCCGTACAATAAGATTGACGTTCCCGAGCGTCTTCTTTCAAGAGAATACGTTTCCAGGCAGCGTCGCCGATCCTTTATGATATTAGCCGAAGCGGATCCCTGGATCCCCTTTGTTTTTCAGCCGTAACGATCCGCGCGCCCGCAGTTTAAATACCCTCCTTCGCGTTTTCTCCGATTGTGGTGCTCGCCCGTTAAATTTTCACTCGGATGCGCGGGAACCCTTTGAAAACGGGAATTTCCGGCGCTCCCATTCGTTTTATAATGGTCCTTTTTAGATTTTTACGGAGACCCGGGATGGATTTCGCTTAAATGTAACGAACGCGAATGGATCATTATGACTCGAAAACAATCTAAGCGGCGGCACAGCGAAAAATATGAGTACTCATTAGTGGGGCTGCTCTGGGATATCGTATTGCGAACCACCGACTTTGTCGTCGAAGCTTTATTATTTTTGTGTTTGTCTTCTTATTCGGTTCGCGTTATTATAAAAGACAAACTGTCGTATTCGCAATTACAACGGCTACACGCGATTGTAGCATATGAGAGGGCTCTCGGTTCTCAGGCCCCGGTCCCAGCCAGTCAAGTGCGTGGCGCGAGTCTCCTCATTCTTACAAAACTTCTATTAGGCCAGGGAAAATAGAATTTGACCTAGACAAAAATATTAACTGCAATTTTGTTTTACCATATCAAAGTTAGGTATATAAGTAAATACGTTGATAGAAACCAAAAATTAAACATTTTAAAAAAAACCTTGAGTTACCTCAAAAAACACTTATTTTTCGTTAGAAATTTCGAGCAAAAATGTTAACTGGATTTTTTTAGACTTTTTATGTAAAAAAACTTCCCTTGCTAACATATATTAGGAAAAACATTTTAAGAATATGGAAGTAAATTAGATCGACAAAGAGGGATAAAAATCGGATAGTTTTCTATTTCGGCAAAAACAAAAATATTAACTACGTTTTTATTGCAGATGATTATTCCCTTTTACAAATAGAATGTAACTTATACAAAATTAAACATTTATCTGAGCCGCATGTACGTCAGCTGTCACTTCTCATTGGTATAGACTAGGCAAAAATATTAACTGTTTTTTTTTGTTTAACTTTTTACAATATAACTATATTGAATCATATATAGCGAAATTAAACATTTATTTACGGCGCATATAGGTCAACTCTCACTTGTCATTTCTTTAGGAAAGCAAAAATATTAACTGGTTTTTTTTGGTTAACTTTTTACAATATAACTATATTAAATCACATATAGCGAAATTAAACATTTATTTACGGCGCATGTAGGTCAACTGTCATTTGTCATTTCAAAATACTTCTGTTACCAATTTTTGTTTAATTTCAAAAAAATTAAAAAGACTTAGTATCCACTTACAAAGTTTAAAAATCAGCCAGTTAATAATTTTGCTCTTCAAATTTCTCTAAAATACGATTTCCGGCGAAACAATATGTTTAATTTCCGAACAAACTGTTAATACGTGATTTTTATAGTAATTATAAAAAAAAACGCAGATAATATTTTTGCCCAACAAAATATTACGCAAAATGTCATTTTTACATAATTCGGATACTTGCGCAAACGTAATTTGTTTAATTTATCAATCTCAACTTTATATACCTTACTTACTAATAAATGCAGCTGAAAATTCGCAGTTAATATTTATGCCGTCTTTATTACAACAAGAAAAAGTATTTTTCTAAAAAACGCCCACACGCGTAAATTTATTTTGTATAAAAAACAATTCTGGCGTTCATTTATTACTAATATTCACTGATGGCATTATAAAAATGCGGTTATGAATTTTATCTAGGTTTCGTTATTTTTACCGTAATTTCCCTGGCCTCTATCGTTGTTCTAAGTAAACATAATGAAAAATAGTGCGCAGGACACTTTGAAAGGTAACTTTTTAAGATTTTCATTTGATGTTGCTGTGGACGTCAAGATTTTGAGTGTAGATACAGTTCGTATAATCGCTGACGAAGTATACACAAAAACGAGTATTGTATACTTCCAGAATGTCGACTGTTGAAATAGACCGTACTTAATTTACACAGTTAATCGAAACCTGAGGCAAAGAACGGGACGGTTGACCCACCTTAACTGAATTAACTAAATTGACTCCCCCAAATAATTCCACGGGCAATTTAGGAGGGTCTCCCGACCGGGGGGCTGTTATCGCATCTGCATATAAATAGAAATATTATAAAATTTTCCTACCGTTTATGTACTGTGGTTCTGGGGGGTCCCATATAATGCCCCATACACATGCCGGGGATATTGCACATATTTCTGCCCGGCCCGGTAACAGGCCCGTTCTAAACTGCCGTAAAATCTCCTGCAATATGGAGATTAGATGGACTTTGCGCGGTTAAGCCTTCTGCCGGCGCTCGGGGTATATTCTCCAACTGACACAACGGCGTATTATGCGGGTAAATTGTATTCCTGTTGTAGGATGGGTAGAGGACAACAGTTTGGAAGATCTCTTAATGGGTAATTCCAATTTTGCCAATTTTTACTCGTGCAGTTTTGCTTTGCGTCGATGCCCTAATAATGTAAGTGCCTCTTCATATACATCCTAACCCACATGACTCTTTTTGATTATTCAAATTGCCGTCATAATGCGCCCATCTAACGACGTAATGATACGTCTATTAAGTTCCCACTAGTACAAATGTTTAACGTTCATACAATAATGATCACCTGCACAGCTAGCACTGTTTCAAATTGCTGGTTAAATAAGGAAATCTGAATGGAACTATCGAACGGCTAGTTTTTATGGATCACGCCACGCGGCCGTTATTTACCTTTTTATTATTCTGTCATCCTTTCGCTTGCCGTGTCATCCGACTATACGATCGCTGGACTATACAGGGTCCGTTAAATGTATGGAATACATACCTTGCCCATTCTAAAATTTAAATAATGAAACAACACATTTTAGATATTTTCCAAGGTCCTTACATAATTTTATTATTTGGGGAATAATGTTGTTCTAACGTCTTGACTTGGAAGCTCATCCCGCTCGACAGAGCAGATACCACGAAGAAATATTTTCCAGAATCTGGAGAATCTCCCTGCCCCTGTACCAAGGCGACTGCTTTTGACAATCCGAGCGTGTCCCACCGCTCGTTAAAGCCCTCTCCCACTGCGAACGTCTCACAGGAGCATTTTTCCGTTTGGGAGAATTCACGGGGATGCGGCAGACTCGCGCAGGTATGAAAAGTATCAGGTACGCTCCAACTGGCTTTGTAGAAGGTTTTCAGAGCGTATGCCTCGAAGATGACATGTCTGCGACGCAGAAAAAGTCGTCGCAATCAAAGACTGTCGTCGTCGAAAGGGAGCATGTGTAATGTATGCCGATTTTGAAGGTTACCTTAACGGTTTATCGTGCGCCTTGCTCCGACGAAACAAAAAGTAATTCCCCGAGGTATGAAAAGTATCAGGTATGCTCCAGCTGGCTTTGTAGAAGGTTTCCAGAGCGTATGCCTCGAAGATGACATGTCTGCGACGCAGAAAAAGTCGTCGCAATCAAAGACTGTCGTCGTCGAAAGGGAGCATGTGTAATGTATGCCGATTTTGAAGGTTACCTTAACGGTTTATCGTGCGCCTTGCTCCGACGAAACAAAAAGTAATTCCCCGAGGTATGAAAAGTATCAGGTATGCTCCAGCTGGCTTTGTAGAAGGTTTTCAGAGCGTATGCCTCGAAGATGACATGTCTGCGACGCAGAAAAAGTCGTCGCAATCAAAGACTGTCGTCGTCGAAAGGGAGCATGTGTAATGTATGCCGATTTTGAAGGTTACCTTAACGGTTTATCGTGCGCCTTGCTCCGACGAAACAAAAAGTAATTCCCCGAGGTATGAAAAGTATCAGGTATGCTCCAGCTGGCTTTGTAGAAGGTTTCCAGAGCGTATGCCTCGAAGATGACATGTCTGCGACGCAGAAAAAGTCGTCGCAATCAAAGACTGTCGTCGTCGAAAGGGAGCATGTGTAATGTATGCCGATTTTGAAGGTTACCTTAACGGTTTATCGTGCGCCTTGCTCCGACGAAACAAAAAGTAATTCCCCGAGGTATGAAAAGTATCAGGTATGCTCCAGCTGGCTTTGTAGAAGGTTTTCAGAGCGTATGCCTCAAAGATGACATGTCTGCGACGCAGAAAAAGTCGTCGCAATCAAAGACTGTCGTCGTCGAAAGGGAGCATGTGTAATGTATGCCGATTTTGAAGGTTACCTTAACGGTTTATCGTGCGCCTTGCTCCGACGAAACAAAAAGTAATTCCCCGAGGTATGAAAAGTATCAGGTACGCTCCAACTGGCTTTGTAGAAGGTTTTCAGAGCGTATGCCTCGAAGATGACATGTCTGCGACGCAGAAAAAGTCGTCGCAATCAAAGACTGTCGTCGTCGAAAGGGAGCATGTGTAATGTATGCCGATTTTGAAGGTTACCTTAACGGTTTATCGTGCGCCTTGCTCCGACGAAACAAAAAGTAATTCCCCGAGGTATGAAAAGTATCAGGTATGCTCCAGCTGGCTTTGTAGAAGGTTTTCAGAGCGTATGCCTCAAAGATGACATGTCTGCGACGCAGAAAAAGTCGTCGCAATCGAAGACTGTCGTCGTCGATAGGGAGCATGTGTAATGTATGCCGATTTTGAAGGTTACCTTAACGGTTTATCGTGCGCCTTGCTTCGACGAAACAAAAAGTAATTCCCCGAGGTATGAAAAGTATCAGGTATGCTCCAGCTGTCTTTGTAGAAGGTTTTCAGAGCGTATGCCTCAAAGATGACATGTCTGCGACGCAGAAAAAGTCGTCGAAATCGAAGACTGTCGTCGTCGATAGGGAGCATGTGTAATGTATGCCGATTTTGAAGGTTACCTTAACGGTTTATCGTGCGCCTTGCTTCGACGAAACAAAAAGTAATTCCCCGAGGTATGAAAAGTATCAGGTATGCTCCAGCTGGCTTTGTAGAAGGTTTCCAGATCGTATGCCTCGAAGTTGACATGTCTGCGACGCAGAAAAAGTCGTCGCAATCGAAGATTGTCGTCGTCGATAGGGAGCATGTGTAATGTATGCCGATTTTGAAGGTTACCTTAACGGTTTATCGTGCGCCTTGCTTCGACGAAACAAAAAGTAATTCCCCGAGGTATGAAAAGTATCAGGTATGCTCCAGCTGGCTTTGTAGAAGGTTTCCAGATCGTATGCCTCGAAGATGACATGTCTGCGACGCAGAAAAAGTCGTCGCAATCAACGACTATCGTCGTCAATAGGGAGCATATGTAATGTATGCCGATTTTGAAGGTTACCTTAACGGTTTATCGTGCGTCTTTCTCCGACGAAACAAAAAGTAATTCCCCGACTTCGCGTAGCTATCTGTCCCCCATAAATCATGGGTACGTTGAACGGGGGGACGGGGGGGCGTTAATCGAACTCCGCCGGTGTATTCGGTAATTTATTAGCCGTTAATTTTAAGGAGTGTTCGATTTTACGAGGGGCCAGGACGGAACACACCCCATTATAAGATTAATTCTTTTGTTTTCATTGAATGAAAGCGCGGGTGGGGATGCCACGAGATTTATGGGTAGCGAGGAATATTTTCCACGTCGTCGCTGCGCCGACTTAATATTTATGTGCGGTGGGTGGGTAGGGAACGTCTTGCGAAGGGGCGAAACGTAAAAATTGGACGGGAAATTCTCCACGCGTCGTAAATAATATCAATACCCCTTTAATATTATTTTGGTTCGTATTTTGTACAGTTTGAGTCAATGTGAGCTCTTAGCGCAGGATCGTACCTAGTTTATAAATCAATGCCTGTAAAAGTATACTTTTTTTTCACCTTGTGTAGAAGCTACAATAATTGACCAAATCCTCGATATTGATCGAACTACACTCCGATATTCTCTGTACAGACTGAATTGGCGGATATTCCGCAAATCCGCTTTTTAAAAAATAGGGGTTAACATATCAAGCGTATTTTTTGTAGGTGCATACGTGCATACATAAATGGGAGAGTATGGAGGCGGCAGCTCTGATTTTTCGATTGCTAGTGTCAACAAAAAAATATGAATTGAAAACAAATATGCGCGGGTTCATTCATAGTCCACTTAAAGCCGAGTATAAAATGCAAACCGCCACTTGTGCGCTTTTTTAAAAAACCCGGGATTAAATTCGCCATGAAAACTAGGCATTTTTTGCGAATAAAAAACTAATTTGGAAAATCCGCGGGCGGCCTCTATCGACCTACTGTGTCGAGCGCGTTTAATCGGAATATAAGTAAATAACGGTAACAATTTTCCAGAGAATCGTCGTGTTTTCCAAACCGTGTTTACGAAAATGGGGAGAAACATATTAGCACGCCCTCACCCCCCAACCCAAAAAAGATTAATTCGCTTGTTTTTGTCGAGGACAGACGAATTTCTAGGATTGGGGTCAGCCTCACCTCGGAGCGGTAATTTTTACGCTTAATCAATTCCCACTTCCGATAATTAAAGCCACCGGAAATAGAGCTGCCTATAATCCTGTCAGATTTATCATCTAAAGCAGTTTTTTTCGTAGTTTTTTTATATTTGGCATCAACGCTGAAGCCATTTTGTTGTCGTATGACAAAAGCGTCTAGACTTGTTTTCTGCGCAGGGAATCCGACAGGAACATAAAAGCCTGTATTCCAGACGGTTTTAACGATCTTCGAACCCTTGCCTCTCATTAACGAAAACACCAGAAAATAAATAACGCGGACCCGCCCCTCATAACCAAATTTTCGCCTCTCTAATGGACTTCTCCATTCATCCATCACGTCATTACTCGCGGCGCGGCGCCTGTGAACTTCAACCTCGATAGACAAAGGGGGTGCTCGGAATCGAACGAGGGCATCGCTCTAATAGGATAAAGGGTGTCAGGACTGTTTGCCGCTGGTATGACTTATCCAGGTCCCGCGGGTGCTCCGATAAGGATCATCAATAATGCCCGGAGGCGGTGCCAGCTTCCCAGGAAGAATCTATTGCTTCATTTTATCACATTCAGTTCGGGTGAGAGATGAATAATCCTTCAAGGATCGCCGCATGTGCATATCGATGATTTCCGAAACGTTTTATAACCTCTGAAAGAGATATCTAAGGGGTCGCTATAGGTTGCCAAGCTAAAAGCTTTCGTACGTGAAAGGATTCCCACATGAGCAAATTTGATTAGGTAGAAGGCATCGACGTGGCATTTTGCAAACCAAACAAATTTGAGTGTTGACCGACAAAGCTTTGCCAAACAGGGAGGATCTAAATTAGATTTATGTACTTTATTGAAACATTTTACGCCTTCATCCGAGGGGCCCCTTCAACATTTCCTGGCTTCGGTTTAATGGCGTCGTGTTTACTTTCATATCAAACTCCGGAGCGAAATCGCGAATTAGTTTGTCAGAAGTTACAAAAGCGTATTTACGGAAGTGTAGATGTTGTTCTTCACAACTAAATCTACGGTAAGATCTTTACAATGGACTGAGATAACATAATTTAGTTAATGGATTACATTTGAAATATATGCGCTTAATAGTTGGCTCTTAAGTTAATTTCTATTAACAAACAGCAGAATCGTTATGATTTTGTTACAGAATACGTCAGCGTAGTTGCTAGTCAGCGTAGTTGCTAGAAGAATAATAATTAGCTTATCAAACGCTACAACATCAGTTGTCTTCCGATGGACTTATTTCACGATTGAGTTATCTAGAAATTTATATCATTCACCCGGACCGTTATACCGGCTGCACTATTGCCAAGGGAGGCAATCAAAGATAAAACACATCCACTTTAGAGATTTCAATCCCCGCCTATCCTCTTATAGATTCTCCGTCGTCGAAATGAAATCCAGCTCCTAAATTCAGTTTCAGTCGGGCGATATTGAGAACGCACTGGACCGTGAGTGGACACCTAGATTATATCGCGCCTTGGATGGCCCGGGCGAAATAGACCGGAAATATCTGAAATCACTTCAAAAAGCAATATTTCAAAGCCCGGCCGGCGCAGATACAGGCAGAACATCAATAGCTGTACTGCATTGGCAAAGAGAAATAAATAATGCGTGAGTAGGTAAGGCGTCGGTTGAGACGCGCCCCTTCTACTTCTAGACCACGCCCACATTCCCGCGTCGCGTGCGTCGCGTGCGTTGAGTGCGTGGCGTGCGTGACGTGCTTTACGCACGTCACGCGCCTTGGAACGCCATGAAATACCATGGAATAACGCCATGGCGCCAACGCGAGGTGCTACCCAACCGACGCCTTACCTACTTGCGTGCCGCAACATCTCAACACTACCACCGCTCTTTCCCAATATCATCTCAATAGATCTCTTTACCCAGAGGGAAATCTCTTTCCAGCTTTGCGTTATTCGCGCTGCATTATTTACAAGGGACCCAATCAAAGATAAAACACACCCACTTCGGAGATTTCAATCCCCTCATGTCCCTTCATAGGTTCTGTGCGGGCGAAATGAAATCCGACGTTTAAATTCAGTTTGAGCGAGGCGAAATTGAGAATGCGACGGAATGTCGTGGGTGGACACTGAGATTGTATTGCTCGGAACAAAGTATCTGGGAAATATTGACGGGTTTCTTCCGGAAAACTAAAAAACACATTAACGATTTCAATATTGTGTAGGACGCAGGACATGTCATGCCGTATAAAATAAATTTTACGATCAGGGTTTTATTATGCACTGTACCTGGATTAGTTTTCGTCTCGGCTTCGACGAGGAAATTACTCAATAAAACTCGATTATATCGCCCTATTGTCTACCGAACAGGAGTAGTCACACAGCACCGTCGTATGTTTGCCCTAACAAAGTTATTTTTGTTGACTCTGGATTTTATGTACGAGAGAACACTTCAAAATATTATATTAATGAATCCTGAGGGTCTAACAAAAAGCATCGTCCTGCATCTTCCCGTTTTGGATTGCCCTAAATCGCGTCGACGTTACAATTCTCATTACTGTCGCAATTTTGCCGCAGAAACAGTGTTACAAGGATGATTAAATTGCCTTTTGGAGGAAGACCTTTTTATTAAACTCTAAAGTTCAATTTATATGGTGCTGAAGACAACGACAAATTGAGAAATAATGGAATATCTGCCATTCGCTCCCAGAAACTACAACGTGAACGAAATCTGGAGAAGCCCTGGTTTCATAACGTTATAAAATGGACAAGGAGCAATAATGATATGGTAAATATTAACGAACCTTTCCTTTCATAAGAAAACCTCACGAAATGAGTGTAACAAAGCAAGTCCGAAGAAAATGTACCAAGAACTAACGGTCGCAACCGAACCAAATCTTTTACCGCTAACCCCTCCTCGGTTGTATACCCCCTAGGCGGGGACTTTAATGTCTGTCCCATTTAATACGAAATAACTAAGCCAACAGTGCGGGGTCGGACTTAAAGTGGGGCATTAGGGTGAATGCTAGGTTCTTTATTCCCCGCTGGGACTGTATCTAGCCTCTGCGAGTTCTGCATGGCACTTCAAGTTCGGAACTCGCAAATTCAAGATAGGGGTTTACTATTCCGCCAGTACACGTTTGCTCCTTGTGGAGTTTCAATTTCAACAACGATAGGGGAGGCATAGTTTTTTTAAAGTTCATACCAAATAAACTGTATTACTAAAAATATATAGGGTTGTGTTGTAGTTGCAATATTCTTGCCAACAAAGCAACTCCACAGGAAATGGACAAAGTCCTATTGCCGGATATCTTTTATCATCGCACTGCTAACCCAGTTATATACCCTCGGGCGCAGAATTTAATATAGCACCCTTATCCCATTTAATACTGGATATCAAAGCCACCGGTTCTGTGTCGGACTTAAAGTGGGACATTAGGGTTAGATGCTAAATTCTTTATTCGCTTTTGAACTCGGTCAACTGTTGAGGTGGCACTCCAACTTCGAACATATAAATTTAACTTGGGGGCTTAACATCATGAACATTTAGGCTGATTCGGATTCTCTCTAAAGTTAAATTTTGAAGGGAAGGCGCGGTTCGTGTACCTACACGAGTAGAAAAATGTCCCCCAGAAGACGCTGACGCTTCGGGATTTAAACGAGTGGGGTGTTGGGGGGTCACGCTCTGCTTGTCAAAAGCAGTGCGCAGTGGGTGTAAGCTGCCGTGAGTAATACAGAATCTGCGAGTGGGGTCCTATAGTGCGAAGCAAGACTCTGCTCCAGGTGGTTACACGCCAAGCCGAGCGTTTAAGAGTTGTTGGAGCAGGTGACATTTTTGTTGGAGATGCAAGAGCTGTGAAAAGGAGGAGGAGATTATTTGGCACAAGATACACATTCTGAAAAGCCAAAGACTATAATCCAAAACAGTAAACCACCAAATATGAACATTTCCTACCTATTACATTAATAGGTAATGTTTAATCTACGATTATACTTAGAACAGAAACGTAAGAGTCTAGTAGAATCGGTAGAAGCAAAAGTTTAGTGCCGGCACGCGCCTAAAACCAATTTCCGTGACAAGAAACTCGCGAACTCGCATTTTATAAAGTGCAGGGTCTCGTTGTACAAATTATGTCACGACATAAGTTTCACTCGTGCCCCAAAACGATTAATTCGAGGAGATAGCGAGCGATAGACGGTCGAATACTTACAAAAAAAAACACATAAATCAAGGGGTTCCCTCTTGACAGGCATAAAAGTTGCTGTCAGATTTGCCGTGGGAGGCGCTCCATGCGAACCGACAATAACTTAGCACCGACACAAGCTTGTACAGGGTCATTCTAACTTGGCGTCCCAAGCCAATTATGGGCAAACGTTTTTTTCAGTAAAACAATTAGAAAATATTTGGCATGTTTGATTAAATCAACTTAACAAACATACCTAACACTATAATAAATCGCTCAGATATCTACTAATGTTTTGATTTAACGGCATACGGAATGAAACGAGACGTCGGGTAGTGCGGCTTGGGTGGGCGGGCGGCGTTGCCACATACGCGAATATTTCCGCGTTATTGAAGTCTGAATCTTATATACATTATGTGTATATGTATATTATACACATATTTTAACCAAAGTGTCACGTGACAGAGATGAAGGATATTGTCTCCAGCATGTGCAGTATAAACAGACACAATTTTGCTATAGAGGAGTCAATACACTGAACACATTCGTAATAAAAAAAATTATGTGACAATATTTTTTTGTGCAATTGGATTAGCTAAAGCTCAAAGCGTTGACTGACGTATTAATAAGACTTCTCACGGCTATAGTTTCATCTCCCGGAAAATAGATGGCGCCTATGATCAACAATGTATTTTGCATTGTATTTTGTCGTCGGGAAGCGCATGGTGAGCAGTCTTTCTTAATACGTCAGTCAACACTCAAAGGTTGCAATACATTAAATAATAGATATTCATAGGCAAGCTGGGGACATTTGAATAGAAAACTACAATTTGCCTTCGTTCTATGAATTATTGCAAACGGGCACCGGCAACATTGCAATGCCGTTTCTCCTCACAGGTACAGAGGTTGCCACGTTTGGCTTTCAAGACAATAAAACGACGTAACTGTAGATTTCAGCCTGAAGAAAATTGTGCAATTTCGTCTTTAATTATCATACGTAAATAAGGACTGAACGCCGTTGTTTCATTTATTACGTGTCATGTTTGTTCATCTACTGTAAAGTGAGTACGATTTGCAATTAAAAATATTGTCAAGTACCCTATTGTAAACGAATAAAAAAACAACAAAACGTTCAAGACAAAAGTTGCTTAGCAAGTGTATGGCTACCTAAATATCTAAAACAGGTATGTAATAAAGTTTTTTTGGTTTTCGTTTGCCCTTAATTGACATGGGAGGCCGAGTATGAATGACCCTGTACGTATGCGACGTTTTAAACAATGTTTAAAAAAGTCCTGGCTTCCATATATTAGTTGCACGCAATGGGAGGTACTCAGGGAATTTAGTCCTCGGTATCTATCCACAAGGATTCTAGCGAAAACTTGCAGAATGTGGTTGCATGAATGTGAAACAGTGTATCTTAAATATCTTCGCGAAGTTTAACAATACCCATCTATGTGTTAAAATAAAACAAAAGAAAATTAAATTACCATGCACTGGATGGCAACAAAAATGCAGTTTCAGCGGAAGAGTTGAAATTTTATGCGGATGGATCCATTTACATATTAAGTTTTTTGATTATCATTTCCATAAAACCGTTAAATTTTACTACCGCCACACCCCACATTATATCCACTATCATAAGCATACATTTTTCTGCTCAATAAGTTCGTGCTTAGGGATAGAACGGTTATCCATTGCCAAAAATTAATGATCTATAACAAAATTAGAATTCACAAAGTAAGTTGAAAATTGTTAAAAAATTGAACTAAAAAATCGAAACAAAATATTAAACGAACGTTCACCGACCGCTCGCCTATGTTCCAAACGTTGCCATTCACCGGACCGAGACGTCATATGTCACACGTTCGCATTTGTCGGACCTCGGCAACAAAAAGCGCCCCCCCGCCGCCTACGATTCAATTAATTTTCGCCGACGCAAAACAGTAGGCCGGACCGTGATTAATTTTCTTGCCCTCACAAAGGTGGCGGGCGTACTTTGTATAACACGCACGTTTGCTTTGGGACCTCCGGCATACGTCTGCGTTGATGGTCGATCACGCGGCATGTGTCGTAATATAAATAATTTGGCTAGCTGTGGGCGGTGAGATGTAACCGGTACGGTAATATAAACATTTCGGCTAGCGGTGGGCGGTGAGATGTAACCAGTATGGTAATATAAACATTACGGCTAGCGGTGGGCGGTGAGATGTAACCAGTACGGTAATATATACATTTCGCTAGCGGTAGGCGGTGAGATGTAACCAGCACGATTGCATCTCACCTTCAGATGCTAGTTGTTATTTCGCAAAGCTGTAAGAGTGTTGTAATATTTTAATACAAACTTTTCTTGTACATACTAAAGCGAGATTGTCCAGATTTCCGGTCGCCGCCCCACTGGTTCCATTTCAAAAGTTAATTACAGAGAACTTGGACTGCCCCGAATATCCTTTGCGGGCGAAAGTACCGCCATAAAATTTCGAATTCCGGACGGAGCGCCGCAGCTGGGAAACTTCAGACTTTTCCGGGAGGAAATCGGGGGGAATTTTCCGGCGGATTTCGAATATAACGTTTAATATTCGAACCTTTCGGTCCCAGTCGGCGGCCCTTACCTAAAATAAAAGGAAACGTGCTACAATATACCTACGAAGTCATATTAACTTTGAGAAGTTGGTGACGCGGGAGTCTAATGCATAGGCGGACGCAGAGATTTTTTTAGTAAATATAGAGTAAAAGATAAAGGGGGAAAACTGAAGGACATATTTCGTAGACTCCAAAATAATCTAACTCATCCCAGTTGACACAGCAACTCTCTGAGACTGGTTACAATCCCACCCCTTTCCGATCGATCGGCATCCCCCCTCCCCGAAATCGGTGTTTGCGTGAAATCTAGAGCGCCGTGACTCATAAACACACAATCAGCGCCGGCCGACAGAAATGATATGTCATTTATTTGTAATTTCGATCCCGGTTCCGAATTAATGGCCAAACAGAGCAGACACAATGGAGGAGCGAGAGCAGAACTCGTTATAGTAATGAAACGGTCCTCTCTCCCCGGTCTCCTGATCGCGGAGCAGAGGAGATGGCATTAGGTCGCGATAATGACAAGACCGTGCCATTTTATGTGGGTAGTTCTCCTTTTACTCGCGAAAACTTTCTCTAGGAAAGTTTTTCCAGGCCTTCGACGGTGAGTTCTAATTACAACTGATCGACTAGTATCCAACGGTAAGATGTAACTGTAATTAACAACGCAGGTGAGTGCGCCACCGTTATGTGTATGAATATCTCGTTATAAATCCGAGTTGTTTCGTGTTTTTTCCCCGAAGCCCGGGAGTTGTCAGCAATTTATTCGCGCGTTAAAACTTCCTTTAAAACTTTTTCTATCTTTGAACGGTTTCGAACATTCTCGAACCTCTCAGACCCCAGTTCGAAACAGGCCCTCCCTTTATCGTTTTTTTCCTAGAAAGTTTTAACAATGCGTGGGTAGATCTTGGGATTTCTCAGTCTGACAATCACCTGGATTCAATTAGGATTTTTTTTACAGATATCATTCCCCTGTCCATTACTAAACCAGGAACTCACCGATGTAGCTACCGCGTATTTTTATTTTAGTGATGAGTTATTCCCCCCCAGTTTTTCTCATTTGCATATAAATTATCGAGATTTTAAGGGGTACGATAATACATAACGGGAAGATAATGAGTAAAAATTTAAATATATGTCTTGGGAGGTCTGGCAGCATATTGAAAAGGTAGCAATTTCTTTGTGGATTAACTCACATTCTTTGTGCTTTGTTTGTGCATTTCAGATCATTGTGATAATGACACAATGCCCAATTATGTCAGTCATTGTTTGTGGAATGATTTAGACTCGAAGAGAAAAAAAAAACAAGTAGGTACTTTAGAAACATAATTTGTTCCTAACCATAACGTGTCTATATGGTTATAACGAATTTCGAACCTGGTTGAATAGGAACTGGTATACGGGTGTTCCGTAATGATGTAACATTATTTTAAAGGGGTGTTCTACGAGCCATTTTAGGGGGGGTTCGTCATATAAAATTTTTCGATTTGAGGCCTCCCTGTCGAGATATTCAACTCTGAAAATGGCCGAAAAATCTAGATTTTATTTTTTTTCTTCACAACTGTAAAAGTTAGAGATTTGAATTTTGGTACACTTTCTTAGTTAGTTGAAGCCTATTTTTAGGTGGTACTATTTTTTTCAGGTTATGTTTATGATGGATATAAATTGACCACCCCTATTTTTATTTCCTCCAGAACTTTTTTATACGTTAACTAATTTAAATTAACATTTTCCAGATCGTTGGATTGGAAGGGGTCAGGATGCACCCATACAGTGGCCTCCGAGGTCTCCTGATTTAAATCCTCTCGACTTCTATTTATGTGGCCACATGAAAAACACAATTTATTCGAGAGAAGTCAACACCATTGAAGAACTTCAAGAAAGAATTTTCAATATTTCCCAAGAAATAAGAGCTTCTGTGCACACCTTACGTTCTGTAAACTTTAATTTCATTAAAAGACTACAGTTATGTCAAGATTGTGCTGGTGACCACTTTGAACACTTATTGTGAATTTGATTGCTGTTGATTAAAAAGAATCTTCACAACCCCTTTTTACCATGTTTTTATAATTATTTTTTAGTAGTATACACAAGGATTTTGTTGACAAAACGAAGAGTGACAGCCGCCTACTATGTTTTTAATAAACCATTAGTGCGGCCAATAATTATTTCAATACGGTGCTTGATAAAAAAAAATTTTTTCGTACAAACTATTAGGTATACGAAAAAATGGAAAGAGTAAAAAAAGTTTCTAAATTGAAGGAAGTTTTAAGAAATATTTTTTAAATTTAAATTAGTTAACGTATAAAAAAGTTCTGGAGGAAACAAAAATAGGGGTGGTCAATTTATACCCATCATAAACATAACCTGAAAAAAATAGTACCACCTAAAAATAGGCTTCAACTAACTAAGAAAGTGTACCAAAATTCAAATCTCTAACTTTTACAGTTGTGAAGAAAAAAAAATAAAATCTAGATTTTTCGGCCATTTTCAAAGTTGAATATCTCGACAGGGAGGCCTCAAATCGAAAAATTTTATATGACGAACCCCCCCTAAAATGGCTCGTAGAACACCCCTTTAAAATATTGTTACATCATTACGGAACACCCTATAGAAGGGGGACTTTCCAACCTCAATATCTACTTTTCGCGTGGCTGGCAAAACTCTATTTTCCACGATTGAAAACGCTGTAATACGCACGGTGGGGGGTCGGGTTCGAACTAATTATTTTGGACTTTATTCCGGATCGATCCTGATTGAAAATTCCGTTTCGCGGCACAGCCAGATCACGCAAAAGTCCATGACCTATTTATTAAAATCGAACGTTGAACTGTAATGTAAAGTACACGGCGACATAGTATACAGGGTTTCCCAACGAAAACTTGACCCCCCCAAAATTCGAAAACCGAAAAATATTTGAAAATTCGCCGAGACCCGTCGATTTTTGTTTTTGGGGGGAGCTTTTTTGACAGTCAAGCCAACCCGATATGTTCATCCCCCTAATCCCTAGCAACCCCAACTTTAAAATTTCAAATGGAACTACCCCCCTTGTGGCGCAGCATTTAAAATCCCTTTTAATTGCGAATACAGTGATGTATAGTTTTTAGAATTCTGTTGAGATTTGACAGAATTATAGACTAAAAACGGAAAATCGACAATCCACTGTAATTGCCGAGTAGTAATTTCTACACAAATGCCCGCGACTATTAACTTTTTTATCTACTACACAGGACCAAATTACCTAGTTTTTATCGACGTATTGATCAGTATACAAAAAAATGAAAAAGCTGAAGAAAAACAAAAAAGTTCATGCTAATTCAAACCTTATATCTTTTAAAATATGTAACAAAAGTCACTGTCAAAAAAAAATCCCGTTTTTTTGCTTGTAACCACGAAATCGTTAGTTTCAGCCTGGCTATTGAAAGTGGAAACGTATTTTCGAAATGGTTTATTCTATCGCGGAAAGGGTAGAAATTGTTGCAATTTGTTATCGAAATCATGATTGCGCTAAAGCTACAGCACGAATTGCAACAATTTCTAACCTTTCAATGATAGAATAAACCATTTCAAAAACAAGTTTACACTTTCATTAGCAGGAGGAAACTAACGATATCGTAGTTACAAGCAAAAAACGGGGACCTTTTTGTGACAGTGACTTTTTGTTACATATTTTAAAAAGATATAAGGTTTGAATTCGTGTGAACTTTTTTTGTTTTGCTTCAGCTTTTTCATTTGTGATTTTTTTGTATACTGATCGACACGTCAATTTGGTCGTGTGTAGTAGATAAAAAACTTAATAGTGGCGGGCATTTGTGTAGAAATTACTACGCGTACAGTCAACTTTCCGTTTTTAGCCAATAATTCTTCAAATCTCAACAGAATTCTAAAAACGATACATCACTGTATTTGTCTTAAAATGATAGACCACAGGAGGGGTAGTTCCATTTGAAATTTTAAAGTTGAGGTTGCTAGAGATTAGGGGGATGAACATATCGGGAATTTTCAAATATTTTTCGGTTTTGGGGGGTCAAGTTTTCGTTGAGAAACCCCGTATACAGTGTGGTCCAATTTCCAAGTTTTGCGTATCGCGGCTCTGGTTGATTTCTCGACGATGGTTATGGCTGCCTTGATGAACCTAATATCACCGAAATAATTATCCGCGCAAAGCCATTTAATTTAATTCCGTTTGTTGCTGACCTACTAATCGACCTGTGCAACTAAAAACGAACGGCGGAATTGGAACAATACGAAATCAATATTGCAATCAGTCAGAGCTAAAGCCTGTATTATACAGGTGGATGTTGCCTTTGATTTGCTTGTTTGTTCATATTCGATTCAATGAGCCCTACTACGTCTGCGTTAATTTGGTTATACAGGGTGTACTTTAACGATCTGAAACATACCTATCGTTTTGTTATCAACTTCGACGTAATCTACGTTGTCAACGGAACTGACCTCGTGTTTGATTATTCTCGGTGGTGTGCTGAAATCGCCTCTCGCCGTAGGTTATTGTCATTTACGTGACGAGAGGGTGTTTATAAGCCCATCCGGCGTAAGCGTTAACCCCAATACAGGCTAATCACGGGGCGAAAGCCAAAAATAGAAGGCCCTTCTCCGTTTTCGTGCCATGCGTAAATATCCTGAAGAATAGTAATTTCGCCAATGATTTCGAACGGGTATTACGTAGGCATATTTGCCCAGTTACGGTGTTGGTAATATATCAGCGATTCCCGAAGTAATTGCCCCTAATTTTGCTTTCCTTACCAAGAATTGTAAAGGAAATTTAAGTTGAAGAATTAAAATTTTAGGACATACAAATTGACCTACCTACCTACCTACTGTAACAACACAAAAGCTAGCCGTTTTTATTGAGTCACCTTTTTCCTAGAAAAAATAGAAAATAGTTATTTATGTACCAAGGCACTGAAGTTCAACTGTTTATGACTCATGTGGAGTTTAGTTGCTGAGGCCTCTGGCCGAGGCAAATAATCCACATGAGTCATAAAAAGAACTTCAGTGCCGAGGTACATATTATATTTTTCTTGAAATCGGAAAAAAATGTTTTATTAGGCAAGAAAATAATAATAAGGGATCACCCGTCCACGAACCGACTACGCGCGGCGTTGCTTGACTTTACCGATCGCTCTACCTAGGACAAGTATAATGATGTACGGCACCTTCTGACAGAAAAACCAAACTGCTGCTTCTTGTGCAGCCTACACAACAAATCTATTGATTTTCAAATTTACTAAAATATGTATACTGAAGGATTGCGCTTCTTTATAGGAAACAATTTCGCAATGTGTACGAAAAGTTAAATGAGCCTTTATCGGCCGGGTTTTGAATATTTGGTCACTTTTGACGAGCGATTTCTCCGCGTCTGACGTTTGATGTTTACATCTCGCCAAGGCCTACTTATTGAAAAAATCGTACAATAATGGGCTACATTATTGTACGATTTCTGTGCTTTTAATGACGATTTTGGGACATTTTAATGCCGATTTCAAGAAAACACAATTTATGATTGAATACTACCTACTGGCAATAATAAATTTTAGGTAAATAACACATTACAATGTAGGCAAATATAAAACTTGGTACATAAAAAAACAGAATAATAAGATAATATAATCCAATATTTTATGTTGTTTGTGATTTTTGAGATATTATGACATATGACATAAACTTTTGTTTTTTCAAATGTAAATCATAGTTGGCTCTGGCCTTATCAAATCGTCCATTTTTTGAGCTTTCCAAAGATATAATACTCAGCATAGTTATAAAAAATAAAAGAGCTATGGTTAGTTTTCTGATTTTTTAAATTTTCACATAGTCACCCATGGAATATTTTCATAATTACGTTCTATTTTATAATTAGACGTACTTTAAACTTTCTAATATTTTGTTTTTAGCTGGTAACAAAATGTAACAATATAAAACAAAAATAAAAAACTCAAATTCAAATTATTATTTTAAAAGGTCACCTTTTAAAATAAAAAATGTGTTCATTCAAACAATCCACCTTTATTATTTATGCCAATATTGCATCTTTTTAAAACGGATTTGTCGCCTTCCATAGAGAGCGCCTGTCAATACTGGCAATTGTTTCTAAAACAGCTGCTCTTAATTCAACAATTATTATTGCCTCATACTTTATTTTGTACTGTTCCCCACAAAAAGAAATCCAAAACAGACAAATCGGGGGATCGGGGCTGCCAGTCTATTTCTCCCTATCCAACTATTTGGATAGAGCTGATCTAGGTAATTTTCTACGGGCAAATAATTATGTGGTGGAGCTCCATCATGATAATTTTTGTATTATTTTGTTGCATTTTGTTACCAGCTTAAAATAAAATATTTGAAAGTTTGAAGTATGTCTTATTATAAAATAGAACGTAATTATGAAAATATTCCATGGCTGACTATGTAAAAATTTAAAAAAATCAGAAAATTAGCCATAGCTATTTTATTTTTTATAATAACTATGCTGAGTATTATATTTTTGAAAAGCTCAAAAAATGGCCGATTTGATAAGGCCACAGCCAACTGTGATTTACATTTAAAAAAAGAACACAAGTTTATGCCATATCTCAAAAAGCACAAACAAGATAAAAAAATTGGATTAGATTATCTTATTAAGCCCAAAATTATCTACTATTTTTGTCTCTAAAGTTTTTCTGTATTAAAAAACTTTAATTATATAACAATAGGTATAGTAAAAATTTTGACAATTATCATTTAACAATAAATTTTACAGATTTTGTGAATTTACTGATCCTACTTGGTCTATGAATAATATCCTTAAGACATTAGCGCATTTGCTTTATGATGCCCCAACAGCTGATCCAGAGTCCCTTGAGATTCCACCGGTATGCGTTGATGTGTTTCGAGTGTTTACTTTTGCGTTATTCTTGTCTTCTGAGGAGATTTTGGTGTTATTGGACAAAAGACATATAGTTAGTAGTGAGTGAATTAGTGTATAGTTTTTAGAACGATGGGAAAAGTAAAGTGTTCGATTTGTGGCATAGGAAACGCAACCTCTGGCTATCATTATGATGCAGGCTTAAAGGTGACAAATTTTTTGTTTTTGTTTTGAGCAGGCATTTTTTATGTTGGCTGATTACAAAAAAGCCTTTAGGTTGTCTATATTTATTATTTGTCCGAGGTGTTTCCTATTTGAACTTGAACAGTGAGCAGAATAAAATATAACGCTGTTGTCAACTATGTAATTACCTAACTATGAATGTAGTTAACTACTGCCCATCCCCGTTTACGAATGTCATGAATGTTGGATCCCTCTGAACCGAACATCACTCCTGTTGTAACGCTCCCCCGCCCGTCGTACAGCTTGTTCCTTATTTAAGGCGCATCGGCGCGTAGTTTGACGTGTAACCCGGGGCCTCCGGCAACAACGCCGCAGTTATATATGGATTAGTGTCTGTCTGGCCGGCTAAACTGGCGTTAAATTCCCCCAACGGTGACAAAACGGCGCGTACGACACGTCGCCCGGCAAATTTATCGGCCAATAATGGCACCTGACTAATTTGCCGGCCGCGGACCGCGCCGCAGCTTAAAGTGCGGAGTTAACCGTTTAGGAGATATCGTGTTTTGAGCGCGGGGCGCCCGGATAGGGCCTCCGGGGTCGGGTAATAAAGGCCGCCCACGTCGGCGAATTCGGTTTTGTTGTCTTCGTACCCGAGGACGTGTAGTTTGGGATAACGATGACGTGTTCTAAATATTATACCCAACCTTTTTAGCATTGAAAATACTTCTAGGCGCATTTGTGGGACCTGTCTCCGTAAAATCGAACCGACATGCGACATGGTCCCGGTTCGTCGAGTCCGCCGAGTTTTGTTTGGGTTACAAGGAATAAATAAACAGATTATGCTTAGGCGGCGCCGTAATGTTATAGTTTTAAGATAGCCGAGTTCTAGATATTGATGTTTTAAAAACTTGGCCCCAGATGAACTCATCTCTGGCTCGGTGTTCTTCGTTTCAACTCCAGAATAATAAATCTCCTATTCATTGTGTGTTTATATGTTTTCTGTTCGTAAATTAAAATCACACCCTAATTAGTGGCGTGTAAAACAAAATATGTAAGTGTTATTGAATTATTATACCTACTACTTATTAATAAAAATTGATTCACATGCCGAAAAATAAAAATTTAAACGTTTAGGTGTATTTGATTATTCATGATTACAAATTTAAAAATTACCTAATAATCACGTTTACAAATTTTTGAAATGTATTATTAAAAATAAACGTTTCGACGATATAAAGTTTTGGATAAAATATACCGGGAGCACAAAAAATTATATTTTTCAAAATTAACATAATGTTGGAAGTGGATTTTGGAAACAGCAGATTTATTAATAATACATTCACCAAAACGGCTTACAATTTCTTTCCGATGAAAAACACATTAACAATGGCAAAAATACCTACCTATTTTTGAATTTTTTAAGCAGAAACTTTAAAAGTTCTATGTTACTTGCTCCCTATATGGTAAATTTAAAAAAGGTGATCACTTTTATAAAATTTATAGGTATCTGCTGTACTTATAGTTATAAAAAAAGTAGTAAACTTTTGTAATTTTAGAATATCTACATGCCCCTTACCTACTTCACATCAGTTACCTAAACGAATGAAAATTCAGTATTTTGGAAATTAAGGAAGAATGGAAGATAAAAATGAAGCTGTCAAATTTTTATGCTATACGCAGAATGATAAATATACCACTGTCATATAAGATTAATTAAGGATAAATTAAAATAGGTACCTAAGTGTTTACTAGAGTATTATTATTATTATTATTATCATATTTTGTACCCCACCTTTTCGAACAAAAATGTTAGATTTCTTCTAAATCATTAGAATTTTTTATTAGCTGAAACAATTAAGACTGAATGTACACCACGTGCTTGGTGATTCAACATTTTGACCCATAAAATGGCTTTTTTCGATCTGTAGCGAGCAACACGCATAATTTTAAATTTTTGTCAATACAAATTTTAATCTAAGTAATTACTCACATTTTGAGATGCTAATAACTGCCATTGTGATAAATATTTCTAAATAATTTTTGTCTCAAAATGTGAGTAATTACTTAGATTAAAATTTGTATTGGCAAAAATTTAAAATTATGCGTGTTGCTCGCTACAGATCGAAAAAAGCCATTTTATGGGTCAAAATATTGAATCACCACGCACGTGCTGTACATTGAGCCTTAAGCGATGCTCAGTGGGAAAAGAGTACCTACCCAAATATTTTTTAGAACAACATGTAATATGAATGTATATAATTACATTTTTAAACTCCACGATGAATTTTAAATATATTTATTAATGATGATCTATATCTATACTAAAATAGAGCAATCCGTACGCCTGGCGTAAATAAAACCACGTGTTCAATGACGATCCGCTATTGGTCGGTAGGCTATAAAATTTCACCCGACTCGGCAACAGGGACGTACTCGATCGCAAAAGTGTAGTTATTCGGTTTTATCCTGTTGTTTTCAGCTACAAATAATTTTATCGATGTTTTGAACCATTTTAATTAAGCCAATAATTCTTTTCTGAAATATTTTGATGTAAACAATTGTAAAACTAAAATTAAATAAAGGTCGTGCCTCAGTGCCTCAGTGGCGAATATTCCAACGCACGTGCTCTTGTTTACGCCAGGCGTAAGAGTTGCTCGATTTTAGTATAAATTTAACCGGTTTTTCCTAAATATTGAAGTTTTTAATTAAGGTTTCAATTATTAGATGAAATATGAGAATAAGAATGTGTTTAATCAAATGTTATAGTTTACGTTTTAATGTTAAATGTTTAATAAAATGTTGTAATGTTATAATATGTCATGTAATACATATCATGCTAAACAAAATATATGTATTTTATGAATGAAAAAAGAGTTTTATTGGTATGATGTTTTTATTAAATTTTAAAAAACTACAAAATTTACGTAACTTTCTAGTTGAAAATTTGCCATAGGTGCACTTGCAGCGAATGTGTAAAATTTATTTGCTGTTACTATTCTTATAAAAAATCAATGTAACATAAAATTATTAGTATCTGGTATTTTCGATACTTGCGTAAGATGCGAGGCATATGAATTTTTTTCAAGCAATTTTCCGTTGATGTTTGTTTATTTACACTTACCTACCTACTCTTTAAAATAAACGGACGGAGCAACGAATTGACATAAAATTAAAATCTCACGTAGTATCCCCACAAACAGCATTTTCCCGTAGACACAACCATAGTACTCGTCACCCGATTTCTCGGCGACTCTTTCCGCATTTATTCATGAAACAAAATACTGTCGTCGGGCGAGGAGCGAAAGGCGCCGTCACGGTTGGCTGTGGAGGAAATTCCTCTGGGTGACATTTGCATCCACTTTCGTGCTCTGCGCCCGCCGGCCGACTTATTTATACACTGGAGTTCTTTCCAGGGTTATCCAGGTGGAATAGGTGTTTTCAAGTTCGCCGCGAGACGCCCGATTGTCGGGAATAAGGAGTTCTCGGCAAATCTGAAGCTCGGAAGGGGATTTGACAACGCCGCATTCGTTCCAAGCAAACGTCACCACTGTTTGTTGAGTCGATATCTTTTCCTGCTAGGGAAATTACGGTAAAAAATAACGAAACCTAGACAAAATTCATAACCGCATTTTTATAATGCCGCATCACAAAATATTTGTAATAAATGAACGCCAAAATTGTTTTTATACAAAATAAATATACGCGTGTGGGCGTTTTTTAGAAAAATACATTTTCTTGTTGTAATAAAGACGGCATAAATACTAACTGCGAATTTTAAGCTGCATTTATTAGTAAGTAAGGTATATAAAGTTGAGATTGATAAATTAAACAGATTACGTTTGCGCAAGTATCCGAATGATGTAAAAATGACATTTTGCGTAATATTTTGTTGGGCAAAAATATTATCTGCGTTTTTATTATTTATAATTACTATAAAAATCACGTATTAACAGTTTGTTCGGAAATTAAACATATTGTTTCGCCGGAAATCGCATTTTAGAGAAATTTGAAGAGCAAAATTATTAACTGGCTGATTTTTAAACTTTGTAAGTGGATACTAAGTCTTTTTATTTTTTTTGAAATTAAACAAAAATTTGTAACAGAAGTATTTTGAAATGACAAATGACAGTTGACCTACATGCGCCGTAAATAAATGTTTAATTTCGCTATATGTGATTTAATATAGTTATATTGTAAAAAGTTAACCAAAAAAAAACAGTTAATATTTTTGCTTTCCTAAAGAAATGACAAGTGAGAGTTGACCTATATGCGCCGTAAATAAATGTTTAATTTCGCTATATATGATTCAATATAGTTATATTGTAAAAAGTTAAACAAAAAAAACAGTGAATATTTTTGCCTAGTCTTTACCAATGAGAAGTGACAGCTGACGTACATGCGGCTCAGATAAATGTTTAATTTTGTATAAGTTACATTCTATTTGTTAAAGGGAATAATCATCTGCAATAAAAACGTAGTTAATATTTTTGCTTTTGCCGAAATAGAAAATTATTCGATTTTTATCCCTCTTTGTCGATCCAAGATGGTACCTACTTCCATATTCTTAAAATCTTTAATTTCTTAATATATGTTAGCAAGGGAAGTTTTTTTACCTAAAGAAACTAAAAAAATCCAGTTAACACTTTTGCTCGAAATTTCTAACGAAAAATAGTTTTTTGAGGTAACTCAAGGTTCCGTTTTTTCAAAATGTTTAATTTTTGGTTTCTACCAACGTATTTACTTATAACTTTGATATGGTAAAACAAAATTGCAGTCAATATTTTTTTCTAGGTCAAATTCTATTTTCCCTGGCCTATGCCCCCTGCTTCTAACTACACTTCACAAAATCGTCAGCGCGCATGTGTTTTACAACGATCGTTTTATTTGGTTTTGGATACGAATTATGCCAAAGAAAAATTAATAATATCAATATTTTCTCAGTGTCATATAAGTGGCTAATAGACTAAAATCGACAAGCAGTTACTGTATAGCGCAGGGTTTGAGTACCCGGCTAGTAAATCGTAGGTCCCGGGTTCGAGTCCCACACGAAGCCCCAGCTTTTATTTATTTATTTATTATCGTTGCATTCTGTCCCTCATATTTATCCCTGATTATCATTTTTAGCAATCGAATTGAAGATTATTACTCACAATCTTCTCCATAGCATACCATTTAAATTTTAATTCAAAATGTAACAACAAACACACAAAAGGTAGCTCTGGCTAGCAGTTTTTATTGAGTCAATATTGTAGCATGTAACTAAATAAAAAATAATAATAATCTCAAGTTAATCGTAAGATTTTATATTCGTAGCGTTTTTGGTGATTTTTACAATAAAATAAAAATGTTACCCTCCTTTGAGGATTTTGTTGTATTAGTGGCCCTGAAGTTGAGAAAGCTGGCAACATGGCTTGCGGGTCTGCGCGGCGTGGCCTGTCACTCCCTCTCAGTTGATTTTACAAAAAATTTACCAGAATTAATTTGTGTAGTGCGGGTAGTGCTATCTTCGCCAGATTGCTACGACGAGGCAGTATGTCTCGGGGTGGAAACAGACAGCCCGAAGTGCTGGCGACAGGTTTTTTTTTATAAATTTGTTTTGTTTGAGAAAAAATGAAACATTTCGCTAAAAGTGAAGAATCGTTCCTTTACAATTTCAAGTAAGTCAAATCGTGATAATAACTTGAAGTAGCTAGGTTTTCTTTGATTGACGGCAGGCGGTAGGTAAACTTCTATTCGTTTTGGGCTTTCCAAAGGACGAAAATTTAAGAATAAAATGATTAAGGGCCAATTGCATATATAGACAGTCTAAAGTACCCTTTAAAATGAAAGGAGTTTTCTAACAATCCAACTATTGTTTAGTATTGTTGCAAAAGTTTCTTTACCTAATGTTAAAGTCAAAAGATAATTTAGTTGAATGTATTATGAAATTGACACTAAAGTGCCATTTCAATCAGAAGAGATTACTCTCTTTCACAACATGCTGTTCTCTGTTCGCTTGTTGTTTGTATTCTATGAAAATTTAACCATAAATCACCATTTGCGTGATGGCGCACTTTGCGAAAAATTCTCAGAAAAATTTGACTTACAACAAAATGTAGTCCCCTCTATTTGCCCAAATTTACCATACTATTTGTCGAAATGTACCTATCCACACAAGGAATCGTATACATATTATAAATACTTATACTTCTGTGTATTTTGTTACTTGTTACTGCTTTTATTGTCTGTTAAACAAACGTACCTACTTACTTAGGTACCCGATAATTGAAACAAATTTCACAAATGTATCTAATTATAATTAAAAATAGGGTTGAACATTTATTACAAAAAAATATAATCTATTATAAGAAAAAGTGCAGACTGCTCTATACCGCATAGACCCGTTGAACAGTCCCGCTGCGGCGTTGCCACATGTTTGCACAGGGCTTGTAGGCTTGAGAAGGTTGTGGCGGCTGTACTTACACATCTTGCAATGTAAATAACTATTAAAAAAATATTAAAAGGTTTGTGATCCTGTTTAAAGAAACACAAAGGGGATAACTTGTAAACTAAATAATTTAAGACGCAGAAAATATTAAAATTTAGTGGCATACAGTCACGCCCATTTAGTTTGAAATATACGAAAATTAGACGTATCAAAACGATGCAAACCGGGACTATAAAATGTTTATGCCGTGTCCTAAACTGTCGAGCACTGGCAGAGAATAAAACAGCACTTTATGACAGCGTTATTTTCACGGTTGCCGAACAAAAAAGTTTCTCTCCCCGAGATACCAGCGTTTAAATCAATGCATGCGGATATTATGCATGCACTAAAGTTTGGAGAGGTCTCCTGCCGCAATATAGCAAAGTTGGTAACTTCGTATTCGTATTACACGATTTTTCAAAACAAATAATAACCAAGCTCAACGCTGTGACCACGACCACACTATGATCAGAGATATACAGGGTTATTAACATAACGTTCTACCCCCTTAACTTTTTGGTTTTTATTTTTGGTCCTTCAAAGTACCCCACAGAAACAAATCGAGTGGGGTCAAGTCTGGGCTTCTGGCCGGCCATAAAATAGTTTCGTTTGAACCAATCCACTCTTCAAAATTGTCATCCAAATGCCTCTTGACAGCATTTGATTTATGTGCTGGAGCACCGTCTTGTTGCCAAACAATATTCGGCTCAGTAACTTGATTCAGTAGATCAGAAATTTCTCCTCTTAGGAGCTGTAAATATTTTAGTTCAGTTAAACCGCACCTTCAAGCAATACTGGACCAATTATGTGATTCCGAAAAATACCACACCAAACATTTATTGAAGTTCGACCCTGTCGTTGAATTGAAATAAACTGTCGTATTTTTCTGATGACCAATAGTGAGTGTTTCTTCTATTAAAAATAGCACATGTTGTAGAAGTGGCTTCATCAGTCCACAATATAGAATCTGTAATAGTAATAACCACGGGCGTAGCCAGGATTTAGTTTTGGGGGGGGGGTTAGTTTGAGAAGTAAATAAAACAACAAAAATATACTTACATGAAATTTAATATCTATATATTCATCCGAGAAACTACGACATATTTATAAAGTTCTTAACTTTAAATGAAATGGATAAATTAATTTCGTTCCTCTGCGCTAAATATAAAACCATTAAAGAAGAAATCTTCGGCTTTTTCTTTTAAATATATCCACTACTTCATCTGCATGAATTTCTGTTCCATAGTGAATGTTCATTAGAGCCAAACCATTAAGTCTGTTTTCACTTGTAGTGTTTCGTAAATAGTTTTTCAGTCTCCTTAGGCTCGAGAAAGACCTTTCTGGGGTAGCAGTGGATACAGGAATGGTAGCCAAGATTTGTATTAATGTGTAAATATTAGGATAAAGGTTTTTATCGCACATATCTAGGCATTCCAAACTAGATTTCGGGGTAGGCAGTCTTCTTATCAGCATGCAAGGTAGCTGAAGCTTTGATAGCTAAATCCAAATTTGTTTCTTTATTTGAAACCCCTTGACCTTGACAACACCACTTTTTCCAGTAGTCCATACCTTTAAGGTTATCACCCTTCCTTTTTTTCCCCTCCATTTTTCGACAGTAATAATGATTCACGTATCTATCCTTAACAAGGTCATCGAATAACAGCGCACTAAAATTACTCACTTACACGGTACACTTAATTCTCTTCACTATTCGTTCACCACTTTTCACTTTTATTCGCTTCGAGTTCGCATGGAACAATACTGCCGTAAGCGCGGTCACGCGCCGCGGCGCCGCTTATATAGCAGCCCAGTAGCCGTCCAGAAACTTCCACGAACTTCCACAAAGTTCCGCTCATTTCGACCGAGGGGCGTGGCGAATAATCGAGAAACAACGCAAAGTGTCCCTACAATACAAAATAGTTCGGCTGCAACTGCGTCTGCCTCTCGTCAAAAGATGGCGCTAGGCGCTACTATTACTACATATATTCAAACGTAATAATAATTTAACTCTTCACTCCTCGTATTTTTTCGGTATAATATTAGGTAATATTTTGCTTATTTCGGAGGGGTTTGAACCCCCGAAACCCCCCCCTTGGCTACGCCCGTGGTAATAACCGTAGGAGTAGTAACAGAATAGTAATGTCTAGTAAATAGTAGGATAATGTAATCGTTTGAGTGAAGATAAAAATACGCACATATAAACGGATCATTTCCGCTTGCCTCTCCAACACTAAACGGCAATATTCTAGCCTTCTATTAGGTAATTATCACTTTCATTCAGTTTTTGAACTGGCGATAATAATATGGTCTAAACTTATGCATTTTCAACACTCTCTGGACTGAGCTCCATGATATTTGCAAATATCTGGATAGAAAATAGAAATATAATAAGACTGCTTCCTGCATATTCTCAGTTAATAGTTATTTATGTACCAAGGCACTGAAGTTCGACTTTTTATGACTCATGTGGAGTTTAGTTGCTGAGGCCTCTGGCCGAGGCAAATAAACCACATGAGTCATAAAAAGAACTTCAGTGCCGAGGTAGGTACATATTATATTTTTCTTGAAATCGGAAAAAAAAATGTTTTATTAGGCAAGAAAATAATAATAAGGGATCACCCGTCCACGAACCGACTACGCGCGGCGTTGCTTGACCTTACCGATCGCTCTACCTAGGACAAGTATAATGATGTACGGCACCTTCTGACAGAAAAACCAAACTGCTGCTTCTTGTGCAGCCTGCACAACAAATCTATTGATTTTCAAATTTACTAAAATATGTGTACTGAAGGATTGCGCTTCTATAGGAAACAATTTCGCAATGTGTACGAAAAGTTAAATGAGCCTTTATCAGCCGGGTTTTGAATATTTGGTCACTTTTGACGGGCGATTTCTCCGCGTCTGACGTTTGATGTTTACATCTCGCCAAGGCCTACTTATTGAAAAAATCGTACAATAATGGGCTACATTATTGTACGATTTCTGTGCTTTTAATGACGATTTTGGGACATTTTAATGCCGATTTCAAGAAAAATATACTTATACCGACTAGGTACTTGTAGAGAAATATCCAGTCCACGCTAACTTGTGTTGCGCATCCGGGAGAACAAAAAACTAACCGGACAAATTCGTCCGGACACAAGCACGGTACCGAGCGGTACAATTAATCGCTCGCGTCCCCGTTTTATAGAAATTCGTGACTGCGACTGCAGAAACACGGCAGGTCTAGACTACCCAAACAAATTAGTCCGTTTCTTCTGTGCCACCGGTCGAAAGTGACGTGATATATTTGGCGCGGCGCATCGCACGTATTCTAAACGTTCGGCTCTATTTGTTTTGCTTTTGTTCGCGTCCCGCCGCGCCCTATAATTAACTGCCGTCGCGGAAAAAGCTGGACGACTCCGGCGTCTCGAGGCCAACGATAAAGATAGGCCACGGCGCTAACGCATAATCGCGTAGTCACGTGACCAACTTAGTTCTATATAATGAAAGGCATTTTTGGAGATAAGTAGAAAAAACAAATTTCGTAACAATTTGGCAAGTTTTCTTTCATCTAGTACATTATTGGATTTGTACATCCAAGCTTTCTCCTGCTTCCTGCTTTCAACCTGCCTCAGCTGTTTTAGGCTGAGAGTTAAACGGCACTGCACTCACAATATTTTGGCACATTCTCAAAAATTGTTGGGACAACACCTTCCTTTAGCTTAGGTGATATTCTCTATAGGTATTTTCCTCCCACAACACATTTGTCCACTTTAATTATTGTTTAACTTTCTTGAAAATGTTAGCCACACATACTTAAGGGTTTTTTAGAAATTAAATCTCAGTTGGGATTTTACGAATCCATTTTTGGCGGAAATTTTCATCCCGAGGCAAAACAAATGTTTGATATGGCGACACTTTCTTCCTGGCTTTTGTAAAATGTATAAATATAATATAAACAGACCCAATATTTGGTATTTAGGTTATTTTTTAAAAATAAAAATGAAAACTAACCTCATAGGTATACTCTAAATATTGACGAGGTCTCAGTTGATCGGCAGCGTGAAAGATCATATCAGGGCGTAGGTCGACAACGAAAATCCTCGAGTACGTCACAACACTGATTTATTTCGCACAAGGTGAATGGTGAATACAATAAATATACACAAACCTGAACGTGGTCAACGGGAATGGCTTCCAGCCAGCCGTACCGTCTGAACTCGCGGATCTCCCGTAAGCAGTTCACCCGTCTGTGTCTCAGGCTCCACTGTCCATTCCGGGGGGAGAATTCCCCTTACAGCGCTCACGCGTCGGCGCGAGCGGCACCAATACTCCTGGACGGCACGGCTCCCACCCAGAGGCCATAATAACACCTGGGCGGTTCCCCTCCGCCAGGACACACGCGCACTAGACACAAACGTGTTTCTGAAATATAAACTAAGACGTTTAAAAACACTTTAAACATTGAAAACTTCTCAAAACCCAAGCTGCCGCTTTCAGTTATGTGACAAATGACATCTGACGTCTGACTAAGATGGTCACGTGATTTTTGTGCGCCAGGGCCTGTCTTTATAGTAGGCCTTGCCGGTGTCTGAGGTGACGTGCCACGGTGCCACATGTCGCGGCGCACCTTGATTCTTTCGGCGATATATCCTGCAGTCAATACGCGTGCCGACCGTCGACGCACCCTTCGATTATCGAAGCGAACCGCGAAATTACGTCACGACAGTTGATCTTCTCGGCGCGTTCGCCATATTTATAATAGCGTTATGACAAAGTCTAGAAATACTAGATTTAAAAAGGGCTTTTGAAATTATCGATAGATCGAAATTGTTAGAAAAATTAAAATTTTATCGCATTGAAAATTTAGCATTAAAGTGGTTTCAAAATTATTTAACACATAAAAAACAAAAGGTTAGATGAGGAAAAAATGTTTCTTGTCTTGAAGATGTGAACGTAGGAGTTCCACAAGGAAGTGTTTTGGGTCCATTACTTTTTGTTATTTATACAGGGTGAGTCACATCTAAAGTCAGAGCCGAAAACACAAGGTAGAGGTCGCTAAAAGGAGCACATATGCTTAATAAACATTAGCTCAAAAACGCTTGGTTCTCCATATACAGCGTGTTGAAACTTTTCCAAATATTTTTTTAATTTTTTTCTAGCCGTTTAGGAATTATTTAACACATATTATGGGTTGTCATTTTGTGCAATAATTTGGCCCTGTTCAGATGAGCAGCGGCGTAGATACAAATAATTTTATTTTAAATGCCAGCATAATCACCTTGGCACTAGTTTAAAAAATCCGAAATTACGAAGAAACTGTACCAGAAATAAAAAAATACCAAGAGGCGCTTTTTGTTCCAAATTGAATGGGCTATCCAAAAAAGGCAAAATTTTTTGTTTTGGCACAGGACCGTACTACTTCTTTTTACAATTATTTACAGTAACTATTTGTATCTACGCCGCTGATCATCTGAACGGTGTCAAATTATTGCACAAAATGGCAACCGTCCAATGCATAATGTGTACCAAATTTGGTTGGAATTCTTAAATGGGCTCGAAAGAAATTAAAAAAATATATTATTTTTGGAAAAATTTCAACAGGCTGTATATGGAGGACCAAGCGTTTTTGAGCTAATGTTTATTATGAATGTGTGCTTATTTTAGCCAGTTCTACCTTGTGTTTTCGGCTCTGCCTTTAGATGTGACTCACCCTGTATAAATGATCTATCAAAAATTCTGATCGCCGACGACGCAGTTTTATACGTAAAAGAGCAAAATTCTAAGGTTTTAATGGATACAATTAATTTAGAATTAAACAAAATAAATAAATGGATGAATACTAATAAATTAAAAGTTAATGTTTCTAAGACTAATCAATGATATTAGGTGAAGACAAGATGTATAATGAATTTAATTATAATAATTATTATTCATTTGAAATTAATAGCTGCAAAATTGAAAAAGTTGAAATATATAAATATTTAGGAATAATTATAGACAGAAAATTAAAATTTAACGAACATGTAGCTTACGTATGTAAAAAAATGGGAACAAAAATTGGTGTATTTTATAGATTAAGTTCATATGTAAGTTAATGGACACTAAAAATAGTTTATAATACTATAATTTTGCCACATCTAAATTTTTGTAGTACTATTTTATATTTATTTAAAAAAGTTGACAAAGATCGTTTGCAAATTTTACAAAATAAATCAATGAGAATTATTTTAGGGTGGAATAAGTATAGCAAAATTTTAGATATGTTAAATAAATTAGAATGGCTTAACATAGAAAATTATTTAGAATATAAAACTTTAATATTTATTTATTCATAAAATTAAATTAAATTTAGTAGCGCCGTATTTTAGCAACATGTTACCAAAATTTCAAGAAGTACATAATTATCAAACAAGAGGAAATTCAAATTTTGTTCTGGACCAAAAAAATTCTATATTTGCTCAAAATTCGATTTTTTTCAAAGGATTAATTTGTTACAATAATTTAGCCCCATGATTAAAAAATTCTTCATTAAAACAGTTTAAGTTTAAATTAAAGTGTAATTATTTAAATAACTGGAATAGGATATTAATACAGTAGGTTTTATTTATTAATGATGTAGTTAGCAAGTTGTTGCTAAATAAATTTGTTTATTATTATTATTATTAAACGAAATCGCCGTCAAGCTAGTTATACGGGGGCAGGTTCATATTGACTTTCCATTATTTACCAAAGTCTACAAATATTAGTATACCTATTTGTAGACTTTGGTACAACATTATTTGCGTACCATTTGTTTTTGGTAGGTACAGTTAAATTAAAGTACAAGGTAGCTATTACCAGAATCTACATAATTAGTAGGTATATCTGTAGACTTTGGTTGGAACATGAATAAAAATGCAATTTTTTATGTTTTACGTTCATTTTTAATAAAGCATAACAAAACATAGAGCAGACAAAAACATAAATAACAAATAAATATTTAACGACAAAGAGTTAAACTAATCATGATTACTTTTTCATCCTGTAGTAAATATTTTGATATTTAAATTGACATAAACAATACAGAACAAAATATTACGCATACGTACCTACACAAGCATGCGTCTTACCATAAGCTTCTAGCAATAATCTTAATGGGATAGCCGTGGGGACAGCAGTTTTTAGTAAACGTTTTCCGGACGAAGTGAATGACTGTTCATCAAAATGTGCCTTGCAAATTCTTATAGGTTTATGTTCTCCGATGAACCCTAAGGCATTCTTCCATTGCTGGCACCTTCAAATTTTCAATATTTTATCTATATTTTTCTTCAATTAATACCTAAATATTCAAATGTCACATAAAAATGTCTTAATTTTTGTAGGTAGGTACCTTAAACTGAATCTTACCTTTCAGGGTCTTTAGGAAATGAAAAAAGGTAATATAGCCTTTTGAACTGGTTTTACAGCCATCCGCACTGCAGTAAAAAGCGTTACTAGGCATCACTACAACACAGTCACGGTCAGTCGGTAATATTTTGCGCGCACCCGGTAGAATGCGAACGAACCGCTCTCAGCTACACTGTGTACAGCTTATTCTCTTATATTATAAGATATCGATCGGTTCGATGACGAGGGGAGCGAGAGAGGGCAAGAGGGAGACGTTTGTTTACACAAGGCCGAGTGCCCGGACTTATTAGTATGCCTAATATTGTTTTCACTGTTTCAACGGCGCGCGGCAGTGTCATTAGATAGCGTAGCCGTGCTTCTGCCGTCTACTCGACCTCTCGCAATAATCTTCCGGTTCGAGCTCGAACAGAGTCCCGTCTGATTGAAAATTCCTGGCCGGTAACCGATAGGGGCCGTGGAAATTTATGGAAAACTGCGTGACGCCGGTACGCAAGGCCACGTTCAGAATGTATTGCGGGTACGTGAGCCACTTTCCCGGGGCCCAGATAAATTAAAACTGGAAGGAATCCGAATAATTAATTGCGAAAAGTGGCTGGTAAAAGGCCCAAGGCGCGATTTGCACTTAGATTAGGACCTTGGACGGGGAGTAATGCGAGAAGTTGGCTGTGGAAGGAGGAGAGATGCTCCTAGGGTATGCGTGTGCTAGAGAAAAGTTTCGACCCTTGGAGTTTCTGGAGAAACATAATATTTACGCAGAAAAAATCTTAAATTCAGATTTCCTTCCTTGAAGAATATCATCGATGGTTTTAATTTGAACATCTATTTCTTCGACATACATATTTATATAAAAGACAAGATTTCATTAATAGTCGTAACGTATTTTGTAGTAAGGGCAGAATGTAAAGGCGAAGTCGGCAATAAATTATCAAAGAGAGAGCGCTATATCTATTGCTTTACTTGCACTCGCACAATTACACTCATGTCTCCTCCTCCAATTTGTATTCGACGTACGTCTTAAAGTTCGCTAAGCACCTTTCATGAAAGGAAGAGAGATAGACAACCTAGTACTTGTCTTGTATTACTAGTTGATTGTTTAAGGCAGGCAGGGTCGGCCTAGAATAAATTATTGCTTTACTACCGGATTAAAAATTTGTACTTAGGTACCTGCTGTAATTTCATTTGTAATTTTTGATTCGGTAATTTAGACTGGCAATTAAAAGATAATGATCCTGAAATTCAAAGTAGGTCTTAGGTATTTAAATAATTATTGTAATGGTTAGGCAAAAAAAATTTCTAGTTACAAATTAAATATCAACATAAAATAAACTTTACATAGTCAGAAGTCAGTATAGGTATACATAATACATAAATAATAATAATATACATTTAATTCGTTATGAATTTTAGTCAGAATATAAAATACTATCATCGTTTATTTTGTACCTAAATCCAAGATTCCTTAAAATTACACTTAACGTTGATTTGCTGCAGCTCAAAATTCCCTTTTTTTCCAGTTCTTCGCATATTTTTTCCCTAGTTAAGTGTTGCTTGTTAGTTGTCATGTCATAAATCAAACTTCTTATTTCTCCTTTATCCGATTCTGTCAAATCTTTAGTTTTCGGGGCTGCTTTACTTTTAGTGTGTACCATTTTAATAAGTTTAATGCCTTCTTGCCTAATTCGTGAAATGGTCCTTGTACTAATCTGTAACGCCTCCGATGCACATTGAAGTACCGATAAATTTTCCCGTGTGTTCTCTTTTTTTTTTCTTGGAAATATTTCACCACATTTTATATTAATTTTCTATTTTGGGCACTGAATACTGCGCGCTGCATTGTTATAACAGGAAGTCTATCACCAAAATATTTAATTACTGCCCTGTTTAATAGGCGTACCTACTCCCATTTGAATATATTATCTTTATTAACATAAAGTATCAGACAAGGACAGAGCAATAAAAAGTTGGTCTTGCCCTCCAAAACATAAGAGAGAGCAGGTAGGAAAATCATAGCCCATCTCTCTCGTTTTATGGCCGACTTCGCCTTTACATTCTGCCCTTACTATACTTTAATACAAAATAGTATTTTTTTTAGTGATATTTGTCTTCAGTATTTACCATTGTCCACTTTGTTCCAGGTGAGTTACATTTCTCGTCTGTTTCCCCAAAGAAAGAAAAAGGTAAGTTTGACTTATTAAACATATTTCAAAACATATGTTGCTTCTTCGTACATTTTCGACCTTTCTGCCATTCAAAACGTTTTGTCATAAAAAAAATCTGTCAATAGAAGCTAGTCATATATAATCTTTCTCGGTTCTTCCAAAGCCTACACTTCCTACTAGGTATGCAAAATTCTAAGTCGCCCGAGCCAGTTAACAATTCCCTACAATCTGCATACGCCAGATTATTGAACCCGTTTCAAACGGGCGCCTATCTCGTCATCAAACTACCACCCCGTCATTAACTGATCGCCGTCGAGTTAGGAGCACGAAAGAATCCACCTGGGGGCCCCTATAGTCTCGAACACTGCATAACAAGACGACCTCAGGGTAATAGATAATAGCGTAATGGTGGTGGAAGATTTTTCCGCTATAGAAAAACGCCAAATGAAGATGTTGTATACCATTTAATTTGATTTCCCAGTGTTCGGCACGGCACACGGCACGTGTTATTTCGACAGATTTAATAATTATTATCCAAACTATAATAACCTGATTTATGAGATAACGTAGGCACACAAAATCCGGTGATGAAGTTACACTAGGAGCCGTGGTGTGTGAGCCGCACAGTTTGCTCTATTTGAGTTCAATTATACGCTAAACTATAAACCTAAATATTCAAACTGCAGGAACTTGATTGAAGCAAACAAACACAACTTCAAAAGTTTATTCTAACTTCCTTGTCTTGTTTATTTATCAGGGAAATTTAGACGTCGTGTTATTCTAGCTTCTTAATAAGTGGGCTGTTTAGATACTTTTCAATCTGCACACCTAAGAAAAGTTATGGCTGATCTGCTATTTAGATACTTCCAAATCAAATTTGAAGGTGTATGGTTTTAGTAGCTTGAGGCTATAGTTTTTTGTCAGATTTTGCGTTCGTATAATATATTTTTCTTTCCCGTAAAATACACGAACGCCCGAACGGTTAATATATCCAGAGCGTTTGCATATCCCATTCTGCTTCTTTATAGAAACGTCGATTTCGCGAAAGGGATTCCCCCGGTAATGTATACTGGTGCATCGGAATTTACATTAACGGATTCAGATGTTCGCCATCTTTTCTAGCGCTATCTAAAGTAAACTGCGGAAGACGAATCGGCGTTATCAAAACATCCAACTCAAAGGCGTACGTACAAATTGAAATTTGTCCCAAGTGCAGCCTTAATAAATTTCTTTTTACGAGGAAGTGGAACTAGAGGTTTGCTGAATTAATGCGAATGCTCGATAGATGCATGACAACAAATTACAATTAAGTGATTTTCTGTAGCACTTTCATAACCTAATAAACTAATAAGGATATGTTATGTCATGTAGCCCCTCCCATTTTAAGACGTAAACAAACATTATAGCAGAACTTTGATTGGGGGTATACTACGATATTTGTTGTGATAGAACTACTGTTAATAATTTACGAAGCAAAGGCGTGCCTTAAAATTTTCAGACTATTAAGACATACATTATAAGGAAATAGAAAGTTGCAGTTTTTTACAAGCTTTTATTTAATTTGCAATATATGATTGTATGTATGTTTAGGTCAAATCTTGCAAGCTGAATTAGAACCACTTCCTGACATCCGATTGAGCTAAAATTTTGCATACACCTTTAGTTCCGGTGACAATGCAATATGCAATACTAAATATTGTAATACTTTCAAAATGGCCGCCGCTCCAAGATGGCGGATGATGTATTTTTTGTCACCTCCTTAATATGGGTATCAAATGAAAGGGCTTGAAGATTAGAAAACGATAAAGTTAGCGACATCACACTAAATTCAATATGGCCGCCGCTCCAACAAGGCGGATTTCATTTTCTTTTCTCTTAATATGGGCATTAAATGAAAGGGCTTGAAGAATACAACTAAAAAGATGAAAATAAAATTATAAATAAAAAAATATTTTTAAAAACAAGCTTTAATTTAAATGCCCTGAAAAGAAGAAAATAAACTTTATAATAAATAAAACCAAGGCAAACCCATAATTTTGTTACATTATACAACTGTATGTGATATAAAAGCTTGTCGCGAGAATATATATCTTGAAAGTATTTTAAGTAGAAAATGTATTTTTCTATAAAAGAAATTACACACGATAATCTCGCGACAACCTTTTATATCATATACAGTTGTATGTTGTATAATGTAACAAAATTATGGCTTTGCCTTGGTTTGATTTATTATAAAGTTTATTTTCTTCTTTTCAGAGCATTTAAATAAAAGCTTGTTTTTAAAAATATTTATATTAATAATTTTATTTACAGTATGTACGGTACAGTATATTATAAGTAAATCAAATAAACCAGAAAATAATACAATTGTAAACACGGTGGTACAAAAAAGGAATAAACAGAGAAACATATAGGTATTTAAGTAACCTACTCTTATAAATTTTGGAAATCATCTTCATCATTGGAACTTTCATTTGGATAAACCGACTTTAAATATTTATACACGTTAAACACAATACTCTTAGACTGGGCATTAAATTCCTTTCTTTTATTTTTCACCTGCATTAATAAGAACTTAAACTGAAAATGCACAGAACGATACACTTATTTTACGAAGAAAGGCCTTAATACTGCGAGGGTCTTCTTGGAATTCTGTATCATCAAATATTGTACAGGGTTACCAATATAACATTCATTAAAATCTGAGACATTCTATTAAAGATGCATCGAGATATTTGCAAATGTCATGGAGCTCATTCCAGAGAGTATTGAAAATGAATAAGGTTCGACCATATTGTTATCGCCCAGTTCAAAAAAAGAAACGTCTTAATACTGCTACTGTCCAATTGCAATTCTCAACAAATATTGTATCTACTGTACCAACATTTTTACTGCGAACTGACGAATGGCATGTTTGGAATATTTCATCCTCATCCTGTAACTTAAATATCCCGCTACATTGGCTGCACTGGATCGATTCCAGAGTCTTGATAAATTTCGTCTGGATTCTAGGATATTGAGGCGGTGAATCTTGAAGCAACGTTCCTGCATTAACGTGCACATAAGCTATGCAGCGAATGGGATGGGTGTCTGTGTGGAACACTCAAAAACTACCCCCGAAACATGAACCTATAAGTGGCATAGTTTCCCCTGATACGGTCTTGTGCAGTTTCCATAGTCTGCAAAAAATGTCCACCTGGTGTAGCTACAGTAAATTCTAGAAGCACGTATATGCATTCCTGCTGTTCGTGTGTCTCTAGATTCTAATCATGCGAAATTTTATGGACAACAAAAGCAGTGAGTTACCTTACAGGACCATACATGCTGCTTGAGACTCCCCCTAAATCAAATTTATAACTTTGATACGGTGGCTCTGCCTAGAATGTTATTTACTCGTAGTTATTGTTACGTTGCAGAACAAAGAACCTCAGTTCGCCAGGGTTATAAACTACGAAGAAGGCGCTATTCGATTCTGTATTTCGCCTGAATAACCGCTGTTTTAGTACAGATGAAAGGCACCGAACAAGTTCTGCTCTGACTTATCGGCTGTAAAGATAGAGTAGGATAAGTGGCAATATAAGAGAAGCTTGTGGGGTAATACCCATGAAATGTTTCTCTATAGCAAGTACCTGATGTTGGTGAAGTACATTACCGATGGGTATAGTTATGGGAAATTACTGACCGCCTTGACTAGTGGTATTATTTATTACAGGCATACATTATAGGCGTTCAAAGTTTTGCGGTGGCAAAGTTTTTTGCAAGAAAAATGCCCCATATAATTTATGAGGCCTACGGTGACAAAGTTGGAAGGAAAAAAGGTTGGATATAAGAAATCAACTGACGCCTAGTGAATAAAGTGGACTGGAAATCCCATCCCCGATAAATGAATATTGGGGGTAGTCTGTCAGCAGGCTGGGCGAGGCCAATATACCCCATAGAACCCCATTTTGCCCCTTAGGTCCATAGGCGGAGGCCTACGCCCCTCTTTTTGAGAGGTTCGTTTCCTTCGATGAAGGAAAATCGGTCTCAAAATCATATATCATATATCCTACAGTAAATCCTTTTGTTTTTATCTCCACTCTGGTACCTACCTACGAACGCCGTTCGTCCATTCTCAGACCATATCTCATATTATAATAATATTATCTTTATAATGCTTAAAGAACCGCTTTAGCCTTCTCAGAACTACTTTCGTTCATCAGTAAAGCTTACGAATAGACATTTATATATGAGGCTTGTATAGTAACTTTATTACTGTTCCTTGTTTACTAGCTTACATAGGTATAATTAGGCTTATAACAAATTATACAGCGTGTCTTCCCTTTACACCCTAAAATTACCCCGAAATTCGTGATGTGCCAGTGCGAGGCCAACGATAAAGACAGGCCATGGCGCTAACGCATAATCGCGTAGTCACGTGACCAACTTAGTCCTATATAATAAAATGCATTTTTAAAGAGAAGTAGAAAAAACAAGTTTCGTAACAATTTGGCGAGTTTTCTTTCATCTATTGTTTTTTCAAAATTTTCAACTTGCCTCAGCTGTTTTGGGCTGAGAGTTAAACGGCACTGCAATCAAATATTTTGGCACATTCTCAAAAATTGGTGTGACAGCACCTTCCTTTAGCTTAGGTGACATTCTTTATACGGATTTTCCTCCCAAAACACATTTGTCCACTTTAATTGTTTCACTTTCTTGAAAATGTGTTAGCCACACATACTTAAGGGTTTTTTTAGAAATTAAATCTCAATTGGAATTTGACGAATCCATTTTTAGCGCAAATATTCATCCCGAGGCAAAGCAAATGTTGTTAAGGTGACATTTTCTTCCTGGCTTTTGTAATATGTGTACTTAAATATAATATAAACAGACCCAATATTTGGTATTTAGGTTATTTTTTACGAAATAAAAATGAAAATTTGCCTCAGTATTCTGTAAATATTGACGAGGTCCCAGTTGATCGGCAGCGTGAAAGGCCGAATAGGAACCGTATCAGGGCGTGGGTCGACAACGAAAACCCTCGAGTACGTTACAACACTGATTTATTTCGCACGAGGTGAATGGTGAATACAAAATACACAAACCCGAACGTGGTCAATGGGAACGGCTTCCAGCCGCCCGGACCGTCTGAACTCGCAGATCTCCCGTAAACAGTTCACTTGTCTGTGTCTCAGGCACCACTGTCCATTCCGGGGGGAGAATTCCCCTTACAGCGCTCACGCGTCGGCGCGAGCGGCACCAATACTCCTGGACGGCACGGCTCCCACCAAGAGGCCATAATAACACCTGGGCGGTTCCCCTCCGCCAGGACACACGAGCACTAGACACAAACTTGTTTCTAAAATATAAACGAAGACGTTTAAAAACACTTTAAACATTTAAAACTTCTCAAAACCCAAGCTGCCGCTTTCAGTTATGTGACAAATGACATGTAACGTCGGACTAAGATGGTGACGTGATTTTTGTGCGCCATGGCCTGTCTTTATCGTAGGCCTCGGCGTCCTGCCGACTGCGCCAGTTCGGAAACGTCGCTCCCCCTATATATAGGTGCGCTTTATCCGCCGTATTACCCGCTTTTGTTATAAAAAATGCACGGGCCCAACCGTAATTCAATTTCGGAACGATATTACGGACCGGAATTCGACCTAATTTCGCAGAAGCTGGGGGGTAGCGAACCCCCCCCCCCCCCCGGGGAAGGAAATCGGGGATTTTCAACGCGGCAATCCGATTCAGGTACGGTTTCGAATAAGGCTCAAACGAATTTTTTTATTACCTCGAGGAAATATAAATGGCATTTATTTGTACTTTGTTCGAGAAGTTAGAAACGGAATATTTAGTTCATCGAGGCAGCTATAAGCTTCCTTGAACAATTTAAACCAAAACGGTGGCTATACGCGATTGAATATAAGAAATACGCCCCCTGTAGGCTCAATGCTAAACTAAGTCTATGAGCCATGCCATTTTGTTGATCCGTATATTATGTTTTCTGTTTTGTTCAAAATCAGTCAAAAAAGCTTCATTTTCTAAAGTTGACTATTATAATAATGTGGTAAATAACAACAGTTGAATTCAAATGTTTAAATATTCCCGCCACGCTTGTGCCAAAAAAGAGAGAAGAGTTAAAGAAGAGTTGTTAGAAAATGAAATAAAGCAAGTAAAATGTGATTTTTATTATGATTACCACGCCCAAAAGGCCACCCACAGTTATCAGAAGTGGAATTTGAACATGCTAAACAGTGCTAGATAGGTTCCTACTATTCTATGCAGTGTAATTACGAAGTTTTAGTGCGAGATTCGGACGAAAAACCGTCTTGATTCGATCGCCGAGGTCCTAACCTAAACATTTTTTGTTCGTTTGTTCCTGAAAACATTTTCGAGATGGAACAAGTTTCGAATCAATTTAATTTAACCAACAAAGTTCTCTATTTCGAATTCTGCTTTTAGTTTTGGCTACCCCTTTATTTTTGGGGTCCCTGAACACGAATCTGACCTTAGTTTTTGGTGCTCGGGCCTAGTTTCCGAGAAAATGAATTTTCAAATTTCCTTTGACACCTCACTTTTCATGGCGATATTTGTGGTTATAATCCGGATGAATTTTTACTATATGCAGCTCAAACTGATCACCACACTATTTTGCATCTTTTGCAACATCGAAACTTCGCGAAAACCCGCGGAAAATCCGAAATTTGGAAAGATTTGTGCCGTGTTTCTGTCCGGCCCGGCCGCTGTTTTCGCCCCACAATCTGTGCGCGCCGATTGTCGGGGGGAACTTTTACCTAATAACCAAATAACTTTATGAAGACGACCACAAAATATATAGAAGACGACAAGAACAATGAACAAGAACAAAGAACAACGCAGTGTAAACCCAAAGTGTGCCCAAAGCTAGAGGTGACAATGGCCCATATAGTTAGTTCGCATAGTGCCCGTCGGGTCGTTGGCATTTTAAATTCAGTCGCGTATATAACAGTATTATCCTTGTGAAAGATAGAGTTTCTTTTTGTATAGAATTATTTTTTAGTAGACTATTTCTAGTACAGTATTTTAGTCTAAAAATTTTGAAGAATTTATAATACCTCCCAGTGCCATGTTTAAAATACCAGGCGTATCTGCCCGCAGTATTTTTAGTTGCCCGTTTTTGAGATTCTTCGATTCCTTTTGTATCGGATGACTTGCTATTCTTGTGCAGACCACAAAAACAAAAGTTATGCAGCAACTTCTTGATCCCGAAAAGTATAATTAGATTGTTTTGAATGTGGTGGAATTCTGAAATAATAATCGCTTTTCCAAATTTAGATTTCTTGAACAGTCAGTGCTTGGCACATTTTTTGTTTTATATTCTCATAAATGTTTCGAGAGCACTTATCAAATGTAAACAAATATGGGTCAATTTGTGCGAAAGTTTTATAATTTTAATGTTCCCTGGAACTGGAAAGACTGTTTACATCATTATTTATTTATGATGTGGCTATTTATAATTTGATTTATATTCTTTTGGTTACTAGGAAAAATGACTAATTTTGCAATGTGTGGCATTTAAAATACTGAAATATCTTAGGTACTGTTTGTACAGGGTGGGACCTCCAATAGTGTTTTAAAAAAATTAAATTATTCTAAAAATAAAGGCGGTTTCAACATGTCTTATGACGCTGTACATTGAATCACGTTGTATCTGGAGTTTTCTAATACTGCAAATACATTACATAGTTGCCAAAGGTTATAATAACCGAATCGAAAAGACATGGGCACCCAACCATTAAACGAAGATACGAATCTTTTATTAAATTAGTAATTACATTCTCATTAAAGTTCGGCATTTATACGCTATATCTAATATTGTATCTCCGGCATTGCCAGAAAGATACAAAATTTATTAAACACACAATCCTTAGCCAACCTATACTTATACCAAGCGAATCCACGATAGCGCACGTGGATTTTTAAATGCCCTCTAGATTGCAATGCCTCAATTTGTGAAAAAAAGGCAGAATTAAATCAATTTGCAAGTTTTAAATTATCAAGAAACTGCTCTGTATCCGCACGAATGAGCGCGTGCCGCATGCAACTGGGTATAATACTGTAAAAGCTGATTTCTAAAATAGAACATGCACCCCTGTAAAGGTTAACCTTTTAATCTGATTTCATCTTCTGCGGAAGTTATATAGTTTTCGCTTGAGGGCTCTGACGCAGGTTGGTATCTCTATCGCAGTGTTTTAATATATTTAAAAGCTGCTCGATGGCATGCCGGCTTCTCAAGAGGTTTATTTTTATAACGTTTTTATGGACATCATGCAAATTCGGGATATAAATATAGCGTTTGTTGTACTATCAGATGTTATATTATAAAACGTATATTTATTTTATTCATGACGTTACGTGAAGGAATGGTGTTTTTCTGCCGATTGCATCTCGTAACGGGACGAGAACACCGAAAAATTGCTGCGTTAATTTAATCTTTATGATTTGTTAGAATAAATTTGAAGTTTTGGTATTTTTTGTAGAGAGCAATGACCATACTAACGTAAACTTATACCAGTGCCTCACACCTTTATCAAATTTTAATCTATAAAAATTAATTTGGAGCTTTTATTGATGATCCTTAACATGGAGTAAGTAGGAGACACGTAGCCGACACAGTGATTTTTGACTAGACCCTTAGCCTGAATCTGATGAGCCCAAAACGTGACACCCTATAAAAATTTTCACAGCAATTTTAAAAAAGGAAAACACAAGTGATTATTTTATGTAGAAATGTTTATTTATTCATACATTCTCATTTCTGGAACATATAGTAACTTATTCTTGAGTAGAAAACTTTGGTTTTCCAATTTTGGAAACTGTTATTTGTTCATATGTCACAGTTGTTATTAAAAATAATGTTTGCTTTTATTTATCTATTTCTTTGATTTTTCTATGATAATATTGATTCCCCTGTTTTTTCTCATTTAATATTTTCTATCTGTTTTGTATTTATTGTTCTTCTCTTCCCCTCCCTCTTTTGTTTCCCCTATCTTTCTCCTTTTTCCCCTAAAAATACGGTTTCTTCTCTTCCCCTGAAATTACAGACGGCATAAATTCTCTATAGAGTCGTTTCTTAACTATACATCTTTGAACTTATTTTGAATACCTAATTGAATTTAATTTGACTTGTAAAGATCGTAATAATTGTAGTTATTGGTCGTGTTCAGCACATTCGACAAGAAGAAGACGCTCAGAATCGTTGAGTGACAAATCTCTACATGTTTTGATGCTCTTGAAGACAGTATTCCGAGGTCTACCATAGTCAGTGCCAAATGTGACCAATAGCTGACACACTGTATATAGCCAATGGCTGACAATGGTTTCAGGCATTGGAAATATCGATGGTTAAACTCTAACACGTCGTATCCCCAATGTAGTTAATTTTACAGGAGAGAGAAAAAAACGACGATATTCTTAAACTTCGTAAAAAAAAAATGTTATGAACAGAAATTATTCCTATTCTGTTAGGATTTCTTCAGATCATTTTTTCATTTTTTGAACATTTTAAATATTATTTAACCCATTGACGTGAAATTTGTACACCATTATAAGGTTTATTGTTAGAGACTTCTAGAGATCATTTTTGCATGATTTGTGATTTTCCCAGTGACTGTCACCTATGTCAGGCATTGGCTTAGCATAAACATAACATAAGCCAATAGCTCAATAGCTGACACCCCAACCAAAATATTAAAATAGTTCTAAATTACTATCTTATACGGTTTCCAGTCCCGGTATTTAGTACCGGGATTGTCCCGGGATTTTATCTAAAAAGTGTGGTCCCGGGATTTTTCTTATGGTCCCTAAACCTTAAAAGTCCCGAATTTTTTTATTACTTTTTTTTTATTACGCCACCACTGAACGGCCAACCGTGTAGTCGTATGGTGTGGAATGTGGAATTATTACAATTTTTAGGTTTTAAACTGAAATAAGAATACTTACTTGTCATACATTTAAATTAATTGGAGTTAGGGCTACTTTAGTTGTGTGTTGTGTTTTTTTAAGTCATCTCAGTTTTAGTTTATTTTGTGTTTGTTATTTTGTAGGTACCGAAAGTCTATCCAATTTACAGCGGCAGTAGATATGAACAAAGTCACATGACCGCCTTGCGATCGATTACCAGGGTCGGACTAATACGAGATTCCAAGTATGGCTTGTAATTCTGAACTAATTCTTTTAGAAGTTCTAAAATTTTTGTTTCTACCTTTCGTGGATCTTTATAAATTTCCTTAGATTAAGTAGCAAAATAAATTTACAGAATATACTGCTCGCGATCCGATCTAAAATATGCAGCAAACTCGACTGAGGAAAGAGCCGGCCCTGCATTCTGCTCGCCGCGTAAACACTTGACATTTTATGACGGCCAGACCAATAAGAGAATAGGTCACGTGGTGGCCAATGTTTGGATCCACTGCCTCTGTAACTTGGATAGACTTTAGGTACTACCTATATTTAAAAAAATATTTCTCTTTCTTTTCTTTACTTTCCCTCACAAAATTTGTTGTAAAAAAACATCATCTTGATTTCGGGACCATGTTTCGGGACTAGTACCGGGACTTAAAATTTCGGACCAAAGTTCCGAATATAAAATATTTTCGGTCCCCGGACTTAAGAACCCTACTATCTTACCTTGTTTCCTTAGAAGGATAAGCCACAAAAATTAAGACGGTTGCAAAAAAAACACGTAATTACACACTATTCTTTACAACGCTGAACTAAACAATTTCGCTAAGAAACCACAATGAACATAACCTCTATAAATTGACCAGTCAGTATAAAAATAGAGAAACCAAGATAACCAACTTATAGGAACATACATAACTCATAACTCATAACTTTGACTTCTACCAACATAAACATTACAATAGAATGGATTTATATCTGCTCATTAGCTTATTTTTCAATAAAATAAAACATGTGTCAGGTTTAGGCAATAGGACTAATAGTCAAAATAAATTTCTGACTATTAGTCCGGTAGTAAAAATTAGGTAATTTTAACTTTGGATGTTTGTTGGAACTACTTCCACGTCACCATTTTCAAATTCATTATCGAGTAGTAAAACTAAACAAAACGAAACCTCCGCTTATTTGAACGACCACAAAAACGACCATCCGCCGAACTTCCCACAGGGAAGACTTCACCCCCCCCCCCCCCCCCCCCCGACGCAATAAGATCCTGGGGGGCCGGCAAATCCCCACCTCGAAAACCATTACCGGCGTCTAATTCGACAAATAGCCGGAAGTCGCGGGCGGCCATTTACATAAACCCGCCATTATCCCGTGGGCGCGGGCGCCAGGAGGCGCAAAAATGCGGCGCCCGGCGTCGGGACGCCATTAGCCGGCGCCCGCCGCCGCCGCCTCCTGCGGGATTTAATCCGCGCCGGTGTGAAACAAAAGCGAACCGGTCGACTCGGGCGGGGGGCGCCACCTTTGATCGTTGCGCGTTTTTGATTTGTGGATCGAGAAAGTTAGGAAAATTAGCAAAGTCTAGAAATACTAAAGTCGGCTCACTTCTTTGATCTCTCGGAAAAGCCGACAATTTTTTGCGACCGGTCGTAAATCAGCGTCACCTCGCACGCTTCGCATTTACGAGGGCGACTAAACGAAATCGCCGTCAAGCTAGTTATACGAGGGCAGGTTCATATTGACTTTCCATTATTTACCAAAGTCTACGAATATTAGTATACCTATTTGTAGACTTTGGTACAACATTATTTGTGTAGGTAAGTGTACCGTTAGTTTTTGGTAGGTACAGTTAAATTAAAATACAAGGTAGCTATTACCAGCATCTACATAATTAGTAGGTATATCTTATATCTGTAGACTTTGATTGGAACATGAATAAAAATGCATCTTTTTATGTTTTACGTTCATTTTTAATAAAGCCTAACAAAACATAGAGCAGACAAAAACATAAATAACATATACATATTTAACGACAAAGAGTTAAACTGATTATATCTACTTTTTCATCCTGTAGTAAATATTTTGATATTTAAATTGACATAAACAATACAGAACAAAATATTACGCATAGGTACCTACACAAGCATGCGTCTAAACGTTTTCCGGCCGAAGTGAAAGACTGATCATCAAAATGTGCCTTGCAAATTCTTATAGGTTTATATTTTATATGCCTGTTCAGGTGGAATATTCACCAGAAAGGTATAAAAAAAAACTCGTTATTTTATCTACTAAGTAAAACTACACAGCCGTAAACTAGCTATTTATCTACATTATTCTTCAATTAATACCTAAGTATTCAAATGTCACATAAAAATGTCTTAATTTTTGTAGGTAGGTACCTCAAACTCAATCTTCCCTTTCAGGGCCTTTAGGATATGAAAAAAAAGGTAATATAGTCTTTTGAACTGGTTTTACAGCCATCCGCACTGCAGTAAAGAGCGTTATATTTTGCGGTAAAATTTTGCGCGCACCCGGTAGAATGCGAACGAACCGCTCTCAGCTACACTGTGTACAGCTTATTTTATTATATTATAAGATATCGATCGGCTCGATGAGGAGGGGAGCGGGAGAGGGCAAGAGGGAAACATTTGTTTACACAAGGCCGAGTGCCCGGACTTATTAGTATGTCTCTGGACGCTGGTATTAGACGCATTCAAAACTAATCCGTAGGCGTGAAAATTTCCGAAAAACCATAGCGCCAGCTTCGCTCGTCACGCGTCAGCTGCGGTGTTGTCGCGAAAAACTAAAGCTTTAGCGAATGGCCGCAAAAGAAAACACAAGGTGGCTGTTTTTTCGGGAAAATCGAGGGGCGCTTTTTAATAAACGGCTGACGCGCCGACCAGCTGGAACAAAGGCCACCCGCCTAGCGCCCCCTGTTGTCAAATATCCCTCTGAAGCAGAACAGAATCGATTTAACAAAAAAAGAGACGGGCGAACGGTGAGTCCATTAACTGTAGATAATATGGTCTAGGGATCAGGCACGTGCCTTGAGATTTTCTTTTTTTACTGTATCCTCAAAACTGAAGACTGTCTCATACTTGCAGACTTGCACTGTTCTAATATATATTAATATTCCTTCTATTTGATGGCACCTATTAAGAGAATAAGTGTAAAACCCGCGAGAAAACTGCTGGCTATATTTTATTCTCAGCACACCCTTGGCAAAGGACTAAATTCGCCCGACCGAGAGTACTAAACTAATTGCTTTACGTCTTCGGTTCCGAAATTAGTTTCCAAGATTAACTGGGGCTAAAGATTCCGGACATAACTTCAAATATTCACCTTGCTCTCACCGTCGTATATGGACCTAACTGGAGTTTAGTCCCTCAAAGATTCATTTATGTATTTGTTATCGACTGAGATCGAGAAAGGAAAACGAAAATTGTTTGTCACTTTTCAATCCTATTTGAAAATACTTACGATGACACAAGTTTGATTTTTTTCTTTGAAACCAAAGAAACTATCTCTGTACCTATTTGTACAGTTTCAATTGTTTCGGTTCTACAGTTTTTATCGGTCAATATTTTATTGTACAAACAAAATATTCACGCAATTGGGACACCCTGTATAAAGCCGCCCTGCACACTAAGACAGTAAGTTTTCTAATAGCACTGATAGCGAATGCGCGTTAATATTTTGAGGTAAATAACCTCAAGCCATATCGAAAATCATTAGTTATATTTTTTAAAATGTCGTTTTTAATGGAGTTTCTTCGGTGACCCCCTGCAGTTCGAAAATTGTACTCTGTCATCGTTTAACTAATGATCCATACACTTGTTTATTAATTTTAACAGGGACGTCCAGCAAATGAGGTATGTGCGCCGATTTGGGTAAAATTTACCTGGTATATACCACAGAGCGTTAGAAAACATCCTGTGTTAATTCAACCAGCAAAGTTGGCAACACGAATAAGAGATGTAGTACCCAAAATTCTTAACTCAACGCACCTGTTTAGATTTTTTCAACCACCCTCTGCTCTTTCAGATTTCTTATTTCGACATGAACCAATACTCATTATTATGGTTCAACAGCAGCTGCTCTGCTGGTGAATCAATATATTTTTTGGCATAGGTACACGTACTGGGTTTTCTATTAGAAGAATTATTAATTCCATGCCTCTCGACAATTCGTTAGCTTTCTCGCATTTAGACAGTTTATTAATTTCGATTAAGTCGGTTTGATTAATGGCGGACCTGTTTTATAATTTTTCTAATCTATTTAGTAGATTTACAGCCTAACACGCATATTCTTTCTTAATTTGAATCTGATGGGTTATAAAATATTTTTTTCTACCTGCTCCCACTATTTTTGCACTTTTCAATATACTTTCAATTTCTATTCAGTATACAGAATTTTAAATCGAAATCAACTATTCACACTATTTTGCATATCAAGCACCAGTTGAATATCGTTTGCTCCAAAACGTCATTATTTAAATATTTAAGTTTTTAAGATGCAAAAAAAACTTTTGACAAAAACTTTTTAATGTTTTGTTATAATCTAATTTGTAAAAAAAATCTAGAACTGTTAAACTGTTAAAACATTGTAACGCTACTTCCAATATTTTTGCCTGGAATAATGACGAGTTTTTTAAAGGCAATGGCATTTACATTGTTGTTACACAAAGTTTTATTGAGACACGATACATTCACAATTTTGGAAAGTGAATAACTATTATGGACTAAAAGAAGTAAATTTTTTCATTTTCACCTGTTTTACAATTAAAAAATGATAATATCATCGAGGTATACAAGACATTAATTTTGAAGGCCTCGGAGAACATTATTCATTACTCTTCGGAAGGTGCTGGGTGCATTTTTGAGACCAAATAGCATGCTTTTAAATTGATAAGTGACCTATGTCTGTAGAAAATGCCGTTTTGGGTATATCTTCTGGTGACATTACTTCGAATGACGAATTTTGACAAAATTTAAACTTTTAATGATTTGTTATAATTTAATTTGTAAGAAAATTTCTAAAAGAATTTTTGGCAATGTCCTTTTTTCACTTTGCAAAAAGGTGGCAACCCTACAGCCATCAGAAAGCAAGAAAATTAATCCGCCATCTTAGAGCGGCGGCCATATTGAATTTAGTGTGATGTCACTAACTTTATCGTTTCCTACTCTTCAAGCCTTTTCATTTGATACCCATATAAGTGGGTTGACAAAAAAATGCATCACCCGCCATCTTGTGGCAACGGTCATTTTGAAAGTATTACATATTGTATTGTCACCAGAACTAAAGGTGTACGCAAAACTTAAGCTCAATCGGATGTCAAGAAGTGGTGCTAATTCAGCTTGCAAGATTCGACTCACACATACTAACAGGGCAAGTTAAATAAAGGCTTTTAATAAAAATACAAAATGATTATGCTCATGGTTGGTTTTTTTTTTTAAACAAAACCATTTAATGAGTTACAAAGTTCAAAAAATTGCATTTATAAAATTCCTTGTGAATGTGGAAAGTTCTATGTTGGGGAGACTTGTAGGCCATTTAGCGTTCGTTTAAAAGAACATAAAAATTATATCAGGCAAAATCAAATTTCGAAGTCAAAAATATGTGAACATTCCTTTAATAACAATCATAGGATATTGTGGGATAGTTCCAAACCAATTCTAAAAGAAGAAGAAGGAAATAGACGAAAAATTAAAGAATCTGCATTTATTCTAGGAAATACGGGCAACTGTGTTGCTGAATGTTCAGTGGAATTCAGTAAAATATTATTGCCACTTATTCAAAGAGAAGTTAGTATAGATAATTAGATAAAACACAGGGTACAATATCAGGCAGGTGGCTAGCCTATTGTTTCTGTTGTCATGACATTTTAACCTGAAATTTATCAATCTGTCACTTCACTTTGACGTGACATGATCTTTGAGAAAGGAGGAAGATTTATCCTCCGAAAGCTCAGAAAACAAATTTGTTGAAGTTATTTTTTGAGTTACACGTCTAAAGTTTCGTTCATTCAGTGTTAAGAATTTATGAATTTTCGAGGCAACTTGAAAAAGTTGTCTTTCAATCAGTTTGGTGGCGAAAAACCCAATTAAAAATTAAATGGATATGCTCATGGTTGGTTTTTTTTTTAAACAAAACCATTTAATGAGTTACAAAGTTCAAAAAATTGCATTTATAAAATTCCTTGTGAATGTGGAAAGTTCTATGTTGGGGAGACTTGTAGGCCATTTAGCGTTCGTTTAAAAGAACATAAAAATTATATCAGGCAAAATCAAATTTCGAAGTCAAAAATATGTGAACATTCCTTTAATAACAATCATAGGATATTGTGGGATAGTTCCAAACCAATTCTAAAAGAAGAAGTAGGAAATAGACGAAAAATTAAAGAATCTGCATTTATTCTAGGAAATACGGGCAACTGTGTTGCTGAATGTTCAGTGGAATTCAGTAAAATATTATTGCCACTTATTCAAAGAGAAGTTAGTATAGATAATTAGATAAAACACAGGGTACAATATCAGGCAGGTGGCTAGCCTATTGTTTCTGTTGTCATGACATTTTAACCTGAAATTTATTAATCTGTCACTTCACTTTGACGTGACATGATCTTTGAGAAAGGAGGAAGATTTATCCTCCGAAAGATCAGAAAACAAATTTGTTGAAGTTATTTTTTGAGTTACACGTCTAAAGTTTCGTTCATTCAGTGTTAAGAATTTATGAATTTTCGAGGCAACTTGAAAAAGTTGTCTTTCAATCAGTTTGGTGGCGAAAAACCCAATTAAAAATTAAATGGATATGCTCATGGTTGGTTCCTTATGTTCTTTCAAATGTCAGAAACGATCAAGGTTCAAGATAAGATAATATGAACAATTTAGTAACGAATAAGCTACATAATGTGGACTACCAGATTATGCCGCACTTTTTACGAAGCCCTACCTGTACTCCTAACATTTCAAGTGTCGCAATAAGCTCTCTTACTAAATAATCTTTTCTTTTAAAACTTTTACTATCAACTTATAACGTCATTCCACAATTTATATGATATAAAAGCTTGTCGCGAGATTTAAGTTTTCAAACTAAGTAAATACCACTACTTAAATCTCGCGACAAGCTTTTATATCATATAAATTGTGGAATGACGTAATAAGTTGATAGTAAAAGTTTTAAAAGAAAAGATTATTTTATTCTTTTTAGCGCATTTAAATAAAAGCTTTTTTTAAAAATATTTTTTTACTTTTAATTTATTTTGTAATTTTTAGTTTGGCCAGGTGTCTGAGTCTATTCATCTCAGTTAACGCATCATTGTTGCAAGGTCGTTTGCCGGTTAGTTTAGAACAGTCTAGCTCTTCAATGAGGAGACCTTCTAATGACCATCTTGGGTGTTCCGCCATGTTGGATTTAGAATGACGTCACACATATAATCATGCATTGTCATCCAAATTAAACGTGTGTACAAAATTTCAGCTCGATCGGTTGAAATTTAACTAGTCCGCCATCTTGAGTGTTCCGCCATGTTGGATTTAGAATGACGTCACACATATAATCATGCATTGTCATCCAAATTAAACGTGTGTACAAAATTTCAGCTCGATCGGTTGAAGATATCTGCTTCAAAATTGAGTTGCAAGATTCCACCCGAACAAATTACATACATACATACATACATACATACATTGCAAGTTAAATAAAAGCTTTTAAAATGCGGCTCGTGTGGACAATGGCCCATTGAATCGGCCCCCCCAAATTTGTGTAAACCGTTTTGTTCATTACCTGGACGAACAATGGCCGCGTTAGAACAATGCCCGTATTTCTTCGTCGGAAAAATTACCGGCGTTCTTCTTCATAGCCGCCACGTGACCGCTGGTGAATACCAAAACCGCAGCGCCTGTATGCAAATGCGCATGCTTATGTTCATCGCGTGCGGCGTGTTTCTTCGTCGGCCGATATGCATCTTTTACACCCAGGTCGGGTAATGAGTCATCGATTGATTCCTCGGTTAAATTATTCTGGGCACAAATTGCGGGCTGGTGTTCTTTCGTAAAGCCACCCACATCGATTCTCGGAAGAGGGGGCCCTGGAAACAATACCTGTTCGGGTTGTCGGACGAGTCGCATCATCGCAAGACAATTGACTCGGGATTGGGCTTGGGAATCGAAAATAAACACAAATCAATGAAGATTTTAAAACAAAACTCTGTGTTGAAGTTGCCTCTTCTATTCCTGAGACCACGAATATATAGTCAATGCAAAATGCAATATTAATAATGTTCGCGAGAAATAGTTATTTATGTATAGTCCTCCTTACGGCAGAATGCGTGCGACATAAGGGGGAAGAACTCGCAAATATTATAGAATTAGTCACAGTTCAGGGGCGTAGCTCAATTTTGTGTAACTCACTGACTTAATTTTCATATAATTGTTATTTAATTTATTGTTAATATTATTCTTAACGGTGATGCCTTAGATTATGGAGGAAGGCAAACCCTTATAACATTGGCAATTATTTCTCGTGCTTGAGAATGCAACGTTCTCCCCTGTTTACTCATTTTGCACACGTTGACTCCCGAACATACGAAACGCCACTGAGCTCTCTGAGCTGGCGGAAAAAACTTACCAGCGGCCTAAAAAATGAGGTCTGTATGGTAGCCCAAATACGCAGTTAACTTTACGTACTATAGAAACAGGCACAAAACGCGTTGGCTAACTGATTTTGTCAGCCGACTCCTTCGCAGAAGTGCTGTGTTGCCGTATTTCAAAGGCGATGGTAGACGCGACGATGTTGAAAAAAATATAATAGGTGTTTTATCACACCGCGTTAAAAATAAATGATAAACAAAAATGGGTAAGTGGTCCCGTGATGCGAGCTTTATTTTTTCGGTGTAACAGAGTTCAGAAATTCGGCTTCAATATGATAAAACTTGTATTCGCCAATAAATAACGACTACTCGTATAGGAAATCTGCAACGCTGCCCGCATTCTTTAGAAACGTTTTCTTTCGTGCTTTGGACTATACCAAGGCACTGAAGTTCAACTTTTAATGACCCATATGGAATTTAATTGCCGATGCCTTTGGCCGGAAAAAATGTTTTATTAGGCAAAAAATATTCATAAGGAATCACCCGTCCATGAACCGACTGCGCGCGGCGTTGCTTGACTTGGAGGATCGCTCAACTTAGGTCAAGTATGACGAGGCACGGCGCTTCCCAACAGAAACTCCAAACTGCTGCCTGTTGTGCAGCTTCCATAAAAAAATATATTGATATTCAAACCTACTAAAATATTTATACTGAAAGATTGCGCTGCTATAGGTATAGGTAACCATTTCGCAATGTGTACGAAAAGTTAAATGGGCCTTTATTGGCCGGGTTTTGAATATTTGGTCACTTTTGATGGGCGATGGCTCCGCGTCTGACGTTTGATGTTTACATCTCGACAAGGCCTATTACTTATTCGTACAATAATGGGCTACTTCAGTGCCGATTTCTCAACTTTTAATGACGATTTTGAGACACTTCACTGCTGATTTCAAGAAAAATTATATTTTAATATCTATTAGGTCGAAGGTATTTCCAATGGCGTCAGTGAACGACATAATAAGTATTTTCAGGGCCTACATGAATTCCTGATGCCTCCATCAATTACAGGAGAGAGAAAATATCGAAAAAAGTATTAGAGGTTTTCACTTAGAGCCCATATAGGAACCCATTCCCTTTGACGATAAAAGGAAACTATAAGTGGTTATGGTTTAGACGTGAGCTGCGAACTCCCTTCACTTTTCTTTCCCTCAAGGGCATTTCGCCAAATGATCGGTTTATTTACTCTGGCCCTGGAAAAATTCCCCACATATATGCCCTACAAATAGGGGGAATTATTTCGCTATTTTGTGCGTTGGTTTATTTTTTCAACGGTCTTCAGTACTGATATGCCCAAAAAGTCCTATAACTTTACCACCTAAAATGTTTATTTTAGTTTATTTGTTAATAATATTGAATAAAATTTGTAAAAGTAGTTTGTCCCGTTTATTGTTATAATAACGAGATGTTGAGATATTGAGTAGATGTGGCAACGCGGCTTCTGCTAAAGCAAGCGACCTGCGGCAAGATACATATAATAATAACACTTACAGTACGCTATAAATTGTGAAAAATAAAAGGTTTAAATGCAATTTCTATTGCATCCAACAAAACAAAAAAAAAATACCGGCAAATAATATAAATTCTCAATATTCCTCCGTTTGATATAAGCCCTTTTATGTAGTCCCTGGATCGGACACAACGAAAAATCGAACAATAGGAAGCCCAGCTTTCCGGCGATATCTTTCACAAAAGTGGAAAATCGCTGGCATACCCTTTATAGTATAATTTATACATAAGCATATTCGGGCCGCCAAACAAAGCCCCGTAATGCCCACAACCGTAGACATCAAGAACTATAAACGAAATAAATACCAGACGTTTCCTTTGTGTTGAGACCCCCCCGTTTTTCCGGGAGAAAAACTGATCGGTCTTGAAATTTTTAGCGGGCGGAGAAACGTTTATAATTGGCGGCAGCATGATGGGTCTTATAACGACGACTACCCAACCAACAAGCCTAGTCATGTTTACCACAAGTTTACTTAGGTATGAATGTAAAATATTACCAATTTTTTCCTTTAGAAAATTGTTTAAAAGTGTGAATAACCTAAGCAATTTTTATTATCTAAAACTACTAATTTCTAACCTAATAAGCTTCATAAACACACAACTTTTAAGAAAGTCATTAACTCCTCAAAGGTTTGATTATCCTGGACCAACACTATATTAAAGACCTGTGCATAGCGCTGTTTCAAGCGATCGCCACGGCGCCACACGACGATATACATGTACACGGTGGTTTAATGTTAAAACAGCATTATTGCAGAGTCTTTTATAAAATAAAAACATGCAAATATGTCTGTTACAACGAATTTAATATTCAAAATAAAATAAAATATTTGTTTGTGTCCCTCTAATTTGACAAGTTCACATGGCATATTTCCATACATTTTCGTAAGAAAAGTGAGTCTAAAAAGCAAGCAAGAGTATTTGGTACCTTTTGGTTTGAAATGGCTAGTTGTAGTGTAAGTAAGCATAAAACGCATTAGATTTTTCAGTTTCTTCTTTATATGGAGGACTATTGGTTCGCATTGGAGCTATAAACAAAATGTTATATTTTCATTTTTGGATACGTTACAAAATAATCTTCCAAAATAATATCTAGAATTTTCGCTTCTTCAGCTGGTTGATCAGATCATACCATAATTCCAAAATAGTGTTTATTCTTTTGCAATTAATTTAATGGTCTGTGCATACCATTTTCTTCATGTGGGTGGAAATTTCATGTCGCAACAAACAAATCTATCTAGAAAAGCTGTGTTAATAGGATGAAACTGCCAAAAACTGGAAGAAAAGACAATTCGTTACCGTAAAAAGAAGGCAAATCGTAATAAAGCTAGATATTTAAAATTTGGGAGATTTTAAACGTCAGAAACTGACATACCAATAGCCACAGAATACCCCCTGTAACCTATAATAAGTCGCTATTTTTTTCGTCGAGTAGCGCCACCTCAGTCCGTAAACAACAATGAAATATGACGTCATGCTCGGGTCTTTAATATATTGTGGGTCCAGGTTTAGCACATTTTGTTGTCTTGTTCGAACTTTGTAAATACACAATAGTTGAGAAGCGCCACAGTTTTTTCGAATTTACCTCATATAAAGGTAAATTGGTTTGGTCAAAATATACCTATTTATGACTAGTTGGGTAGTAAAAATTATAGGTAATTGTAACTTTGAATATTTGTTGGGTATAGCCCGAGGCCGTAATGAAACATTCACAATCATATAGTGTTGTAAAAAAGCTATTAAGAAGCCTTCTGTTGAAAATATGTTTTCTGTGTATTCTGTAATATTTTCTGGCGAAGCGTATCTAACCCTCGCCGTAACGAAACCACCGGGTCGGGCGTCGCGTGAACGACGGCGATATAACAGCAGCGGGATGGCCGGAAGGGTGCAGATAGACGCCCGGCGTCGCGACGCTTATCAGGACCGCGATAGGCGGTCTCGATCCGGTGAGGAATGCTCCGGAAGGGCGAGCGACGCACGCGACCACCGGCAGTTCTAAATAAACACAACAGGAATGCCTGATTCGTCGGCACACGCGACGTGCGGGGGGTCCCCGTTTGGCAAATATGGGTCAATGGAGACATTAGTGGACGAAAATAGCCGATCAGATTGGAGTGATCCGTATGGAGAAGTCGCGAGAAATCGGGAAAGGACGCTGAAGCTGGCAACGTCGCAGGCCGATCGGACGGCCGATCTCTTATTGCCCGCGAAGTTGGGCGTGGCGGTTAGCCACCTATCGGCGATCGGGCGGAGCATATTCAAATAGGCGTCGGCGGTGAGATATAACAATTGTCGACATGGGCTTGGCGGTGAGATGTAAGTGGGTAGATTTTGGTAACTTCGTTAGAGATGATTGGTACCTAATAACAATTTCTTTATACGAAATATATTTATCTATTCATGCTTTTCTAGTACCAACTTATTGTGTAACCAAAGCCGGCACTAACGCCACTAAAAAACATTAAATGGTCGTTATATCCAAATGAAATGTCTCATAAACAGTCTACAACTTTATCTTATAATATAACAGATATTATTATCGAAAAAACCTACGCTGGTATCGAACCTTATTAACAAGTTTCTTCAATTATCCCGTTGATAAAATAAGTTAAGAATCGACTAAATCCAATATTAATTTAATTACCTCATACATCAGCGATAATGTGGATATTGTGGATTCAAGGCGCCTTAACAGGCAGTTAATATTTTCATCTCTTATAGATTTGGACGAGGAAACCACTTTTTATTACCATAGGGAGCAACGATCGCAATTAAACGTGGCAACAATTTGTCGAGACAGGCGATTTTATTATTATTCCCTTCAAATGAGATTGAATTGACATGGCAACACCGTACAAGAAGACAACAGCGTCGCCCGCAGGGCGTCTTCGTGTTACCCCCATCAATTTTTAAGAGGCCCCATTGTTTCTACGATGAAAATATACGCCGATCTTGTTACCATGGTATTATGTCGCGTAACACAACTCCTAGAGAACAATAATTACTTTTATGGGGGCCTCTGTAGTCTCGGCTCGGCGCGCTAGATAGGCTATATCGTTACTCCTTCGCCTAATCGGAATTTAGTGATTTAGCGTGCTTAAAAAAATTATTCTCGGTGCTTTTCGTGTTCCAAGAAGTAAATGAAATGAAAAATAGTGCGTACAATACATATTGAAAGGTAACTTTTTAAGTCTCTCATCGACAGAAAAAAGTTGGAATAAAAGGAGTGGATAATAAATAGGCTAGAAGAAAATTCAAACATTTAAAACATATACAAGTATATGAAAAAATAAAAATAAAATTATTAAAAAAATATATTTTTAAAAACAAGCTTTTATTTAAATGCTCTGAAAAGAAGAAATATAAACTTTATAATAAATCAAACCAAGGCAAACCCATAATTTTGTTACATTATACAACTTTATATGATATAAAAGCTTGTCGCGAGATTTTCGTGTGTAAATTTCTTTTGTAGAAAAATACATTTTCTACTTAAAATTACTTTCAAGATATATATATTCTCGCGACAAGCTTTTATATCATATACAGTTCTTTAATGTAACAAAATTATTGGGTTTGCCTTGGTTTGATTTATTATAAAGTTTATTTTCTTCTTTTCAGAGCATTTAAATAAAAGCTTGTTTTTTAAAAAATATATTAATAATTTTATAGTGATTTAGCATGCTTACAAAAATTATTCTCGGTGCTTCTAGTGTTCCAAGAAGTAAATGAAATGAAAAATAGTGCGTACAATACATTTTGAAAGGTAACTTTTTAAGTCTCTCATCGACAGAAAAAAGTTGCAATAAAAGGAGTGGATAATAAATAGGCTAGAAGAAAATTCAAACATTTAAAACATATACAAGTATATGAAAAAATAAAAATAAAATTATTAAATAATATATTTTTAAGAACAAGCTTTTATTTAAATGCTCTGAAAAGAAGAAATATAAACTTTAAAATAAATCAAACCAAGGCAAACCCATAATTTTGTTACATTATACAACTTTATATGATATAAAAGCTTGTCGCGAGATTTTCGTGTGTAAATTTCTTTTATAGAAAAATACATTTTCTACTTAAAATTACTTTCAAGATATGTATATATTCTCGCGACAAGCTTTTATATCATACCTATACAGTTGTATAATGTAACAAAATTATGAGTTTACCTTGGTTTGATTTATTATAAAGTTTATTTTCTTCTTTCCAGAGCATTTAAATAAGAGCTTGTTTTTTAAAAAAAATTTATTAATAATTTTATTTTTAACTTTTTAGTTCTACTCTTCAAGCCCTTTCATTTGATACCCATATTAAAGGGGTTGACAAAAAATACATCATCCGCCATCTTGGAGCGACGGCCATATTGAATTTAGTGTGATGTCACTTACTTTACCTTTTTCTACTCTTCAAGCCCTTTCATTTGATACCCATATTTAGGGAGTTGACAAAAAATACATCATCCGCCATCTTGTGGCGACGGCCATTTTGAAAGTATTACAATATTGAGTATTGCATATTGTATTGTCACCGGAACTAAAGGTGTATGCACAATTTCAGCTCAATCGGACGTCAGGAAGTGGTTCTAATTCAGCTTGCAAGATTTGACCTAAACATAGTTCACCATACATTACAAGTAAAATAAAAGCTTGTAAAAAAACGAGCTTTCTGGTTCTACAGAACTAGCATTTTTAGGCGAGGCTAGCAGAGGAGTTGAGCTTTGCTTTAATTAGGAGCTTTGAAGATTTTGCGGTTACAAAGTTCATATACAAAAAGATAATATATCCACCAATGAGATTGGTGGACCAACCACATTGTTGAAAACGATTTTATTGATCAAAACTACTTTCCAAAATTTTAGTCGTACTAACCATTAAAATCACTTCATAGGCTTCTCCGCCAGTATACTTACCACAAACCAGTCTGTAATACAACGACACTTATTCCTGTAACCGCCCCAAACAACAAATAAATTCCCTGCCTACACAAGAAGATAATTTAAAAATATAGTTGTAAAGATAAAACTATGCTTTATTACCACGATAAAAATTGAATTTTCCACCCCTGCAACGCCGTATCTTCGGCCCATCGCCGGCAGAGCCCTCTTCCAAAAGCAATAAAACCACTAAGAGCCCTTCCTAATGATTCCACAATAAATCTGATTGATATGTCTTCCAGACGCCAAGATACGTTTTACTCCAGTTTTTTTATCTCGCCGTCTCGTCGGCGTTTTTGAGCGCGAGGCAAGCCGCCTATTTACACAAAACAGACCTAGGGCTGCTCATTGATGATTTTTGGGTGCACAGGGGGTCAAAATACCCCACGAAACAGACTCGTCTGGTGGTCCATTAGAGTGCTGCGACACCAAACTGTTGCGACACGGTTTACATCGGCTTATTATCTGTTATCTCCCATCTGATGCATACTAAATTATCTCAAACGTGTTTGGGATCATCTTTAAGGCGGCTCGGCCGCATCTGATGTCGATTTGGTGCGTTTTTGGGATTGCTAGGGTCGCATTAAACTCGCCCGGTTAAATTTACGGACATTTTTTTAATTAACGCATCGACAGATGCGACAAAAAGAAACGCTGTTGAATGCAGAATAGAAAATCGTTAATGATGACAAACAAAACACTAAATAATATGGGTAATATCGACACAGTAATAAATAACAATTCGGCTCGGGCTCGCAATCATGTGATTCAAACAGGTAATTATTGTTGGTTCATTTCTGTTCGCAGTATTGTGTTTGTGAAAATGCAACATAGAGCAAACTCAAAACAAATAAAGGTAAACTATTAATGGCTGATATCCAATAAGTGTTCAATTCACGTGTTTAAATAATATTTTTCGTATAAAATATGATGAAAATTTGATGCACTCACAATACTGTTAATTGCGACAACGGTAAATCTTTATAAAACATAAAACTGACTTTACTAATTTATTTTTGGAGGTTTAATTTGTTCTATTCAATTATCGTTGCGATGATACGAGTTAGAAACTGTATTTAAAAATAAATTTGGTTGTTCTTGTGTTCTCTAACTTTAGGTTCCCAACTTTTCCTATTAAGTAGGTCGTTCTTTGGCCTTATTTACCGGTTCCAGGGGCATTCTTCGAAGTTTTTGCTATCGTTTTCCTTTATTATCCCTCCAGCTAGGTCTCATCTATCTGTTTTGCCTTTCTGGCCATGCTAGGGCCTTTATATCGCCTTTTCACGCGATACGCTGGGTTTAATGGGTAGAAGGATATTTTTTAGGCAAATGGTAGCCAGGGGCGTCCAATATACAACTTTTTTCAATGGTTTTCACTTAATCTGCCCCTTAAAAAAATACTACACTATATTACTCTCTTGTTTAACACAAATATTTTTGTCGATCATATCTATCTTTATCACGAGATCCACAAATTCGAGTTAAATAAATTTAGTATAAAATTTGAAAACGGAATTTTTCAAAAACGGAAAAAGATAATGCCACAAAGTTTAATATCATTTTAATTGCCTTGATGAGCAGATTTCAAAAATGCAAAAATATGTAGGGTGTTCCATTTAAAAAAAAAACATAAGTTATGTCTGCCACGGCTTTCTAGAACACACTGTACACGATCCAATAGCGTCACAAAAAACTTTGTATCTAAAACTTTTGTAAAAAACTTTTTTTCTAACCTCAAAAACTAGCAAGTTAAGGGGGGGGGTGTCAATTTATAATGAACCACCCTGTACATTATACGTACATTGATTTTAAATATGAATTAAAGGCACAAAAAATCGCTGTAAAAAGAATTTTAGCTCCAATTAAGTATATATTAACCAGGGGCGTGCAGTCCATGTCCATGGAAGCAAGGGAAGCAGTGCTTCCCCTAAACCCTAAACCAAAACAATGTAAAATGATAAAATGTAATTTTTGAATTTTTAAACAGGAAGCAATTAGTTTAGTTACCTAGGTATATCAAAAACGCTAAAAATTATCTTATATATCATATATCAAACCTACAATATGTTATGCATATAGCACAGACCTATATAGCTTCGCTAATAGGTCTGTGCCTATAGCAAATGCGGCGTTGACTCCGACTGCGCCCATCCTACCGAGCGACAGTACAATGTAAGCTATACCGGCCGCTAGCTTTTCTGTAGCGTTCCAGAGTCGAGAGGTTATTGAACTTTCCACCTCCACCGCATTGGCTGACGCGAATGAGAACGCGTGTTTTAAGCGTGCGTGGAAACTATCGTTGCAGTAAGTTCTTTGTTTAGTTTAGTTTTAGTTGGTTTTGATGTCTGCGTTGGTGCGTCGCGCGCGTCGTGTCTCGGGCGATATGGAAGACATTACGGACATGGACATGCAAATACCGTCAACTTCGGCTGTCGGGAATGACGTTGAAAATGTTAAAGTTGGACAATTAAGTAAGAGTGTGTATGAATGTGTAGTGTGTACCTTAATAATAAAGGGATTTTCAACATTAAACTTTGCGGATAATCTTCAATTAATTACTAACGGAAGGGCAAAACCCCCTATGAAAATTTTAACCACAAAAATGAATGAATGACTTCCACAGATATCGCTGTTGTTTATTGAGAATATAATTCTCCAGAACATGCTAGAGCATCCACGTTTTTGTTATGACGTCATTGACGAAGTGGCAAAAAGTGATCGAAGAATCGAATTACATTACAAATAGGTAAGTTTTTAAACATTGCTTCCCTTACTTAAAATGTCACCGTACGCCCCTCATATTAACCAAACTTGCAGGTGTGTATATCTGGTTGTCTGCCTCATTGCAGGGTCATTGAAAATCGTCGAAACGAAATAGCGGCACTACTGATCTGAAAAGGGCCCGTATAAGTCGGAAAATATGCGCCGCGACCAACGAGGTTATCTAAAAGGATAAAGGAACGTGGAAAAAGGGTCAGAAGAGGCACTTGCCTTTTAATTCTATCGCCAGAGGGGATGGTAGACGCCGAAGGTGTTCAAAGCGGGTGAGCTATGCTATCTGCGTTTTGGCACTGTGGGAACTTACGACCACTTCGAGGGGTGAATTTAGATTGGATTTTTAGGAATATGGTTATCGAAATGTTTTTTAAAAAACCTAGATGGTGTACTTTCTTCTCATCTTAATATGATAGTACCTGTAGATTTTCGATGTCAACAGCCTACAAGACAGTTGCCTGAATGCGGTGTATCAAATAATGCCTTCCCGTATAAAATAACCAAACCGAAATCAAGCCTATTCTACTTTTTTCGGGACAAAAAAAAACTCACAGAATCGTGTCTGCTTTCAGCACGCTCGGCTGGGCGACGGTCTTAGAGGATGCCGAGGTTGGTCCCTACATTTTAATTGATCCTCAGATGAAGCCGTTTTTGCCCAGCGGTTTTGTCTTTCGTCGTCGTGGTTGGGTCGCTTCGGAGAATAGAAGTTTTTTCCGTCTGAATTGGACATGTAGGTACATACTTCAGGCTAGCGAGACAACGTTGTGCATATCAATATCGTCCGAAGAATGCGAAATCCTGTAGAAGATCCAGTGAAGATTAGATGAGTATAGTAAGGGCAGAATGTAAAGGCGAAGTCGGCCATAAAATCGAGAGAGATGGGCTATGATTTTCCTACCTGCTCTCCCTTATGTTTTGGAGCGAGGGGTTCGGCTTAAAGAACCGCAAGACCAACTTTTTCTCTCTGTCCTTGTCTGATACATTATGTTAATAAAGATAATATATTCAAATGGAAGTACGCCTATAAAAGAGGGCAGTAACTAAATATTTGGTTTATTTTGGTGATAGACTTCCTGTAATAACAATGCAGCGTGAAGTATTCAGTGCCCAAAGTAGAAAATTAATATTAAATGTGGTGAAATATTTCCAAGAAAAAAAAGAGAACACACGTGAAAATTTATCGGTACTTCAATATTATGTGCATCGGAGGCGTTACAGATTAGTACAAGGACCATTTCAAGAATTAGGCAAGAAGGCATTAAACATATTAAAATGGTACACACTAAAAATAAAGCAGTCCCGAAAACTAAAGATTTGACAGAATCGGATAAAGGAGAAATAAGAAGTTTGATTTATGACATGACAACTAACAAGCAACACTTAACTAGGGAAAAATTATGCGAAGAACTGGAAAAAGGAAATTTTGAGCTGCAGCAAATCGACGTTAAGTGTAATTTTAAGGAATCTTGGATTTAAGTACAAAATAAACGATGGAAGACAATACTTAATGGAAAAGCCAGATATAGCATCAAAAAGAGTTCAATTTCTAATGCGAAATACCATTCCAGGCTGTGTGAAAATGTGCCCAATACAGCCACAAAAAAGAAGAAATAATTAACTGGCTTCGAAATAAAAAAATTATTTTCCTGAAAATTCCCTTAAATGTGAGTTGCTCCAGATCGTTAAAAAATTATAAATCCAAGTTGCCTTATGGGTCTGACAATATAATTAATAAAATCAAGTTTTGAGGCTTCCCCCATATCATTGTATATTTAATGCAATATAATTGATATGGGCGCAATGCAAAAAGTAAGAAAATTGTATCTATTGTAATGTCTATTTGGAAAGAAGAAGGAAGTTACTAAAGAAAACTGGTACAGGTGTATAAAACGCACCGAGAACGTTATTAAGGATTATTGGGAAAAATAAAAGATATTGGACGTTGACATAGACCCAATTATTATTAATTTAAATGACGATTCATATTCGGATGATAGTATTTTATATTCTGACTAAAATTCATAACGAATTAAATGTATATTATTATTATTTATTTATTATGCATATACTGACTTCTGACTATGTAAAGTTTATTTTATGTTACTATTTAATTTGTAACTAAAAATATAAATATATATATTTTTTTGCCTAACCATTACAATAATTAATTAAATACCTAAGACCTACTTTGAATTTCAGGATCATTAAAAAATTAAAAATTAAATTACAACAGGTACCTAAGTACAAATTTTTAATCCGTCCGTTCACATCAGGTAGTTAAGCAATAATTTATTCTAGGCCGACCCTGCCCGCCTTAAACAATCAACTAGTAATACAAGACAAGTACTAGGTTTTCTATCTCTCTTCCTTTTATGAAAGGTGCTTAGCCAACTTTAAGACGTACGTCGAATACAAATTGGAGGAAGAGACATGAGTGTAATTGTGCGAGTGCAAGTAAAGCATTAGATATAGCGCTCTCTCTTTGATGATTTATTGCCGACTTCGCCTTTACATTCTGCCCTTACTATAAAAAGGTGTTTTTAAAATTCCTTCGAAAAAAATATATTTTTTGCGGTTTTCGAAAACAGGTTTGGGAATACCTACTGAGCTCATATAGTATTGAAAACGAGAACTGTCTCTTCTTGTACTCGCATGTCAATTCACCTAACAACTCAAACCTTCTCCAAAATTCCAACGTATATAACCATGATAGTTTCTGATCAGTTTTCACCTCAAAGCATCTGAAGGAAGACCCAGAAATGCGTCAGTAATACCATCCGACATTCAAAAGTTTATCGCCACTGTTTTATCGAGTATCGTATCACACTGTTCAATCTGTTACTAATGGGCTTACATGTTCCTTTCAAAGAAGAAAAAAGAAGATTTAAATCTAACCCGACATATATAAGAACGATTACATCGGTGGGCTATTAAAATGTAAGAAGCAGATCCTATACATAAGTTTCCCAAATTGATAGTTAAAAGACATTTTTAAGCAAAGGCATTTTTGTCGTACTTGATGCAATCTGATTTTTAATTGAAAATAAATAAAATACATTTTCCCAAATTTAAGGCCCTGTAGAAATGTTAGTCGGCCAAGTAAATTAATAAAACTTGGGACATTGGGGTTTCAGGGGGTGCTGAATAAAGCTACGTTGCCAAATTTAAAATAAAAAATCCCTAATATCATTTACCAAAAAAATCGCATCGAAAAAATCATAGCGCAGGCCGTGGAATAGCGCGTAAGGTCACTTCTTACACTCTGTAGATCATTAGTGGACCCATCTACAAACAGAAAAACATCAAAGTAATGACTATAGGAGTAGAGTATGTATAAAAAAATGCCTTTACTATGCAGACTTATATTTGTCACACTGTATATTATGTTATTACTTGTAGATATATAACACGTTTGTATTTTACTCATCGTAGGTTTAGAATTTTCATAGCTATTGAAACTAATCTATTTTAAGACGAAATTACAAAGAAAACTTCCTTGCAATGTAATTTACTAAATCACGATCGGGTCAAAATATCCTGCCTTTTTATCTTTATCGCCATTTATTATTGACAATGCGATCTATTAAATTATAATTAGACCCGCAAAGCAAAATAAGAGAACTGCCTTTGATGAGTCGCTCGGGACAGATAACCTCTGCCTATTAAACGCTTAATTGTTCATTAATAAAAATTCCCGGTGATTTATAGTTCTCGGTATTAAGCAGTTATTAAATTTATATGAATGCAGCAAGTTCAAGAAACTTCTATTGCTTTTAATTGTTCACGGGAAGGTCACTTTCCCCACAGTATTTACTAATATCATAGATAAAATATAGAAGAGGAAGGCTTGTTCTCATGAAAAAATTGTCAAGTTATATATTTATTTAAACAAAAAAGGTTCTAGAACTGGCAATATATTTCGATATTGTGTGGAGTTTGTTCATTGCAACATATAATCTATGTTTACTATACTAAAATCAAGTAACTCTTATGCCTAGCGTACATGAAAGCACGTGATTGATGACGTTCCGCGAAATAAGGCCATAAAATATCAGCGCGTCTGGCAACAGGGATGTACTCGATCGCAAAAGCGTATTTATGCGGTTTTATCTTGTTGTTTCCGGCTATTTGGATACTGCCACAAATATTTTTATCTGTTTTGACTCATTTTAATTAAGCCAATAATTTTTTTCGAAATTCTTTAACATAAACAATTGTAAAAGTAAAATTACATAAGGTCGTGCCTCAGTGCGGCTCTGGAGAAAATCTCAACGCACACGTTCTTGTTTACATCAGGCGTAAGAGTTATTTGATTTTAGTATAGTAGGTAATATTTATTGTTGTATAAAATTTAAAACGTGGGAGAGAGGCCACAAGAACTAAACGAAGTTATAGAGTGAATTGAATAAATGTTTGTAAACATAATTCTCGCCTTTTATGCTCATTACTGAAACCGAGAGTTACATAACCTCATCGTGTTAACAAGCAGTTGGGAATGGTTCTGAGTCGTTAGGATTTCCACAAGTTATTTATATTCCTGGTAAAACCACAAGCCAATAGTATCTAGATCTCATGCATCCTCAATTTCCCTTTCTTATTAACATAATAAAGAAATTAAGGTGCTCACGGCACACCCTTCTGATCTCGATAACGTTTTCCACTGTTCGAAATCGAATGAATAATATTAATGCGGACTTTTTCCACATTTATCTCTGACAAATATCGCTTAATAATTGCTACTTACTAAAATATTTACGTTCAAAATTGATATAATTACAATTTCCATTGATTGCCTAACCTATATTATATTATTTACAATAATTCTGTGTTTAATTTTCGAAATGACCGCAATAAAATGGTCACTTTTGCTACAGATACGAAACCGGTGATATTATTATTTGCCGATATTTTCGGTTATATTTGGAATGCGACTTATCACAAGTTCAAACGCAAACACGTTAACGTTTGTTTATTTGTTTAGGTCTCGATTTTAGGCATTTAGGTAAACTGAACTTAACGAGAAAAGCAAACAGGGCATGAATCTTTCATAAGATGTGAAAGACTTTTTGTGTGTCTTTATACATGTAGAAAGAGAGTAGGAATACCAACTTGGCACGTTCCAAAGTTTCGTGGGTTTACAACAACTTTTTTTGCTTATTTAACACAGATTACTAGATGCACACAGTGTGGCAAATAAAGTCTGCATTAAGGGAATATTTCTTGTTTGCTATTTAATATTTGATTTTTCCAGCAGTTTCTGCTTGTATTCTACTCTGGAATTGTGGAAATGTAGAAACTTCTATGTTCGTTTAAAAAAACATAAAAATTGTGTCAGGCAAAATCAAATTTCAAACTCAAAAAATATGTAAACAATCTTTTAATAATATTCAAAGAATCTTGTGGGACAAATTCTCAACTAAGAAATAAGCGAAATATTTAGGAATCAGCAGTTATTCTAGGAAATACGGACAACTGTGTTTCTGGATGTTCAGTGGGATTCAGTAAAATATTTTTTATTATACTTCTTTGAAAACACCTTATTTTCATCTGTTTCAGCAATAATCAAAGATGGGGTTTTTCGGGCTAGCGCACGGAAACAGCGCATGGAAAAACTTTCCGTGCGCTGAATAAAAATACCGAATATATATGGCTTTAAAATAGAAATATACAGCAAAGTAAACTAAATTTAAGAAACTCTATATGCTCTCTGATATTTAACATGTACCTATTTTGTATTTTAATTCGTAAGTGTTTCAATATTTAGATACATTTCTGTCATATTTTTGACGTTTTATTCACCTTATCTGATAATAACTAATTTACAACAAAGCACCTTTGAAATAATTTGAGAGTAACCATCGAAACGCATCATACATACCAAACACTATCTTGTCTGCATTGTTTATTTTCTGTCAATTAAATGTATTATAATATGCCGATAAAATGATTTAAGTTTCCGTTTTCAAAGAAGTATAATAAAAAATATCGTTCATTACACGTCCAGAAATAGATTTTTCCGTGCTTGCGTGACTTCCCGTTTTCGGCTGCGCCTCACACGGGAATTTGTCACGCGCGCACGGAAAAATCTTTATTTCCAGACTCGTAATGAAATATACTATTTGACAGTTACTCAAAGAGAAGTTAGTATAGATAATTAGATAGAACACAGGGAACAATATCAGACAGGTGGCTAGGCTATTGTTTCAGTTGTCATGACACTTTATCTTTGATTTTTGATAAAAATAAATAAATGAAAGAGCGGTTTAAACCTTGCAGTTATTTGGGTCATTACCTATAATTTCTAGATTAGTACATAACAATAAAAATACACTTTGTTGTTTTCTGATTTAGTGAACTGAGAAAGGAAAAAAGACAGCCTCAGTCGTTAGGTGGCCCCAAAAATATTCCGAACGTGCCCGTGTGGGTGTTTGTGGGATAAAGAAAGACGTAAAAGAAAATATATTGTGTGAAAGATCATTGGTGGCTCCCTCAGAGAAATAACCAAGGATAGAGGGAGTAAGAACAAAAAGTAAACAAAGCCAACATCTTTTTGAGTGATGCCGCGTACTCCATTGTTTACAGCATTTCATTTCAAAACAGAAGGGTTTAATAATGAGATTCAATGAAGGCACTCCTCCCATAACGCTAAATTAACAAATGTAGTTATTAATTTCTTGTTTGTAACAATTTTAAACTAAAACTAAATTGCAGTGTAATTATAGTATCTAGTTATCACTTTAATAAAATCGTCACAGATACCTCAAACCGCCCGACATGGCAACGCTGCTATTGCTGCCGCGGGCGCCACGTCCGTTAACTCAGCGATATTTGTTTTGTGTATGCCCAGCATGTCAAGTTTTCCGATTGTTTACGTATGGATTTTTCCCGTTTTTAATTGTTTTTCTGCGAATTTAAAGGCTATTTATTAGTATTTAGGATATAGTGACTGATTTTGTATACAATGGGACGCAGAAAGTGTGTGGTATGTGGCTAAATTGATATTTCTCAGGACATAACCTATCTCAGGTAAACGTTGTACACACGGGCCTAATGTTTGTTTACTTCGGTAAATTTGCATAAGATGTTGGTTGACTACAAATGTATGTATTTTGAGGCTGTTGCTCCCTCTATCCTTGGTTATTTCTCTGAGGTGGCTCCTAAATTACTTATGTAGCAAGGGACAGGTGGTGGGGTCTCGGGGCTACATGGAAAAAATTGATAAAGTGCCTGGAAAGGAAATAATTGAACATTTAGCCGTCGCCCAACGTTTATAGGTGTGGCGGAGAAAAGGATATAAGTTAACACAGGAAGATTTATATACCTAGCTACCAAAAACCCAACAAGAAAAATATCGTCCTTTATAACCCAATACGCTTACTTAAGTCTGGAAAGTGCGAGAAAATTTTAGTATTTCTGTTGGACCCACCTATACCTATATTAGATTAGTTTAGTAATATACAGACCTGCGGAATAATAGCAAAGATTTCATTCAAAGCCTACCCGCTTTGAAAAGTTTGTAATGGGGAATAGTCTGAGTTTTAATTAACGGTTCAATTCTATAAACCAATCCCTTAATTAGAACCTCTACAACTTTACAATATTCGTCGAGATCGAAGGCTAGTGCAACTTTTTAAGTTAGTTTCTTCAATTTGCCGACGTCGACTCCAAACTCCAACTCGTTTGCCTCAAGAAACTCCATAGGTACCTACTTTATTAAAATATCTGGCTTCCTGGAGTTCTATTGTTGTTTTAATTGAACAGCCCCGAGTATGAAAATTCCGGTTAATTAAATTTTCACCCGAGGGCCGCTCATTTGCATATTTATTTTCTTTTTTAAGTTTTAACACGGTTAAGGGGGGGGCTAATTAAATATTTTTCTTGTTTCGAACGAGGGGGAGGAACTAGGGAAAGATTTGTACGTGAGGGGGATGCGGAAGACGCGATATTACATTACGTTTGACAACAAAAAATTTAGGGGACTTTGTTTCCGAAGTAAATTACTGATTCCACAAAAATAAAACACCCAATAAAGCCCAGCCGATACAAAGCTCTGGGCATTATGAAATGACTGCTCCACCCCAAAGGAAAACAACAGAAAAATCGTTGCCATTTCCCTGGTCGTTATATACAATACACGGGCCAAACGAATTATATTGACTATTCGGGTAATCTGCGACCATTTGTGACACAGGCATTAGTCAAGGCACCCCCTTTTTTTAATTAACACGTTATACTTTCACTTATGCGACACTGTCATAACCCCACTAATATTGAATATCTTGTATACCGTGGTTAGAATAAAGGTTATTTTTGGTAAAAAAATAGTGAGATTATTACTTTGTTTGCGCATGCGTATTATACAACATTTATCGATAACATCTTTCCAGTGACCCGTTTCTTTTTCATGGATACACTGTTGATGATTTGTCTATTTTAAAATCTCTTTTGGCCATTTTTTAAAGAAATGTTGACCTTATTTAAGAACTTTTTTAATTTGAAGCCCAAAGAAATAGTCTTTTTGAACTTTATAGTATTTATTGGGTTACTATATAAACCTAAAAACGACCAAAATCCTATATGGACATAACAGGTCTAATATAGAGATTATAAATTACTTAACTATCTAACCTACAAGGACTAATATTGAGACAAAATTTACTTCTTTATGACCTGCAGAATTACATGAATTATCTTTTAACTATAAGGACATCTACAAAGTTAAATAGAAGCAAATAGGTATTGAAAAAAATATAATATAAAATTTTCTTTGTCTTCAAAGCCTGATTTTAGATATACACTAAATTAGGAATAAGTAAGTTTCTTAAAAATTGAGCTTTTATGAAGCTTATATTTAGGTTATAAAGTACCTACTACTTTTAAATAACAAAAACTTCTTATTAGATTTTTACATTGTAATCCATTTTCTAAAGGAAAAAATCATAATATTTTAATTCATACATTACATTGGTAATCTTAACTAGGCCCGTTGGAAGCCACAAGGTATAGATACCTATCCGATTTTACCTGCATCTTCTCTATAAAACATTAATCAAAACCCAAGATGAACCAAAAAAGAGCAAAAAGCAACCCGTCAAGCTGTAATAATTACTTCTTAATTCTGAACAAATACGCCTCTTTAAGAAAAACAATTAGGGCGTAAAAGTATCGAATTCGAGCACTACAGCCGTTACGGTCCTGTATGGAGTGACCGTCCAGCTTACGCGTTAAGAAGATTAAAAATGACAATAACGGACCTTTTAGTTCGAGCACAACAATAAATAACATCTGTAAAGGGCTCTAGGTAAGAACGCAGGCATCTAAGACAGTGACGTAGGGTACAACCACACAGCAATCGAAAGGGAAAATCTCACTAATTATTTCTGCACCAAATGTCAATTTTAGATATAAATGGCTCCATGAAAACAATCTTCAGAAATTGATGTAGCCTACATTCCACACGATGCATCTTCTTTTTTAATTATCAACAAAAATACTGTGCCTCTACCCTTTAGGCTACATGCAATTCGAAAGATATTGTTTTCATAAAGTCACTCATATTTGAAATCATCTTCAGGGAATTAAATTAAACTAGAGAATAAGTTCTAAAATGACTGTACCTAGATATTATAATAAATATCGTATCTTCACTATATAAAACTTTGATAAGCGTGTGCTAAGTGTGGTAAGAATCTGTTATGCATCAAAGTCTCTGTATTTCCTTCCTTGAAAAGTTTTGCCTGTACCCCACTGACTGGCTGGTCCTTCATTCTACCCCACACTCTTGAGAGTCCCCTACCTAGGAAACCAGTCATTGTCGTCGAGGCATTAGCATTTTCCTCAGAGATTCTTGACTTGTAACAATGCGTACAAAAACCGAAATTCGACACGAATCCCGGTGTTATTTTCGGGGGCCGCTCACTCAAGAAATTCGCTAATAGAGCGTAATGCTAGGCCGGTGCCTTACGTAAATGTTTTCAATATGCCAGCTGCGACTGTAGAACGACTGCGAAAACACGGAGGAAGAAAAAAAACACGACCGTAGGCATCAAGGTCTTGTAATCGATACTTTTGTCTCTCTGGGAAGAATTCAGTACGTAATGGTGTTCTTTGGAGTAGGTAGGTATCTGTCATAATGAGGATTCAACCAAATTTAATATAGGACTAAGTAGAAGATACAATTTCAATTAACACATTGATCGTTAAATATCTTTTGGCACAATAAATAGGTACAGGGTGTAACTGAACTGATGGTCAAAAATGAAACCACGTATTCTTGGAGTGAAAATAAGGGCAGTTCTTCATATATTTTTTTCTTCTACGGGCCACAGTTTTTTTTTATACAGAGCGTAGATGTTTGGAGAAACATACACATATTTCTTAGTATCTCTATACGAGATATTTTCTTCAAAATTGGCGTGTCACATGAGCAGATGGGCCGTCAAACTTAAGGTTGACATGAAGCTTGTGAGGCCCCCAGTTGCGGAGATACAGGGTGTTATTAAAATTAATTAGTTCAAAAAAATATAAATACCCTGTATAATCGCATTTTTTAAATTTGTTTTGAATGGAAACATCAATGGTTAACAAAAAGTATCTCTTACAAACAATAGTCACTTTAAGAATAAATCTAGGAATCTGTGGATGGAATTAAACTTTATTTAACAAAATACAAAAGCAAAATCGATAATAAAAGAAACGTAATGCTACTAGAAAATTAAATTATTAAATGTTCGAAATGGCAACTATGTCATTCCGCATGTTTATTATTGCCATTGGCAAGTCCATAGCAAAAGTGCATATATATCAGTCAATTCTTCGAATGAAAATATCATTTTTCAAAATATTGATACTAGTGCAAAGTTGGCAGCCAAATTATTCAAATAATGCCAAGTTTAATTATTGACTTCCACAGATTGTTAGATTTATTCTTAAAATGACTTGTTTATTGCAGCATTGCAGTTCTTTGAAAATAATTAAGAAACGGCTGAGAATATGAAAAAATACTAAAAGATACTTTTTGTTAACCATTGAATTTGCCATTCAAAACAAACTTAAAAAATGCGATTATACAGGGTATTCATATTTTTCTGAACTAATTAATTTTAATAACACCCTGTATCTCCGCAACTGGGGACCTCAGAAGCTTAATATTAAGCTTAAATTTGACAGCGCATCCGCTTATGTGACAATCCAAATTTGAAGAAAATATCTCGTATACTTCTAGAGATACTAAGAAATATGTGTATTTTTCTCTAAATTTATACGCTCTGTATAAAAAAACTAAAGCCCGTAGGAGAAAAAAATATATGAAGAAGTGCTTTTATTTTGACTCCAAGAATACGTGGTTTCATTTTTGACCATCAGTTCAGTTACACCCTGTATATTCAAATCTGGGGCTCATCCTAAAAATGACAGCTATCAAAACAGACTTCAACTTTTAAGAATGGTAATTCAATTTAAATGCTTCTAGTTAAGAAAAGTTTATAAGCACAATGGCGTAGTGAAATGAAAACGATTTCCTCGACTGAAACTTTTGTATTTGACTGAAACAGAGAGGAAATTCATGTTTAGGAATATAAGTTCTTCCTATTCTTTGTTATGCAGCGATGTTCTTCGAGCCGGTATCTCTTTTTAATATCGGAAATATGATATAGTAGGATATAGGCATACGTGACGTTAGAAATTCCTAGTAAAAGGCATTCTAGGCATGCCATATATCCCAAACATTTGCCTATACCATCGCCCATTAGTGTCTACCCGAAAACTGCATGTTTTCACAAGCGTCGCAGCTGCGGGTGTTTCGAAAGTTGATAGCACCTTCCGCCGGACGTCTGCTATTATGTATCCGTTAATTAGAAGTTTTCTTTTATTTTCTGGGTCTACTCAACTATCAAAATCACTTTATTCCGTAGGCGGGCGGCTTAATTCGTGTCTCAGACTCGAGTGCATCGGTTTTATAAAATCGTAAAAACATAAAAGCTATAGCTGCGTCCGCAATAACAATAAAAATGCTACAGGATTTTGCCATCAAGGGCTGGTTTATAAGAAAATAGTAAAGATAGAGCTTAAGGTTAAAAAATGATATCGCTGCAATGTAGTTGTTGTTTCAAGTATCAAGGTTACTTTACGCACAAAACCTCAGTGATGTTCCCACTGAATTCCTAATATAATCTATGCTATTAAATATGCCGGAGACCACCCAAAGGCCCAGAAAACAACCCTGTAATTTGATAGCTTTGTTTTGATAGACAAATTGATACGTTGGCAACGATAAAAACGGCTGCGACGGGTCGAAAACTATTTCCCCGAAAATATTGTATTACCCGCAATAAACTGTTTTTAACAATTGGAATATTTTTATGAGACGCCAAGGGGTGTCGTAAAAAGAGAAGTGTTTACTGTGGTGTCGCTTATTAGGAATCGTTTTACTTTATGCGGGGTCTACCACCGTAAATTGAAAGGTTGAAAGGAATTACACCTTTTCGTGGCATAATAACAGTTTTTATTGCTGTCGGGAAGCACACTGCACAAAGGCTATTTTCTAATCGTGCTGGAATTCATTCTATAGGGTGGTTCAAGCGATGGGCGGATTAAATCAAAACTTGAAATCTACAACAAATACTCTGTTGTTAACGCTTATCAACAAAAACTGGGGACACCCTGTATAAAATCGAAGGTCTATTTACCAATAGGTTGTAGGTATACGTTTTCGGTTCTTCTCCAAAACTCGAGTATCAAGTTGTAAAAGTTCCCAGAACGCGAACATGAAAGATTTATGGGAAACCCTCTATACAATAATAAATTTATGTTATAGATACCATAAATCGGTTCCTATAATTATGATAATTCTTCCAAATATAGAATTGAAAAACTTATGAGAACCAAGACGTCTGCGGAAATATCTATAGATTTAATTTGGCGATTAAGAAAATTATTGTTATTAACTTTCGACGATTTTCGAATTAATATTGTTTTTTTTTGCGTTTAAAATGTACAAGATACAATATACAGAAAATTACAGAAATTAATTGACTTAACTGGTTTGTTATATGACAATTTTAAGGTGCAAATATCTCCAAGAGACATCTACAAAGTACACCTTTTTCGCACAAAAAAATTAGAGGAAAACATATTTACGTCAGGAAAAATAATATACCTAGACCCAAAAAATTTATGACATATTAAATCACGTGAAATGCCGTAGGTGGGGCATTCTATAAAATCACATAAAAGTATAAAAGCTATGCTAATATTTGAATAATTGCTCGCCCCAAAATAATCTCAGTTTCCAGATTTCTTGCTATTCTGTGGATTTCGACACCGTGTATCTTTTTAGTTATGCGTTTTTAACCCCATTTTTATAAGAACTTTGTGTCTTATTTTCCCATGTTCTTTCAGCCCTAGAATCCAGTATACTGATTTTGGAACACCCTGTGTATATAACTATTTAACAAATAATGAAATAAGTAACATATAATATTTACAACAAATTTTCACAGTGTCCCCCATCATTCGATAAGCACATCTCGAGACCTTTTTTAAAATGTTGCCTTGTATTTTTTAATAAGCGTCCCTATAATTTATTTTTCTTGAAATCGGCAGTGAAGTGTCCCAAAATCGTCATTAAAAGCTCAGAAATCGGCACTGAAGTAGCCCATTATTGTACGATTTTTTCAATAAGTAGGCCTTGGCGAGATGTAAACATCAAACGTCAGACGCGGAGCCATCACCCGCCAAAAGTGACCAAATACTCAGAACCCGGCCACAAAAGGCCCATTTAACTTTTCGTACACATTGCGAAATTGTTTCCTATAGAAGCACAATCCTTCAGTATAAATATTTTAGTAGGTTTGAATATCAATAGATTTGTTATGGAGGCTGCACAACAAGCAGCAGTTTGGTCTTTCTGTTCGAAGGCGCCGTGTCTTGTCATACTTGACCTAGGTAGAGCGATCGTCAAAGTCAAGCAACGCCGCGCGCAGTTGGTTCATGGACGGGTGATCCATTATGATTATTTTCTTGCCTAATAAAACTTCTTTTTTCGATTTAAAAAAATATAATATGTAGGTACCTCGGCACTGAGAGGTCTCGGCAACTAAATTCCACATGAGTCATAAAAAGTTAAACTTCAGTGCCTTGGTACATAAATAACTATTAAATGATTGACTTTCCTTGTAGGTGTTTTATAGACCTCATTTTTTAATCAGCATAAATGTATTTTGAACCGGTGACTGGAGATTTTTTGAGAACTTTTATGTTTGTCCACATTAAAGCATTTTTCAACCATACCACGTCAAAATGTAACATTAGTCACTTTATAGACCGTGTGCGTAAAGCGGCAGTCAAAGTCAAGCAAAATTAATTATAAATTTTTCCCAGGCCCGCTAATGCATCGAATTAATTGTTTATAGGGGCCCCCGAATCAATAAACCGATTTTGGGGGAGCATTGAACATTTTTTTAATATTGAAAGCGCCGCGCGTGTATCAAGATGATTTATGAATCGCGAAAATAACCCTCCCGGCCCCCGAAAAACACGTTATTCACCCTTAGATACCCCTTCGAAGATTTTAAATTAGCACCAAACAAATCCCCATCCATAGAAACTTTTGATTAATTAAAATACACCGAAAGGGTTGCCGCCCTTCTCGGATAAATTAACATGTTTTGCCGGCAAAATGTTTGTTGGGCGTGTTTTCGACTTACGAGTAAAATGCTGGATTAATTCCAAAATGAAGCTGACACTTTTACTGACAATTTTTACTTTTCGTTTCTAAAATCTTGGTTCTGTTCCCCTTCAGCAAAATAGTAAGTGTCTATACCTAATAATGTTAAGAAGAAGAACATACACCTAACCTTACTTAACGTAAAGGAATACAAAAAAAATAAAGTAAGGTTGTTATTAGATATTTTAGAATAGGGGACTGTTGAACAGTCACTGTTCACTCGTATAGACGAAGCCGTTGATAATTTGGCTTTGAAAAAAACAGGCGAAATTTCCTAGCGCTATCTTAAAATATATTCATTATATTTTGTGGTTCAAATCGGCTTTAGAACATCGAAACTACTTTCCATAATTCTACAGTTAGGTTAGGTGGTAATACTTAGACAAGGAAAGAGAGAGGACGCCTAACAGCGCTCGCGGCCGTGTTAACGACTGCCACATCGCACGACAGGCCAGTGGCGTAGCATGAAACGCGTTCTTAGCCAATATCACAGAAATGTTAAAAATGACAAGGTAGTTAATTTTGATTTACGTGTAATTTGAAATATTGGTATTTATTTGCAGATAATTTCCCAAATGTAATGCTAGTATCAAGTGCTGAAATATATTTATTTGCGGCGATTTCGAATCAATAAAAAAAAAACTATCAATTAAGAAATTTTCAATAAAAACGATGTTAAAAAATAATTATATTATTGGTCCTATTTACAAACAAAACAATGCACTTTATCATACTAAAAGGTAGAAGGAATTTGGAGAAGTTATATTGAGAAAAAAAAGTTTTAGGGCATTTTTCAAAGTTAGCTCGTTAAATATTTACTCTGAAACGAAATCCCGGGCTCTTGCTTTCCATTTTTGCGTTTGCAACCAAACGCTGAACAATTCACCATCGTAAGAGTATAGTTTCCCCTTAATCACTGTTACTTTTAATTCACAAATTCGCGAAATTAATTTACAACGTACTCGCTTTGTCTGCCACATATAAAATGGCCGCCGTTCAAAACGACGTAACAAAATCGATACACGGCAGGGTAGGCAAGCGCGGTATCTCTTTCCTTGTGTAAGTGGTAATACCTCTTCTTCGTATATCTATGATACCACAAAATAGCAAATGGTGACAATAAAAAATAGTGAATAATACAATGCCAACATAATTATTATTCCTTTGGCTACACTGACAAACAAACATAGCATTAGAGGGGAACTTTCGTATCTCTTTTTTTCAGGGCCAAATCATCAACGGACTTGTCTTTTACCGAGTAAGTATCAAAAGTATCGTACATCTTTTACATAAAAGTTTCCGGGCGAGCATTATCGTCTGTCTCTTTCATCAAAAGTCATAATCCACCACCTGGACCGAAATTAACATACCCATCGTTTGATCTGAATGTTTGTCCCGAATTCTGCCTCGTGAAGGTGTGAAGGGGGAATTTCGGCATAAATTCGTTTTCGGTCTCATTTAAATGTCCCATAGGACTCCGAGCCGCATTCATTAAAAGCGCGATATTTTCGACGACAATATTGGAGCTTTGATTATAAGAACTCGCTATTAATTAACCTTTGCGATCGTTAATTACATGGTCTTATTTTTCAGTTTCGCTAGAAATTTTTCGTGTAATTATTCTCTTGGGAGTTGGTGGAAGGGTAAGCGGACACCTCGGAAAGAACGAGGCAAAAAAGAAGAATGGATTTATTTTAAGCACGATACACTTACCCACGGTATGTCATTGCGCATCTTGTGACGTCAGTTGAGAATTAGAATTTAAATTGCTCCATATGTTTTAGACGGCAATAGATACTTTTTTTATGGGTTTTTGCTTATTTTAAACGTTTTCTTTTAAATAAATGTTGTTAAAAATATGTAGATTATATTACTAGATAAATGAATGAATATTCTATTGATAAAAAACACATTTAATTTGATAATTATAATTTTACAAATAAATTGTTTTCTTTGCGTTTTGGCTAATCGTATGCATGCAAATAAAATTGATGTATATTTTGTTAAATTAACAGTATTTTTCTTTTAAAAGACCATATATATTGGTAGACAATAAAAAAATATCATATAGGTATCTAAATAATATATTTATTGTAAGTATAAGGTAATCCTGAACTAAGTTTTGGCTTCTATCGACACAAACTCTCCATCGAAAAAAGTATTTTACACATGACTTGTTATATAGGCAAAGATATTGATAAATAAAATTCAAAGCCTTACCAAAAATATAACTTTTTCCTTCCAGTGTTTATGTCGGTTTATATCAATTAAAGCTTTATTTACCAATTATTAATGCATACAAGCCTCGACACAAGCACAACCTGCACAACTAATGCTTAGTTTATAGTTAAACAACAAACAAAACAACATAATAAATAGTGAGTAAAATAGGGATCAAATAATGATTCCCTTTAACGATAACAAGGCTAATTTTTTATTGCACATTCTATTTTATTTGCTGAAAACCAGGCATAAACTCTGTTGGGTCTCCTATTTTTAATGCTCTGTTCTATAAAGAATCTGTTTCCTTACCATTTTTTAAATTGATGCTGTCTTGTCTGCGGCATGCAGCAATGCATTTTTTGGCAAGATTATTGTCCTTGGGAAATCTTTTAGTCAGTTGTTTACACTTTTTAAAAAATAAAAAATCGTAAAAAACAACCGAAGACACCATGCATTGTTTACAATTCGTGATTCGCAACTGACGTAGATGCGCATAGTTACCTTGTTTTTGAATTCGTTAGTGACATACCGTGGGTAAGTGTATCGTGATTTTAAGGTGAAGTAAAATTGAACATTTTACTGAGCCCTAGTTCGGCGGTGTTTCTGCTCTTTCTATTATTAATTAATTTTCTGAAAACAAGGCGTCACTCATTTAACATGAAACATCGACGATTGAGGTTTAAAAATTACCCATGACAACAGATTGGAAGTGAAAAAATGTGGTTTTCATATCTAATACGATTTTAAATCATGTTTTTGTAGTTTGTGACATATTTATGTGAGTAAAATTAGATAATAAAAATTATTATAAACAGCCTGAACTTTGATTCCTTTGTATTTTTTTAGTTTAGTTTTTAATTTAATTTTAAATTTTACGAACTTGATATAGTATTATTACATTACGAGGCTGGAAACATCTATTTCTGGACGTGTAATGAACGATATTTTTTATTATACTTCTTTGAAAACGGAAACTTAAATCATTTTATCGGCATATTATAATACATTTAATTGACAAAAAATAAACAATGCAGACAATATAGTGTTTGGTATGTATGATGCGTTTCCATGGTTACTCTCAAATTATTTCAAAGGTGCTTTGTTGTAAATTAGTTATTGTCAGATAAGGTGAATAAAACGTCAAAAATATTACAGAAATGTATCTAAATATTAAAACACTTACGAATTAAAATACAAAATAGGTACATGTTAAATATCAGAGAGCATATAGAGTTTCTTAAATTTAGTTTACTTTGCTGTATATTTCTATTTTAAAGCCATATATATTCGGTATTTTTATTCAGCGCCACCCCATCTTTCATTATTGCTAAAACAGATGAAAATAAGGTGTTTTCAAAGAAGTATAATAAAAAAACAATTCCTGTACACTTGCATAATAACCTTATTCTGCTGTGAAAGTTGCAAGCTAAGTTGAAATTTCAAAATTCTAACGTCAAACTCCTAAACTTAGGATTTCCCGTAAAACCGCATTTAGTCAAGAGGTGTTTTCTTTTTGTAAATATTTTCAGCCGCGTTTTTCTGCAAATTTTCTGGCAAGGTTGGGCCTAGGTACGGAATTCGGGCACAGTACTTCCTAAAGGCGCCTTGAAGACGGTCTCCGTTTATTAATAACCCATAATAGGTACTTTACTATTACTACAACATACAAACCTTTGCAGTTTTATCCCACGAATTTCGGTAGACGTGAACATCGGATTATTATAGATCCATGAAAGTAACTAATTTCGGCAAATTATCGGATTACCCTTTAGCGCCATCCTTGTCCATGATAATAATTTACCTACACTACACAATTAACAACACGATAACTACACAAACAAAACAACGTCGGATGGGCGGGTGGCGTTGCCACATACGTGAATATTTCCGCATTATTGAAGTCTGAATATTTATCGTATTTATATGTTCCATACACAGGTACTTTAACCAAAGTGTCACGTGACAGAAATGAAGGACATAGTTTCCAGCGTGTGCAGCATAAACAGACACCATTTTGCTATATAGAGGAGTCAATCATTGAATTGACAAGTAGATGGAAGGAGTGTAGAGAGAGAAACTGGCAGCCAAACTTGAGTAAGTGAAATAGTAAATAAATCAGCTGATTCCGGCAAAAACCACATAACACAAAAGAGGTGTGTGTCCTAACTTTCTATTTTTGTGTACTGTGCTTCAAACGAGTTCCGTTGTCAAACGTCATTTTAATTTTCCTTCTCCCAAGTCCCAATAGGAGTAATTATTATTGTATTATTTATATTTGATTTGAGTTCGTGTCGTGGTGGCAGTTTCGTATAAAACGGCGTTGAGTTTTCGTAGTTGGTGTTTGGTTTAATATTATTTTTAGATCGGAGAGAAAATTTAATTTAGCTATGTGGCTATATTCGTTGTAAATTACAAAAAAGAGGATCAACTCCTGTTATGTATTTGGATGTACGAAACGGGGCGGAAGGAATAATAATAGTGGGGTTTCTTTTCATTCGTAAGTCTTAAAAATCTTTGCTAATAACTTTGCAGTTTTCCAAGAGATAAGGTGATATTAGAGACAAGTGGATTGCAGCAATAAAAAGGAAAAATTTTGTACTGTCTACAAGTATTTACTTGCATTTGTAGTCAACAATTTATTGAGAGCAATTTCATAGAGAATTTTGGGCAGCGCAAAAAGTATGTAATTACTACAGTTTTTTTATTTTCCAAGTCATGGTAGAAACTCCTATCGAGAGAAAAACTGGCAAAATATTGTGCTAATGAACCTAGCTCTTCGTAGTTAAAGATGGAATTAATCTTGAGGTTCATCTGGTCCCTTTAATAAGGTAATTATTTGTAATTATTTTTGTTAGATGCCTAAACATTAAAAATTGTTATAAAAATATGTAAAAGTTACCTGTCTTACATGCTTTTCCTATTAAATTGAATTTTATTTAATTTAATTTAATTTAATTTTATTAATAAATCAGTTAATTAAAGTTGAAAATGTATACCTTATCCTAGATATTTTGTCGTTTTGTTATTTTAAAATAAACTTTTATATTGGAATTTGTATTTTATTTGTCTCAATTTATTTCCAGGTACATAAAATTGCCATGTAGGTAATTTTTTAATCAATTCACTACTTTTTTCTGTGCAATATTTACATAATTGTGGTTATATAGAAAAATTCTCATTCCTACAAACAAGCCTCGAATTTCGGAGTACAGATCATACAATAAATTACGGAACATGCCCATTAACTTCGCTCATTAATATGCAACATCCCTATATACCTCCTTTGCCTGAATCAGCTGACACGTTCATTAGGCGTCCTTGTCTTACTTATTGCCATTTGAAACCTATCTCTCTCTAGAGTTGGCTGCCCCAAACAACAATGAAAGTGGTACCTGCGCGACTTCCATTGTACTTATTAATTCGATGGAGTCAATTCACGAAACACAGTTGCAAAAGAAAAGTATTTATGTGACAACATTTTTGTGTGCAGTTGTATTAGTTAAAGCTTAAAGGTTGCAATACATTACGTAATAGATATTCATAGGTAGCTGGAGACATTCGAATAGAAAAGTACAATTTGCCTTTGTTCCACGAATTATTGCAAACTGGTACCGGCAACATTGCAATGCCGTCCCTCCGCACATATACAGATGTTGCCACGTTTGGCGTTCTAGACAACTAGACAACCTCGCCTTTAATTATCATAAACAAATAAGGGTTAAAAGCCGTTGCTTCATATATTATGTGTTACGTTGGTGTGACTACTGTAAACTAAGTACGATTTGAGAGCAACAATCAATTTATGCTTTCGTGTTTGAACTACAGTGGAGTGCGTGTACGATTTTTTTACAGTTTTAATTAATTTTATCATAAACCATCCGTAGCACACTTAGTATCATCATCGGGGACAGGCGCTGTTCCATCCGCTCTTCGCGTGCGCGCAAGAAGGTTATCCCCCCCGAAAAAACCGTTTCTAAAAGCTTTACATCGGGTATCGATCGAAACTGGCGCTGGATTTCCTTCCAAGTTATCGCGACCGAGCGAGGGGGGGGCCACAGGAAATTAGGGCAGTGCATGTGCCCTTTTTTGCGACAAAGGGCCGGGGGAAGGGTGAAATAGGGTCTCATTTCCGCTTGGCGAGGGGTATCGGTGATGGACGCGATAGATGGTAACTGCTTATGGGGGTAGGTAGAATGTCTTGACGGATATACATTATATACAGGCCGAGGCGTCCAAATTTTTGTTGGGAGAGTATAAATAAATAAAAAAAATAAAAAAAAACACAAATAAAGAAAAAATACCAAGAAGAAAAATACCCCCAGTTGCTTTACGTAATATTTTTGTCTCTCGCAGTAGGTTATCTACTTCCTACTTCGAGTTTTATAACGTTTTATATTTGAAGTAAAATTTTGGTAACATAGTATAAGTATATTTTCTAAAATTTATTTGTGGCGCAAACAGATCCATTTAATTTTTAATTGGGTTTCTCGCCACCAAACTGATTGAAAGACAACTTTTTCAAGTTGCCTCGAAAATTCATAAATTCTTAACACTAAATGAACGAAACTTTAAACGTGTAACTCAAAAAATAACTTCAACAAATTTGTTTTCTGAGCTTTCGGGGGATAAATCTTCCTCCTTTCTCAAAGATCATGTCACGTCAAAGTGAAGTGACAGATTAATAAATTTCAGGTTAAATGTCATGACAACAGAAACAATAGCCTAGCCACCTGCCTGATATTGTACCCTGTGTTTTATTTAATTATCTATACCAACTTCTCTTTGAATAAGTGGCAATAATATTTTACTGAATTCCACTGAACATTCAGCAACACAGTTGCCCGTATTTCCTAGAATAAATGCAGATTCTTTAATTTTTCGTCTATTTCCTACTTCTTCTTTTAGAATTGGTTTGGAACTATCCCACAATATCCTATGATTGTTATTAAAGGAATGTTCACATATTTTTGACTTCGAAATTTGATTTTGCCTGATATAATTTTTATGTTCTTTTAAACGAACGTTAAACGGCCTACAATTTTTTAAAAATTAAAAATTAAATGGATAGTATAAGTATAATTTTCTACCTCACCCTCCAAGAAAAGACCCTACCACACACCACACTGACAAGAAGGGTACCTATCGAGCACCATTAAATTTGATTTTCGCTTTTTCCAATGTTAATACGAATTTCTGTAGAGGTGATTCTCTTGTAAATGTCCCGTCACATAACCTTCAATTTATTTTTCTAATAAAAATTTTTAATTTTTGCTTCATCCTTTTTTAAATAGTAATCAAACTCACTAAGTATATAGAAATAAATTAACCTGATAATTTCGAGGTTATTTCGGGCTTGCTATGGCGGTTAAATAGGAATTTATTTGTTCTGAACCAGTATGTCAACCATTTACCATACCCTGGACCAACACTATATTAAAGACCTGTGCATAGCGCTGTTTCAAGCGATCGCCACTGGCGCAACACGACGAAACAAATTTACACGGTGGTTTTAGTTAAAACACCATTGTTGCAGAATCTTTTATAAAATAAAAACATGTCTGTTACAACGAAGTTAATATTCAAAATAAAATAAAATATTTGTTTGTTATGTCTTTCTAATTTGATAAGTTCACATGGCATATTTCCAAAGCGAGTCTAAAAAGCAAGCAACAGTATTTGGTACCTATTGGTTTGAAACAAAGGCCATGGCTAGTTGTGGCGTAAAAGCATAAAACGCATTAGATTTTTCAGTTTCTTCTTTATATGGAGGACTATTCGTTCGCTTTGGAGCTATAAACAAAATTTTCTATTTCCATTCTTGCATACGTTACAAAATACTCTTCCAAAATAATATCTAGAATTTTCGCTTCTTCAGCTGGTTGATCAGATCATGTCATAATTCCAAAATAGTGTTTATTCTTCTGCAATTCACCTAACGGAATGTGCAGTGTGCATACCATTTTCTTCATGTGCATGGAAATTTCACGTTATCACAAACAAATCTACTTATAAAACCTGTGTTAATAGTATAAAACTGCTAACTACTGGACGCAAAGGCAATTCGTTACCTATACCGTAAAAAGAAGGCAAATCGTAATAAAGCTGGAGATTTAAAATTTGGGACATTTTAAACCACAGTAACTGACATACCAACAACCACAGAATAACCCCCTATAGCCTTTAATAAGTCGCCATTTTTTTCGTCTAGTGGCGCCACCCCAGTCCGTAAACAACAATGAAATATGACGTCATGCTCGGGTCTTTAATATAGTGTCGGTCCAACCATACCTACCATCTACGAAACAGATAGTCTGGTGGCCTGGCCACACTTTGATTATATTGTGGAAGCGTAATTCTGTCAAAAAATAACCGCACTTGTATAAACTATATATTTTTAATTATTTTTAAGGCCTTATAAAAAAGTTACAGGTTATTACATTTTCAAAAAATATGCGGACTTGTATTCAATTAAAGTTTAATTTTTTTTTAGTTTGTTACTTGAAAGTATAAAAGTCCCAGAGAATTACCCAAAACGATAAATTTATTGTCCTTGTTGCTGCCAAACCATATCACATAATAATTTATGTTAATATTTACAAAGTACAGAGACTATCTCCACATGATCAATGTGTTGCGTTGGTGTATTGGATTGTATCATTCAATAATCTACTGTAACAATGACATGGCACTATAAAACAAAACCTCATTCAATAGAACTTACCTATCTGGTTTATGTCTCAATTCATTTCCTAGAATTATAATATTTGCCAGCAAGTTCAATGCTTCAGCGCGGAAGCAAGTCGTTTAGAAAGAAAACAACTATTATTCCCACCCACACATAGCTACCGATTTATTTATAGCAAGTTTGTGGTGTACATAATGAATTATTACAGAGTTAGTATACAACTGAAAAGTACATATAGTGAGATGCATTAGGATCACTTATGCACAGGAATTTGTACAGTTTGTAACCAAGGCAGTTCCAGACTCAACGCCGACAACGACCGTCGTATTGTCTGGTGTTTTTTCTGGGTAAAAATAGAGAGACCAATTAACATCTGTCAAACATCGGCGTCGGGAAATCTTAATATATCTCCGATGTAAATAAACACTTCACTACAATGCGTATTGGCGCTTTTGTCTTATTTGAACAGATGAAAGCATGGGCAAAGCGAGCAGATGCTTTTTGACAACGAAAAAGCTTCAGAACGCACAGTTCTAGTTAATATTATCATTGGTCCATCTTTGTATTATTCTTTTTTCGTCTTCAAGTGTTGAGATTTGAAATTTCGATGGGAACATTTAAATTTCGAGTATATTTCAATAGTTGTTAACATGTTGACTTGGTTTACTGTTACGGTATTTGGTTTCTTTAAGTGCTGAAGGTTCAAGTGCCTTGCTTTCAGTAAAAAAAGATTCATAGAGTAACTTCTCAACCCATAAAGCGCATGGTTGTATCTGGCAACCGGATATGGTACTATAAATATGTAAACTTATTGCCTTCTGCAAAAGGATGTATTTTTCACGTTCCGTTTCAAAAATGTCATGATTCTTATCATGGGGGTGGTTGAAAAAGAGCGACGTTTAACTGGAAATTGTTCATCTAAAGACGCGGAAAATAATGATATAAAAGGACTGGTGGAAAACAATAACGCCAATTGCTGACACATCAACTTTTGAACCTCTGGCTTTCCGCGTAGCGTCGAAAGGCGATGTCAGTTGAGAAAAATGACTGAAAGATACAATTTGCGCGCAGAAAACGTATAACAAGAAAACAACTGGAAGCGCAGGGCTTGGAGTTGATATAAAATAAGGCGATTTGAGAGGTGCGAGGGAGGGGGAGACAGTTACGTTTCAATTAGTGGGTTTGTGATATTTTTGTTTTGCGAAGGCTGTAGCCGGCATGCCCTGGTGTTAATGCAAAGGCAGGCAAAGGCATTTCTCTTGCAGATTTATTCGTCCTCCAGATATCAAGAGATGCCACATACATCGATCAGCCAGGTGGCCAATAGACTTAAAATAATGCACACTTCAAATAATAGTAAATTATAAAAGCTATTAATCTTTCAGTATGTAATAAATATAATAACAAACTATCACTCAAACAATAGTATGTTATTCTAAGTTAATAGTCAAAAGTCATAACAAGGCGCCCAACGTGACAATACCGCGGTATATGTTTTTGTATGTTTGTAGATTTTAATTGTAAACAAAAATGTCCTCTTGGCAATTTTTCGTAGGTATGTGTTATGGTTTCATGACAAATTTGATTTTTTGCATTATTTTAGGGTAGGTATTTCTGAAAAATTAACTAAAAAAATTTCTCCATAGGTAAGACTCAAAGTAGAAAAAATGTGTTACTTTAAATAAAGTGAAAATTTACCTTTCCTCTTAATTCTTGTATTTTAGCCGTAAGAAGTCCTAAATTTTGGTTAGATGCGTGAAATAGGATGATGATATTTTAATTTATTATTATTTTGGAATCAATTTTTTTACAAGAAAATTGAATGTAAATAAATTTATACCCTAAATACTTAAAGGTACATACATCAACTGCGTCAAACATAACATAAATCTCGCGAAATAAAACCGTTGTTATGCAGTAACAAGTTTTTAAATTTTTCAGAAAGTTCGACATTATTGAAAGGCGCCAAAAAATAAAATCTTTTAACACCGAGATCGTTCAAATTTGGTATCTGAAAAAGAAGCAAGTTTTTTAAGTAAAACTTTTTGAAATTTCAACAAGAAAACTCATTTTCAGCGGTTATATTTTTTAAATGTCATTTTTGACAGTCATTTTTCATCTTTTTTAAAAGCAAAAGGTAACCTCAAAGTTGAATTTAAAAACAAATCATTACCTAAAGTCTATCCAAGTTACGTAGGCAGTGGATCAAAACATTGGCCACCACGTGACCTATTCTCTTATTGGTCTGGCCGTCATAAAATGTCAAGTGTTTACGCGGCGAGCAGAATGCAGGGCCGGCTCTTCCCTCAGTCGAGTTTCCTGCATATTTTAGATCGGATCGCGAGCAGTATATTCTCTAAATTTATTTTGCTACTTAATTTAAGTAAATTTATAAAGATCCACGAAAGGTAGAAACACAAATTTTAGAACTTCTAAAAGAATTAGTTCAGAATTACAAGCCACTTGGAATCTCATATTAGTCTGACCCTGGTAATCGATCGCAAGGCGGTCGGTGACTTTGTTTATATCTACTGCCGCTGTAACTTGGATAGACTTTAATTAAAAATTTCCCACTATGGTGCGAACTTTTTGGAACACACTGTATATACCTAATCACATTATTTAAGTAAATGAATCGTACTGCAAAAGAAATCTAATTAAATTATGGTTGAATATTAGTCCACGTTTCAAGAATTTTTATTTGTATATGCTACTGACGTAAATGTTATTAATACCATCATTTTATAAATTTCTGTAATACAGTGTGACATCATGTGGCATTTTTTTTATTCGCTTAATGATTTGCTGTTACTCTCTTGTTGGCCAACCTTTAGGAGCTATCTCATCTCTAAAAACATGTTTAAATTTTGTAAAAAAAACTTGCATCGTCTGGTGCATGTACCAAGTAGGTACATGCACAAAGAAGACCAGAATACAGAGAGTTCATCTTGTCGAATACGTCAAATGGAGCCCAACTGTTATGTAGTTTTTCACAGTGACCTACAATGGATTAATTCATGGACTCTTTTAAATAATGGGGAACCCAGCATGTCACAGTCTATCACATAGGAAAAGTGAAGCCTTGAGGGGAAGTTTGTTTTCTGTATACTCCAAGGAGACCACATAAGTGGGCTGGTACAAGGTTATGTTATAAGTCAGTGTCCAACTGCCATCAGGTTTTATGTGACATGCCAGTGCCATAGATTCCAAAGGAGGCAAAACATTTCCCATCATAGTTCACAATTTTTAAGTTTTCTAATTTCCAGAGGTAATGCGGCCGCCTGTAGTAGTCCCAATAATTGCAACCAGATTTTTCTTGTCTCACCTTTAGTAATCCTACAATTCCCATTACGTGGGCATTACGTATAAGTAAGTAGTTCAAAACAAAAATGGTATTTCGTAAATGTTAAATTATTAAGCAGGTAGCTTCAGTCAGGTTTTTTTTTAAACAGTTTTTATCTACAACTATAAGTTTATTTTACGTTTGTGAGGTACCTTGGGAGAGAAATAAAATTACAAAAAATTTATAATGAGCACCGAGAAAAACTACATGATTAGAACTAAGTACAAGACCTAATCTTATTAGTCCATCCCGAAATCTGTGAAAGTTCTTTGGATAGATACATTCAACAAGGGAAGAAAGTTCAAGCACGTACCTATACCTACATATTACAAATGGTTTGAGTGCAAGTGCAATAGCGACAAATTCTCAAATAAGCAAAATCGGCACTGACTTACCATACTTATATTATTTAAATTCCTGGAAATAATTGCAGGAAACCAAATTCAAATATAAAATAAATTTGTTTCATTTGACAGTTGCCATATTCTGTGTTTGTTGACAGAACATTGTCAAGTCTAATTTTTAGAAATCATGGAAACCATTATTAATTTTTACTAACAATCAAAGTACCTGTTATAGTCATAGATTCTCCAATAAAATGGAATAAGTGGCATCATTGAGACCATTAGAATGAGTAAAAGCAACGGCCTCACTTTGGAAAGTATAATGCTGGGTCCCCTTACTTTAAAGGGTCCCTGGATTAATTACTGTCTAAAGTTGGATTCCATTTGACATAATATGACAAGATAGACTCTCTCTATTCTCTATTCTGGTCTTCTCTGCGATACATGCATAATTACGACCCTGCCATGACGTCCGCAGGGTCCCATTGACATCCGCTCACGTGTACCCCAATTCCGACGACCCTGCCCGCCTCCCCGAAAAAATCCCACCCCTTCCCCCCCCTCGGGCGTCCCCCCAAATCTCCACCTTCGCCCGCTCCCGAGGGTTGACAGCCCGCCGCCGCCCCCCCCGTCCCCCGGACCCCACCAGGGCGCGCGCGCGCGCCAAGGCCCTAGGGGGGCCCCGCCGCCGCCGCCGCTCGCCAGTGCGATGATAGACCCGTACGCGTACGGACCTCTCTCGAGGCCCGAAGAGGAGTACGCGGAGAGCGGCAGCTGCCGTTACTCGCCGCCCGAATACTCGCAATGTGAGGACGCGCTGCGCGTGGGAAAAGGTGTTAAAGTGCAGTCGGATTGAGGTGGGGAAAACGCCCGTTTGTGCTTCGAAGGGGGGATACTAACACTTTGGGGTGGTCTCCTGGGGGTGCTTCGGCCTTTGCTTGCGCTGTGCTTCAAGTTGGGACCTTTCCGGGCTTCACTCGTCGTTGCTAATGGCTTCAGGTTCAGCAAGTGATCAAGTGCCACACTAGCTCACAATACATGTTTGTTTCTCATTCTTCTTTGCTTGCTTCTTTCCGTTTCACTTGGTAACTTCTCTAAGTGCATGTTGCTTGTAGTCGCTTGGTTCCTTGTCAGGTTTTCAGCTTCGTTTTTTCCAGAACTGATCCTTCCGCTCATAGGTTCAAAAAGGGCGAGTGTTGCATTAAAATGTAGCTAGTTCACGCGTTCGTCTCTGTCATCATATTTGCTTGCTTCTGTCCAATCCTTTATTATACTTCTTGCTTGGTTCTTTGTCAATTTTTCTTCTTCTCTTCCAGAACTGAACCTTTTTGCTCGTCGCAGTGTATATACGCAGCTTAATTTATTATTGGACCAATAGTGTTGCTTTGGGGATGAACATGAACAGATTGAAATTGAGAATATACGTGATTTGTACAAAAAGAAATGTAACAATTATTTTATCTTCCTAATGTTGAATTTTCAGTTCGTAAGTAGATTGTTTACTTTCGTTCTACGCTCCCATCCACCATTTTTCGTCAATTTTCTGTACCTAGTGTTGAAGATTACTCGCAAAGAAAACATCTGCTGTTTGCTTCCAATGTTGAATCAGCGAATTGTCTCTGTACCGCAAGCCGTTTGCCTCCCAGTAAAAATAGCATTTGCTATCGCCCGCTCTCCATCCTGTTTCCTTTGGCTTCTTTATTTTTATTGAACGTCAGTTTAGATTACATTCGTTTATAATATTACATTATTTGTGCGTTTCGCGAAACTCGCTGATAAGTTTGATTTAGGTGTTTTGATCACCACGGAAATTTTAGTCAATGAACGAGAATAAACCATGATACAGCAATGAGGTATTCATATGTTTGGCCCGGCTGTTGATCAATTTAACCCTGAAAATTAGTGTTAGATAGTACAGAGAGAAAATAAGTTACAGTAGGTATTAACCCTTCATAAGCTTCTACTCTAAATACAAGTACCCACCTATTTGTAGCCATAGGGACCCCGAAATTAGACCAGGTCTCCAGCAGCCGCGAAGAATAAATTCATAAGCTCACAACCGCGCGTTCCGATATTTATTTAGAGACGTATAGGTAACGCGTACTTCGGGGGCCTATAAAACGCCGATAAAAACGCAGCTTTACTGCACTTTAACACCTCTTGAATTTTTCCACCTGAATCTATAAACTATATGGGCACTATACCCCCACAGATCTGCCCTACATATCAATATTTCACACTGTACGCAACTGAAATGCATCAAAACAGTTCGTAACGCCGAAGGAAGAAGGTCTCAACCCTGTGGGTGGCCAGTTATCTTCTGCTTTGGTGCGTTTCAGTTGTTAAAGCTTGAACCGGTGCCTTTTCTCTGACCGGACAAAATTCCTTCCAGGTTGTCTGCTGGATAGCGCGCCCCGGCCCCCGGATGTACCCCCGAGGAACCCCACAATGAACAGGATCAACGGGAGGCTGGCGAGCGCCCCGCCCCAGGACCCCAGCCAAGACTTCGAGCCCTCCTGCCTGGTGAGAACGCCGTCCGGAAACGTGTACATACCCAGTGGAACGCTAAGTGAGTCTATCCACCTCGAAGTGTGATTAGTGCCAGTGTCCGTGATCCGCGATCCAGGGTCGACGGTGATTGATTGCCCGGAGACTTGGCGCAAACTTGGATTTGGCGGTGTTGGAGGTAGTATATTTTTGAATGTAGGGCGATGGGTGGATGGTGCAGATGTGCGGAACACGTGGGGTATTGTTTACGGTAATATACGGCGGGACTTCCGTTCGTTACATCGAGGGTTGGCTTGGAATCATACTTAGAAACTTGAGGATAAACCCGAGGATGATAAACCTCAAGGGAGGGAATACGTGTCCCCATATGAGATAACACGGGCGTAGCCAGGATTTAGTTTTGGGGGGGGGGGTTTAGTTTGAGAAGTAAATAAAACAACAAAAATATACTTACATGATGTTTAATATCTATATATTCATCCGAAAAACTACGACATATTTATAAAGTTCTTAACTTTAAATGAAATGGATAAATTAATTTCGTTCCTCTGCGCTAAATCTAAAACCATTAAAGAAGAAATCTTCGGCTTTTTCTTTTAAATATATCCACTACTTCATCTGCATGAATTTCTGTTCCATAGTGAATGTTCATTAGAGCCAAACCATTAAGTCTGTTTTCACTTGTAGTGTTTCGTAAATAGTTTTTCAGTCTCCTTAGGCTCGAGAAAGACCTTTCTGGGGTAGCAGTGGATACAGGAATGGTAGCCAAGAGTTGTAGTAATGTGTAAATATTAGGATAAAGGTTTTTATCGCACATATCTAGGCATTCCAAACTTGATTTCGGGGTAGGCAGTCTTCTTATCAGCATGCAAGGTAGCTGAAGCTTTGATAGCTAAATCCAAATTTGTTTCTTTATTAGAAACCCCTTGACCTTGACTACACCACTTTTTCCAGTAGTCCATACCTTTAAGTTAACAAGGTCATCGAATAACAGTGCACTAAAATTACTCACTTACACGGTACACTTAATTCTCTTCACTATTCGTTCACCACTTTTCACTTTTATTCGCTTCGAGTTCGCATGGAACAATACTGCCGTAAGCGCGGTCACGCGCCGCGGCGCCGCTTATATAGCAGCCCAGTAGCCGTCCAGAAACTTCCACAAAGTTCCGCTCATTTCGACCGAGGGGCGTGGCGAATAATCGAGAAACAACGCAAAGTGTCCCTACAATACAAAATAGTTCGGCTGCAACTGCGTCTGCCTCTCGTCAAAAGATGGCGCTAGGCGCTACTATTACTACATAATATATTCAAACGTAATAATAATTTAACTCTTCACTCCTCGTATTTTTTCGGTATAATATTAGGTAATATTTTGCTTATTTCGGGGGGGGTTTGAACCCCCGAAACCCCCCCCTTGGCTACGCCCGTGACGTGGGGTATTGTTTACGTTAATATACGGCGGGACTTCCGTTCGTTACAGCGAGGGTTGTCTTGGAATCATACTTAGAAACTTGAGGATAAACCGGAAGATGATAAACCTCAAGCGAGGGAATACGTGTCCCCGTATGAGATAAAACTAAAGCAACAAGGAAGGTTTTTTATTTAAAGAAAACTACGTTCGATTTCAAGGAGTAGGTGCCTACACGTAAACCTTTAAACGCAAAAGACCCGTGCTACGCCCCCATTAAAGCAAAATCGATGCGAAATTCGCTTCTTTTCGCGAGTGAAACAATTTAAATGCATAATTACAACGAACGGGTAAACACGTCGCACGCCAACCTATCATTTGGGTTGATTTGTTGAATTCTCCCCCCCAGATAATCATCGTAATCATGTAATAAGAAAAGTTCTGCATATATTTTTAAAATGCATCGCACGAATTTTTATAGAGACGCGGAAATTCGTCGCTTCGATACACGGGGCGCCATCTATCGGCGTAACGCCGAACCGAACCGTTCTTATACTGGCGGAGTATCGACCGGAGAAGGGAATAAATGCAAGGCCTTTTCGGCTTCGTAAATTATTCGACTGGTTCAGCTTTTAAAAAGCTAGACAGGTGTGCGCGTCGCCAGATCTTCTATTAATAACGATCTATTAATATTGCGAGTGCTAAACATAACATCGAAAAGGATCGATATTCGTAAATTGAGCACGGAATTAGCAAATAAAGCGTCGTAAATTAGAGGTCGTTAACTCCTTTTAAAAATAAAACCGTTGCCGCTCGGTAGTGAATCACAATGAGTTGTGATACGTGCCTATAGGCCCTTTTCTCTGACACATCTTCAGACCACCCAGCCGGGTGTTAGGGATATTGTATTCTGGAAATTTGAATAGCGCATTTAAATGGGTGATTTTTGTTTACATATCTTCGAAAACATGGAACCTTTTGTTGGTTCGGGACAAAAAGCTTTTAAACAACACCTACCCAGTAAAAATAATATAAATTTCTGGAGAATCTTTTAATGTCAAATTTTAAACTAATTCTTCGTTAATCAAACACTGGTCGTTCCACTAATATTTAAATGAATTTTAATGATAAACAAAATATTTTTATGTAGGCGTAGAGTGTGTAGGCATGCGGGATACGTTCTAGAATGCATATATGTGCGTGTTAAGTACGTTTCACCTACCGTACGAGCACAAGGAACTGACAGAGCGTGTCCAATTATTACAAATAATTCGTATATTTGATTTTCTAAATCGCAGGCAACAACATTGTATCGTGCTTTAGATCTAATGTTTCAGAGATACTAATTAAAGATAAATGGTGTCTGAATAGCGTTTAAGTAGTTGCATTATACAAGGTTATTGGTGCATGGTGAAGTACGTTCATTCAATACAATGATCCTCAAATAGGTACAATAATTAGAATGATACATACATACCTTGATATCCAGTTTTTGTGAGTTTCTTTCCTAATTATCATAATGTTTTTTGGGTATTCTACAACGGTTCAACAAATAGGTACTACGATTGCGATTGTTTACCTTTTGTTGCTGTTGTTGTTCTATAACTACAGCCAAAAGAAGCAGCATAATAATATTGATACTATCACTACTCTTACCACGGGCGTAGCCAGGATTTAGTTTTGGGGGGGGGGGGTTTAGTTTGAGAAGTAAATAAAACAACAAAAATATACTTATATGAAATTTAATATCTATATATCCATCCGAAAAACTACGACATATATTTATAAAGTTCTTAATTTTAAATGAAATGGATAAATTAATTTCGTTCCTCTGCGCTAAATCTAAAACCATTAAAGAAGAAATCTTCGGCTTTTTCTTTTAAATATATCTACTACTTCATCTGCATGAATTTCTGTTCCATAGTGAATGTTCATTAGAGCCAAACCATTAAGTCTGTTTTCACTTGTAGTGTTTCGTAAATAGTTTAGATTTGTAGTAATGTGTAAATATTAGGATAAAGGTTTTTATCGCACATATCTAGGCATTCCAAACTAGACTTCGGGGTAGGCAGTCTTCTTATCAGCATGCAAGGTAGCTGAAGCTTTGATAGCTAAATCCTAATTTGTTTCTTTATTAGAAACCCCTTGACCTTGACTACACCATTTTTTCCAGTAGTCCATACCTTTAGGTTTACCACCCTTTCTTTTTTTCCCCTCCATTTTTCGACAGTAATAATGATTCACGTCTCCATCCTTAACAAGGATAGATAATATTAGGTAATATTTTGCTTATTTCGGGGAGGGTTTGAACCCCCGAAACCCCCCCCCCCTTGGCTACGCCCGTGACTCTTACGATTTCATTAAAAAAACTAGGTACACACCAATTGGTCTATACTAAAACAAATAATGTTGTAAGCACGAGTAGGAATACATTTAATGAATAAACATTTCACATTTTTTCTTCTATTTATCCTTTAACTGTACTTGCGAAATCTTACAAAAGACATTACCTGCGGTAAACATCCTTGAAGGCCACGAAAAATAAACACTCTTACGAGCTTTTCACTTCCAAAGTGGGCAGAGATCCCGACCTGGCTAATATATCAGCGGAAGGTACGAATTGAAAAGCCGATGAAAGAACTCTCGAGTGTTTGGTCAATATTTGGCAACCTTTACGGAAACTACACCTGAACGACACACATGTTGTACTCATTGGCTTCATGTGCGAGGTATACCAAGGCATGCCTTTGTTGTATTTGCCATATGCGAGCTGCCACCTGGCGATCAATAATAAAAATCAAACGTGAGAAAACCGCATTCCAAACATTCGGTCTCCCACAATGCAAAAAGAACCGATTGCGTTGGATTGAGTCACGAGAATTACAAATTGGTTAATTGGTCGCATCTCAATGATGGGAATTTTATAGAGGGTAATTTACCAGGAATGTTTACAGAAAGTGCTACCGTCGATCCACGTTTTAAATAAACGACAAAAGCTGAAGCAACAAACACGTCTGAGCGATTTATTTGGTCTGCATCCTAAACTGGGGTTCAGAAGGTTACATGCACATGTTCTTGGGGAATATTAGAAATAATATTTGGGTTTCAGTCGTAAACACTCGCGTTGCTGTTAATTTTTTATGTGCTTCCACGTATAGTGAGGTCTCGGTTCTTTCTTTTATTAGTCCAACATAACTTGCATTATGTCTAATGAACAAAATCCGTTGAAAATTGCAACGAAAATAGAGATTGTTTTTTGGCTCAAAGTTCTGAGAATGCCCCTTTTAAATGGCCATCAACCAAGAAATTTCGGGGTGGAAAATTAAATAAAACAAGTTCCAAGAATCGCCGTTTGTCATACGAACCTCACAGAGACTGTAAGTGGCTTATTTATTAGCATTGCTAATTAAGTTTTTATGGGCGCTGGAACAATTTAAGCGAGCATTTTATTTATGTCCTCAAAGGCGTATGAATGGCCACCTGTTGTTCACACTATGTGCAGCAGCAATTAAGATTTATTTAAATAGAAGGTTCCTTTGGGTTGGCATATGAGAGATGATCATCAAAATAGTATCCTCTAGACGAAAGTTTGACACAGTATGTATCCAAAATAACTTCATCCTCCAATTTTGATTACCGTTTGTGATTTGAATGAACCCGGTGAAGAGTTTTAATATGTCATAGTTATGGGTTCCCCATTATTTTTATCCATATTCAGAGGAAATTGCGGCGAGACTAAACCATGGCACCGTTAAAAATAACTGCCCCCCAGTCGCCATATGTCAGGCCTCAAAAATTTCAAGCAGATAATTAGGGTTGAAGATCAGGTGGTCAGCGGCGGTTTGGCAGAGCAGCGCGAGCCTTTTTAGAGAGATTATCGTCCCTTTTTAAGATAATTGGACGGTATATGACATGTGGTCGAGAAGGGTTTAAATTAAAAACAGCATCTTGTTGTATACAATGTGTCCCGGATAAGAATGAACAGCTTGGGGATCTTGCAAACGGTGAAAGATAGAACAACGGTTAAATGGGGAAAAATTGCGCGATTTTGAGGCCAATAAAATGGTAGGTACAAACAGATTTCTAATATCTTTTTTCGTTTTTGAGTTATTTTGAAAAAAGTTAAATTTTGCGTTTTCGATTTTATTTTTTTCTGAAGTTGTTATCACAGATAGGAAAAAAGAAAAAAACTTTTGGCACTTTTTAACGGGCTTTAAGAAGGCGTTTTTAGATTTGTTCTACAACATTTCGTTTTTGAGAAACCATCTTCAACTTTATTTTTTTAAATACTTATGGACCTGAATTTTTTTACAGATTTTGAAAGCACTTTTCAATGCAAATACCATGATGTATGACACGAAATATTTTTAAAATGTTTTGAGACAATAATTATACTGAAAATTCTTTTTTCAATTCATTTTTTTTTCTCGGCCCTGTATTTAATAATAAGAAGTCTAAAAATTAATCAGGATTGTAAACAATTTAACTTGCAGTTTATTTTTACTGAGAAAAATTAATATTTTTAAATGCTGCCCTGTCTGGTTAGTGCGTTTTCCTCTGTTGTTATACAGCAAACACTGTCGCATTGTGTTTTGGAGTAAATTCTTCAATTTTTCTAATTGTGAGAAGAAAGCTTTAAGCCAATGAAACCAATAACTTTTCATTGGTCCGTATTTAAAAAAATAAAGCTGAAGATGGTTTCTCAAAAACGAAATGTTATAGAATAAATCTAAAAACGCCATCTTAAAGCATGTTAAAAAGTGCCACAAGAAAGTGTTTTTCTTTTTTTTTCTATCTATATAATAACTTCAGAAAAAATAAAATCGAGAACTCATAATTTTACTTTTTTCAAAATAACTCAAAAACGAAAAAAGATATTAGAAATCTGTTTGTACCATTCTATTCGCCTTAAAATTGCGCAACTTTTCCCCCATTTAACTGTTGTTCTATCTCTCACTACTTGCAAAATTCCCATGCTATTCATTCTTATCCGGGACATATTGTATATAACGAAAATTGAGAGAGAGGTTGATTTCCACCAACACAAGATGTAATTGTGGTCAGTTTCGGCCTTGTGTATGTTTGTGGGTAGATGAACTATACTTGAGTTTTTCGTAAGCTGTTTGTTCGAGCCATATATGGGGGTTGCACATATATAAGATTGATGTGTAAAAATGAATATGAAACTGATAGGTATGCTTTTGAGGTTGTGGTTCTTTCATATTTTCTAAAATGCATTATATGCGGCAACATAACATTTAATGCAACTTTTAATTGAATTGCACTAACGCCCGATTCAGAAAATGTATAGGAAATTAAATGATAGCGATCAATTCATTCGCCTTTTGTAACATTCGCATTGAAAACAGGGACTTATCGAATATCTGTGCACTGCAGGGTTATAGAGCTGAATATAAATGTGCGGGCATTCTTTGTTCGAAATGAATATTTATCAGGCGCGGTATTAAATGTCACTTATTGCGTTTTCCCCAAATAACCGAATTGTTCGATTTCATCTCCCTTTTGCGCTACAGCATTATGTCGAATTTATATGCCACGTGTGCCTGTGCATATTTGAGCTTTGTCAAAAGGTCGCAGTCAGTTACATCGGTAACCCTCGTCAATCAGTGGATAGATACCCCCCGAAATGGAAAAAAATATAATAAATATTCGACCTTTAGGATCAATTTCGTGTGGAATCATAGATTGGATCATACAAATAATGAAATATAATATGATAGAAACATAATTGAAAGTTCAAAGAAACTATTTCAAAGCTATTCGCTATTCGATCGAAAATCGAGAACCAATGGTGTAGTTCAATACCGGTAGGGGTATTAGCCCTCGGAGTAGTTGTTTCTGTTGGTTCTATCTTTTGAATCCATCCACTCCGGATTTTGCCTACGTCCATCTGATGATTCCCAAAGGGGATGAAACCGGTAATAAGCTGGCTGGTGTATCACGATACACTTACCCACGGTATGTCATTGCGCATCTTGAGACGTCAGTTGCGAATCAGAATTTAAATTGCTCCATATGTTTTACACAGCAATAGATACTTTTTTTATGGGTTTTTGCTTATTTTAAACGTTTTCTTTTAAATAAATGTTGTTAAAAATATGTAGATTAGGTATATTACTAGATAAATGAATGAATATTCTGTTGATAAAAAACACATTTAATTTGATAATTACAATTTTACAAATAATTTGTTTTCTTTGCGTTTTAGCATCGTATGCATGCAAATAAAATTGATGTATATTTTGTTAAATTAACAGGATTTTTCTTTTAAAACACCGTATATTGGTAGGCAATAAAAAAATATCATATAGGTATCTAAATAATACATTTATTGTAAGTAATAAGGTAATCCCGAACTAAGTTTTGGCTTCTATCGACACAAACTCTCCATCGAAAAAAAGTATTTTAATAATAAATAAAATTCAAAGCCTTACCAAAAATATAACTTTTTTCCTTCCAGTGTTTATGTCGGTTTATGTCAATTAAAGCCTTATTTACCAATTAATGCACACAAGCCTCTACACAAGCAGAACCTGCACAACTAATGCTTAGTTTATAGTTAAACAACAAACAAAACAACATAATAAATACTGAGTAAAATAGGGATCAAATAATGATTCCCTTTAATCATAACAAGGCTAATTTTTTATTGCACATTCTATTTTATTTGCTGTATAAATCAGGCATAAACCTATTTTTAATGCTCTGTTCTATAAATAAGCTGTTTCCTTACCATTTTTTAAATTGATACTGTCTTGTCTGGGGCATGCAGCAATCCATTTTTTGGCAAGATTATTGTCCTTGGGAAATCTATAGTAGGTACTTAGTTCCCGTTCCCTTACTGTTTCTGTTATTATTTGGACAAACGCTGACTGCACATCCCGGCAATTTTTGGCCTATTTTAAAGCACTGTCGAGCTGGACTGACGATCAGTCAGTTGTTTACACTTTTTTCTTGACACATTAAACTGTAAACTATAAAAAATCGTAAAACACAACCGCAGCCGCCCATTATTTAGAATTCGTGATTCGCAACTGACGTAGATGCGCAGAGTTGCCTCGTTTTCGGATTCGTTAGTGACATACCGTGGGTAAGTGTATCGTGGCTGGGATCATTATGCCTGCAGCATGTCAGTTCATGTCCCAACAAAGATAGCAATATCTTTGACGTTACGTTGGTGAAGGAGAAAACTTTGATCTATGCAACACTCGCAAATTATTTGGAAGATTACTTCGCAGTCCTTGACTGACAATATTCCAAAATGACGTTTATTATGCGTCAACGATCCGACTGTGGATTTTATGCGAGAATAGACCTGGATATATCCATATAGGAAGAGCTGCCTTATCTCTCAGACAATCTCGGCAGTATTTCCATCGCCATAACCGACTCTGGTCGTACGTTACGTAATTCAAAGAAGTAATACCATCTGCAGTCACGGCATAATGGGCTACCATTTATGGAAGGCGGAATAGCTGGCCTCTCAGATCAAAGGATCTAGAGGCACTGGAGATAATTAGATTTGGTAATATCGCGTCCCATCTCGGGCGGCCTATTTATAGGCCGACGGAAAAAAATGACAAATGACATTTCGATTTTCGACGCGCGTCCCCTTGTCGGGAATTACAATGGGACGGTTGAAATCTGCATTCCGTTTTGGCCGTTATCTTGGACACGTCGCGAGGACGCAACGAAGGCGTTGCGAGTAAAATTAAATGAAAAACAATACTTGTTTAAATTTGACGCGACGATGAACATCAGAAATGGAAGCTTCATAGCTGGAACGAACTTTTTTGAGGTTGAGTATCTTATTGATGGGATTCACGCGCGAGTGGTTGCATATTATTAAGAACATGCAAATATCAACATTTTATGATGAACGGGCAAAACTTACAGTCTCTGCTCCACAAACACAGTTCTTTTTAATTTTCAACTGTACATATGTTTCGACTCACCTAGGGAGTCATCATCGGCAGTGTGAAGTGTGAAGATTGCGGAAAAATTGATGTTTGAAAACATCTGAGATAAAACAGCTACGCAACAAATAAAAAAACTTCAAAACCTAACGGCAATATATAAAAATGGCGGAATCCTCAACGCTATGTTAGGTTTTGAAGTTTTTTGATTTGTTACGTAGCTGTTTTATCTCAGATGTTTTCAAACATCAATTTTTCCGCAATCACATACCAAACTTGATTATGTCTAGGAAGTTTAATATCCTTTAACTTCACACTACTGATGATGACTCCCTATGGGTGAGTCGAAACATATGTACAGTTGAAAATTAAAAAGAACTGTGTTTGCGGAACAGAGACTGTAAGTTTTACCCGTTCGTCATATCCTCCTACTCCACTGCAAGACTTCTTCAGTTTATCGACATTTTACTTTGCCAGTAGTTTGTGGAGGGATACAAAATGACGTATAGGCCAGGGAAAATAGAATTTGACCTAGAAAAAATATTAACTGCAATTTTGTTTTACCATATCAAAGTTATAAGTTATAAGTAAATACGTTGGTAGAAACCAAAAATTAAACATTTTGAAAAAACGGAACCTTGAGTTACCTCAAAAAAAACACCTATTTTTCGTTAGAAATTTCGAGCAAAAATGTTAACTGGATTTTTTTAGACTGTCTAGGTAAAAAAAACTTCCCTTGCATATATTAAGAAATTAAACATTTTAAGAATATGGAAGTAACTTAGATCGACAAAGAGGGATAAAAAACGAATAATTTTCTATTTCGGCAAAAGCAAAAATATTAACTACGCTTTTATTGCAGATGATCATTCCCTTTTACAAATAGAATGTAACTTATACAAAATTAAACATTTATCTGAGCAGCATGTACGTCAGCTGTCACTTCTCATTGGTATAGACTAGGCAAAAATATTAACTATTTTTTTTGTTTAACTTTTTACAATATAACTATATTGAATCACATATAGCGAAATTAAACATTTATTTACGGCGCATATAGGTCAACTGTCACTTGTCATTTCTTTAGGAAAGCAAAAATATTAACTGTTTTTTTTTTTTGTTTAAGTTTTTACAATATAACTATATTAAATCACATATAGCGAAATTAAACATTTATTTACGGCGCATGTAGGTCAACTGTCATTTGTCATTTCAAAATACTTCCGCTACCAATTTTTGTTTAACTTCAAAAAATTTAACAAGACTTAGTATCCACCTACAAAGTTTAACAAAAATCAGCCAGTTAATAATTTTGCTCTCAAGGACAGCTTCAAATTTCTTTAAAATGCGATTTCCGACGAAACAATATTTTTAATTTCAGAACAAACTGTTAATACTTGATTTTTAAGGTTATTATAAATAATAAAAACGCAGTTAATATTTTTGCCCAAAAAAATATTACGCAAAATGTCATTTTTACATCATTCGGATACTTGCGCAAACGTAATCTGTTTAATTTATCAATCTCAACTTTATATACCTTACTTACCTACTAATAAATGCAGCTTAAAATTCGCAGTTAATATTTATGCCGTCTTTAGTACAACAAGAAAATGTATTTTTCTAAAAAAAAAACGCCCACACGCGTATGTTTATTTTGTATAAAAAACAATTCTGGCGTTCATTTATTACCAATATTTTGTGATGGCATTATAAAAATGCGGTTATGAATTTTGTCTAGGTTTCGTTATTTTAAAAGCTTTTATTTAACTTGCAATGTATGTATGTATGTATGTAATTTGTTCGGGTGGAATCTTGCAACTCAATTTTGAAGCAGATATCTTCAACCGATCGAGCTGAAATTTTGTACACACGTTTAATTTGGATGACAATGCATGATTATATGTGTGACGTCATTCTAAATCCAACATGGCGGATCACCCAAGATGGCGGACTAGTTAAATTTCAACCGATCGAGCTGAAATTTTGTACACACGTTTAATTTGGATGACAATGCATGATTATATGTGTGACGTCATTCTAAATCCAACATGGCGGAACACTCAAGATGGCGGACTAGTTAAATTTCAACCGATCGAGCTGAAATTTTGTACACACGTTTAATTTGGATGACAATGCATGATTATATGTGTGACGTCATTCTAAATCCAACATGGCGGAACACTCAAGATGGCGGACTAGTTAAATTTCAACCGATCGAGCTGAAATTTTGTACACACGTTTAATTTGGATGACAATGCATGATTATATGTGTGACGTCATTCTAAATCCAACATGGCGGAACACCCAAGATGGTCATTAGAAGGTCTCCTCATTGAAGAGCTAGACTGTTCTAAACTAACCGGCAAACGACCTTGCAACAATGATGCGTTAACTGAGATGAATAGACTCAGACACCTGGCCAAACTAAAAATTACAAAATAAATTAAAAGTAAAAAAATATTTTTAAAAAAAGCTTTTATTTAAATGCGCTAAAAAGAATAAAATAATCTTTTCTTTTAAAACTTTTACTATCAACTTATAACGTCATTCCACAATTTATATGATATAAAAGCTTGTCGCGAGATTTAAGTTTTCAAACTAAGTAAATACCACTACTTAAATCTCGCGACAAGCTTTTATATCATATAAATTGTGGAATGACGTTATAAGTTGATAGTAAAAGTTTTAAAAGAAAAGATTATTTTATTCTTTTTAGCGCATTTAAATAAAAGCTTTTTTTAAAAATATTTTTTTACTTTTAATTTATTTTACCGTAATTTCCCTGGCCTAGTAGGTAAAAGTGGTCACATAGCTTGCGGTAACTGTCAAATTTGACATTAACAAGAAAATTGAAAACGCCACTTGAAGTACTTATTTCTCTTGCAATTCTTTTTTCATATACCTTTTTAATTAGGGAGTTTTTTTTTAGAAAAAACTAGTTGCAGGTAACTTAAAACCTATATCTACTAATTTTCACTGTTCTAAAATAATGGAAACATGTTTTTTTTTAATTATAGGAATCTATTATTGTTTTCTAACATTAGAACACATTTTTTAACCAATAGTAGGTACTTACATCTTTTATAATATGATCGTTGAAAAATAGTCCAATAAAGATATGTCAGATTTGCAAAAAAAAAACAAACAGGTCGATTTTTTCAGGGTTTCTTGGGGACTGCCTCCTGAGTGACTAACCGATGAGCACATCTTTGGACTAAAAGTGGTAAAAAATAAATTTTAATATTTTAATAATGTCACTAAGGTAATTGATATTTCCGGTCCAATATACAGGGTGTCCCGGTTGTAAATGTCATAAATGAAAACAATGGTACAAAAACTAATTTTAAGCATAAAAGTTTATATGTACATAAGCCCTAAAATGCATATTAAAAAAGTTACAGGGCGTTAAAGTTTTATAAAAAATATAGTTTTTATTTTCTTATTTCCCACGTTTTAAAGATAACTAAACGAAATTCGGCAGACATAATACATTGACGGAGAGCCATAAGAGTAAAAAATATTAAGCTCCTAAATTAGCCAGTGGCGGAGATACGGGTAATTAGTTAGATTAATTTGCTAAGAAAAGTATTACCACCCTGTACAAAATTAAAACCGATATTTTTTCTGAAACGGACATTTAGTTTCAGACAAAAAATGACTCTTGACAAATTATTGTAAAATGCTTAGATTTTGTGTAAAACGGCTTACTCTCCCGAAAAGATCTATCAGTTAGGTAGGGCAGAAAAATGACAATTCAACCAAAAATCAATTTAGGTATTTTAATTGTTTTATTTTTATTTATTTTTCGTGCATTTTTTTACAAATATTGCATATTATTGAAAAAGTTCGTCTAAATTAATAACAGAACTATAAATCAGATGCCTTTACTCCTTTTTTTACTTGAACTATCATTTTTCGCTGTTCAGCAACCGATACATTATTTCGGGAGGGTTAGTTGTTACTTTTGAGTTTCACATAAAATCTAAGCATTTTACGACAATTTGTCAAGAGTCATTTTTTGTCTGAGACTAAATGCCGGTTTCGGAAAAAATATCTGTTTTAATTTTGTACAGGGTGGTAATACCTTCCTTAGCAAATTAATCTAACTAATTACCCGTATCTCCTCCACTGCATAATTTAGGAGCTTTTACTCTTATGGCTCTCCGTCAATGTGACATTTCTGTCGAATTTCGTTTAGTTACCTTTAAAACGTGGGAAATAAGAAAATAAAAACTATATTTTTTTATAAAATTTTAACGCCCTGTAACTTTTTTAATATGCATTTTAGGGCATATGTACATATAAACTTTTATGCTTAAAATTAGTTTTTCTACCATTGTTTTCATTTATGACATTTACAACCGGGACACCCTGTATAATAATGCTTGTTTTTTCGCATTTTAGAACAATGAAAATTTATATAGATACCAGAGGTTTTGAGAGATCCTAAATAAGAATCTGTGATCAGTTTTTTTATCCCCGATTATACAGACAAAAAAAATGAAATACATTTTTTTAATATACCACGTTTTTAAAAGGACTGACAGTATAATAAAATAATATAAAAAACGGAATAAAAAGTATAAAGTTATTTTTCCCAGTCCCATAAAGATTACAGTCTCGATTACAGTGCAATACGAATCTTATAAGGGACTATAGGAACAATTATTTTATACTTTTTATTCCGTTTTGTATATTATTATATTATTTTATTTTGCTTTTAGTACTTTTCTGCTTTTTGGTGTTGTGTTTGAAATTTTGCAATCGATTTTAAACCGAGTTTTAAACATTTTGATGAGATCTCTCCACCTGATCATAATTTGAAATATAAAATTGTTATACCTACCTACCATCAATAATAGATCAATCTATTTAATTGCTAGTTTCCTGAAAAATAAAATAAGGAAAGAATAAAAATTAATGTCATAAGATTTTTATTTTAATTTTAAAACAAATTAATTCCAGATCCTTCTTAGTTGCCAAATTATGGTGCTGTAGGGTCTAGTTGTCGCATTCTTGCAATTTATTAAATAATTTGCTTTCTTGTTTGTTTGATTTAACACGTTATTTTTATTAATTTGTTACCAGCTGATGGCATGTGCTTATCTGTTCATAAATTTCCACTAGTCAAATATTTTTATTTAATATCATATTATAACCAATAATATAATAATATCCATAATTACACAGACAAAAAAATGAAATACATTTTTTTAATAAACCACGTTTTTAAAAATGACCGACAGTATAATAAAATAATATGAAAAACTGAATAAAAAGTATAAAGTTATTTTTCCTAGTACCATAAAGATTGCAGTCGAGATTGCAGTGTAATAAAATATTGTATTTTGCTTTTAGTAGTTTTCTGCTTTTTGGTCTTGTGTTTGAAATTTTGCAACCGATTTTAAACATCTTGATGAGATCATGACAGAGAGATGCGGCAAACTTCAGATTTATTTAAATTTCTCTCTACCTGATTATATTTGTAATAAAAAATTGCAATTGCAACATTATTTGACGAACACACAAACAGGACAAAAAAGCAAGTTAATAATAAAGACCTGGTAAGATACCCAAAAAATTGTCGGTTCAAATTCTACATAAGCTTAGTTTTTTAACCATCAATTTATCTGTAAAATTGAGTTTATCATGTTAACTGGGACATCTTGTACCTAACATAACTGCCTCATTTGGAATGAACAATAGGAAAAATGTGACCGGAATAGTATATTTCATTACGAGTCTGGAAATAAAGATTTTTCCGTGCGCGCGTCACAAATTGTGTGAGGCGCAGCCGAACACGGGAAGTCATGCAAGCACGGAAAAATCTATTTCTGGACGTGTAATGAACGATATTTTTATTATACTTCTTTTAAAACGGAAACTTAAAACATTTTATCTGCATATTATAATAAATTTAATTGACAAAAAATAAACAATGCAGACAATATAGTGTTTGGTATGTATGATGCGTTTCCATGGTTACTCTAAAATTATTTCAAAGGTGCTTTGTTGTGAATTAGTTATTGTTAGATAAGGTGAATAAAACGTCAAAAATACTACAGAAATGTATCTGAATATTGAAACACTTACGAATTAAAACACAAAATAGGTACATGTTAAATATCAGAGAGCATATAGAGTTTCTTAAATTTAGTTTACTTTGCTGTATATTTCTATTTTAAAGCCATATATTCGGTATTTTTATTCAGCGCACGGAAAGTTTATCCATGCGCTGTTTCCGTGCGCTAGCCCGAAAACCCCCATCTTTCATTATTGCTAAAACAGATGAAAATAAGGTGTTTTCAAAGAAGTATAATAAAAATATATTTTATACACAATTATACAGTAACAGTTACATGTGCAACCCAGTAAAACAAAGCAGATCATTGGACCCACCGAAAAAAATCTTTTAAAGCGGGCATTTAAAAAAGTAAAACCGCACAATGACCTCCCACACTCCGCAACATCCAACGCACCCGACCGCTTGACCTCCAGCACCGACCAAGAACAAAAAAACGCACCGGGCGCACCCAAGAACCCCGCCGAATACGGCCCTGACGGCGTCTGACCGCCGCCCCCGTGCTTTTCTTTCAGATCACCCGAAGAACCCGACCATCGACTACAAGTCGAACTCTTCGGCGTGCTCGAGCCCGTCGAAGGACGCCAAAACTGCGGTCGGCATGCCATATGGAGCGCAGGTAGGTGAAAAGGGACGGGTCGATAATAACCGTCGGTGACTGCTTTGAGGTCCCGGAGTGCCTCTTTTCTAATGTAGTAACAGTGGCCGATCGCGGTAGGCCGGTTTAGATTTTGGAAAAAGCCCACTTGCGAATTTTACACACGAGGTTTTTTGCTAGAAGCTACATTCATATTCAGAAAAGACTGCATCGTAAAGTGTTTTATGGCTTTTTATATTTATTTATTATTTTTATTTTCACGCCTCGCGTAATCAAGAACACGTGAGTTGAGATATTCGCCAGTGCCGCACTGAGGCACGACCTTCATTTAATTTTACTTTTACAATTGTTTACATCAAAATATTTCGGAAAAAAACTTATTGGCTTCATTAAAATGGCTCAAAACATCGATAAAATTATTTGTGGCAGTGTCTAAATAGCTGAAAACAACAAGATAAAACCGCATAACTACACTTTTGCGATCGAGTACGTCCCTGTTGCCGAGTCGGGTGAAATTTGATAGCCTACCGACCAATCGTGGAACGTCATTGAACACGTTGTTTTATTTACGCCAGGCGTAAGGATTGATCGATTTTAGTATAGCACTAGTTAGCCTATTCAAAAATTCTACAGAAACAAAATATTGCCGTACTGGGAGCCACTTCTATGTTTTTTTTATTTCTGTCAGATTGAATCTGCTTTTTTCTGTGAAAACAAACAAACTATGCGATATACTGGGAAAATTCGACAGGCTCTTGGGTACGATCATCTTAAAAACATCTTATACGGGGTGTTCCAACTTTTATGGATAAAACTTCTAATCCTATCGGTTTTCGTTTTCGTCAAAGTTCAGTTTTCTTTCAAGTTTTCTTTAATTTCGTGCTTTTTCAATTTTTTAGCAGAAGAAAAGCAAAGTTGGCCTACGCTTTTAAAATTTCATACACTTATTTAGTTTTTAATTCTGAACAACTTTCCGTAGTAACATTTTACCGTAGAACCTACATAAAAGCCACTTTACTGGTTTAAAATTCCCAAGATAAAATGCTCGAAATGAATTTTAAATTCAAAAATAACGAATTATTTTCATCTGATTCTACAATACCTACTAAGTGTATCGCTAGAATACTGAATTCGTATATTTACAAGAACTGTTTTGTTCAATTTAGTAGCTTCCAAAACCGAAATGTATTCTTGTATAGTGTTGAATTAACGTACAAACATACTTTACGACGTAAATTAGATTCTATTAGATAGCTATCGTACCGACAAGCTTTATATCAGTTATACTTACGACCCATAGAAAAGTGATTTATAACACAACATTCGCTTCTTGTATCCTTTATACCTCGCCCAAACTTTTTTCCCAAACCATCCTCTGGATAATGAAGCGTTATGGGCGGTAGACCGGGCAGGCTGTTCCGAAGATAATTAGTTTTTTTTTCGGCGCATTGTTCGGGAATTAAAACTAATTTCCTGGCTACAAAAAGAGGAGAAACATACGGTTCAATAATAATAGCTTGGCGTTTGAGAAGCTCCGGTTTCCACAAAAATCGCTACACAATTTTACGCTTCGCGGACCCCCCTAAATACCGTGCTTCTTGTTTTAGGATTTTCCAATGTTCGGTCACTATAATGCTATTCAAGAGAACGAATTCGGTAACCTATCGGTCGTGGCTCCAAAATATCAATCACATCATCAATAATAGACGTAATATCATCCAAAGATAAACATTCCCTAATCTCTTTCTGTGTACTTTATAACTAAATCAAATTTACTTACACAACAATCCGTGTAAATATTTAATTCGCCTAAGCACAATAAGTACCAAAGCGAACGCTAAAGCAAACAAAAGATTCGAACAAATATTTGTACAAGACTAGGAGAGACGCGTTTCGTCTAATAACATAAGATTTATTGGCAGGGAGTTTTAATATGTCTTCCCCGACAGATGCCAGTACTTCAGGTACGCACCAACCTGCGAAGACCGCCTTCCAGCCACTTTCCAGGCTCTGGAGGCACAGGAGGACGTTTCCATTTCCGAAAAGGCATCGCTTCGAGGTGTTCATGGAAATGCGCCGCATTCGCTTTCATAGCATTATCCGTAGTGCTCACTGCTGCCCTCTCATACATCTCAGGTACGTGTACGACACCTCCGAACTCATTTCTGAAAGGTTTAGAGTCAACAGCTGACCGCGGGCGCATTGATTTACAAGAGTAAGCCCTACGATTTTGCCGCGCCAGCTGCTCTTTCTTAAATTTCAGGTAATAATCGCAACAGTAAGCTTATTATGTCGGCTCGGGTGCACTCGCCGAACAACCCCTCTTGTAACGATCGTATATCATGTTTTTTTTTGCTTTGAGTACCTACTGTAGGGTTCGGTTCACAATACGACCCAAAAAAGATTTATGATTATCCCGCTAAACTATTTCTCTTTTGCCGCAGCGTCGAGCTTGCTGAATTGGTCATATCAGAGCGCGAAGCCGTGCGCAGTTCTGGTGGGGGACACTCAAATAATCCCGGCATCCAAGACCACACTCTCCGAATCGAATTACTCGACTGCGACTAAGACAAAAGTGTCTTCGTCGACGAGTAGTGGAGGTAACTTAGAACGCAAACGTAGAGAGGTTGGTGGTCCACCTCATGCTTTGTTGGTTGATCCCGCTAAAGATTCTACTGTTGAAACAACTACAGATAGTGTGCATGCTAGTACTTCTTCTAGTTCTTTTCTGCATGAAACCACGAGTGCGCTTTCGGTTGGTGTTTCTTCCAAACTCTCGACTAATAATCCTCACATCGACACGGATTCGTCGCAAGGTTCTACTATAGTTACAACGAAGCGATCGATCGAAGAATTTTACGAAATCGGAAGTGGAGAACTAGAAGATTCTTCTCTCTTCAAGTTGGATTCGGCGGCGTATGACGAAATCCACAAGGAAAGGGAACCCAACTCTTCAGAACTGCAACAAGATTCTCCGGTCTCCTACTTTAACCAAGACGACGTCGAAATAATAAACGACATGGATACATCTAAACCATCCGAAAAGTTTGTGGTATTCGAAAAGGAGGACATATCGAAGGAATTGACGGACTCAAATTTATCCGTTCTTCCCGTGGAGAACGTCGATTTAAACTTGAAAAATCACAAATTCAACGAACCTGTCGCGTACACTAACAATACTAACACCGATCCTACCACCGATCCTAAAATCCGTATAATCGAAGTGCCGCATTCCCCCAGCACAAGCAGAGTTTTTGTAAATGTCACTATAACTACCTCGCCCGACCCACAGCACACACAGTCAGTGTACGTTTTATCTGTGTCAGTTCCTACCGACGGCAACGAACCAGGCATTAACTTGACCACAAAGGAAAACATTCCAAAACCAACCACTCCCAAACCAGCTAACATAGAGGAAGCTCAGGACTTTTCTGGCGGCGCTTGCGAGTGTTCGTGTCCGTGTCTAGAGTCTTCCGTTGAATTTTCAGACTACAATGCAAGCGATTACGACTACGACGGTTTGGTGGTGCAACCGTTTAACTTGTCCACTGCGGGATACGAAAATATTACGTCGACTTCCACTGATATTTCGTCGACGACTGAAACGGCGTGCTATTGCCCGGAGGCAACCACAAAAATGCCGCCGCCACCCACAATTTTGGTCCTCGAAGGTACGGAGTATCAACGAAATAACGGCTTGGCGATGTTAACTGCTAAGCGAATCAACCGAGTCATTAATATGTCCAGCTTCGCGGCTTGGGGGTATACACTTTAATACGTTTTTAATACGGTGCAACTTAGTGTCGTTGTCGCTTCGACGTTTAATATCTTTAACGCAATAATTGCTCTTTCTTGCATGCAACGCTTTTGCTTTTTAGTCCCGCGGACATGTTCGGTAATTGCAGAAACGTGAAGCGGGCCTTCGTGTTCGTTTCGCTCTTGTTTCGGCGGAGAATTATGCCTTATTTATTTTGAGATCGTGGCGTAATTGCGAAGCGGATAAAAGACAATAATTTTTATGTGCCCGAAGTTACAGCAAGAACCGAATATTAGCGATTTGTATGCATGACCGTATCGCAAATTTATTACTAATAATTATAACTGAGATGTTCGGTCATTCATGTAATATCTAACTTCAGTAAAACCTTACAATCTTTAAATTCGAATAGGAACCTACTCCTTCATTTCTTTATGGGTATTGCTGTACATACCACATCACTTACTGACATAACAACAAATCTAGATTAGTATATAGCCGTTTAGGCCAAAAACTCTCTCAAGAAATAACAATAGCCGCGTTCGTTTTGCCACTTTTCTTAAGAATTCTTACTTTATCTCAGTTGGTGGCAGTTCCTTTTACAAATGAGAATGTGAGCTAAAGTGAGATTTTTTACCTCCTCCTTCACCCTTCAAGCACATCCTCGTGAGGACAGTCACTATCGAGCATATTGGCTCAGTTTGGTGTTGGGGAAAATGACCCTTTCACAAGATGAGACTTTGACAGGAAAAAACAAAGTGAGTGGCTCGGCTAACAACCGAGCTAAAGTTCTCAGTGTAGGGGCAAAGGGAACGCGGCTAAAATACTTGCACATTCTTTTAATTATGCCTATGGCTCTGCTTCATTTTAACACCGCTACTATATTTTACAACCTACCTAACATCTAATCACAAAATCCTTCTTAGGTGCACGAACATTCCCAGCTCAATCATTCCCACCGGACGGCACTACCTTCCAGCAAATATCGTTGGGCCAAAGACTATCAAAAGAGATTTCTCCTTACGGATACTGGAACATGCAATTCTACCAATCGGAAGCGGCCTACGTCAAATTCGACTACAGCATTCCAAGGGGTGCAAGCATCGGAGTATACGCCAGGAGAAACGCCTTGCCAACGCACACGCAGTACCATATTCTTGAGGTTCTTAGTGGGTTCAAGGCGCGGACCACGCGGGCATCTCACGTAAGTGTGTTTGACTCTTAATGTCGGCATCACGACTTTACCTATCGTCGCTCCTTAGTCTTCCGTAAAGAAAGAAGTAACGCATTACATGGAACAAGGTCACTGGTTTCTATCGCTCTACAACGATGATGGGGATCCCCAAGAAGTCGCCTTCGTTGCTGCAGTTGCCGACGATATGACGCACAACTGTCCAAACGGCTGCAGCGGCAACGGCGAATGTCTCATGGGGCATTGCCAGTGCAATCCCGGTTTTGGTGGTGATGACTGCAGCGAAAGTAAGTGCAAACACGTTATTACATAACATTCTTCGCTCATTTTCATACTTAGCGAACTAACAAGGCTTGCGAGCTTACTGAGCATGCTCTTCTTCAGGTGTATGCCCTGTATTGTGTTCCCAAAGAGGAGAATACATTAACGGAGAATGCCAGTGTAACCCCGGATGGAAAGGAAAAGAATGCCAACTTCGACACGACGAATGCGAAGTGCCCGACTGCAACGGACATGGTCACTGCGCGAATGGCAGATGCAGTTGCGCCAGGGGGTATAAGGGCAAGTTTTGCGAAGAAGGTAAGACTAATACTGTCGGTTTCTTTTGTGCTATATCACTTCTGCATGCCCGAGGTTAGAAGTACTCACGTAATACATATCACCCTTTCTTTGTTCTAACAGCTGACTGTCCGCATCCGACGTGCTCCGGTCACGGCTACTGTCTGGAGGGCGCCTGCATTTGTAAGAAAGGTTGGAAGGGTCCAGACTGCTCCCAAATGGACAAGGACGCCCTACAATGTCTTCCAGACTGTTCCGGTCACGGCACCTTCGATCTAGAAACGCAGACTTGCACGTGCGAGCCGAAATGGTCGGGAGAAGACTGTTCCAAAGGTAAGAACCTCGTAAAACTTGACGACGCAACACTGACGTTCCGTTTTTAGAGCTCTGCGATCTAGACTGTGGCCCGCATGGTCACTGTGTATCGGAATCCTGTCAATGCGACTCTGGTTGGTCGGGGGAGTATTGCACTTTAAAAAATTGCGATCCGAGATGCAACGAGCACGGCCAGTGCAAGAACGGGACCTGTCTTTGCGTGACTGGCTGGAACGGCAAACATTGCACGATCGAAGGATGCTCCAATAGTTGTTCAGGACACGGACAATGTAGATTCAACGGGGACGCCATGTGGGAGTGTAGGTGTGATAATGGTTGGAACGGCGTCGATTGCAGCGTCCTCTTGGAACAAAACTGCAACGATGGTAGAGATAATGACAAAGGTATGTTGAGTTCCCGTTGTTTGTGTTTGTCGCTACAACTTATATATTTCCTAGATGGTCTGATTGATTGCGAAGACCCAGAATGCTGCTCTAACCATGCTTGCAAAAGTAGTCAACTGTGTGTCCTGTCTCCAAAACCCATTGACATCCTACTTAGAAAACAACCGCCGGCCATCACGGCATCGTTCTTCGAACGCATGAAATTCCTGATAGACGAAGGGAGCCTGCAAAGCTACGCAAAGTCGGAGACGTTCAACGAAAGGTACTTTAGTGTTTATTTGACTCCACCACATGAACTTCTTAATGTTCAAACTCGTAAATGTTATATGTGACGACTATTATAGACGCATTGTTGTGCCCCATGTCAGAACACGTCCCATTGTTGTAATTTTTCTATGGTCTATATATCACTTCACTTGCTTGATGAACGGTTTCTATATTTGCATGGGGGTTTTAAGCCAAGCTCACATAATATGGTGGGAGAGCCTTAGATATACAAAGCGATAGACTGAGCTAATTACAAATTGTGTTACAATGCTGTGACATTTTCTCTTGCAAAACTGATTTTCTCCAACAATAAAAAAGCCACTACTCTCACTCTATTGTTTTTTATCGGCAAAACCTAGATATTTAGCGCACTTAGAATACAAATCGATAAAGAAATAAAAAACAACTCAAAATTTATGTACTTATTTTTTAACTATTTGGCTTTTCTGTTATTCTTGCCGCCCAGTGTGTTTTGGAATCACTTCAATACGAGGTAAGGGGATAATACCCATATACTGCACAAGTAGACTAAGTAGACTCCTTAAATTTTACGTGTTTGTCTATTTTTGCGAATGTTTTTCTTTGTTTTAATATTTATATATATTATCCACTTGTGATCGTGAAATTTTACGTTTTGCTTTAGTTTTGCTCTTGTGTTGTTTATCTACAGCTGCCAATGCCGTCTCTCACATTTTTCCTTATTCTGATAGCCGATCTGCAGTTGTAAGAGGACGAGTTGTGACTCAAATGGGCACCGGACTCATGGGCGTGCGAGTAAGCACCAATACAGTCCTTGAAGGTTTCACCTTAACCCGAGAGGATGGGTGGTTTGACCTACTCGTCAACGGAGGTGGAGCTGTCACTCTACAATTCGGAAGATCTCCCTTCAGACCTCAAAGCCACATCGTTTACGTACCGTGGAACGAAGTGGTCATTATCGACAATATTGTCATGACAACAAGCGAGGAAAAGCCCCCAACGTTGCTTCCGCAACCCTGTGCGTCGCACGACTACGATTCTATGAAGCCTGTGGTGTTGGCCACGTGGAAGCATGGATTCCAAGGTGCCTGCCCCGATAAAAGTGCCATCTTAGCAGAGTCTCAAGTGGTCCAAGAAAGTTTGCAAATTCCCGGAACAGGCCTCAACTTGGTATATCACAGTTCACGAGCGGGAGGATATTTGTCCACAATTCAACTGCAACTTACACCAGAAACGATCCCCGCAACACTAAAGTTGATTCACTTGCGTATCACAATCGAAGGAATCCTCTTTGAGAAGATTTTCGAAGCGGATCCCGTCATCAAGTTTACCTATGCCTGGAACAGGCTGAATGTATACAGGCAGAGAGTGTACGGAGTAACCACTGCCATAGTAAAAGTTGGCTATGAATACAACGACTGCAAAAATATTCTTTGGGACGTACAAACGACCAAACTAAGCGGCCACGACATGGGCATATCTGAAGTTGGGGGCTGGAACCTCGACATACATCATAGATATAACTTCCACGAAGGTATTCTCCAAAAAGGCGATGGCTCAAACATTTACTTGAAGCACAAACCGAGAGTGATACTAACCACGATGGGAGATGGTCATCAAAGACCTCTAGATTGTCCTGACTGCAAAGGCCCTGCCTCTAAACAGAGACTATTGGCTCCAGTTGCCCTTGCAAGCGCTCCAGATGGTTCATTGTTTGTGGGAGACTTCAATCTTGTTCGAAAAATTCAAACAGACGGAATTGCCAAAACAATTGTAAGGCTAAAGTGAGTGAACCGCGACTAAAAGGCGTGTTATTGTACTAATTTTATATTCTTCTTTTAGCGCAACGAGAGTGTCATACAGATACCACATGGCCTTAAGCCCACTAGATGGCACACTGTACATCGCCGATCCAGAGTCCCATCAAATAATCAAAGTCCGCAACACAAACGACGACAGCAACCCTGACCACAACTGGGAAACAGTTGTGGGATCAGGAGAAAGATGTCTTCCAGGCGACGAAGCGCATTGTGGAGACGGCGCTTTAGCTAGGGACGCAAAACTTGCTTATCCTAAAGGAGTTGCGGTTTCAAATGATAACGTTTTGTATTTTGCCGATGGAACGAATATTCGTATGGTGGATAGAGACGGTATTGTGACCACTGTCATTGGCAACCACATGCACAAGTCACATTGGAAGCCACTGCCTTGTGAAGGTACCCTTAATATCGAAGAAGTTCACTTGAGGTGGCCTACAGAGCTCGCCATCAACCCCTTGGATAATACGTTGCACATAATTGACGACCACATGATTTTGCAGCTTACTTCTGATGGAAGAGTAAAGGTAACAACGTTGGACCTTCGGTAAATTAATTGTAATTGTAATGCAAAAATTATTTTCAGGTCATTGCTGGAAGACCACTGCACTGTGCTTCACCACTCTCTGGTTACGATATAGAATTAGCAACGCACGCAACTCTGGTGATGCCCCAAAGCATCGCGTTTAGCTCTGGTGGGGACCTTTATGTAGCAGAGAGCGATTCTCAAAGAATAAACAGAGTTAGAGTGATAGGAACTGATGGAAAGATATCACCATATGCCGGAGCCGAATCAAAATGTAATTGCTTGGAACGCGGTTGTGACTGCTTCGAGGCAGACCACTACCTTGCTACCAACTCAAAATTCAACACGATATCAGCTGTAAGTGTCAGTCCAGATGGTCACGTACATATCGGTGATCAAGCGAACTACCGAATAAGATCCGTTATGGCTAGCATTCCAGACGCCAGTATTTCAAGGGAATACGAAATTTACTCGCCACAAACTCAAGAGATATACATCTTTAACAGGTTTGGCCAACACATCGCTACGAAGAATATCTTGACTGGAGAAACCAGCTACGTATTTACGTACAACGTAAACACAAGCAATGGAAAATTGAGCACTGTAACCGACGCGGCCGGCAACAAAGTCTTTTTATTGCGAGACTACTCGAGCCAAGTGAATTCGATCGAAAACACCAAAGGCCAAAAGTGCCGACTCAGAATGTCCAGGATGCGGTTGTTACACGAACTTAGCACGCCGGACAACTATAACGTAACGTTCGACTACCACGGACAAACGGGATTGTTGAAAACCAAGATCGACAGCAGCGGTCGAAGCTACGTCTACAACTACGACGAATTTGGACGACTTACTTCGGCGGTTACACCGACCGGAAAAGTCATAAGCCTGAACTTCGACCTAAGCCTTAAAGGGGCAATAGTAAAAGTCAGCGAAAATGACAGGAAGCACGTGTCCATGTTGATTAAAGGATCGAGCGTTTCAACGCGAGTCGAAGAAACCGAACACAAGATAATTTTGCTGGCGGACGGTAGCGTGGCTACAGTAACACCGTGGTCGCATAGTATAACAACGGATACGGTTCCCTACAATATTTTAGCTGACAAGGAACCCCTGCTGGGTGAGAGTTATCCGGTGCCGGCGAAGCAACGTACAGAAGTTGGTGGCGATCTTGCAAATAGATTCGAGTGGAGATACTATGTGCGACCAAATGCGAATGCCAAAGGCGGCAAGAATGCGCCGCGTTCGATTTCGAAAGTTGGCAAGAAGCTTCGGGTTAACGGAGAAAATCTGCTGACGATGGAGTATGATCGGGACACGGCTTCAGTGTCAGTTTTCATGGATGATAAGATCGAGTTGTTGAATGTGACGTACGACAAATCGTCTAGGCCGATCAGATGGGGACCAAGAAACGGGATATTTTCCGAGGTTCAAATGGAATACGATCGCTTTAGTAGGTTGAGCAGTTGGAAGTGGGGAGATCTGAGCGAAAGTTATGGTTTTGACAGAGCGGGAAGGCTATATGAAATCAAATATGGCGATGGATCCTCTCTTGTGTACGCCTTTAAGGATATGTTTAGCAGCTTGGTGAGAAAAGACGTTTTCTGTTTAAATCACGAATTAATTTTATATATTTTTTATTTTTCAGCCACTGAAAGTCACCACTCCTCGAGGATCCGACTATCTTCTACAATATGACGATTCTGGTGCTCTACAATCGCTGACAACTCCAAGAGGACACATTCATACGTTCTCCCTGCAAACCTCTTTGGGATACTACAAATACCAATATTTCTCACCTATGAATCGTCACCCATACGAAATAATTTACAACGACGATGGGCAAATTTTGGCAAAAGTATACCCACACCAATCTGGTAGAGTCAGCTACATCTACGACTCCACGGGCAAGCTAGAAATGTCCCTAGCTGGAATGAGTTCTACGAAGTATGTCTACCACGATGTCCTTGACTTGGTGAAATCAGTAGAGACAGTTGAACCGAACTTCGAACTGAAACAAGAGTTCAAGTATCACGCTGGCATCCTTAAAGACGAAAAGTTGAAGTTTAGCAGCAAAAGTGGTCTGGACAATGCCCACTACAAGTATCAGTACGATGGAAATGCCAGGTTGTCGAATATCGACATCGATATTAACGGAAAGGAATTGCCACAGTTGAGGCTTAAGTATAACCAAAATTTGGGCATCCTTGAAGGAATTAGTGATCTGAGAATATACAGAAACACATTTAACAGGTCTGTAATGCAAGATACCACGAAGCAGTTCTTCACTATCATTGATTATGATTCGCATGGGCGCCTAAAGACGATATTGATAAACATAAAATCGTTTGATGTGTTCAGATTAGAAGTTGAGTATGATACAAGAAATAAAATAAAGATGCAAAAGTTGTTAGTTGGAAGAACTCAGTTCATGGACAGAGTTTCGTACAATTCAGACGGGCACGTGCTTGAAGTTATAGGCACGAGCAACTGGAAGTATGTTTATGATGAAAATGGTAACATTATCGCTGTGATCAAAGAAAAAGAAAAGATTTCACTTGGATATGATAGTGGTGATCGAGTTGTCCAGTATGGTGATGTAGAATTCAACAGTTATGACTCGAGAGGATTCGTAGTGAGAAGAGGCGAACAAAAATACAGATTTAATCCAAAGGGTCAGCTCATCCATGCATTCGAAAGAGACAAGTTCCAAACTTGGTACTACTACGATGACAGAGGAAGGCTTATTTCTTGGAACGACGACAACGGAAATGTCACTCAATATTTCTATACAAACCCCAACACGCCGAATCTCTTAACTCACGTTCACTTTCCGAAATCTGGAAAAACGTTTAGATTCCTATACGATTCGAGAGACGTGATTATAACAGTTGAAATAGCCGAACAAAGATTTTATGTTGCTTCAGACCAAAATGGTTCGCCGCTCGCTCTTTTCGACATCAACGGAAATCTTATTAAGGAAATTAGAAGAACGCCGTTCGGAAACATTATATTGGACACCAATCCTGATTTTTACTTACCGGTAGACTTTCACGGCGGCATACTTGACCCTAATACGAGACTGGTTTACATCAATAATAGACTTTATGATCCGGTGGTAGGCCAATGGATGACACCCGCTTGGCAACAGTTGGCAACAAAGTTGACCACGCCAACAGATGTTTTCATATACAGGTTCAACAACAATGATCCGATTAATGCCAGATACTCTATAAATTACATGACGAATCTAAACAGTTGGCTAAGGATGTATGGTTATGATCTAAATAAGATGCTCGGTTCGAAATATATAAGCAACATGGTTTATATGCCGAAAGCATTGGTGAGCTCGCCGCAGCTAGCGCCTGATTTTGGAATAATGTCCGGGCTTCAGTGCATAGTGGATAAGGTGGGAAAATGTCGCGAAAAAATGACTTGTATCTAATAGCGTGGTATTTTTTCAGATTCAAGAAAAGTTCCTGGATACCAGCTTCGTACCGAAGCCGCTGCTGAAGAAGGAACCGAAGACGAGGAACCTGCTGCCGCGCGTCGCGTACCGACGATCGGTGTTCGGCGAAGGCGTCTTATTGTCGCGCGTGGGAAACAGGGCTCTGGTCAGTGTGGTGGAGGGTGTGAACGGTGTAGTGCAGGACGTGGTGACCTCGGTGTTCAACAATTCGTTCTTCCTGAACCTGCAGTTCAGCGTCCACGACCAGGACGTCTTCTACTTCGTCAAAGACAACGCGCTGAAGATCCGCGACGATTCGGACGAGCTGCGCCGGCTCGGCGGCATGTTCAACGTGTCCACCCACGAACAGTCGGAGCACGGGTCGACCGCGCCCACAAAGGAATTGCGGCTGCACAATCCCGACGCGGTGGTTTATATAAAGTACGGGGCCGATCCGACGCTGGAGACCCACAAGATCCTGAGGCACGTGCACAAGCGGGCGATAGAGCGGGCCTGGGAGATCGAGAAGCAGCTGGTGGCGGCCGGGTTCCAGGGCATGGGCGACTGGACGGAAGAAGAGAAGGAGGAGCTGATCTCTCATGGGGACGTGGACGGGTATGAGGGGATCGCCATACACAGCATCCACAAGTATCCAGAGTTGGCGGACGATCCCGGAAACGTGGCGTTCCAGAGGGATACGAAGAGGAAGAGGCGAAAGAGCGGTATAAGGAGGGGGAGAATACACAGGCACGATGCGTAATGCAGATGGTGTGATAAACAGAAATATTTTTATGTGCCATACACCACCACGAGATCCTAGTCGTTCGTACGTTAAAGATAATTTATAGAAAAAAAAAACAAATTGCTATTTTTAAATAATTACGGCTATATTTTAATAGACTCATTTGATGAATGGAAGCCATTGTAAACTGTCCAAAATTTGTAATTATATTGTGTAAAAGCAATCAAAATGGCCTACGTAAAAACGAAAGGAGAGTTTTTCCTACAGGGTAGCTGAGTTACTCTAAGGATTAAAAAGATACTGTAAGATGTAAAGACTTTAATAGCTAGGGCAATACTTACAGATAAAATTGTACATAGGGAGAAGCTTTTTTATATGGAAACTGTAGTGAAATGCGCTATGATACAAGTAATGACAAACTGAATCATTTTTTGTGCTGCATTTTCTTATGATCATTTCTTCACTGACAATGTAGCATGTGACTGATATTATATAATTAAAATTAATGATCCACAATGAACGTAGGAAATATGTAAGTAGTCCATAGATGTAAATATTAATTTACAATTATTCTAATTTACATCGACAACGATGGTGACTCCTTCAAAGTTATTACTTCTGCATTTATCGTGCTTATGTACTTAATAAAATAAAAATAGTAGATTATGTCACAAGTAGTAGAAGTGAGTCTTTCTGAAAGAACTTCTACCCCGAGTAACATACTATTTTATCTTCAAGCGCATGAAATAACAAGAATCAAATTAAATCGAGAAACTACTAATTATTTCAATGTCATTGTCAGATGTTAGTGAGTTTAGGAAAATAATCTTCTTCTGTGAAATATCGTTTATTTTATCGTAGTTTCAAATCCCACATGATGCATTTCCTTTTTTTAATTATCAACAAAAATACAAATTTTATTGTTCACTATAGTAACAATATTCATGGCCGCTTGAAGATAAGAAAAACTTTTTTAAAAATAAAATAACAGATTTTATATAGGTATAAAATTTTAGTAATAAATTAAAGGAATCACCAAAAATGTACTATATTTCCAATGCTTATTTCTCCACCATTTTTTAGTCTGTCTTTCGACCACATAAATTTGATCCTATACTTCTTGGGGAATGCCATTATTATATTAGATTTCATCCAACGTCAGATATTTTATCAAGCAATTTATTATATTTATCTGCGGCTGGGGCGTAGGTTTTAGTGAACTAGAATTCTTTTATTATCCTTGAAGAAGTAACAGATCGATGAATTCTCTAATTAATATTACCTATATCATTAGAATAGCGTAACTTGGCGTACTTTAAATAGAAATGTATCGATACAATGCCTAAATAGAACTGTAATTTTTTCTACCAGTTACTCATTCTGTTTAATGTTACTGTATGTATAAGATGATGTTAGAAATCCAAAAAAAGTGTTGGTTTTGCCTAGGATACTGCTGTTTTAATGATAAGAAACCGTCACGTCTTTTGGTTTTTCTGGAATTTTTTTTGGAACGGGAGAACATTAAAGTGCGGGGGCGCAGATGCCACCAGTGGTAAAGTGATATTTTCTCTATTGTGACTAAAAAAGAAAGCAATACTTTATACTATTATACGTCTTAATTATTATGAATTCCGTGCAATTGTTGGTGGGTTGCTTTTCGTAGCAATCGGCACTATAGGTATGCAAGATGACCATATTATTCGTAAATATTGATGAACTAATATTTTATGTGTGTATATATAAATTTATTGTGTATATTGTTTTTATATGTAAATATATTTTGTTTAATTCAATAATATACTCGTTTATTAAACGAAGAAATATTTATGAAACAATTTATTTTCTTTTATTCCTCTTCATAGTAAGTTAAATTTACCCCCAACATAAATAACATTTCATATTATTTACTTACATTTGGTTGCATACTTCTGCCTAGGCGCGCACATGTTTTTGAAGGAATTGAAAGTGACGAAACTGAGACTACGTTTATAGACCGTCAGACAGTGACAGTGATTTTCCTTACTGATTTTCTCATTTATGCCTTCGAGAGGGTAAATCGATGCTGAGTCGGAAAATAGTAATTTTAAGTTTGGCCCCCGGGGAAATCATGGAAAATTCTATTTTTCAAAACAGAAAAAAGGTACTAATTTTCACTTATGCCATGTCCACCGTATGATTTCTTACACTATTCCGACCTCGAAAACCCAAAAGCATAAGTGTAGCGTGTGGAAAAAGGGTTGAATTAAGGGTTTGGCAGATCACACAAAAAATGACTTGGTTTACTGACTCCGTGAGTTATGCCGTTCGAAATGGTGAAAACTTATATCCTCACTAGCCCAAAAATTGATTGGCAGAAGTGATGCATGGGGAAAAATGCACTTTTGAGTCGAAAAATAAATCGGAATTTTTTTTTTTGTCAACTGATTTTGTTAGGGATAAAATGAATTGCAATAAAACTTTCTATATAGTTTCAGAGGCATAAGTGCAGAAATCAGTTGACGAAAAAAAAAATTCCGACTTATTTTCCGACCCAAAAGTGCATTTTTCCCCACGCGTCACTTCTGCCAATCAATTTTTGGGCTAGTGAGGATATAAGTTTTCATCATTTCCAAAAGCATAACTGACGGAGTCAGTAAACCAAGTCATTTTTTGTGTGATCTGCCAAACCCTTATTTCAACCCTTTTTCCACACGCTACACTTATGCCTTTGGGTTTTCGAGGTCGGAATAGTGTAAGAAATCATACGGTGAACATGGCATAAGTGAGAATTAGTACTATTTTGAAAAATAGAATTTTCCATGTTTTCCCCGGGGGCCAAACTTAAAATTACTATTTTCCGATTTCAACCCTCTCCAAGGCATAAATGAGAAAATCGGTAAGGAAAATCTGTCACTGCCTGACGGTCTATTATCTCGTGACAACTCGATCGGATTGAAATGGATCCGAATGAGTTATGTCAAATCTTTTATAATTCTACGTTTACATCATCATACAGTTTTATTCAATCCTCTCTCGGGACATTAACTTATCATACTTATATTCCACAGTAGGTTGGTGCACATTCTGGCCAACTTCTGTTTGGAAATAGCGGCTTGATTGCAATTTTAAATTATTGAGAAATTCTAAAATAAAAGTTTAACTGTGCATCGTGATCGTGTATGTGAAATTTCTATATTTATGTTTGTTCAATAGTCAGATATTGCTTTCCGCTAGAGCTTTCGAGAGCTCCTTCACATTTTCTCTTTTCTGATTTTTCACTATGGGTTAGTCCTATACTTGATGTAGGTACTTAGGCAAGTACTTGCCTTTTGCTTGGAATCCACACAGCACATAAAGTACTGTATGTAGGTACTGCTCTAAATTACCATAATAAATGTTTGGTTTCCACATTTCACACTTTTGCTATCAATATCATGAACGCATTGGGATATTATGCGTCGTCAACAATTACTGCCATTTTATATTTTCGACAGCACAGCTGGTCATTTGGTTATATTCAGTGGCGTAGCCAGCATTTAGGGGCGGGGCAGGGGGGAGGGCGAATTTTTCCGAAATATTTTATTTGGAAAATATTGCAGCCTACTGTGTTTTGTTGGATTGGGTGCACATAGCATGTGTACTATTATTGCGCCTGAACAGAGTCGTGACGTTACAGCGCATGCCTGTCAAATATGACATTTAAAATAAAAATTAGGAAAAATGGGGTTTTACCTTGATTATTTCCCTCATACTGCTTGCATCCAATAAGGTAGCTCCTTCTATAAAAATCCAACCAATCATATGCCTCTGCTAGCGATAATTGCACTTGTGCAAATTATCGCGGTAATTGCACTTGTGCAAATTATCACTTCGTTGCTTATCTGTTGGATACAAACACGTAAGTTTGTGTGTTTCACACTGTTCTAAATTATGCAGCTTATAAATTATGTTGCGGTACTATTAAGCATTGTATCAATGAATTTATATAACTTTTACATTGCTAAATTTTTGTTATTGGACCTCCGTCTCCGTTTAAATTTATGACACATTCAGGTATAATCGCATTTGCCTTGGATATCCAAGCGTCATGTTTGTTTACTCGAACGCTACAGTCGAAGCTGTCAATAAACTCGTTCAAAATTAATCGTTTTGGAAATGTAAACATAGAAAAAATTAATACAGAAATTATTAAATCGTATTCGAGAAATAATCTCGACAAATACCACTCGTGCCGGAAATTTTTCTAGATAATTTTATTCTCAAGTCCTATATTTTGCCCATTAGCAAAACCACTCGTACAAATTGGGCTTTTATTTTCAGAGATAAAATCACTCGAGCTTCGCTCTCGGGATTTTATCAGAAAATAAAAGACCAATTTATACTCGTGATCTTTCTAGGCAAAATAGCGCTTTGGAAAAAATTATCGATAAAATTTCCGGCACTTGTGATATTACATACGAAAATCGGAAAAGGTTATTGAGAAAATGTATTCATATTGTATTATTGTGCGTCTATGTCAATTTTTAGAGTGATATTCGTTTTTTTAACTGATATTCCAGGAATTGAAACTGAAACCATAAAATTCAATACAAAACTACACCTTATCATAATGCTTCACTCAATTTCAAAATATTACCATTGGTGTGGTATTGTTAGTTATTATTTATTATTGTTATATTATTGTTATTACCATTAGTATGGTATATTGTTTTGCTGAACTAACCTAAACCTAAAAAACCTAGAAGCCACCTATTTTTCTATACTTGAATTGGAAAGAGAATAAACAAAATTTATTAAACACTTAGATACATAAATAACAGCTCCAACAAGTTAAGTTATAACTAAATAGTAACAAAAACATATTTGAGCAACGTTGAAGTTAGGTACTGCTTGAACTCATATGGTTATTACATTATATACAGGGTGCTCAAACTTATTCAAAACTGGCCAGAAATGGAAATATGTCGTATTAATGAAGAAAACGGCAAAGAACATCGTTTTATTATTTTTTTTTAAATTATGCTTAAATATGCCATATTTTTTAAGTATAACTTTTTCGATACCTACTATATGTTAAAAAATGCTATTAGCGATTTTTTTTTATAGAAAATTGACAACGTAGCTTTAATCAGCACTCCCTGAAACCCAAGTATACCATGTTTTATGAATTTACCTCGCCAACTAACATTTCTATAGGACCTTAGTTAGAAAAAAAATTCAATTAAAAATCAGGAAACTTAATAGAAGCGTCCCAAAAATGTCCTACAAAACAAACACCATCCTATATTTTTAAAATAATTCTTAAATTGACATATTCTTCCCAGATCACAGAAAATATGATGTATTTAGGTATTATTATTTAAAAACGGTACGATATGGTGTTCTTTTTTTTTGTTTTCATTATTAGTCGGACATTTTTAGGATGTTTAGACTAAGTTTACCCGATTTTCAAATATTTCCAAAGCATTCCTGATTTACTTTAAAATAATAAATTCGATTTGCCCAAATTTAAGGTGCTGTAGAAATGTTAGTTGTAAATCAATAAAACTTGCGACGTTGGGGTTTCAGGGGGTGCCGAATAAAGCTACGTTACCAGATTTCCGATAAAAAAAAATCCTAATAGCATCGAAAAAAAATCATAGCGCAGGCCGTGGAATAATGATGTCACAATGAGTGTATCTATGTCCCACAAGTGCGTAAGGACACCCTGCATATAATTATATTGCTAATAAAAATCCTACGATTTTTCTTCATCAAATGGTGTTTTCATTTGGATCTGAAAAGATCGGTTTATCGGTAGTGGCTTCTATAACAATTCCTTTAGCTCCAAAAACTTTTCTCAGGAATGGCCTCATCGATTCTAGAAGTCTCTGGGCACGCAGCGCACTATTCTAAAAATAAAAAAGGCGAATGGTATAGCAATTCAACACTAACCACTCTTTTGTATTCGTCGAAAGTGTCACTTACGATCATGAAATCTCCAACCGTTTTCGACAGATCTGTGACAAGCGTAAACGAAGACCCGAACAATTTATCTGGCACGTCTAGTGAAACTGGTCTGCCGGGTTCAAAAATCACTATATCTTCTGTGGTTGTAGGTCCTTTTGGTGTGGTGGTGGTTTTAGGTTTTTCCCAAGCAAAACCTGTTAGTATTGATCTCTTTTTCTGAAAATGGAGAAGTCTTATTTAATCCAAAGCCATTTTTAAGTAGGTACCTACAAATTGCGGATATATGACAAAAAATTGCTTTCAGACCAACATCATCTAGGTTTTTTTAGTTGTTAATATGGTTCTATCACAAAACACAACTGATAGGTACCATTTTCTATGCAAGTTTAATTTTATTATACAATTGTGTGAATTATGTTGTCTCTGTTTGGTATCAACATAAAGGAGACAGAAAATGAAAATTTTTTGCTAAAATTCTTGGCTTTGGCTAGCGTTTTAAACATGGAAAAATTTAATCTTATTGCCTACAAAGAAATTGTAATCACCTTATTTAATTGTTGTAGATATATATTGGAAACATTTAAATTGTCTATTAGATATGTATCTACTTGCACGGGCGTAGCCAAGGGGGGGGGGGGTTTCGGGGGTTCAAACCCCCCCCGAAATAAGCAAAATATTACCTAATATTATACCGAAAAAATACGAGGAGTGAAGAGTTAAATTATTATTACGTTTGAATATATTATGTAGTAATAGTAGCGCCTAGCGCCATCTTTTGACGAGAGGCAGACGCAGTTGCAGCCGAACTATTTTGTATTGTAGGGACACTTTGCGTTGTTTCTCGATTATTCGCCACGCCCCTAGGTCGAAATGAGCGGAACTTTGTGGAAGTTCGTGGAAGTTTCTGGACGGCTACTGGGCTGCTATATAAGCGGCGCCGCGGCGCGTGACCGCGCTTACGGCAGTATTGTTCCATGCGAACTCGAAGCGAATAAAAGTGAAAAGTGGTGAATGAATAGTGAAGAGAATTAAGTGTACCGTGTAAGTGAGTAATTTTAGTGCACTGTTATTCGATGACCTTGTTAAGGATAGATACGTGAATCATTATTACTGTCGAAAAATGGAGGGGAAAAAAAGGAAGGGTGATAAACCTAAAGGTATGGACTACTGGAAAAAGTGGTGTAGTCAAGGTCAAGGGGTTTCTAATAAAGAAACAAATTTGGATTTAGCTATCAAAGCTTCAGCTACCTTGCATGCTGATAAGAAGACTGCCTACCCCGAAATCTAGTTTGGAATGCCTAGATATGTGCGATAAAAACCTTTATCCTAATATTTACACATTACTACAAATCTTGGCTACCATTCCTGTATCCACTGCTACCCCAGAAAGGTCTTTCTCGAGCCTAAGGAGACTGAAAAACTATTTACGAAACACTACAAGTGAAAACAGACTTAATGGTTAATGAACATTCACTATGGAACAGAAATTCATGCAGATGAAGTAGTGGATATATTGAAAAGAAAAAGCCGAAGATTTCTTCTTTAATGGTTTTAGATTTAGCGCAGAGGAACGAAATTAATTTATCCATTTCATTTAAAGTTAAGAACTTTATAAATATGTCGTAGTTTTTCGGATGAATATATAGATATTAAATTTCATGTAAGTATATTTTTGTTGTTTTATTTACTTCTCAAACTAAACCCCCCCAAAACTAAATCCTGGCTACGCCCGTGTCTACTTGTATAAAAACTGGCTTGAAAAATATAATGATAAAGCTTGGGCCACACAGCCTCTGTATCTACTACTTTTTGAACGAAAAAATATGACATATTTTTGATCACTTATTACTTTAGGTACAATTTAAATAAAATTTCTTGTGAGTTTTCAAAACTACAATAACACAATACACTTACCCACGGTATGTCATTGCGCATCCATATGCCTATCTCTGTCGCACCTTTTGACGTCAGTTGCGATTCAGAATTTAAATTGCTCCATGTGTTTTACAAAGCAATAGATACTTTTTTATGGGTTATTGCTTATTTTAAACGTTTTCTTTCCAATAAATGTTGTTAAAAATATGTAGATTATATTACTAGATAAATGAATGAATATTCTGCTGATAAAAAACACATTTAATTATAATTTTATAAATAATTTGTTTTCTTTGCGTTTTGGCTAATCGTATATGCATGCAAATAAATGTATGTATATTTTGTTAAATTAACAGGATTTTTCATTTAAAAGACCGTATATTATATAATAAATAATACATTTATTGTAAGTAAGGTACCTACCTAATCCTGAACTAAGTTTTGGCTTCTATCGACACAAACTCTCCATCGAAAAAAAAGTATTTTACAGCCTTACTAAAAATATAACTTTTTCCTTCCAGTGTTTATGTCGGTTCATGTCAATTAAAGCCTTATTTACCAATTAATGCACACAAGTCTCGACACAAGCACAACCTGCACAACTAATGTTAAACAACAAACAAAACAACATAATAAATAGTGAGTAAAATAGGGATCAAAATAATGATTCCCATTAACCATAACAAGGCTAATTTTTTATTGCACATTCTATTTTATTTGCTGTGTAAACCAGGCATAAACTCTGTTGAGTCCCCTATTTTTAATGCTCTGTTCTATAAATAATCTGTTTCCTTGCCAGATTATTGTCCTTGGGAAACCTATAATACTTAATTTCCGTTCCCTTACTGTTTCTATTATTATTTGGACATCGCTGGCGGCACATCCCGACATTTTTGGCCTATTTCAAAGCACTGTCGAGCTGGACTGACGATCAGTTAGTTGTTTACACTTTTTCTCGACACATTAAACTGTAAACTATAAAAAATCGTAAAACACAACCGAAGACACCATGCATTATTTACAATTCGTGATTCGCAACTGACGTAGATGCGCGTAGTTGCCTTGTTTTCGGATTCGTTAGTGACATACCGTGGGTAAGTTTATCGTGTACAATAATTTATTATGAAGGTATAATTTTGGTAAAGGATCTAGGATTGAATAATTATAGGAAATATAATGGTACTATTTATAAAACACTTTATTTTTAACTTATGTATATACAATATCTACACCGACAGTAAAAAAATAACATTATACAAATTTATTTACAAAATTAATACAATAGAAAAACACAAGTTGGTAAATTTTCATAAAGACAGTAACATTTTAAAGGCAGTAAGGTATAAAAAACAAAAAGATACTAGTAAACTACAAGCAAATAAATTAAGGAAAGAAATAATAATTCTCCAAAGCAATTACAACGAACACCTTATTTTACCGAAAATAATAACTTTATAAACTTTAAAACACGTTGACTAGAATTATACTCTTACTAATTATTATTTTAACTTCACCGGTATAAAAAAAAGTAAAAAAATGTTTTCTTAACTCTAGTAACAATAATTACCTAAGTGACTACAACATTAAGAACTGCCATATAAGTCTAAATAGTGAGTTTACTGAACTAAAATGTGTTTTAAGTTGTCCTCTAAACATTTAACCTAGAATTTACAAAAAAATTCACCGGTATTCGTTGCAATCGCAGAAGTTTTTAAGTCGCTTTTTCTAAGATCCGTACCAACAACTCATCGATCATTGGTTTCATCAAACTTCTCTCAGATCTCATTCTAAGAGGACTAGTGACCTCCGCTAGCCCCCAGGAAGGCGCCAAGGTTCAAACCGCCGCCACCGTGACCACCGGAACCGGACGCGGAGCCGCTACCCAGCTTGTTGGTGACTATGGTTAGCAGCGGTCCGGCCGCTTGGAGCTTCTGACCGATTACCCCGGATATGATCCCGGATAGCGACACCACGGGGTCTTTCGGCGGTTCGATTCCGTGCGCTTTGTTCTTGGCGATGTTCTGGTGGTCGAGCTGGTCGATCCAGTGCGTCTTTTGGTCGATGAACGAGTTGATTTTCTGTTGGAAGGTTGAGCGGTTAGCGGGTTGAGGTGTTGGAGGATTCGTTGTAGATATGGACCACCCAACAGATTTCCCTAAATGCTTGTTATAGCTACCAACTGCACAATTATTCATAATGAAAATAATTCTGGTATTTTCAACGGATACGACATAATTAAGATTAGAAAGGTTGGTGCTAATAATTACGAGAGGCGATTGTATTGAAAGTCGGTGGTTACTAGACACTATAGTCATTTTTATATCCAATTAGAATTTGTAATTTAAATTATGATAAGAAAAGGCTTGTTGCAACACGAGAAAATGTTTTTCTACGTGTTAGTAACTAATTTATTGTAAATTATAATATTTATTTATAAAAAAAACTTGTACTTACGTTGAACACGAAACCTAACACTGCGTCTTTGACTCCTGTCACAACTTCAACTTTTCTTTTGTCCCTATATTCATCGTCGTGATGTACATCTGCTTCCTGAAAGACATTATATTCGCCATTAATAGTCCAATAAAGATGTCAGTTTTGCAAAAAAAAATCCATTTTACGAATTGAGATATACAGGGTGTTCCTAAATATCATGTACATACGGAAGGGGGTAATTCTTTCGCCCATTTTAAGAAAAAAACTTCATATGAACGTATGTCGTAAACTTCCTAACTTTTGAGATTTTTTTAAATTGAATTTTGGCTACATCTCCCGAAATAATCAAGCTGCTGAACTGAAATTTGGCACTGCTATGTTTTTGGGGATGGAGAATAAGCTGAAAATGTCAATTTCAGCGTATCTCACAGAGGGCGCCACTTGCGCTGTTTTTTGATCACGCTTTTACGCGTAACTTTTTTGAGGTTATCTTTTTGGTCCTGCAGGTCCATCATTTTAGTGCATCTTTTCATTCTGCAAGAAAAAGGTACTCTTGTTTCATAACGATTAAATCAACCGTTTGCTTTGAAATTGCCAAAATGTTCTCCAAAACACCTGTCTACTTCAATATTCGAAACATAAAATTTTCACCTACCACCTTCAAGTGTTACAGATCAACTGTACCATTTAAACTGAGAAAAAAATCCCTATGAATAATGTACCAAAAATTATTCGCTTTCAAAATGGAAAGGATTGAATTTGACAAAATTTGGACACTCTATTTCAAGAAAACCAATGGTGTTTTGACCAATGCCCATTTGGCATTTTTTTCATTATGTTAAATGTACAGTTGATCTGTAACATTTGAAAGCAGTAGGTGAAAATTTTATGTTTCGAATATCGGAATCAAGAGGTGTTTTGGAGAACGTTTTGGCATTTCAACGCAAACTGTTGATTTAATCGTTATGAAGCAAGTGTACATTTTTCTTACAGAATGAAAAGATGCACTAAAATGATGGACCTGCAGGACCAAAAAGATAACCTCAAAAAAGTTACGCGAAAAAGCGTGATCAAAAAACAGCGCAAGTGGCGCCCTCTGTGAGATACGCTGAAATTGACATATTCAGCTTATTCTCCATCCCTAAAAACATAGCAGTGCCAAATTTCAGTTCAGCAGCTTGATTATTTCGGGAGATGTAGCCAAAATTCAATTTAAAAAAATGAACTTCCACGCCCTGTATCTCAAAAGTTAGGAAGTTTACGACATACGTTCATATGAAGTTTTTTTCTTAAAATGGGCCAAAGAATTACTCCCTTCCGTATGTACATGATATTTAGGAACACCCTGTATATTGGTTTCCTTAACAATAGGGGTGGTTTCCTAAACATTTTTTAGAGCAAAATGACTATAATAAGAGTTGTAGGGGATGAAAGTATGAACAAGTTTTCTTTACAAAATTTTTTGTATCTCTAATACATAACGAGTTACAGAGCATTATTTATTATGACAAAAATTCCTCACGCTGCAGGGTTAGTCTTGTAAACATTAAAAAAATGACTTTAATACAAGCTTTCTAGGATGATCTTCTGGTCAACTTTTTCTTATAAATTTTTGTTGCGTCTCTAATACTTAATGATTTACAGGGCATTATACAGTGTGTCCACGGATGGACTTAACTATACTTGTAAAATGTTTTATTTTCAATTCTTCAAAAAAGTCATTCTTCATAAAAAAAAGTCTGCTTGTTCTTAAAATAAAATTGGCATGGAAACAGTTGACATTACTTATACTGGGTGACCAGAAAATTGAAGAAACGTTAATTCGCATAAGAGTAAACTGCTTCTATTTGTAAAGATATTGAAAAAAGTTATAAAGAAAATTTGTTCAGAGTGATATGTTACTTAGGTGCACAAAATTTAAAAGCGTTAGGCCTACTTCTGTAGGTAGTAAGACAAAACTGTATTAAGAAAACTTCCCCAGAATGGAAAACTGCGCATGATGGAAAATTTTTTGACAATCCTAGGCCCACTTTGCGTTTCCTCCAATATTTTCCAAAATACAAAGTAGGCCTAGAATCGTAAAATTTTGTCATCATGCGCAGTTTTCCATTCTGGGGATGTTCTCTTAATACAGTTTTGTCGTACTATTTACAGAAAACCATTTATTTGACAAAAAAAGAGAATACAATCAAAAAATCAAAGTAGGCCTAACGCTTTGAAATTTTGTAGCTTACCACGCTGAGCAAATTTTCTTTATAACTTGTTTCGTTATCTTTACAAATAGAGGTAGTTTACTCTTATGTTAACGTTTCTTTAATTTTCTGGTCACCCAGTATAAGTAGTGTCAACTTTTTCCATTCCAATTTTATTTTAAGAACAAGCAGACTTTTTTATGAAGAATCACTTTTTTCGAAGAATTAAAAATAAAAATTTTTACAAGTATAGTTAAGTCCATCCGTGGACACACTGATAACAAAAACTAATTAAAAAATATAATGCCCTGTAAATCATTAAATATTGAAGACACAAAAAATTTAGAAGAAAAAGTTGACCAGAAGTTCATCTTCTAAAATTTCTGTTAAGGTCATTTTTTTGTAAAAACATGTTTACAAATCCACCCCTGCAGCGTGCGAAATTTTTGTCTCAATAAGTAATGCGGTCATTTTGCTACAAAAAATGTTTAGGAAACCATCCACATTGTTTAGGAAACCACCCTATATATAGGAGGCAGTCACCAAGTAACCCTGTTTGGAGGTTTTTTTGCGACCCCTATAAGCCGTGCACATCTTTATTGGACCATAAAGATGTGATGATGGAATATACCTAAGCTCAAGCTTCATATACCTAATGTAAGTTTGCATAGCAGCACTTTTTTAAAATTGCATTTTTAGGTATATGCAAATAATGTTTCCAAATATGACCACTATGGTGTTGTAATATCATAACAGACTGGTCTGTCAAATACAGGCTAGATAGAAATAAAAAAAAACTGGTATATGAAGTGTGTAAATCGTTCTTAGAAACCAGGTTATGGAATGCATTTCTGCAAAAACTAGATGTCTTGTACATGCAGCATAATTACAATAATTGGTAGGATTGGATTTCTATGTCGATTTGAGCAAATTATAATATCCTTCAGAAAGAAACAAAACAGATCAAACGCAAAAAGGTAATTGGCGCGCATTTTTTTTAAATTCATATTACAAAAAACATATTTTCACAAACCACTCCTTGTATGTTTTTATTGTGCAATAAAAACAAACAGCTTCCGACAAAATAACCATAAAATGAAACGGTGCTAAAATCAATTTTGTAATAATAATAATTATTATAAGAGGAAGAACATTGAAATTCTAGGATGATATACGTTATATGCCGTGCCTCCAGACAAGAAGGTGGGTAAATATGAAAGTTGATGGTAGAAAGCAATGTTTGTTTACTGAGAGAAATTTCATTGAGATTTTAATAGTTGCCATTGAATTAAATCAATAGCTTTCATCTCCATTTTTTTTTAAACGAGTTATTAATTATCTGAACATATTTCCATAGTAAATGGTATATAGTGGGAGTGGGATAACTATACCTGTAGTCACTCAATTTTTAGAATTTTTTGGCTAAATTGTGAAGACAAATTTTCAATTTTCCATTTTGCAAGGTGTATGTTTACCTAGCTAATAGCCAATTAAAATACAAAAATATTGTATTCTCCATTAACTGTTACAAAATCTTGATTTGCATACAAATTCACACGCGTGATGCAACTCAAGATTTCACTTGGCAAGGTATTTAAGGTGATAAACGTTGCAAGATTCAAAAAAATATAAGCAAAATCTTCTTTGGCATGGTAATTCAACCCATATTATAAATAGTTAATAAACGATCTTATGTAATGGATCAACAAAATTGAATTATATTATCCTGTTAATATTCATTGTCAAGCATTACATTTCAATTTTCTTTGTGTAAATATCTTGCTACTGTTGATCAGCATAAAGTCAATCATCGTCGAATAACTGAATATAAAATATGAAATGTTTACTTTTTGTAAATGTATTGCTTTTAAGGTTAAGACTTTCCAGTTTCAAGTACAACAGTTCAGTAGCCATTTCCGAGTTTATGAAATCTCTGTTACAAAATGCATAATATATATTTTTCGTCCATAGATAGTCTTAATTGGAGAAAACCAAAAACAGCTTGCAAACCATAAACGACTTAATTGTATGGAAAAATACAATTAAAATGTTACATAACATCGCCTAAAAATCTCATACGTGGTTCATTACCAATGAAAGCTTATGAACACGGCATTTTTAAGGAAGAAGAAAGCGATTGTATCGAAGAAGAGATAATCGCTGTACCATTACATAACCGGTATATATCTATAAATAACTGTTACCGTCTGCTCCACATTTTTGCAGAGGATTGGACTTTTATTTTATTATGCAATATCGAAAATTATGGTATTTTAGACGCTGAGGCGAAAGATATTGTGCAGGTGCTCCTTAATCGTCAATTTAGAACACAAGCAGGTAATACAAGTTGCTTCATCATTACTAATGGCACCAATAACCTACTTTTATTTTCTTGATGAATTAAGCGGTTTTCACAAATAAATTCAAATTGAAATAAAAAATTACATAGGCATTTTTGCCTCTAGCTGCAATCAAAAGCTACCTAAGTTTTTTATTTGTAATATTTTTTGCAAAATAAGCATTTTACAAAAAAAATAAGTGCCTAAAATTTATTTTTTTTTTCAAATCTCACAAGATATTTAAAAAAATTGTAAACAATTTGTAAGTATCAAAAAAATACGAAATTAAAAATAGGTACTTGCATATGTGTATATAAGTTTTATTCTAAACAAAAATAATTTTTTAAAATGTATTTAATATCAATAATTACCGTTTTCTGAGAAATTTAATTTTCTATTTCAACCACATGTTACTTACATATATATAAAATTTATTTTTTAAATTTATTTTTAATGCAGATGATTACACAAACACAAACTAAATTTTGAAGATGGTATTGTAGAGCCAGATATATTTTTCTTCAACCCTGTATAAAACTGCAGATCACACAATATTTCACATATATACTTCTACGCTCCATTAAAAAATAATTTCTGTTTATGTAAGACACTACTAAAGCAAATAAAACCAAGTGAACTTGAAAATTTGAACAAAACAAAATCACCTAACTAAGTTTAATTTTATTTCAGTTGATGTGGTGGATAATTTTGCTCAAAAGTAATATGAACTATCACTTTTTGACTGTAGCGTCATATATCCGCATTAAATTTCAAAAATAACCGACTTAAAAAAACTAAATACTTACGTGAATAGGATCTATCTCTGGGTTTGCTTCCCTTTTCGAGATGCTCCTACTTTCTGCACTATGTAACAGTACCACGAGACATACCAAGGCGCCGGTCGACCAAATGTGCTGCTTCATTGTTCTGAAAAAGAAAAAAAATTTAACGTTTACCAATCGGTCCACCCGATCGCCATTTCTAACAGCAAAAAACGTATGGTTTGACACACTGACGCCCTGAGACTGCAACTGCCCGGCCGCGGACTTTAGAAAGTAAAAGTAGTGCCTTCCAGGTTGCGCCAACACATGGTCATAAATTTGTATGTTCACATTCGAAGCGATCTCGACAAAGAACGGAAAGCTTATCGATTTCTAGGTTAGAAATTTGAAATACTGCCAGAACGCCGCGATGAGTTTCCGCTGTTAAAAATGGCCCGAAGAAAGAAACAACGAACGTTCCGCTTACACTAAAACTACGTGTGCGTGCTTAGCCGTTGAATGTGCGGTAATGTTAAAGTTCTTCTTATTTGAAAGAGTATATGTAGGTCGGTGGTGCTCGGGTTCCCGCAGATCTTGCGCGAGTACGGTCGAACGCTGGGTAGAACCATCGAGGTCAAGGAAGGTGGACAGCTGGGGGTACCTAAAGACCGGTACCCACCACCGGGTACCACTCTCGGTTCGAAGCGGGGAGCAGTGGGTTGTCTTTAGGTGGATATAAGGTTCGGAGGGAGATGAGGAACCAGATGAAAGAGGATTTTTGAGATCGCAGATCACTTTTTAGATAAATGTAGGTACTTTATATTCGGGTGGTTCCAATTTTGTTGATACTACCTTATAGCTATGCATTTTAATGTATTTTGTTGAAATTTTAAAGTACCATAATAACAGTACAAAATAGGTGCTTGAACTAATAGTCCTGAACCATTCAAGAGCATTACTCCATAACAAAAATTGTAAATACTTATCTGACGTTTTGTACGACCATATTAAACTTATAGGTGGAATTATCTACAGGGAGTTCGAAGTAAAACCTTTTTAAACTAATTTCAAAAATTAATAAAAGTCTGATCAAATAAAAGATATTCCTTCAATACTACTGAATAATGTTGTATTGCATCGTGAAACTTTCAATTTCTGTGTACAGATGGCATGACAATGGTGTATCAGAACAATTCTGTTCAATTAGTATTAATTTCCTTTGTTTTATTCTTAATCATAATCACATTATTATAGTTATATGCTTGGGTGACTTTTTCTTATGCTTGATGTGAGAAAAAAGATTTGCATACAGTACTTACCTAGGTACTTGCTATATTCAAGAGGCATATAAGTGCAATTATTAAAAATCGATTAAATATTTGGCATTAGTCACTTGAACCTAGAACTTAATATACCTACTTATTCCAGATATTTTGAAATGACGGTAAACTTTTCTCTAGCGATTTTCTTGTCAACCCATACAGGGTGATTCAGTTTTATTATAGGGCACTTCTGCAGGTGGTAGAAAACCATAAAATATGACTCGTTTGTGGTATACCTTTTTATCTACAGCTGCATCGTTTTCGAGATATAGGATGTTTAAATTCTCAAAAATTTGGTACATCGGATATTGATTAATTATCATAAAATGTGATGATATAAAGTTCCCCAAATAGCCAGTGGCGGAGATATGGGAATATAACATATGGGATTTTTTGTTATTAATTGCACAACCAAAATACAGACATTGCCGAAAGTTGATGCATGTTCAATAATCATATTAGGTGTACTTAGAATGGTTGCAAGTTAAACAGCATACAGGGTAGGTCAAAAAATATAAAAATTGTACAAGAGTAAAGTACCCTTATTTCAAAAAATTCAGCAAAAAGTTATTAAAAAAAGTTGTTTAGAATTAAAAGTTATGCCTAATACCAAAACATAGCCCCCTAAGAAAAAAAATTGTGTTGTCAATTAATTTCCACAGTTTCGTAATAAACATTTAAAATAAAAATTCTGCACCTTAAATGAGAGTTTTTTAGTATGCACATAATCATTACTAATGTTTTACCTTGTTCATAAGAATTTTTGCGAAATTTTAAAATTTTGTTTAATATCGTTGCAACAAACATAAAGTTTGTGATTCCATAAAAAAAATAAAAATTTAAGTTAATTTTACAAAAATATGCTTGAATTTGAACAAAGTTATGTGGAATTGATATAATTTTGATTGATTTATGAAATTGTTTAGGGTGAATATTAAAACAATTTTTATTAGGAAATAATTAATGTTTTTCAAAAAAATATATTTCTTTTTCTTAGGAGGACATTTTTGGACATAACTTTTAATTCTAAACAACTTTTCTTAATAACATTTTGCCGAATTTTCTGAAATAACGGTACTTTACTCTTGTACAATTTTTATATTTTTTGACCTACCCTGTATGCTGTTTGACTTGAAACCATTCTAAGTGCGCCTCATAGGATTATCGAACATGCACCAACTTTCGGGAATATTTGTATTTTCGTTGTGCAATTAATAAAAAAAATCCCATATGTTGCACGCTCAAATGACAACACTGTATAGGTACTACATTAGTTTTAATAAGGAAAATACTAATATGGCCCTTTACTAATGACTAATGTCAATTAAACCGAATGTCAAATCATGGATAAAATTATATATTTTTAATCTGACACTCGCTGAGATCTCATTTATTGAAACAGTGTGTTTTAGCCTAAGTAAATTCTATTGTATAGAATAAATATATACATTGCATTATATTTGTAACAGTTGTTTTTTGTTGATTCGACTTTCCTTCTAATTTCTTCCCACATAATAAGCTCAAAATTTGCCTAATATATTCCCGAAATTATCCAAGTCAAAAACCGGAAACATTGATAATGCATAATTATTATTCGAAATTTTTCCAAAAACATTAAGCAAAATTAAATTTCTAAAATTATGACATTCAGTCTTCCACTTCCTGAACAATATAATCGTCATGCTTCACATTTTATTTTTACCGAAATGCAGGTGAAAAGTCTTGGGTAATTGTTTACATTTTTATGGTTTGTTACAACCGTAACCAATTACATTAATCGCATATAGAACACGGAATTTTTTTTGGCATATGTTCAAAATAATTTAGACACTCTAATTGTTGGACATTATCATATTTTTTCATTTTTAAAATTCATAATAACAACTCGGCTGGTTGATTTTTATTCAGGAACTAATCTACATAATTTGTTGCTAATAAAAAATCTGTTAATTAAACAGTAATTAACGCAAATGATTGGGTTTGTCCAAATTTAATACAGAACCTTTCACTTTTATACCTACCCAATTGAATTAAATTCGATATGTTATAATTATTTGACGTCTTTTTTTTGTATCAAACCCATATGAAATAATCGTCGCATTACAAAACTTACTAAATAGGCTGTAAAGATGCGCCTATAACCATTAAGTAATTACAATATTAAGCTGTTTCGTAAATATTTAAATGGCTTCAAATAATCTAACGTTGCAAAATAATATTGGACAAACTTAAATGACATATATGCACCATTGCAACAGTGTCAAGAGTTTGGCAACTCAAACCGCATCGTATAAACATTGAGTTATCGAAATATGTGCATAAAGTGGGCATAAAATGCATTAGCTATTGGATATTGCTCATGTATGTAATCATAATTTTTTTGATAAATATTTTGCGAAATCCTAGGGTTTCATGTATGTCGCTAAAATGTGCACCATCTAAGTATATAACAAAATATTATATAGGTATGTAAAAATCATCAATCAGAGCTCATTTTCTGACATCCTTTAGCGTAAGGAATGACCTGTAAGATTGAAATTAAATGCTTGGCGACAATTTTGAAACTACTGACATTTGTTGCTAGAAAATTATCAGGTTAATGATTTGAAACTTATGCAGAACATATATTTCGAAAATGCGCGTGAATATGGACGTTAATATTGTTGGGCAAGTTATAGGGTCTCTTAATTTTAATGTCGAATTTAAAATGTTAGGTCTATTGCGGTAATAATAATTTTCACATTTTGCCTTGGATGAAAACGATGAATTTGTTGAAATTTATGAGGTCACAGGTGTAGCCACGACGGAAAAATTTAATTATATTTCAATATATTACTAAATTCTAAATTATTGTAAAAAAATATAAAAAAAGTATTTTTGAGCTTATGTCTAACATAAAAAATTTCCAATCATTTATAGGCAAGGACCGACCTAAAAATTCAGTTAAGGTCATAACAAAGAGAAAAACAAATTAATGGGGGTTGAAATGAATGAAATTTTGTGAAAGTAACACAACAAGAAATTGTTTCTCAAATCCCAATTAAAGGCTTATCCAATTCAGTGCAAAAAGAGGTATACCTACTCTCACAAAGTTTCGTGTAAATACAGTTATTTTTACAAGAGAAAAAAAAATAAGAAACCAAAAATCGAGTTTCCGTAAGTTTTTCGGAAAAATTTTTTAATATCTATAATTTTTGTGTAGGGCATTTTCCGCTAAAAGGTCGCAAAAACAGTTTCAATCCCTTAACAGCGCCCCCATGGCTGAAAATCATTGTATTATTAAGCAACTTTTAATCATAATATAATACAAAGTCCGCTTCATCAATATATTCATATTAATTGCTAAAATTTCTACCAAAAAAATTCCGACCTGCGCTTCCTGATTCAAAATGCCATATATAGGTACTCGGAGAATTGTTATGTACTTTCTCCTGCTTTAAGTTACATAATCGGCAGAACCAACCCATCTGTAAAATCTTGGCTTTTCCGTCACCGCCCACAGTGTCTCATGAAAATTTCCCGGATTGACCTTTACAAATGAAGGTCGTCGTGATGAGAAAGTAGTTACAGTTACTCAGATTTAATTAATGCATAAATAAAAACCTAATAATCCTGATTGTAACTGGTTCGATATCGTATTAGCCTAGTGGATTATGCAAGCCGCGCGGTGTTTTTCCATTTTTTTCTAATTTTTGAGAGCAAAACCTGACATGACATGCGTCAAGTTTGCCTTCACTTATGATGAATGGTCGAAGTAGGACATAATTATCAGGCTATTTAGACACTCCTAAAACTTATGTTTTTCAACGGTATAGTCCCTGACCGTGCGTAAAGCAAGACTTTATCGCTTAAAAAACACAACATTTAACTACAATTTAATTTTTAACTTATCTAGAAGCATGTTGAACATTTCTTTCTTTGCAGGGGTTCATTTATTCTGTCTGGAACACAGTCGGACCAGGATTTATTAAAAAACGTTCCTTTTTATTTGATAATAATGTTTCAAAAATTTACATCATAGCTACTTAGAATTTTTTCTTTCCATGACTGCCGTAGAAAAAATATTGTATGAAAACTTACGCTCAAGCAACTAAAAATACAACTATTTTGTCCCTTGATTGTTTCCGTGTGCCGCTTTGTTTCCGAGAAAAAAAAGTAAAATTCAAACTTCAGAAACGTGCAAAAGCTCGGCCTTCTTTAAATCAAGGAATTTGCTTGCTTTACACAAGCACGTTAATAAAATTCCAAAAATCTACGAGGCATTATTATTTTTGTGTAAGATTACAAGCGACTTACCTCATGGAGCCGGCCCTGGAGTTTCTGGATCAGCTCTAATATGTCCCCATAAAATTATTAAGAAATTATAATAAATTATTAAGAAACTCTGTCTTTCAGAAATGAAGCAATAATTCAAGGAATATTTCCTTGACTTTTTGCCGTACGTTTAGAGAACACTATATATATTTCTCTAGGTCACACATATTTTTGATAATAGTCAGATATATCGTATACCATCGAATTGATAAGTACAATGGAAGTCGCACAGGTACCACTTTCATTGTTGTTTGGGGCAGCCAACTCTAGAGAGAGATAGGTTTCAAATGGCAATAAGTAAGACAAGGACGCCTAATGAACGTGTCAGCTGATTCAGGCAAAGGAGGTATATAGGGATGTTGCATATTAAGGAGAGAATTTAATGGGCATGTTCCGTAATTCTCTTTATTGTATGATCTGTATTCCGAAATTCGGGGCTTGTTTGTAGGAATGAGAATTTTTCTATATAACCACAATTATGTAAATATTGCACAGAAAAAAGTAGTGAATTGATTAAAAAAATTACCTACATGGCAATTTTATGTGCCTGGAAGTAAATTGAGACAAATAAAATACAAATTAAAAAATAAAAGTTTATTTTTAAATAACAAACCGACAAAATATCTAGGATAAGGTATACATTTTCAACTTTAATTACTTATCTTAATTGATTTATTAATTTTAAAATTCAATTTAATAGGAAAAGCATGTAAGACAGGTAGCTTTTACATATTTTTATATATATTTTATATTGTTTAGGCATCTAACAAAAAGAATTACAAATAATTACCTTATTAAAGGGACCAGAACCTCAAGATTAATTCCATCTTTGACTACGAAGAGCTAGGTTCATTAGCACAATATTTTGCCAGTTGTTCCCTTCATAGGGACTTGGAAAATAAAAAACTGTAGTAATTACATACCTTTTAAGTTTGCGCTGCCCAAAATTCTTTATGAAATAATTGCTCTCAATAAATTGTTGACTACAAATGCAAGTAAATACTTGTAGACTACAAAATTTTTTCCTTTTTATTGCTGCAATCCACTTGTCTCTAATATCACCTTATCTCTTGGAAAACTGCAAAGTTATTAGCAAAGATTTTTAAGACTTACGAATGAAAAGAAACCCCACTATTCTTATTCCTTCCGCCCCGTTTGGTAGGTACATCCAAATACACAACAGGAGTTGGCCCTCTTTTTTGTAATTTACAACTTAAACAGAAAGAATATAGCCACATAGCTAAATCAAATTTTCTCTCCGATCTAAAAATATAATATTAAACCAAACACCAACTAAGAAAACTCAACGCCGTTTTATTCAAAATTGCCACCACGACACGAACTCAAATCAAATATAAATAATACAATAATTACTCCTATTCGTATTGGGACTTGGGACTTTGGGACTGAAGGAAAATTAAAATGACGTTTGACAACGGAACTCGTTTGAAGCACAGGACACAAAATTATAAAGTTAGGACAAACACCTATTTTGTGTTATGTGGTTTTTGCCGGAATCAGCTGATTTATTTACTATTTCACTTACTCAAGTTTGGCTGCCAGTTTCTCTCTCCACACTCCTTCCATCTACTTGTCATTTCAATGTCGTATACCATTTATTTAAAAATTGCCAGGTTACTCGCTTGACTGCCTAGTGATCTCTCCGAACAAGGTACAATAATATCATCATCGCCTACTCCAATCTTATTAATTCCACATTTCTATCAGAGATGGCGCCTTATACTTTCAGCTGTCATTGTTTGTCATGAATTTGATACATTTTGTTTGAATTATTTTTAGAAAAATTAAATTTACTTAATTAATTTTTTTAAATGTATTTACCTACCACGTTTTCAAAAAGAACTAAGAAGTATAAAATAATATAAAAACTGACTAAAAAGTATAAAATAATTTCTCATAGTCTCATAAAGATTTTAAAAACCTAGTAGGTATATTTAAATTTTTTATAGGAATTTTTTATTTTGGCCAAAGAAATATTCCCTTGCATTTTTGCCACATGTTTAGGAAACACCCTGTATATTTATCTAGGTGACACATATTTTTGACAATCAGATATTTCGTTTTATTTCAATTTTATATTTTATAATAAAATTTTAAATTGCCAGGTTACGCGCTTGACTGCCCAGTGATCTCTCCAAACAAGGTACAATAATCTCATCGCCTACTATAAGATCTTATTCATTTCTATCAGGGATGGCGCCTCATACTTTCAACTGTCATTGTTTGGCACGAATTTAAACACATTTTGTTTTAATTAATTTTAGAAAAATAAAATTTAAATAATTTTTTTAATATACTTTACCAAAAAGTACTAAGGAGTATAAAATTATATAAAAATGGTCTAAAAAGTATAAAATAATATCTCATAGCTCCCCCAACAAACATTCAAAGTTAAAATTACCTAATTTTTACTACCCAACTAGTCAGAAATTTATTTTGGCCAAACGAGTTTACCTCTATATGAGGTAAAAAAGAGGAAAGTGGGGAATGAACTGGAAGTAATTTTTAAGTTAAAAATAGGTAATATAACTTTATGGGATTTAGTAAAATTGACCACTGAACTAGTAAAAATTCGGTAATAATTAGGTAATGTATGTCTATACTTGGACTTAAATCTGACTAAGAAGAACAGCAGCTTTCTCTTTCTATCAATACCTACGGTAATTATATTCTATAAACGCCCCATATGCAATAAATGTCGTCTCTGCCGTTGCCCCTATGACCAAACTAATAGATATGCGGAGAGGTATGGAATTGTTAAAGGTGTTTGGATTTTGTTGCCTGTGCAAAAATTTCCTTGCGCCTAAAATATTTCTGTATATTATAGGTGAAATACTTCGGAAAAACTCGTGCGCCTCAGATACATTGTGTATTTACAAAAAATATATATTTTTTTTCTCATCTTCAAAAATGTTTATTAACAAAATTCGAATAGGGCAAGAAAATATGCTAAACAAACCTTTGAGGAGTTAATTTGGGTCCCAATGTGTGACTTTTTCATATTTTGAAACATAATTGCATCGGTAAACTTTTAATCATTTTTATTTCAAGATGAAGGGCATCGTTGTTTGTTTGATGGCAAATAAATTCTTAACTATGAAGTTCCATTTTACGTATTTTTAGACTTTGAAGTCATCATTTCTTAAATCAGGGAAAAAATAACAAACAATTTTGACTATATAGTTACATTTTCCCTATTAAAGGATAACGCGACCAAGAAGTTAAAGTTACAATTAGGGTTATTTTTGGCAATAAATAAGGATTTTAACCATATAGTTACATTTTTCCTATGAAAGGATAACGCGACCAAGAAGTTAAAGTTACAATTAGGGTTATTTCTGGTAATAACTAAGGATTTTGACCATATAGTTACATTTTTTCTATTCAAGTCACAATTTGGTTTATTTTTGGTAATAGATAAGGGTAATAAATAAGGTGATTATTGGGTCTGTTTCGGCAGAACTTGAAACCAGTTTGAAACTGCCAGGAGCATGCGCAGTTTCATTTTGTCGTTCCAAAAACAAAACCGCGCATGCTTCTGACAGCTGTTTCGTTGTGCTGAAACAGACCTACTGCTTTGTTTGAGCCTGTGAATTTTACAACCCTTTTGGTTGACAACATTGCCAGGTAAACACGAGATTAGGTGATAGAGACATACTTATTGCATTTAATAGTAGCTAATAATATTAGGTATTTTACGAGATTCTTGGATAAATATCAAGAATAGGTATCCATTCATCTATAAATAGAGTTTTTCATTTCAAGCTGCCCCTGGAGAGATTCATCAATTTCTTCTGCGTACTTTTCCAAATTAGTATCATTATATGAGGTTTCAAATATCATATTGGTAACTGTTTGCACTTCTGGAACACTCGCAGACTTATCTATCCCGCCATTTTCAAAGGCTTAATTTTTTATTTTCTTTATGGCCCGATTGTGTTATTTAGGCACGTTCCTACAATACTTTATAGAAAATAATGCAAAATCCAAATTTTAAATAACATATTATATACCTACGTAACAGAACAAGCTACACTTCAGTCTTTACATGTTCAGTGTTCACAATTGATTTTCACACTGCAAACTATTTTTCGACTTTAAAAACTGTTTTGGAACACTTTTACTTCATGGTAATTTTTATAAGAAATTTTGACCTTCTTTAAGCCCTTTTTACTTTCAAGTCCGAAAAACTAGTCTTTGAACTTCACAGTAATTATTAGGTTACTGTCTAAACCTAAAAACGACCAAAAACCTATAGGGATATAATAGGTCGAATATAGAGATTAAGTTACTTAACTATCCAACCTAGTTTTGACCTAACCTACAGGGACAAATATTGAGACAAAATTTACTTCTTTATGACCTTCAAAATTTATTAAAATATCTTTTGACTATAAGGACATCTAGAAAGTTAAAAATAAGTAAATATTGACCAAAAATTGATGATAAAATTTTCCTTGTCTTCAAAGTCTGATTTTAGGTAATAATAAACTAAATTAGGACCAAATAAAGTTTTCTAAAAGTTGAGCGTTTATGAAGTTTATAATTAGGTTAAAAATTAGTAGTTTTAGATAACAAAAATTTCTTCTTAGGTTTTCAAACTTTAAACGATTTTCTAAAGGTAATATTTTACCTCCGTAGGTAATTCTCACCCAAACATTGGTAAACTTGACTAGCCCTGTTTGTTGGGCCATAAAGTTTTTAAAAACGTGGTATATTAACTTTTTTTATATAAATTTTATTATTTTCTGCTTTTTGATGAGGTTATGACAGAGACATGTGCAAATTTCAAGTTTATTAATTAATTCCAGATCTTTCTTGGTTACCAAAGCATGTGCTTATTTGTTCATAAATTTCCACTAGTCAAATATTCTTATTTAATATTCATATATTTTGTAATAACAAATAACAATAATAATAATACATAGTTAATATTGCATTGTCATCAAGTTCTGAGCTATTTTTAAAGTTTTATTTCCCGGGAAATTATTTTAAAAATAGATTTCAAATTTTGACGAAGAAACAGTTAATAAAAACGTGGTAAAATTGTGTCAAACATGAAGATTCAAAGAAAAAAATTGTTTTTTTTTTCGTTCAAATTTTCCGAAGAAAGTAGAAAGTAGATTAAATTCCCACCATTTACTTAATTTACTATTATTTATGTGCATTTAGAAATAAGGGGAGGGGGCATTTACGAAACCCCCCCCCTAGTTTCTGTACTAATCTTGAAGTTTTGTTCCTTGCCTCGACATGAACACAAGTGTTCTGGTATAATGAATAAGAAATATTGACAAATTTATTTATCATTACAATAAAAATTAATTCTCAATTTAAATGTGAAATTCCAAATGGCATTTGCTGTGTATTACAGTTATATCATGGCCCAGATTACTCACGTTGATCGGTGTCTTCTTATCTCCAATTCCCACAGGGAATTTCACAACACAACCGCGCAATGTCTACCCCGATTTTCTCAAAAAATCCGAATGTTTTCGGACCGAATTCGGACTTCTGCGACCGCCCCGACCGGCACTGGCTCAACTATCGCCGTTTTCAATGCCAGTTGTACATCGCCCAGCTGTGAGCACTTTCTTTCTGCGGGTTATGCGAGTCCAGGTCGCCGAAATGAAAAGTGTAATTATATGTTTGGCGCTCCTTTGCTAACGACTGGAAAACCAGAGATTAATTGGGTATTTCGCGCTTCCTATATCAGTAAATTGCGTACAGGATATTTACTTTTTGATTTTGATATATGTATACTGTAGCAACAACAATGTTTATTTTTGATATCCTGTAGATTATAATTATCATAGTAACAAAAATAATAATAATAAAAAAATTTGTCAGATTTGAGACATTAAAAATATTGTAAAATAAATTGAAGAATTTTAATGTAAATTGACCAGCATCAACATATATTATATGATACAATATTGGTGACCCCGACGAAGAATACCTATAAAAGTTTTATTTTTTTATTTGGAGTCAGAAATAACCTGAAGATAATATTTTGGACCACCTTTCCGAGTTCTGGACATTTTTGACACGAAAAATATATTATTGATGAAAGATTTTGCCACGAATGTAGCAGTATAGAAGAGATCGGCCTTTTTGGAATTCAAAAGTTTGCCAAATCCAAAAAAATTTTGAATTTGAACGTGTACCTACAAACTACCTGTTTATGCATGGACTATTGTTTACCTGTTACTACCGTGATTTTGAAATTCATCATAGCTGAAGGAGCTGTCAAGTTTGACATCGATTTGCAACCCAACCACGAGAAGAAATTCAAGTCGAGAACACAGATTTTTTTCTATTTATATCCTTTTAACTACATTTACTCCTTTTTCAGTAAGTATTAAATGAAAATAATTAAAAATATGAATAGTAGTACAACAAATTTAGTAGAACAACAATCTGTATCTGTTAAACTTCCCCAGTTTTGGACACAATGTCCTGAAGCTTGGTTTCTGCAAGCTGAAAGTCAATTCAATCTTAAAGGCATTCATAATAATTCTACAAAATATGAATTCGTACTTGCATCTTTGCCACAAGATGTAATTTTGACAGTTTGGGACAAAATTAAAGATAAAAAAAAATCAAAATTATGAACAACTTAAAATAGCTCTTATTCAACGTCATTCTATAAGCGAAGAAAAGAAATTAGAAGAACTACTTTCAAATACTGAGTTGGGTGACCGTAGACCCTCTGATTTGTATCGTTCCATGGAATTATTAGCTGGTAATTCATCCACTGTAAGTAGTGATTTATTAAAACAACTAGGTATGGCTTAAAAAACTGCCCAAAGTAATAAATATCGCTCTTGTTGCTTGTGGTAAAACAGATGTTCAAGATCTAACAAATATTGCTGATAAAATCTGGGATGTTTCCCAACCTCAAAGTATAAATGTCTTACATAAAAAACCTCAGTGTACCAGCGTGTCATCAGAAATCTTAAACTCATTTTCTGACTTAAATTTTAAATATGTTGAATTAAAAAATTAAATTTCTGAAATCAAAAAGTTAATGACAAAAAACAGATCTCGTTCTCCTACACGAACCTGTTTTGGGTGTAGAAGTAGAAGCACGAGCAGATCATCAATTAATAAAAAAACAAGCTTCCTATATTGTAGCAACAACAATGTTTATTTTTGATATCCTGTAGTTTATAATTATCATAGTAACAAAAATAATAATAATAAAAAAATTTGTCAGATTTGAGACATTAAAAATATTGTAAATTAAATTGAAGAATTTTAATGTAAACTGACCAGCATCAACATATATTATATGATACAACATTATTGTAGCAACAACAATGCTTATTTTTATTTATTTTTTTTAATTTACAATATTTTTAATGTCTCAAATCTGACAATTTTTTTATTATTATTATTTTTGTTACTATGATAATTATAAACCACAGGATATCAAAAATAAACATTGTTGTTGCTACATATACATTTTTAGGAGAGCTGAAAATTCGGAAACAATATTCTTCAAAATGTGTAGTAAGAAAAGTTGTATATATTTACCTACTATCAGATATAGATTATAAAATAAATTAAAAGGTGACATCATTGTCAGCTCAGGATGCAGGTGATGCTTTGGTTATACAATGAGGAGAATGTGTTATTTGTGGAAGAACCCAATCTCTGATTCACAATTGAACAATATCACAAGAGGTTTAAAGGAGCATTGACCGATACATATAAAACTTTCTACATAATATACGAGTATTATAATATCTGCCATATGTTTGGTTATTTTATACCTTCTTAGAAAACTAACATAATAGACTGACGCCTTCAAGTATATCAAGTAAGATATGAAAGCTTCTTATATCATCTGTATTTAAATAAAAAATAAATTAGGCACTACGTATTGAATTCTATAAATTTATAATCCAAAATGCATGTGAGCAATAATATCTAAACATAACACTAGATAGTTTACACTTTTTGAAATTAATCATGACTACATTATTCATTAATTTCTGTTATAATATATCAGATTACCGATAATACCTGGTGTTACCAGTTGGAGTTGACATTTATCGGAATAAATTTCATTGTTGCTTGTGTTTGTGCAGAGGGTAGTATAAATAAAACTATAAATTATTTATTAATAAATTTCCATTTTTTTGCAAAATGTAAAGCGATTGTAATATTACCGGTACTCATTTGCATATTGGCTTTTTACAATTAATAGTTCATTGCAATGTTGTGGTCTCTGGCTATAGCTAAACAGAAAAAAAAATTAAGCGGAGATCTTAGTAACATTAAATTGTTATTTTTAAAAAATACCATGGTGTCGTTTATATTATATTTATTACGAATTTGTGTCAGTGTAAAAATATTTTTAGGTATTACCTTAAATTTTATTTTACCTACGATTAATACAATAATTATATTTATACAAATAAATATTAATACATATTAATAATATATATAAGTTCTATCTAGCAGGAGGGGGTGGAGGCGGCGGTCTATTCCAATCAGTTGGTCCGCCGAATGACAAAGAAGAAGAAGTCTTTGACAGTGATGTTAACAACCCTATTGCTGATTTTATTAAGCTGAATTTGGAAACCTGAAAACGGCAATTTTTATTTTTTGTCTTCAGTAAAATGTTGACTGCTCACATTCCCTGCACTAGATTGAAAGATGGACTTTAGTAACCCTGAAGCAAATCCTCCTGAGTCTAGAGGTGGAGGTTTCAATGTTGTTGAGTCTCCTTCAGATGGGGGCTAAAAATTTAAACATACTAAGTAGTGTAATAAAACGAATCTTTGGACGAGAACAATTTTACTTTCTCAAAGATTTACTGCTGGTTTATTTATTTAAAAGAGTTTGCTGTTAAAACTTTAATTTTCGCAATGTTCATTGACAAATACTTTATGTTATACCTTAGTGTTTCTTAACAGAGCTCACCGCCGATCGTAACTATAATAAAATACTTAATAAAACAGAGAAAATTGTGTCTCTGCGCCCACCTACAGCTTTGCGTGTGTTGAAACTGGGCAGGCCCGGCTTATCGTGACTCATTTGTTACACTTTTGTCTTTCTAAAAAAAACCCACAGCCACGAGTCGATTTTTTCAAGAAACTTACCGGTCCACTCAAGGCTGGTAGAATGCCCCCAAGTATTCTACCGGTGAAAATTCCTACTCCTTTCTGAAAACATAAAAAGGTAATTGGTCGTAGGTGCATGAAGACATTTTTGTGGTCAATAGGTAGAAATTGTGGGTTAGTTTCATGACTATTGCATATGTATATGGATCTACATATTTACACAGTAGATACCTGTGATGTAAATTTACTTATTCATTTGTTGTGCCACGTTTTGATGATGCCAGATGTTCGGACGAAGACTTTTGGAGCAAAATATTTTGTTTCAAACTGACCAACAACAACGAGTGCGTTTCAAATGAATGGAACGCCATCGAACAACATGACATTAACAACCTAATTCTGAGTATGCATAATAATTTTTTTCTGCAAACTATGTAAATTGGAAGAATTTCTTGATTTTTTTGTGAATTTTGACACATTTAGAGTATAGCTATAATATATAAAATAAATATGGCAGGAAATTGTGTTTTATCTCATAACTTTTATCCCTGTCCCTTAGATTTTTGTGATGTGTGTATATTATTTTCTACAATTTTCTACAAGTATTTCTATGTTTCTTCTGAAACATCATGTATTATAAAACTTTTATCCCTGTCCCTTAGATTTTTGTGATGTGTGTATATTTTCTAAAATTTATTTGTGGCGCAAACAGGTCCATTTAATTTTTAATTCATAAATTCTTAACACTAAGTGAACGAAACTTTAAACGTGTAACTCAAAAAATAACTTCAACAAATTTGTTTTCTGAGCTTTCGGAGGATAAATCTGTCACTTCACTTTGACGTGACATGATCTTTGAGAAAGGAGGAAGATTTATCCTCCGAAAGCTCAGAAAAAAAATTTGTTGAAGTTATTTTTTGAGTTACACGTTTAAAGTTTCGTTCATTTAGTGTTAAGAATTTATGAATTTTCGAAGCAACTTGAAAAAGTTGTCTTTCAATCAGTTTGGTGGCGAAAAACCCAATTAAAAATTAAATGGGTGTGTATATTATTTTCTACAATTTTCTACAATTATTGCTATGTTCCTTCTGAAACATCATGTATTATAAAAGTCCTAGTCCTCATGATTGAATCAAATTTCCTTGCTATAACAAGCGTGATGATTGAAATCTATTTACAAATCGTTTAATATTGTATCGTTGAAATACTAGATCTGAGATATAAATGAAATACAGATAATTCGTGTCTAACGGTTGAAACCTTGCAATTAACCTTTGACTTGCAGATATAGTTAAGCTTATAACCGAACTGCATAAGGTACAATTATATATGCATTAACAAGGCTTTGTAGATTAAAGTAACTGGGTATGATTTATTAGTTTGTCGATTGTATAAAACAGAGCAGCTGACAAATTACAAACATACAATCGTAAAATAGGTATCTGTTAACAAAAATCAACTAAAATTGATTGAGACATGTTACTATTAGACTTAATGTGTTCTTCACTTGTCACTTACCGCTCCACCAGGTGGCGCTGCCAAACCTTTGAGTATCGCCCCGACCAAACCGCCAGCAAACGCTCCTACATCTGACCCACCTTCTCCACCGCCACCAAAGAAACTCCTCAATAACTCTGTTAGACCGCTAAAGTCGTAGCTTCCATCCGGGTTTTGCTAAAGAAACTTATTTAAGATGCTATCAAACGTTATGGTAACATTTTTTACCGTGCTGAGGCTTCCCAAGAGGCCCAAAATCGCTTCAAGGTCTATGCTGCCATCAGGCTGCAATAAGAAAGCGTTAGAAGCTTTTGGTTTTGTGATAGAACAGTTAATACCCTGCTAAGTCCACCAAGGAAGGCAGAAAGAAGCCCTGTAAGCATGTTAGGTTCTTCTTCGCTGCTTTCATCGTCTTCCTGCGATTCCTTTTCTTTTGATTTTTCCCCGAATTCTTCTTCTTGTCTACTTGGTTTGTTTGTGTCATTTTTAGTTGCATTAACGTTCAAAATCAAAGATGTTCTCACTTTGGTAGTCTGCGGTTTTGAAGTTGTAGTGGTTGTTGTAACAGTCTGAAATAAACATTAATTTTAGTCTCAATTAAAAAATATCGATAGAAGCTAAGGTGTTAACACGTATAATTGCAAGAACCTACATTAGCCTAACAATGGAAGACATAAGGTTTTGAAACCAACACTTTTTCTTGGGGTAATTTGTTTTTTATCTAATTTGGCAACAACTTAATTGCTCCTAGTTATTGCAATAATAACATTTACATACGAGTCATAATGTTTCAAGTGACATGTGCTCAACGACAAATTGTTACAATAATTTTCTTTATATAAGATATAATGTTCGCATAATTATTATAACAGTTTTCTTTGTGCATATGGTTTTCATTGTTCACCAACTTATTTAATTACTTTTTATGCTACAGTTGATGGTTGCAATAATTTTCTTGTAGTATAAAAAATAGCCAGACAGTCTGTTCTGTGTCCCCTTTGTCTATAATTATTATTGTATAAAGGCTTTTTGAAGGTCGTCAACAACAATAATTATTCTTTTTTATTTTTTCACTTTTACCTCTTTTGTTGATGTACTTTTCGTCTTTGGTATAGACTGAATATGGCTGTCAATGCTTTCAACATCTTTAGAGTTCGGATCGAGATTATCAAATGAGTTGAAATCGATTTCGGGTTCTCCGGCAAATTTTGGAAAATAATTATTGTCAAAGCTCTAAAAAAATATTATAAAATGTTTTGAAAAATTTTGCTGCGGGATATCTTACGTCTAAAACTGTATTTTCTGCTACATTTTTTCTCCATCTTGACGGCAGTGCTACAGCAACAGTCACCACAGTAACATATAAGAATATATTCATTTTAAACAACACTAAACTTTAACACAACCGGACATATTTCTAGGGTAAAGGTTTTGGTAAGACTGTTGTAAAAACGACAGATTTTGACAACATCATACTATCGTAACCACTGTTAAAATATATTATTAATAACTAATATAGACTTCCAGCGTTGTGTAACGAATTTGCAACAAAGTCACCCATGTATGTAGAATGCCTAAAGATACAAACAGTTGACAGTTTTTTGCTGCTTTGGACGACTACGATGCGTGTCTTTTAATAACTGTAATTTTTTCATTCGAAAGTTTCGCTGCAGTGAAGACATGGATTCATAATCTGTAATTTCGTTTACTAATATGTCGATCGCTTACATTGCTATAAAAAAATTCATTTACGACATATACAGGGTGATTCAGTTTTATTCTGCGACACTTCAACAGGTGATAGAAAACCAAAAAATAACAGCACTTTCTTTCATAAACTATATCATTTTAAGGCCTTATTAAAAAGTTACAGGGTGTTAAAGTTTTAAGAAACATGTGGTCTTTATTGAATATTTACCAAACTAGTTGAGATATTTAAGTCATATTTGGTACACGTTATGACGACATGGGTTAGCATAAAACCTGTTAATATCAAACACTTTGAACAACCAGTGGCGTAGAAGTGGGTATAATTAGTATAATTGTTTTTAGAAAAAAGAAAGAACCTTGCATAGCAATAAAATGTATTCAATTTCCTATGTAAATTGTAATTTTAAACAAAATGCCCTCTTGGTAATTTTTTGTATTTGTCATGGTTTCGTGGCAAATTTGATTTTTCAGAGTATTTCTGAAAAATTATCTAAATAATTTGCTCCATAAGTAGATATCACTTAAAGTGGAAATAATGTGTTTGCTACTTGAAATAAAGTAACTTTTTCCAATAAACTTACCTATTTAAGGCTATACTTTTGAAGATACAGGGTCTAATACATTTAAGGAAGATACAAAATTATTAATGTTACGCTCTGAATCTTGAAAAGTAAAACCTTGAATGGGTAAGTTTATTGGGAAAAGTTACTGTATTTAAAGTAAGAAACAATTTTTTTCTGCTTTGAGTGTTACTTATGGAGCGAAGTTTTAAGCTAATTTTTCAAAAGTACCCCGAAATAATACGAATAAATCAAATTTGCTATGAAACCATGACACATATGAAAAAATGCTAAGGGAACGTTTTTGTTTACAATTAAAATTGAATAGATACATTTTATTACTATACAAGGTGGTTCTTTTTTTTCTAAAAACAATTATACTAACTACCTACCCACTTCTACGCCACTGGTTGTTCAAGCTGTTTGATATTAACAGGTTTTATGCTAACCCATGCCGTTATAACGTGTACCAAATATGACTTAAATATCTCAACTAGTTTGGTAAATATTTAATAAATTCCACATATTTCTTACAATTTTAACACCCTGTAACTTTTTTATAAGTGCGGTTATTTTTTTGTTCTCTATCACCTGTTGAAGTGTGGCAGAATAAAACTGAATCATCCAGTATAGAGGCTTGTCGCTCGTCAGTTATTTATGCAGTTATAATAGCCCTCAATGGACCATTAGGGTTGCTTAGTAGAGCATTCAGGACCAACCAGCCAAGGCCAAAACGCTAACAAAAGTCTTGAGGGTTCTTTATTCGATTGTTGTCGGTGGTTAATTGTTAAGATCAACACACCACATGAAATAATTGTCGATAATTGATAATTATTCGTAATTAAATAGGCTATAGTGTCAGTCATTACCGCCGTTGTGAATGACTAACAATAAAGGGCAGCTTTGCAAAACAAAAGCAGAAAAACGTAACGCCTTTGTGGTCTGTCGCAATCAAGGTCGATGCTTATTATATTAATAATTGTTTCGCAAAATCCAATATTTTTTTTTATATTTGTGTGTTACGAGACATTTTTTTATTGTCACCGATAGCAGTTCTAGTTTTTCCCATGAACGCAACCATTCACGTATGCATACGGAAAAATTTCTTAATTCGTTTCGCTTTTTAGAAGAAACTATAACCGCACTTGGAAAATTTAACGTAAAAGAAAAATCGGGTGCAGTTTAAACGAAATGGAAAGTTATTTCTTATTCTTACATCCAAGTTCACGTTACACTGTTATAATATCTGGCATCGTAGTTTGTGGAGAGTTATGGCTGCCTTGATGAACCTAACAAGAAGATACAACTTTCTTAGTCAAATGTAGAAAACCGGTACGTTTGTTCATGAAAAAATTGCTCCCAAAATTCAAAACCATAAAGCAAGAACTTGTTGGCCACCTTACCTTACATTTATTTACCTTCAAACGTCTTCATATAAAGCTCAAAATTTGCCTTTCAAACTGAAAGGAGGCCATCATTCAAAATTAGTATTAGCAGGCAGTTTTTTTGTGAATATAATATATTATCTAATGCATTCATAGATAAATTTTAGAGAGGAATTATCAAATTAAGTCACACAATTAAACAAATTATTGGTATTACATGTCGAGGTCACAAAATTAGAAGAATTAAGCAGAAGCAATGAAAATACTACTTTTTGTCGGAAGGTAAAACGTCGTGGCGAGTTCTCACTAATACCTAAAATGTGTCATAATTCGACATTAGCTTCTAATATCTGTAATTTTGCCTCTAATGTCTGCTTTAGCAATAAACTTGCGTATTGAGAAATAAATCAATTCCGAATACGAATCAAACTAACAATTACCAACAATTATTAATAACGATCGCCCAAGATTTTACAAATTAGCACTCCCACACCGATCTCGGAGCTCTTATGCGCTGAATTAATTATTCCATTCGTCTGGAAAATAAGTCATAGACAATTACTCTGCTCTTGTTTGCTTTCAGTAGGTAACAACCAAGGCAATCGGGAATTTTTTTATGTCGAGCGCATATTAGCCCAGTTCTTAATTATTTTAACACATAAGAACACAGGAAATTTCGCAATAAACTTGACTTTTAGTGTGGTTTTAGAAAGTCACTTAAACGAGGGTGTAGTTTTACAAAAAGAACAAACAAATAATTCATTTGCAGTTATATATGCAACCAACAATACACGGCGATTGACGAGCTTATTTTCAACGGTTTTAAACACTGGAGCTTTAATATTAGAACAGTATTATTTGTACAATATGTTCTCTAGAAAAAAAATATGGTAACATTAATTTTCAAGTGTAATTTCAGAAAATGTGTGTACCTGCCACATTGATATGTAGGCCACCTTTCAATAATTTCGTATAAATTTATACTGAGTTTCACTGGAAACAAGGACATTATTCAAATAATTAATTAAAAACAATAATTATACCTCAAAGATAATTTCTGAATTTTTTAAAGATGTAGAAATGTATTTTTATAACTAAATAAACTATGGGTAATTTATAAATAAAACACATTAAGCGTTAGATAAGAAGCATAATAGGCAAGAAGGACATTGGCAATTGTTATTCTCAATTTTTTTTATTGTCCCACTGCATTTATGTAAATAGTGAGTTATTAATATTGGGTAATGCAGGTGGCATTTGAACCTATGAACTAAATAACGTTTTGTTATATAATACGGACCCTGAAATACGTGGAATACTAAAATACTAAAAAGAGGTATTGATTTTAATAATGTCAAATGCACCCAAAATGTTCAGAGACACGTCACTTTTGATTTTTTACGTGTATGAGGTTTAAAGTAAGTTTTAGATTAAATAAAAACTACTTGTCGGCTCATTGAACTGTTCGTACACATTGCGAAATTGTTACCTATAACAGTGCAGTCTTTCATTGTAATATTTTAGTAGGTTTGAATATCAATCTATTTTTCATGGAGGCTGCACAACAGACAGCAGTTTGGAGTTTCTGTTGGGAAGCGCCATGCCTCGTCATACTTGACCTAGGCAGAGCGATCGTCGAAGTCAAGCAACGCCGCGCGCAGTCGGTTCATGGACGGGTGATCCCTTATGATTATTTTTTGGTCTAATGAAACATTTTTTTCTGATTTCAAAAAAACATAATATGTACCTCGGCACTGAAGTTCTTTTTATGACTCATGCGGTTTATTTGCCTTGGCCAGAGGCCTCGACAACTAAATTCCACATGAACCATAAAAAGTTGAACTTCAGTGTCTTGGTACATAAATAACTATTTCTGTCGTCTTGATATTTTAGAGAAAAGTCATCCGAGACTAGCCTATTGCATATGTTAGAATTATAGGTACCTACCTACCTGTTTGAATAATCTTTACGACACTGCCTTCCCATTATTATTTTGATGTCTGAATTATGTCATTTATGTAAATTACCTAGTGAGCTTTAAGAAGTCACAAAAATGAAAGCAGCTATTAAGTTTTTACAGTGAAAGTTTTATCAACCGCCAAAATGCAGTTTTCTTTCTCTTATTAGATTTGAAAAGTTCAAAAACCTACTTGACGAAGAAATTACTGCAGCAAATTATGGTGATTGATACACTTATATTTATACAGGGCGTTCAAGATTTAGGCCCCTATATAGATACTTATTCCTAACATAATTTATGAGGTTATATCTTTATAAAAAAATTGTTGTTCCGTATCCGTGTTCCTCAGCACAGAGTTTAATGTATTATTCATTGTTTTCTTTTCCCTAATAAATGCTTAATTTCTTTCACAATTCCCCATTAGGTCTTTCCAGAGTGAATCAGAAGCAATGAAAGTGGGCTCATTATATATAAATATTATTTTTCGGTGGTTTACCACTTATGAAATTAAAATCTTAGAACACTTCTTCATAGATGAGCTTTACTTCGCTGCTTCAACAGTGCTAGATATGGATATTATCTAATTAGAAATTATTGAAATACTTCTTTGTTGAGTTGCTGTTTGTCAACGAGCGCCTACGATATATCTATTAGATACACTTAGATGGAACTTGTCCAACTGGCATACGCGGTGAACTATGCGTCTAAGTGTGCTATGCACTTTCACGCCAACTTGATAAGCGAGTCATTTAATTTTGTAGGTTTCAGGGGCCAGCGATTTTGCAAAACGAAACGCAAGAAGTGTTTACGCTATTTGTGCAATTAAGAAATTGATACAAAAATTTTAATGTTTTTAATTACTTACCTGAAATAAAAAAGCTGTTAAGGTCGCGATATTATAGGCATTGCGATATACCTATGAATTAAGGAAATTTCATAAGGATGGATTTTCAGTAAAACGTAAAGATAATACTGGGTAATTTTTTACACGCTTTTATTTAACTTCACCTGTTAGTGTGGGTCCAATTTTGCAAGCTGAGTTAGAACCACTTCTTGACATCCGATTGTGCTGAAATTTTGCATGCACCTTTAGTTCCGGTGACAATACAATATACAATACTCAATATTGTAACACTTTCAAAATAGCCGCCACTCCAAGATGGCGGATGATGTATTTTTTGTCGAACCCCTTAATATGGGTATCAAAAATGAAAGGGCTCGACGGGTAGGAAACAATAGGGTGAATGACTACATACGAAAATGTGATACTATATTATGTATATACTCTACCGTCCGAATTAATCCATATAGACAAAGGCAAGCACTAAGATTCTAACAATATTACGCAATTTATTTTTAACATGATAAATAGTTTTTTAGGGAATTACAAAATGTTTGTTGCAACAATAGATATTAAACAAAACTTTGAAATTTTGCAAAAATTCTTCTGAACAAGGTAAAACATTAGTAATGATAATGTGTATGTTAAGAAACTCTCATTTAAGGTGCAAAATTTTTATTTTAAATGTTTATTAAGAAACTGAGGAAATTAATAATTGACGAAAATTTTTTTCCTTAGGAGGCTATGTTTTCGTATTTAGGCATAGATTTTAATTCTAAACAACTTTTCTTAATAATCTTTTGCTGAATTGTTTGAAATAAAGGTGCCTTACTCTTGTAAATTTTTTATATTTTTTGACCTACCCTGTATGCTGTTTAACTTGCAACCATTCTAAGTGCACCTAATATGATTATTGAACATGCATCAACTTTCGGCAATATCTGTATTTTGGTTATGCGATTAACAAAAAAAAAGGCACATTATGTTGCACACTTAAATGACCACACTGTACATATATTAACACTTAAAATTAATTAAATGGTATATTATATTCTATAAAAATACAGGAGATATACTTTCATTTTTATTGATGCCCATTTCTAGAAACGAGTATGATTTAAAAAGTCAAAATTCGAATAAAAAAATTATTGTTTAATAATGCAAATGTTGCAAGAGAAAACAATAAACGTCTGAGTACGATGAACTATTAAAAAAATCGCAATATATCACCTACTTTGCATTGGAACTGGAATTTATAAATTTAAAGCGACTTTGATTTTATCTGGAATAAATACGAGCCGTTGATAAATATCTTCTTAAATTGGTACTTGTTCTCATTAAAAGTTGCCCCAATGGTTTTTTAGTGTCCTTAACGTATTTGGATTTTGCAAACGATTATAGCAACTTTTAAGTAGCCTCGATGTGGACATAACTTTTAAAAAATGTATATTTTTAAAACAGACCTTGTGCGCTTTTTCAAATTATGTTGCCCTTATGAAAAGATTGATAGTATCGTTTTTCAAATTTCGTATTTTTTTGTTAATTAATGTTGATTTTTGGGAAATTTGATTTGTTCACTTTCCCTGAACCGATTTTTTATGTAAGAGATAGGTAACTAATAGCAAAAATAACAGTGACTTGATCAGTTTCTAAAGGCAGGTAGGTACTATATCAGGTAATAGAGACCATAATATTGTGTTTCTTGATAACCTTTCTGAATACGTTACCATCTGTAGATAAGTGTTTTGACCTCATAAACTCTTCATTGACATTGATGCTACTTTTTGACAATGAAAAATGTTACCAATGAAAAATTAACATATTATTTTCGCTATTTCTGTTAATTTTAAAAATGTGGAAATATGTACTTATTAAGTATTATACAGTGTCCTCCAAAAAGTTGGCACCATAGGGAGAAATTTGTGGAGTTACATTTTTAAAAATTGTGCATTTTGTTTATATCACATACCTAGTATTTTTGTTATATTGGTGGCGAAGTATAGTCATTTAAAAGCTTTTTAAGAAAAAGCATTGTAGAAATTTGGAAATATTTTACGTCTGAAATTATTTAGGACATTCAAAAATCACCAGGTTGACAACTTTTTTATTTTTTGACCGACATGGACTATTTTGGCATTAAAATGTAGCCCTTTAGAGGCCCTTCAAGATAGCATTTGCAGAATTTAAAAATATTTTTTGCCTAAAATTTTTTAGGATTTTGAAAAACTTTGTCACACAAAAATCACCAGGTTGATAACTTTTTTAATTTTCAACCGATTTTGATGATCGTGGTGGCAAAATGTAGCCCTATAAAATCTCTACAAGATAGCATTTACAAAATTCAAAAATATTTTACGTGTAAAATTTTGTAGCACTTTGAAAATAATTTCTAAAAACCAATATAAAATTTCAACCGTAATTTTTTTTAAAATTTCGTAAACGCCACCTTAAATAGCAATTGAAGGGCTGTATTTCCCCGCCGAGATCTCCGCAATCGGTCGAAAAACGAACTAGTTACGGACCTGGTGATTTCCGCGAACCGGGAACCATCCCCGAAGGATCCTCCTTGCCCAACTCCGCCCGCCGTCGGCTTCTTGCGACAGGCCGTCGAGATCGCGCCGCCACGGCGACCGACCCGCCATTTCACCATCCTGGGTGGTGGTTTAAAAATGAGATTGGCGGGAGAACCGCCGCGGCCGGCCGATTAGAAAACAGAGTGTACTGTTTCCTCGAGTTAGTCTTTTTCTCGTGCTGGTGTGGTGTGCAGTTGGATTTCGTTTTTTACCGTTTCCGAGGTAAGTGGCCGTGCGTCTTTTTCGTCTTGTCGGACGTTGCCGCCGTGTTTGGGAGCTTTCTGCGGCCTTGGGCCGGGCGTAAAACTTTCGGAGCCGCGAATTTTGAGTGTGGTTACCGGTTTCGTTGTATTTTTTTTTTGTCGGGACCGTAAGAAAACTGCCCGAGATACTTTTAACCACAGAAAATATAATATTTTCTGTGCTTTTAACGTAATTTTTACTTGATGAATCATTTAAAACGTAAAGAAACGTATTCCTTCAACATTTCTAAACAAAGCATTACAAATACTTTTTCTAAATTTAGTTAAATTGCGCTTACTATGCAGTTTTCAAGGTTAATTTATGAAATAAGTATTGTAGGTGTATATTTTTTGAAAAAAACTTTACAAATAATAATAATGGGCTACCTTCCCCCACCATACCATATGTGGCGGCTACCTAGACAGGCACCCCCCCCCTTAAATTTTGTGTAGCCACTACTTCATAGGTGGCGCTATATAGCTCATGGATACCAAGACTTTAAAATTTAATTTCTTTCCCCACAATATTTCATGAGACTATATATAGGGAACTGTAGATATGTAAATAAGTGCAATATATCGTTATTTAATTATGCAATATTTTATTTCCAATTAAGGAATAGGGTACCATTTCCTGAAAAATGAAGCTAATTTTTTTGTCAGATGTCAATCACAAGGATGACAGTAATACAACTTAAAAGTTAACAAATTTGACATTAAAGACAGATCAGTGACGTCATAGGCTAATTGTAATATATTAAAATTAATAAAACTAATTATGGTTTTGCTGTTTCAAAAATATCGCAGTCAATCTGGACTTTTTATTCGGTATAAATTTTCATTACATTTAAATTCCACTGTTTGAGTCAAAATTTAGTGACATTCAGTGCCAGATGAAAAGTAACTAGACCACTCAACAACTGTCAGTTTTATGGTTTATACATAAACCTACAGCCTTGTAGTTATTATGATAGAAATGAAGTAGATACAGGGGACAGATTTTGCAAAAAAATATATTGTTCAGCTAGTTTTTAGTAGAATTAGTAGGCAAAGACTGGTTCGCTTTAAATTTTGGCGCCATCTTTTCTGTTGCTCTCATCCAATATAATTGCTGTAATATCTACACACAGTGGCTAACTAGGGATTACAAAAACAAGGCATATAGTTTAGACCATGTATTAAAAAACGTAGAGAATAAGTTAATTATCAAAGAACCCTCATGACTATTATCATAGAAGAATTTACTACGGTAAATTCTTCTATGCTATTATACCCTTGACAAAAAATTGTGCATTTTAACCAGCGATTATAATACCTACTATAATCACTGATTTAAACTAAGCTCAGATCTAAAAAAATACGTTTTAATATATCTTTAGAGAAAACCTATTACAATTTTATATGCTTTTTTGAAGGTTATAACCGGCCTGATGGCAGGTAAATTTTTGACAATTTCGCAGAGAACCACAGTATAATGAACCATAAAATCGTGATCGATTAACCATATCATGTAGCTACAATAATCGAGATCCGTAGAAAAGGAGAAAAGTGGCAACGTCTGTATACCTCGATGACGTCATATCATCCAATTTTTGCTGGTTGTTTACTTAAACATTTGTAACTTAAACATTTTTAATAATTATTATTGTCTATATTGCATATACAACTACATATATCAATTAACTAGAATATATTTTGCTTACTAAATTTAGTTACATTTTTTCCATAATGATGTGCAAATATTTGGAGAAAGTATTCTACAGGTAGTATTAAGCGGTTTTTCAAAATGCAAAATTATTCCAACTTTATAAGGGACAACAAATCTGGCTTTGATTTTTTTTTTTCAAAAACGGCTTGAATTTTGGCAGATGTTACCAGCAAGTTGGAAGAAATTTTACGGTATAATTTCTTTTGGACTCTATACATTCTAAAGGTAAAAACACGAAACACCTATTCGCCATTTTTAAAGAATTTTTTGCAAATTAGTTCTTTTAAAAAAATCGTATAGGTAGTTAATGAAAAAATATCAGGAGTAAAAAGTGTCTACATTAATTGGGCTACAGAAATACCTAAATGAACTTACAAAAACGTTCTGTAAGGTGCAAGAATTAATTCTACAAACCAAACTTCTCATACCTCTTAAAGCTGAAATAATTTTGCCGATATACAGTGTGGTCATTTAAGTGTGCAACATATGGGATTTTTTTTTTATTAATTGCACAACGAAAATACAAATATTCCCAAAAGTTGGTGCATGTTCGATAATCATATTAGGCGCACTTAGAATGGTTGCAAGTCAAACAGCATACAGGGTAGGTAAAAAAATATAAAAATTGCACAAGAGTAAAGTACCCTTATTTCAGAAAATTCAGCAAAATGTTAATAAAAACATGAATAATTTCCTAAAAAAATTGTTTTAATGCTCCCTCTAAACAATTTCATAAATCAATCAAAATTAAATCAATTCCGCATAACTTTGTTCAAATTCAAGTATTTTTGTAAAATTAACATAGATTTTTAATTTCTTTGTAAACAAAACTTTAAAATTTTGAAAAAAATCTTCTGAACAAGGTAAACGATTAGTAATGATAATGCGTATAATAAAAAACTCTCACTTAAAGTGCAAAATTTTTTTCAATGTTTATTAAGAAACTGGAAATTAATTGACGAAGAATTTTTTCTTAGGAGGCTATGTTTTGTTATTTAGGCATAGCTTTTAATTCTAAACAACTTTTCTTAATAACCTTCTGCTGAATTTTTTGAAATAAGGGTACTTTACTCTTGTGCAATTTTTATATTTTTTTACCTACCCTGTATGCGGTTTAACTTGTAACCATTTTAAGTGCACGTAGGTACTATGATTGACTTTCGGCGACGTATGTATTTTGGTTGTGCAATTAATAAAAGTAAAAAGCCAAAGTATTAAGTTAAGTACAAAAAATAAAAACTTAGAAAATGTATTTTATCTAATTGCCCAATAGTAGGTGTTCGCTTCGAATTTAAAGTCCGAATAGTAGTAATAAGTCTATACAAGCCGTGTCGCGCAAATCAAATGCCTAATTCATTGACACTTTACCAATACTCGGTTATCTATACCTAAACACGAATTTCGCATTAAGTTGATAAATGTGCAACGCAACTTTTGCTGATAGAAATTTAACAAGCAAAATTTGGGACATTGAAAACATGGTTGCTTATCGTAGAAAACGAAGTCCCTAGTGTGCAATACTGGATGATTTTTTTCGACGTTGCCAGATACCAAAATTTTGCAACTCTAACGATGATGTATGAATATATTATCGACTATGTAGAAATATTGATAATTTTCTCATCTTGACGAAAGCGAGACGGTTATGTCTGCAAGATAGTATTGTTTTAAAAATTATTACTGCAACGTTTACGGCAATTTAGTCTTTTGTTTTTGAGTTACTGAAGGGTGAAATTGGAAAAAAATGCAATATTGTACTTTTCAGAGCTTCTTTTAAACACGTCATGCATACATAATTATTTCTAAGGTATACAGTGCATACCATTGGGATATCCGAAACGAATATTTCAGAATCTAGTTGGCGTAGGAATTATTTGACATTTCCATTGAAAAGCTCACATCGAGAAATGTAAGATTGCCAGGTTTCATAAAGTTTCCATTACATATAAAAAAGTTATGAAGGAGGAAAGAAAACGCATATTTTCAGTTTTTCAGCAATATTTCAGGAACTACCCAAGATATCTTAGATTTCTTTTAAGATTATTGAAAGGCATATAAAAACGCAACTTTTCTCTAATTTAACCCATGCTGTATCTCTTACCGTTTCAGATATCCCAATGGTATGCCCTGTAAGAGTGACCACCCTGTATACATATTTTTAAAGCCTCTTTTCATAATGATGTTATCACTGTCAAGAATTATATCATTTTTTTGCATATTAAGCATATTTTTTAGAATGTCAGCTACCATATTAATAAATTAATATTTCATTAATACGGGGCTTTAAGTGCGTCTATCCTTTAGAGATTAATCAACATTTTGCTAATTAATTTTATTACGCAATAAGTGATAAATTCAGGTTTGGTTTCAGCAATTCTCTCAACAGATAACCTTCAGATTTAAAATAATTAATTTCATAATGGGTAATTAGTGATTTAACTATACAAATCGATTTGAGACTTTTCATTCGATTTTCTTAAAAATAGATACTATAAAATAAAAAATTAAATTGTATAACTTTTTTAAAAGCCATTGACAAAAATGTGTGCTACTTCCATTGATGAATCTAGTTTTAACATTTCAAAAATTTGTAAATTTGAAATTTATATATTTTTGAGGCGGTTACTCGTCAAAATTGATATTGCCCAAGGATGTAGATACCTATATACCTACCCATACTTATAATGTGATATCTAATTTAATAAAAAAATTGCGATAACCATCAATTTCTAAGTTATTCGATTTAATGATAAACACTGACATTTCCTACATAATATCGGTTTTTATATTTCCGAATTTTTCCAGTTCGACGCCTATATGCAAATGAGCGTTCATTACGAACAAAACACATGGAATTAGTGGTCACAGGTGCATAGGTTTGCACAGTTTTGATTATTTCGCATTTGGACACCAATACTTACTTTCGACTAGCCAAAAATGTTTACGTTCTCACTTTCTCCGAAAGTTTGGCTACGAATATCGTTCCGAGAACCTCTTGTTGAAGTATTTCGAGGTAATTAAATGGTTTCAATGGGTATTTAATTTATTTCACCTGATATAAACATTTAGAAAAGTTTAAAATTGAAATCAGTTAGTGTGTTTTAATTCTGTTTACGTAGGTTTTAAGAAACTGTCCCAATCTAACTTACACATTAATAGATCATATCTAACTAAGTGATTAATTTTTAAAACAATTATAATAATCAACTTGTCGACAATAATATCCTCAAGACATATTCTTCGCAGTCAAGCAATGTATCTTACAAATTGAACACTGATAACTATATAATTTAATTTTAATTAAGAAATTGTCTGGAAATGTCACTAAGCTAACAATGGAAACGCGATACTTAATACAAAATAAATCAGTCTACTTGTCAGGCATATTATATAGAATTGCTTTTCATGTCAAATGGACAATTTGTTCTTATTATGGTAGTTCACCATAAATATACATAAATTTGTTTTCAAGGATATTTTGACCAGACAATATCTCTTATATGTTAAACATGTGCAATGGTCGACGCGACTGGGTTTTTAAAAATATAAACAATGGGGTAATTTTATAATTATTATTTACCTTATCCACCGTCACCTAGGTACCTATACTTTGTTTATTTAATTTAAATTATTTTAAAATTTTCCACTATTAGACAATAATTATTATTTCAAATTGGATGTTTTAAAGTGACAGAATATAAACAAAATACCTAATTATAGCAATTTCAAGCAGTTTTTTGGTTTAAAAACACATACTATGACGTCACTGATTTGTAAATACCTCTATTATGTACCAACTACACCAAAAATTGTGCAACTGCAGTATCAGTAGCATTAATAACACTTTGTATATACCTACCTACATAGGTACTTTATTTAATGTCTGTTAAACTGGAAGATGACTAATAAATTTTAAATTTGTGATTATTGCACAATGAACCAAAGTGCAATGAACCATAATAATAAAAAAGTAAAATTCGATTTTCATTTTTTATCTTAAAGTTCAATCTTTTAATATTTCGCACTCAACGTTCGGTGCTCATACCTAAATTGAACGTGTCATTATTTATTTATTTTCATACTTAAAAAGCACATTGTTTTGCTTAAAGCAAAACTCGTAAAAACTGTCATTATGAAGGCCATGAGCAAACATTTTACAACGTTATAACTTTGTTTAGAGCAAGTAAAAGGGTTATGCATGCAACTGCACGTTAACAGTTACATTCTCTTTATATTAATCAAAAGTAATGACACCATATCGTGCTAGGACTATTTTTTCATGATGAATTGCCTGGCTATTGTTAACACTAGTCTGGAAACTTGAATAGATGTTGAGCCAACGAACCTATACACTATTTGATGCTAAATTATAAAATGATTAATAGTCTCTAGTGGCATTTATCAATAAATCGTTTCCTTTATGAATTTATCACAGACATTTTATAGTTATCATGCATGTAGTTTGTCGCATTATTGAGAACAATAAAGCAAAATGAACGGAAAATAATTTAGGTTAAAACAGGGCGTTTATATATAAAATAAATATCAATCAAATTATGGTATCTACCTACCTATTTCTCAACGTGCTTTTTTTTGTTGTAACACCTTGAAATTTACCTTTCGATTTAATACACATTTAACTATGGCAACAGGAATATTATTTCCTTTCACCCTTTTTAAAAAATCGATTTAATGTTTCATTTGATTTGTCTCTTAAAAACTGTATTTTCAATATTTTGCAATAAAATAGATAATAGACTAAAAGGTATTGGTAGACATATATTTCTTAAAAATGTGCTTTTTATGTATATAAATACATCCTATTATATTTTTTTGCTACATCAGCATGTATATTGTATAGGTACTACGTAGTAGGTATTTGGATTTTTTTACGAGCGCCCTATATGAACTACATTTAATTAGCTATACTTCGTAAATTAATATCTTAGGCAAAGCTTAATCGATTCTCGAAAAAAGACCACCAAAATATGGCTAGTGGTTTATACAGGGCACTCTGGAAAATCATTTTTTCAAATTTTGACCCTATTTGGTGAACGCTCTGTATAACTTACAGTACTGAAAATTTGTACCAAGGCTCTTGAACTATGGCCAATTCGATGGCACTATCCACTTCATTATTAAAAAATTCCTAATATGTTTTTTTTTTTAATTTCTGGGTGACTTCTTTTATTAACAGTATATAGGTAGGCCATGGAATAGGACTATTTAAAAATATTATATCCCAAAATGTAGAGCTGATAAAAGTTTTTTGAAACTCTCTCGAAAATACAGAATTGTCTGGACTCAAAATGAAACACACTGTAGATATAAGCAGGTATAGTTTTTTAAACAGAAAACCCTATATATATTTTTCTAGTTTTGAAATATACCTATTATGGTGATTCTAACTGTATACGGATGTTATATAATATTTGGTACAGCTATGGACGATATTTTTGATCTTTAATCGTTCAAAGTTTTGCACTTTTGATTCCCATTGTTCAGAAAATGAAACCTTTGCGGGTATATTTTTATAGAAGAAATCACAAGTATTATTGAATTAATTATTATTATTAATATTAAATTGAAATACTTAATTAATATTGAACAAACTGCCAGAGGAATGTACCAAGTATTATACAATATTGTTGAAAAGCCCTTTGCAATTCAAGATGAGCGAGGTGTTCCATTTAGTTTGCCACACTAAGTGGAATGCCCTGTATAATTTTTCTGATAACGGTTAAAAAGTACCGGTTTCTATTTAAAACTTTTTATTTAAATTTATTTTATACCTATATTAAAATAAAATTAATAGTAAAAAAATATTTTTAAAAACAAGCTTTTATTTAAATGCTCTGAAAAGAAGAAAATAAACTTTATAATAAATCAAACCAAGGCAAACCCATAATTTTGTTAAATTATACAACTGTATATGATATAAAAGCTTGTCGCGAGATTTTCGTGTGTAAATTTCTTTTATAGAAAAATATATTTTCTACTTAAAATTACTTTCAAGATATATATATTCTCGCGACAAGCTTTTATATCATATACCAGTTGTATAATGTAACAGAATTATGGGTTTGCCTTGGTTTGATTTATTATAAAGTTATTTTCTTCTTTTCAGAGCATTTAAATAAAAGCTTGTTTTTAAAAATATTTTTTTACTATTAATTTTATTTTCACCTTTTTAGTTCTACTCTTCAAGCCCTTTCATTTTAATGCCCATATTAAGGGAAAAGAAAATGTAATCCGCCGTGTTGGAGCGGCGGCCATATTGAATTTAGTGTGATGTCACTAACTCTATCGTTTTCTACTCATCAAGCCCTTTCTATTGATACCCATTTTAAGGGGGTTGACAAAAAAATACATTATCCGCCATCTTAGAGATGCGGCCATATTGAATTTAGTGTGATGTCACTTACTTTATCGTTTTCTACTCTTCAAGCCCTTTCATTTGATACCCATAGTAAGGGGTTGACAAAAAAATACATTATCCGCCATCTTGGAGCGGCGGCCATATTGAATTTAGTGTGATGTCACTAACTCTATCGTTTTCTATTCTTCAAGCCCTTTCATTTGATACCCATAGTAAGGGGTTGACAAAAAAATACATCATCCGCCATCTTGTGGCGACGGCCATTTTGAAAGTGTTACAATATTGAGTATTGTATATTGTATTGTCACCGGAACTAAAGGTGTATGCAAAATTTCAGCTCAATTGGATGCCAGGAAGTGGTTCTAATTCAGCTTGCAAGATTTGACATAAACATACATACATTGCAAGTTAAATAAAAGCTTGTAAAATATTAAGTTATGGTTGTTAAAAAATAACTCTGACCACCCTGTACCAAATTTCATATTGTTGCCCTTTATCGTCTTTTGAACCTATGTTCATATGATTTTTTGACTTTCTACCGTCAGCTCTATTTATGACATTTACTACTAGGACACCCTGTATAATGTATCCTGAGATGGCATTTTCCAAACTGGGTTAGTGTGTTGAGAAAATAAATTTGCAATTTTTTTCAAATAAGCATATTTACTTTGAAATAATTTTTGCTTAACATTACTATCCTCAAGGTCCGCCAAAAGTTATGGTTCTTAGCGAATTCTAGCTAACCATTCAGTCGCCAATATGAATAACAAAATGTTATCTGACCTAGACACAAGCTGAATTTTCATTATTTTATTCTCAACCATTTCCGACTGTACGCCACCGCGCCGCCTGCTGAATATCCAAACGGGTTTAAAAACCATTAAATCGCCAAACCGAACGAAATTCAAAACATCCTCAAGGTGAAACCATCGGGACTCCATTACATAATTTGGACATAATTGCGACATTCGGGCAGATGCGTCGTTTTCTACAACAATTGCACTAATATGAGTTTCATAAGTTCAAATGCCATCGGCTGGGGTAGCCTTAATAGCTGGTTTGAGGTTTCAATGATAACTTCTTTCCCTACCAGGTCTAACCAGGCGGTTTAGCAAAAGTCAAAAGTTTACGCTCAGTTGTATAACCGTGTCATCAGTGTGCGCGCTCCGCTGCCAGGTTTTTACAGTGTGTAGATATATGACTGTTTGGTGCATTCGATAATGGTTTTCTTTTTTAGGTAGCGCAGCATAAAATAACTGAGTTCACATGGGAATATTCAAATAGTTTTATTAATAAGTTATTCACCATTGTTTGTAAGTGTGTTAAAAAAGTGCAATTCGCGTGGTTGGGTGGTACCTATCTGCATGTTTGAAGGTTTACTTGTGCCTCTTTATAAATTGGATATATTTCAATGGCGAGATGAAGAGAATTATTTGAAATATGTGCAGGGTTATGCACACATACAGTGTAACGGTCCCTATATTTTTTGTGAGTATTTTTTCTCATTGACAAATGTTTCTAATCTAATTAAAGTTATTGACATTTTGACATAAAGATTTTCGACTTTCATGCTCAAAATTAGAAATTCTGATTGAAGATTATATTAAATTTATAATATTATACAAAATACCATAATTATTTCTGTAGGTATTATTAATAATATTCCTTATCATTCTTCTCATCATAATTTTCAGTTCAAAACAACTTTCCTTTTTGAATGTGTACCGTATACCCGGAATTAAGGATTATAAAAATTTGTCAATAAAAAAATACTCACAAAATATGATATTCCAGTGGCGTATCAGTTGCGGTTTTGATTGGAAAAAAATATATTCAGCAGCGATGTGACGTCACACGCCGTTTTCATAAATTTTATTGCAATAGTTTAAACCATTCCCTGACAAATGTTACTTCATTTTACGGTGACAATTTTTAAAAATGTTTCGCCGATTTCCTAAAAAAAAAATAAGAATCATATTATATTTTTGAGAACATGAGTTTTTGACGAAAACAGGCATGTCGATGAAGAACGTATGTACGTTTTATTCCTTACAACTTTTATTAAAGCCAATTTAGTTTAAAAACTACAAGTAAAAGAAAAAAATTTCTCCACGACCATTCGTGAATGTAAGTACTTATACTAAAATCATTTTTAATAATAGAACTTAAAAACTCTCACTCTAGAGCGAGATGATTTATTCTTAAATACTTGCTTCTCGAGTGTTTTGCATGTATTTCCAGGATCTTAATATAATTTTTGTAATTTATTGCACATAAATAAACAATATAATAATAGGGATACTAATATTTCGTAGGTACTAATAATAATAAATCATTGCATTATTTTATATATTTTCATTCCATAACAAGACAATGAATGAATATACGCTAATCGAACTAAACACAGCATATATATAGAGTTCCATGGATTTCAAGACTGTCAACCTCGCTGTCAACAATAGCGGCGTGCGGGTGCGCGTCATAACAAGAATTTTCGAACATGTTTTAAGTTAAATAAAATGAGTAAAAATCGAGAGATTTTGATATGGAATTTGATAATACTCCATCTGAAATTACAAGTTGTGCAAATAATATAAAAAAATCGAAACATGAATATGAAAATGGTCGTGGAGAAAATACAGTCTGTTACTCGGTTAGAATGAATAGAATGAATACTCGTGGTTCCGAACGCGAGCGTTAGCGAGCGTTCGGAATCTTCCACTCGTATCGAACTTTTTCATTCTAACCTCATTACAGAATCTACTGTTCATGTTCGCTACCTATTAGAACATTTTTTTCAATTTTCTATGTTGAGTATAAAAAAGTAGTTACAGAAGAAAACACAAGTTCTCATATCTCGAAAATGGGAGCTGCCACGGAAAGCAGGACGTGATAACCGCAGTGGGGACACAATTCCCTCCAACTTTGGTCTTTACACTTTTTATGTAAAATCAGAAACAGCGAAGCTATAGATGGATTAGAATAAATCGCGCCAAAATTTCGTTTTTTTTTTTAATATCTAGTAAGCCATGACTTTTTCAAACATCCACATGGAGCGTTAAATTGGGCCCCATTTAAAAAATAAAATATCATATATTGTGCAACAATGCAAATTTTCATTGTTTCTATCAAGAACTCTTGTAATTTGCCCATTTACTGACCATAAAGCAAAATATATTTTTTCTCATAGTAAGCCTAGGCTCAGTACGCCAGCTTTTTGACGAGTAAATGCCTTTTTGACTTTTTGAAATTAAGTCACCAATTCTCGAATATTATATGGCCGATTCATATTCGAATACAAGTAGAAAGTGTAATAATTATGACAAAAGTCCACAACCAATCTAAGACTCACTTTTTACCTTAAAAATTCTTGTTACTTCGGAGTAGAAAACGTCTAGTTTTCGTAGACCGTGAAATTTTCAGAGATATCTACTGACATTCACGTGTCTGGGGGAAAAATTAAGAAAGCAGTGCCTTAGCTACTGGGCTTACAACATATCGGATTAGGTATTCAGGTCGAATTGCCCGAAAAATATGAAGTGCGCCGGTCGGTAGCAACGACGCATTTTAACAATATAATAATTTACTTGCGACAGAGAAGAATTTTTGCGTTGTTCCGGACTTGTACGTTGCCGCAGAAAGCTTTGCCAAATACGAATTTAATACTAGTAAGTAAATTGTTAACGAATATTTATTTTTGTTTCAGATTTTAACCTAGTCTAGTCAAAATGAAGTGTTTTGTAAGTTCCGCGTGTGTCTTTTGTGTGTTACTGGTAACGGTCGCCTCTGCCCCCGCATCACTGTCCGCCTCTGGCAGCCTCCAGGTAACTTTTTTTTTGTGTGAGTTTTCACCAACGCTAGATCTTAGCGTTTGTGAAGGCTTGTTATAATTTTTGTTTAGACGGTTAAAAATTGTAGTATACGCGTTTAAAATTACTAAAATAACTCTTGTTTTCTAGCGTAATTTAGTTCCGATTATCAATAATTATTAAAACAGTTAAATAAAAAAAAACAATAATCTAAATTTTAATGCGAAACTCCCCAAATAAAAATGATTTAATTTATTGACAGCTAGGTGAGTAATAAATAAATAGGTATACCTACGTCGTATATTCAAAAGTGACCCTTAGGTCAAGAATATAAAATACTTTAATTATAATTATACTAATAATTATAGGAACAATGTTTTCGAATTCATGACAATACGTTACAAGGATGAATCTTTTTTTATGTAATAGAACAGAATATGCATTAGCGAATTTATTTTGTTATGGACAACTTTGTAATGTATCACGCATTGTACATTACTGTGGCTTTCATGGAATATTTTAAATTATTTGTTTTTACGCACGATTGAATTTGTAGTTATTATGTGTAAGTAAATTCATAGATATTGAATCAGGATCCACACCTAGGAAGTATGAATGCCGAATAGCAATGAACATTTTTCTGTGCCTTTAAAAATACGAATTTTGATAAGATTCTGTTATTCGATGTTCTAAATCTAAAATTTTGCACGTTTTATTTTAAACCCGAATAGCATAAAAGTAGAATAGAGTAGACTGTATTCAATAGAAGAAAATCCAAATGGCAGCTAATTACCTACATGTAATATTTTCAACGATTAGTGTATAGGTTTAAAAAAATTAATGATGGTTTTTAAGCAATACTGAAGTGTTATTTTCCTTGACACGCAGAATAGTAAGCAATACGCAACATGCTATTAAAATGGTTATTCGTATGGACTGAAAAGTCACCTTTTGGTGCAATCCGTAAATAATTGTATCATTCGCAGGATATTACCTATATATAACACAATTTAGAATAGGTATTATATTTCAGATTACTGGTTATTATGAATATATGCGAATTATACAGTTTGCTCGAATGGTAATTTCAAAATTACTTAATTTACTATAAAGTGAAAATATCCGAGCATTCCACACATTTTTCTATATATTATATCTCACATTTTCAAAAACACATCGTGTTCTAAACGTTAAACGATTTATAAGACGAGGTGACAGTTTTATATTACTCTATTGCCATTAATAATTCTTTGAGCCACAATAGTAATAGATTTATCAATATATAAATCCTCGATTTGAACTGTAAATAGGTATAGCTTATTGAATATCAAGATTATATTCATTTTCATGGGCAATAAAATACAGAAGGCGATAGCAATAAAATATAATAACTTACTTTATTTTCTCTTACATTGTCCTTAGTGCAATATTTTTGATAGATAACATAATTAAATGATTTGTTATCTGACGACATTCTATTGTTTTTTTTTGTGCAGTTTAAGATACTTTTTTGAATAACATTCATGCATCCAAATTAGCTAGTACAGGGCGAGTCATTGTTAATGTTGATATTTTCAAAACTAATTAACATGTATAATAAATTGCGGCTACCTTATTGTTTGTTTGAACATTTTTATAAATTAACAGCAATAAAAAATAATGGTCCCTAACGTCAGACATTAAAAACCGTTAGCTGTTCTATGGTAGACTCCACGAATTCATCGACGTTGATGTTCGAAGAAGGTATAGGCAAGGTCGAAATGAAAGTCTATAAGTGAAAGTAAATGTTTCAAGCCAGTTTATCTAACTATGAACGATGTTACCGTGTTATGCAACTCATATACAGAGATGCTGTCATATGTTTGAGATCAATTAAGTTCTGAATCGAATTACTTTGTTGTTAAACATTTTAGAACAAGATACTAATTGAGTTTTGCAACATATATAGGTGAACAGAAGTTTATGTAACGATGTGGATTAGATGCAACTACTTTTGCATCTATTACAATTTGTTTAAATGGCTATAATAAATTATGCGAATAATAGCTATTTTCTAAGGAATTTTACAGGTATCATAAAATGTTGTAATGCCTGCCGAAGAAAATTTATTATTGCAGGAAATATTTAGGTGTCATGGCCCATGATTTCTCTTCATATTTTTCGTCACATTTAAGAGGAATTTCATATTAATATTTTTGAAAATTTAACAGTAATTTATCAGATAAATAAATTCTTGTTGATATGAAAGCAAACTGATGAAAGTGCGAGGTATCTAATTATAAATCACAGACTAGTGCCAAGTATTTTATCGCATTTCTGGTATAATTAATGCCAATCAAAATAACACTTAGTTACTGCAACGTTTTAATCTATATTTGAAACTAGTTTTTATTTGGATATTTCTTCTATTTATTTGTGTAGTTTAGATCGTACAAATATGACTTCAAATCTAGTAGGTAACATAAGAGCACCAGTAATACTAGAGTCATAATAAAATTGTAAAATATTTGTAAAAATTACAATTATTTTTAGTATATTATATATTATGTAGCCTTACCTACTAACATGTTGTAACTGTAGCAATTTTTTTTATTCCATGGTCTTAGTTGTATGTGTATATAATAATTGTTCTGCATGATTTTAAATTTTGCCTTGAAATTTTTTGAAGTAACAATATAAAATATAGGTAGCTGGAGGAGGAGATTCAGGAGCTTCTTCGGGAGGTGGACTTGGCGGACTGTCTAATATTTTATCGACTATTGACTTGCCTGGACTTTTGCGAGGAGTCAATAGTTTTGTTAAATTAGTCGGCGCATTTTGTCCACCACTATCGCAGGTAATTACCTTGGAACCTGGTTTTGGGCCTGTGCAGGAGGAACAATTATATTCTTGTTGTTTATAGTAAAACAATTACTAAAAAATTACCCGAACAACATCTGTGCAAAACTAAACCAGATATAGTTAATTTTAAAATGCTTTATGTGTTATAACTTTTAAATGATATTCACAAGCAAAGAATAAATATTTATGGCTATCAAGGAACCTTCCAAGTATCTATCATACCTATTGATATAAATCCAAACGAAATTGGCAACATGGCCCAAGGAAAATACTGAGCTTTATTAAAAGCTTAGGTGATCTCGGATTTATTAGAGTAGGGTCACTCACAAAAGATCTACATAGGACGCAGTGAAGAAAGGCCATTAGGACCAAACGACCCTGAGAAAATCTACAATCTACAATTTACCTATCATATCTAAATGTTAACAATTTGTATGGTTAGGCGATGAGTGAAAACATTCCTTACGGAGATACAAGTATTGACGTGGCCACTATTCCAGGTGATGCTCGTGAAGAAGTTGATTTAGACCACTTTGAATACCTGTATGATTTACATAAGTATTTTAATCAAAATTATTAATTTTTAAACCGATAGAAGTTTTTCAGATTTGGAGATACAGATACAGAGCTTAGCTAGATCGATTTTTCTTGGGCTGCAGTATGTGCCAGAGTATTTTTATATTTTAGGTTTTGTTTTTACTACTTCTACGGGGCTACTCAAAGTGTATAGAGGGGGTCCAACTGTTAGCTTCCAAACTTCCTGAATCCATAGATGATGATTAAAATCTTATTCCTCTTTAATTTTTGTTTTAAATAATTTATTTGTATTGTTATGATTTAGAGAGCAACGAGTAAATAAGTGTGTTATTATATTTGCGGAAAACTATCGTATAACTAAATATTTGAAGCGAAATGACTAAGAAAAACGAATATCCTGATATCTTTCAGAAAATCAGCATGAGGCATAGTAATTTTCTTTCCAAGGAAACGCGATTTTTCAAAATTTTTAATTTTAAGCATACTGACTATTTCCCTCGTCTTAATTTCCACCAATCACAAATGCGCAATTTTCAATTACAAATGGTTTCTAGAAAAACTGTATAACAGCACCTGTCAGCAGTTTTTTCGAGTTTACCCGCGGCAAAACTTGACAGCTGTTGTATAATAGGTAGTATGTTTTGTAAACTATGTGTATGCAGAATAATCTGTTACTCGTGAAATAGTCTTGTCAAATACCATTCGGGCATATAATTTTTCCTGTGAAAAAAATCCAAAAAACACAATGCTAAGCAATATTTTTTTATTATTCTTCTTTGAAAACACCTTATTTTCATCTGTTTTATCAATAATGAAAGATGGGGTTTTTCGGGCTAGCGCACGGAAACAGCGCATGGAAAAACTTTCCGTGCGCTGAATAAAAATACCGAATATATGGCTTTAAAATAGAAATATACAGCAAAGTAAACTAAATTTAAGAAACTATATGCTCTCTGATATTTAACATGTACCTATTTTGTATTTTAATTCGTAAGTGTTTCAATATTTAGATACATTTCTGTAATATTTTTGACGTTTTATTCACCTTATCTGACAATAACTAATTTACAACAAAGCACCTTTGAAATAATTTGAGAGTAACCATGGAAACGCATCATACATACCAAATACTATATTGTCTGCATTGTTTATTTTTTGTCAATTAAATGTTAAAATGTTTTAAGTTTCCGTTTTCAAAGAAGTATAATAAAAAATATCGTTCATTACACGTTCAGAAATAGCTTTTTCCGTGCTTGCATGACTTCCGGTGTTCGGCTGCGCCTCACACGGGAATTTGTCACGCGCGCACGGAAAAATTTTCATTTCCAGACTCGTAATTAAATATACTATTTAACAAAATGCATTCGTGCAGGTGCAAAAATCCTCGTCTTCGACTCGGATTTTTGTTGCCACCAGCACTCATGCTTCTTGTTAAAATATTTTCATTTTTTTCGAAAAAATTAGATGCCCGTATGATATTACTTACGATTATTTTATTGTATTTTGCATCTTGCATTTTTGAACTGAATTTTATTAATATTCTTCTTATTAACATTTTATTAACATTATTCACTTATTTTGGAATGTATCAAGAAAATACTTAAAAGACATAATTTTAACGCCGTGTACAACGAAAACCACTGGTTTTATGAATATACTTCATCAGTATATGACAAAAAATAAAAAAAAATAAAAAAAATAAAAGAAATAATAAAAAAAAATAAAAAAAAATAAAAAAAATAAAAAAAATAAAAAAAAAATATAAAAAAAATAAAAAAAAGTAAAAAAATTGAAAAGATTTTAAGTTCCTCTTGCACCACCCGAACAGCAGCCACCCCCACACCCCCACCCCCCGCACTTCCCCACTACAACCCTGCCTTCCAGGTGCTAGACAACGTCATCCAGAACGTGACTTCGACGGCGTTTCGAGTGTTCGGCCGGGCCATCCTCAGGAGCGGGGGTCTCGGGGGAGGGACCTCCGGGGGAGACGGCGGCGGGCAGAAGGTGAACGTGGTGCTCCCCACGTTCCCGCCGGACGACGAGGACTACGACGAGGAGGAGGGGGAGACGACGGCGCCCTCTACGACCCCGGCGTCCGTGGGGTCGACGGGGGCCAGTGACGCAGGGGTAACTCTCTATACTGTGAGAAGATAGTTCGTTGGTACCGGGGAGATTTATCTTGCCTGGATACTATGCAAGAGAGTGTTTTGTGCGTATGGTTGGGAAGAAATATTTTTTTAATTTTTTTTTGTAATAGTTCATATAACTTACTGTAGCTTTCTTCTCCTAACGAGATTATTGCAGCAGTTGATGCGAAAAGCACGTGTACATGTTTACAAAAATACACAAATAAAACTATTTTATTGCAATGATTATTTGCATACAGTGTCTCACTTAAGAGTGAAACAACCCTATAACTTCTTTAATTTTTAACCGACCAAAACGAAATTTTTACCAAAGGTAGATGACATTGTTGCCTACTTATTTCCAAAAAACTAGTTGCCTACTCCAAAGTCAAAGCCACCTGCGATGCCACAAACGAGGCTAAAAATCCGAAAGTCATAATATTAGGCATTTTTTTTTTCAAAAAAAAAGATTAGAATAAGTTGTTCAGAATCGACTCAGAACACTAAATACAAAATTTTGTCAAAGTCAAAAAATATTAAATAAATAAAATTAAAGTAAAAATTTAAAATTTAAATTTTTAAAATTTGTTTTGTAGCTTTTATTTTAAAATAATTACTTTATGAAAACAACTTGCCTTCAAAACTTTCATGGCACACTTTTCTAAACGCAAAAAATTATTAAATTGCTGTTTTTGGAATTTAATTTTATTAAATAAATATTTTTTGATTTTGACGAAATTTTGGATTTAGGGTTCTGAATTGATTCTGAACAACTTTTTCTAGTAAATTTCTTTGAAAAAAAAATGCCTGATATGACTTTCGGATTTTTAGCATCGATTGTAGCATCGCAGGTGGCTTCGACTTTGGAGTAGGCAACTAATTTCTTGGAAATAAGTAGGAAACAATGCCATCTACTTTTGGTAAAAATTTCGTTCTAGTCGGTTGAAAATTAAAGAAGTTATAGGGTTGTTTCACCCTTATGTAAGACACTCTGTATATGTTTTGAATTTTTTTTTGTAAAATTTCTAAAAATATTAAACTAGTAAGTGCAAATATTATTATACATACTTTAGTAAATATTAGCGGGTACAAGACACATAAGAAATAAAGACATACATTATTAGTTTATTCAGATTCTAATATACAAGCAAACAGTATGGCCCTTGTAATTTTTCTTAATTATTTCTTATGATCTTGATGGTCTTATTTTTCAAATAACATAATATTTTTATTGCAGAAATTCAATACCCATGCTTTTTGATAATAAAAAATAATACACCATTGAAAAATATTAGTATATTATTACAAAAACATAAAAAATAAATATACAGTGTGAAAACCATTAGATACATATTATTAAAGCCTGCATCATAAGACAACAGAACTATTTAAAATTTATGACTTGCCGCAATTGCCAAATTTCACATTTAACAAAAACCATTAAACGACACTCTAAATAGAAATATGGAAAAATTTATTTGAAAAAATATTTCTCTTGAAATTATTTATCTATAATTCTTGACATTTAACAAATATCTTTAAAACGACACTTATTTCTCGAAATATAAAAAAAAATTATTAGAAAAAATGTTTTCCTTCAAATTATTTATCTATTCTTTATTCGTAAACTTAGAACAACATTTATTATTTGCCAGTTTATTTAATTTCTGTAATTTAATAAAATAGTCTGATTTATTCAGGATGTTTCCTAAACATAATGTCCAAAATTGCTTCATTTCCGAAATACAGGCTGTTAAAAGTTTTTAGGGTTTCTTGATAATTTTATGGGATGTCCTTTAGACACATTAGAGTTGATTCAGAAATTCCAGGGGCAAGTCGTTTGGAATTTTACACAAAAATAATAACGCTCAGTAGATTCTTGCAATTTTCATAACGTGCTTGTATAAAGCAACTAAAAATACAACTTTTTGTCCCTTGATTTTTTCGTATGTGGCATCGTTTTCGAGAAAAAACCCAAACTTTTGCATGTCTCTAAAGTTTGAATTAATTTTTTTTCTTGAAAATGAAGCGACATACGAAAAAAATCAAAGGACAAAATAGTTGTATTTTTAGTTGCTTCTTAGATTGTAGTTAAAAAATTACCAAATTTTAACACCCTGTATTTTGGAAATGAAGCAATCCTGGACATGTCTACAGCAATTTTTTTAAAATTTTGACCCTAGGAATATTCCCTTAAATTTTTGCCGCATGTTAGGAAGCACTCTGTATAGTAGATGCATGAGCAAAGAGAAAAACATCAAAATAATAATTGTGAAGTAATAACTACACACCTACACGAATTAAGTTTTTCACAGTAAGTTTTAGTTTTGACTAAATAATAAGTCCGATTATTGCTTCAAAAATGTGTTTGTTTTAAAATATGTAGGTACCCGAAACTATAGTTAACTAAGAAAAAAATTTAATACACAAACTGTGAAAAAAATTATACACAAATTGATACACAAATAAAAATATAAAAAAAAAATTCTAATAAGTTTTTTGATGTTCCGACAAATAAGTGGTGTTTTTGAAGTATTTTTTGCTAAATAATGTCAAATTTGACAGTTTCGGCAAGTTAGGTGACCACTTTTGCATACGTAATTTTTTTATTCATAGACACGCACAAATTGCTGGCACAGTCAAATCTTCAATAGTGTTGTAAACAAAAAAAAAATTCCTTTATGATGTAGATTTCAGTTGTTACATTGTACAAATTTGTTTATTTTAATTTTGATAAGCAAGAAGAAGGAAATTCCTGGACAAAATTAACGTACCAACATAATAAATCCCTACAAAAATTGCATTTTTTTAAATAAATCAATGGAACAATAAATTAATGAAAACTAAATGAAAAGCAACAAATTGCATTATTTTATTAGTTTAACAGTAGTAAATATCCAAAGCCTACTATTTACATTCTTGGTAGACACGCAAAATAATTTAAAATATAATTTGAAGTTTTTTACGTTGGTGGGTTAATATTGTCCATGAGTATATTCCCTCTGTTTTAAAATTTAAGAAATTTTTCACTATAAGTAAATTTTTATAAGAATTAAAAATATTTTTAAAATTGTAAATTTTTGAAAAAAATTCTTATTTGTTCCGTAGAAAATTCTGAGTTTGGTTAGATACGGAAAATTTTATTGTAAAATTGAAAAATAAGCAACTTTTTCAAGTAAGGACACTATGACCTAGTAAAAATAATGGATACATTTTTGGTATTATGTACTATTCAAAGTAGGTGTAAGAGAGAGCTTCAGCTGAATCTTGCACAAATCTTTCGAATTCTCATCATACTGCATGCTGTGTGAAGAAAGAGACATTTGAAACAAAGTTACTGCCAAATTTTAATTCAGAAATTCTTAGTAATTAGTTTAGAACATATTCAAGGCGACAAAAAAAACTAAAAATATACCCCAACCAAACGCACCCCTCTGTCCGAAACTAACCAAACCGGCAACCGCCGCCGCCGACCATCTCGTCCCGGCAACGGACGGGACGGACGGGACCGACCTCGTGCAGACCACAGCATCCCTCAAAAACTCGCAGGGACCGTCTTTTAACTTCTCTTCCAGGGCCTTTCCTCTTCGCCCCTCCCCCCGACCGCCTCTCTGACCACCTCTCTCTTGTTTCAGTCCTCCGCCGCCGACGAGGAGAACGCCATCGCCAAGAGGCACGTGCGGGTGGCGCGGGAGGCCGACGCCGACGCCGACGCCGACCAGGAGGGCGCCGAGTCGGCGCCGCAGCCCGGGCAGGACCTCTCCAACGTCGACGTGGACGACCAGGACAGGAACAAGAGGTTCCTGCCGTTCGGGGGCGGTGTCGACGCGCACGGCGCCTCGTCGGGCGGATCGGGAAACTTCTTGTTCGATATCATAAGGGTAAGCCCGGGGGCGAAGGACAAGCGGCGATAGGTCGGTGGCCGAAGGGTAGGAGGCGCTAGTTGCGGTGGGTGCGCTGGCGGTAGTTAAACGGTGCCGGTCCTGTGACCGTTCGCTGTTGCCGCGTCGGGCGGTTTGTCCTGAACCTCTTCTCAGTGTTAATTCTGAACACGAAAAGTAGGTATGGTTGTTATATTGCGTTGTTAGTGAGCGCTTTTACACACAATGAATCAATAAGTCTTTAAAAAATCTCACATTGTTGTTATCTACATAGTGAATCATTTAAAATATTTTTCTTGAAATCGGCATTAAAATGTCCCAAAATCGTCACTAAAAGCACAGAAATCGTACAATAATGTAGCCCATTATTGTACGATTTTTTCAATAAGTAGGCCTTGGCGAGATGTAAACATCAAACGTCAGACGCGGAGAAATCGCCCGTCAAAAGTGACCAAATATTCAAAACCCGGCCGATAAAGGCTCATTTCACTTTTCGTACACATTGCGAAATTGTTTCCTATAGAAGCGCAATCCTTCAGTATACATATTTTAGTAAATTTGAATATCAATAGATTTGTTGTGTAGGCTGCACAAGAAGCAGCAGTTTGGTTTTTCTGTCAGAAGGTGCCGTACGTCACTATACTTGTCCTAGGTAGAGCGATCGGTAAAGTCAAGCAACGCCGCGCGTAGTCGGTTCGTGGACGGGTGATCCCTTATTTATTATTTTCTTGCCTAATAAAACATTTTTTTCCCGATTTCAAAAAAAAATATAATATGTACCTCGGCACTGAAGTTCTTTTTATGACTCATGTGGTCTATTTGCCTCGGCCAGAGGCCTCAGCAACTAAACTCCACATGAGTCATAAAAAGTTGAACTTCAGTGCCTTGGTACATAAATAACTATTTCCTGCTCTCTCTCCTACGTAAGTACACTTTACATACTGGCCAACACGCCCAAAAGCATAAGTCGCATGTTCGAGGTGCCCTGTTAGTTTGGTTGCTAGGGAAAAAAGCACTGCCTAGCAACCATTAACCAGCAAGGACCTTTAAAGTCGTTAATAATAGTTATTTACATTGCCAGATGCGTAAGTGCACTTTTTTGGCCGAGGAGGTTGTTTAAAGACCGAGGCAACGCTCGCGTCGCCTCGGTCATTAAAAGTGCCTCCGAGGCCAAAAAAGAGCTTACGCATCGTGTAATGTATTACATTTTTCTTGCTACCGAAAATTTCAAGTTGTAGGTACTTTGAATAAAGCTCTAAATACATATGTAGTAGATTGTGAGTAATAATAATCTTCAAAATAACCTTTGTTTAATTACTAAAAATGATAATCAGTTATAAATATATGAGGCAGAATGCAGCGATAATAAAAAATAAATAAAAAATGTTGAGCTTTGTGTGGGATTTGAACCATGGATCTTTGAATTACTAATCGCGTACTCTCACCCACCCACCGGTAGCGCGGTGCCTGTCAAACTTGTTCTGTTATGCGGCTCTTATTTGACGCCAGAGAAACATTTAAATTAACAATTTTTCTTTGGTATAATTCGTGTTCTTTATGATTAAAACCAGTTTGTAAAACGATTAATGTGAAACCTATTAAAATTGACGTAAGATTCGCGTTGCTACATATATTTCATTAATGGTTTTAAGGTCCTTGCTGCGTAAGGGTTGCTAAGCAATACTTTTTGTACCTAGCAACCACTTTCGCAGCTAGCAACCAAAATAACAGGGCACCTCGAACATTTGACTTTCGCTTTCGGGCCTGTTGGCGAGTATGTAAAAGAATAAGAATTATGCCAAAGAAAAAGTAATAGTATCACACAAAAATTAATAGTATCACACTCAAATAATAATGGCTAATAGACTAAAATCGGCAAGCAGTTACTGTACCGCAGTGCTAGAGTACCCGGTTAGTAAATCTTAGATCCCTGGTTCGACACAAAGCAAAAGCTTTTTTTTATTATTATCGCTGCTACTGCCTCTTATATTTATAACCGATTACCATTTTTAGTAATTGCACAAAGGTTATTATTATTTCATTTTTCAGGACCGTCCTATTCTTTTTTCTTAATTTATATTAAATTGAACCCCATACATCCGCCACTGGCGGCCGGAGGAGCTTAAAATTCTCCTGAAAGTCGAAAACCATAATGGAGGTGTACAAAATTTAGCCCAAATCTATCCGACAAATTGGAAGAGCAAATAAAATAAATAAAATAAAAAAATTAAAATATTAAGAAACTCAGCTACTATTAGACTTATTTATTTCTTAAACGGCATGACTGTATATTGTATACCCTTCGTTTAGCCAAAAGAAAATACAAAAATTGCAAAATAGCTATCTATAAGTAGGCATTCAACTATTCATAGATATTTTAAAATTATCATTTGTTTTTGAATCTTCACGAACATGATCATTTTGGATTCAGTTTTTATTATTTCTTTGAATGTTGATAGAGAAAATACCTTAAGCATTGTATAGATATTTTGCCGGAGAGACCCTTGGGGTAAAATATTATGTGATCACTTCTGTACAATAACCCATTGTATTCTAATACCTGATGTGTAATAACTTTCACAAAGTTAAATCATACTTAATACATCTATACTTACTTTTCGTGTGAGTTATGAAAAACCATTCAATATCACATTAAACTAAACGATATAAGTGCATTATGTCGTTATTTCTGCTAGAAGAACTAATTGACTTCCTTCTAAGTGTCCTTAAAATGTTTGGTTATGTAACTTTAAGGTCTAGGACTTTGTTTCTTAACATTGCGCATCCACCAGCCTTCCCGAAAACCGAATAAAAGATGTTACCAAGAATAATAATTATTAGTTTTAGAATTAAATATTGAGTCATAGTAAATAATAATATATTGGTCAAGCAACTTAAATAATATATGGAACATCCTTTCAAGTATCTAATACCGTGTTTACGATATAAAAATGCAGTTGTTAATTTGTTATGTTAGCTTTATACGATTTGTAAACATATTTTATAATTTTTATTGTAAATAAAATACGTCATTCAACACCCCACTTTTTTGAGAAACGCCCCCACACACACCTAAAACACCATAATTATTTGATTTTGTTGATAATTATTGATCGCAATTAACAGCGTCAAAATTATTGCGATATACTTGAAATTTGGACGCAGTTCGACCGGTGCAAAACTGAAAGTGTATCAAGCAAGCTATGGCCGTTGCGAAACGCTCTGAAAGTGGAATAAAAGTAAAGCTTTCCATACGCTGGGCATTTTTCCGTTTTTTGTCGGCAAACCAAAATTCGATATAAGAAAATGCATATTATGTTTTAGAGACAATTAAGGCATTCTATGTGTACCAGACAACGTGGTCGACGAATTGGAAAATCGGGCCATATACAGGGTGTTCCAAAAGAAAGTTTGGATACACATCAAAAAATATTTACGAAATTCCAGTTATAAATTTACATAATTATTTTGTGATGTTTTAAAAGAGCGAAACAGCGTGTCAATATATCTACACAAATAATGAATTTTCCACTAATTTCGAAACTTAGCAACCTAATTTATCAATATAAATTTTGCAATCAATCTTAAATAAACCCATTATCAAAATTTAAAAATGAAAATCGATCGTGCCTAGCACAGTTCCGTTATGATATGCATATTATTACGCACATATAAATACATTATGAAAATTTTTTTAGTGCATGTTAAGCTTTATTTTTAGTTTATGGCGCTACTGGTACTGCTGGCGAAGAATTCAGTGGACTTTCACTGCAATTAATTCAATTAATGGGCTAATTTTAGTGACTCAAAACGATTCTTCCATTTAGATTTAAATTAAGTATATTTTTAAGTTTGTCATGTCTGTTTTAAGATAATGTTTTATAAATATACCTAGCTTTTAGCATAAAATTGTTATGTTTACTTGTTTTCATATTTCAAAACAATTCAGTAAAAGGGTAGGTAGGTACCTATCTACATATACTATTTTAATGTTTGATTTGCATTACTTACTGTTTATTTTTCTTGATATAAATAGTGAATGGTTTGCCTCAAGCGTTTGTGCATTACCTAATAAAACGAGAATATTGATTGTAAATAAAAACGGCAACGAAATTTCAAAGTGGGCCATAAATTGCTTTCAGAATAAATTACTTTCATTACCGTATCATCGATGAGAGCACGTAGGTACTCGTCCTGACACAACACATGTGTGTTATTGTATGCACTTTCTTTATGTAAACACTTTATATAATCTTGCCTGAGCTTTTGTTTTGATTTTTTAAGCCTCTTCAATAATTTGTGACAATTAACATAAACTTTCTTTGTCAATCTACCTATTCATTTGTTCTACACTCACCGGCACGAAAAACGGAGCACTTACAATTTTTATTTAAAAAATGTGAAATTTTAATATTTTGCGATGGTTTATGATTATAATAAGTTAAACGCAAACAACAACATGTTTTAAGTAATTTCTAATAACAATTGGGCGCTTTTTTTTAAATAAAAACTTTTGTTACAATTTAAAAAATTAGAACGATAAACCCACATTGGTGTTGTGGCAAAATGTCCTTAAATGAATCAAAACTTAAACGATTTTTGAGCAAAAACTAATGAGGAGCATTTTTAATAACGGGTATTACCCCCGCGAGCTCGAATGATTGCATGCATTCTCCGTGGCATGCCTAAAATCAAATGGCGAATGTCCTCTTGAGGAATAAGGTCCCATTCCTCTAAAAGAGCTTGTTTCAACTGATTTATGGTTAAAGGAGCAGGAACACGACTTCGCATTCTTCGCCCAAGCATGTCCCAAACATGTTCAATCGGGTTCGCATCTGGACTTAACGCTGGCCACTCCAAAACAGGAATGTTTACATCATTTAAATACTGTTGAGTGATTCTTGCGGTATGAGGTCTGGCATTATCATGCATCAGAAGAAAGTTATTAAATAAATAAAATCAACATACGGGACAACAAAATCTTGGAGAATTTCATCAATGTACCTGGCACCAGTTAAGGAGCCTCTTGGAACGATGTACAACTCAGTGTGTGCCTCCAGAGAAATTCCAGCCCACACCATTACTGAACCTCCTTGGTATCCTACTCTAGGACTGAAGGTACATTCTGCAAAACGCTTTTGTGGTCTTCGCCATACTCTCTCGCGACCATCTGGAGATCGCAGGCTAAACCTGGACTCATCAGTAAATAAAATTCGCCCCCAATCATTTTCACCCCAGTGCTCATGATTTCTGGCAAACCGAAGTCGCGCAACACGATGACGCCTAAGAAGCTCTGGACCTGTTGCAGGTCTACGACTGGTAAGATTGGCTTCTCCAAGTCTTCGTCTAACTGTACGTTCGCTTACATTGGTATTCCGAACATGATGAAGTCTATTTCTGATTTCTACAGCTGTAGCACGACGATCTCGTAGACTTTGCAAGAGGATGAAGCGATCATCATGAGCGTTAGTTTTTCGTTGGGGACCAGTTCCAGGTCGTCTGGTGTAAGCTCTAGTTTCCAAAAAACGTGTATAAATACGGTGCACAGTGCTATTGGATACGGCATATTGTTGGGCAACATATCGCTCAGTTCTTCCGTCTTGAAGCAACGCAACAATAGCAGCCGCTGTTTCAGGATTAACAGCCATATTTTTACCTTAAATAAACGCAGTACAGCTTTGAACTGTTTCACTTCTTTAAACTCAGACTTGTCAAAACAATAAAAACAAAAGAAAAGTCATGGCCAACTAAGACTTGTGTACTTTTTAATTTTTGGAAATTTTTATTCAAAACAGTCTAGTCTTGCTTTTCAAATAAACGTTTAATTGTTGTTAGATATTACTTAAAACATGTTGTTGTTTGCTTTTAACTTATTATAATAATAAACCATTGCAAAGTATTAAAATTTTACATTTTTTAAATAAAAATTATAGGTGCTCCGTTTTTCGTGCCGGTGAGTGTATGAATTTTCAGGTTGCTTTTTCAACCTAATTAATATAATATCTAAGTAATCATATTTATGTTGACATACCTATTTAAAGAAAATAACTATAACCATCTATTTAAACATTAATGAAAGCGTGCTAGAACGAATTGTCAAGTTGTAAAAATATTTTTTTTCGAGAAAATCATACCATGAAATAATTAAGGCCTTTTGCAATTTTTTCATTCATTTATTTCATATAAATGCAATCAGTCGTTGTAGGCAACAACATTACACTTATCAAGACAATAATGACATAAAATCATTAAATGTTTTAATGCCTATAATAATAACCCTATAATATGTAGGTACATACTTTTTCACTTATACAGTGACAGTGTGGTCAATTAAGTGTGCAACATATGGGATTTTTTTTTATTAATTGCACAACGAAAGTACAAATATTCCTGAAAGTTGGTGCATGTTCGATAATCATATTAAGCGCCCTTAGAATGGTTGCAAGTCAAACAGCATACAGGGTAGGTCAAAAAATATAAAAATTGTACAAGAGTAAAGTATACCTACCCTTATTTTAGAAAATTCAGCAAAATGTTATTAAGAAAAGTTGTCTAGAATTAAAAGTTATGCCTAAGTGCCAAAACATGGCCTCCTAAGAAAAAGAAATATATTTTTTTGAAAGACATTAATAATTTTCTAAAAAAATTGTTTTAATATTCATCCTAAACAATTTCATAAATCAATCAAAATTATATCAATTTCGCATAACTTTGTTCAAATTCAAGCAAATTTGTAAAATTAACTTTGATTTTAAATTTTTTAGGGAATCACAAACATCATGTTTGTTACAACGACATTAAACAAAACTTTAAAATTTCGCAAAAATTCTTCTGAACAAGGTAAAACATTAGTAATGATAATGTGTATATTAAAAAAACTCTCATGTAAGCTGCAAAATTTGTATTTTAAATATTTATTAAGAGACGAAAATTTTTTTTCTTAGGAGGCTATGTTTTGGTATTTAGGCATAGCTTTTAATTTTAAACAACTTTTTTTAATAACCTTTTGCTGAATTGTTTGAACTAAGGGTATTTTATTCTTGTGCAATTTTTATGTTTTTTGACCTGTCTGTATTTTGGTTGTGCAATTAATAAAAAAAAGTCCCATATGTTGCACACTTAAATGACCACACTGTAACTTATTGCGAGTTATGCAGTCGAATTCTAGATCAAAACGTAATGGGACAATATGGTGACATGGGCTTTAAATTTAATAAAATGTCTCGTATCTCTCTTATAGAAACTGGAAGAAAAAAGAACAATTTTTGTTGATTTAAAACTAACTACACACAACATAATATCAATTTTTCAAAAAGTTCCTCAGAAATTAAACAAATAACCACAAAAAAGTTTGTCTGCAGTATCTGTCAAATGTGCACGAGACCGTTTCGTTTGTAGAAACCATGTACCATGTGATCAAGTATTTATATTTTAAAAAAACATAAGTTTGGTTTAGCACCGCTTTTCTGAACACGCTGTATCCACAACTATCCACAGTAGTTGGATAAAGTGTGAACTAATATTGCTAGTAATACTTACGTAATAACGAACTTGTTGGTTAGTATGTAAATTGACCTAAACTAACCAATTCCCTTTGGTTAATTTAATTTTCGATAGTAAAATAATTCTTTGTAAAAAATAAAGTTTATTTAGGTACAACATTACATTGTAATTACTACTTAAAAGTATATAAAAAACATAAAAATACTATTTATTTTGTGTGACAAAATAAACCACCAAACAAACAAAAATATTATTATTTATTGGAGCAAGTTGCACTGTTGTGGCACTTGCTATTAACAGCACTCACTTGCCATAAACATAACCTCACTTTTCTAACAAATTAACCAAAGGGAATTGGTTAGTTTACATACTAACCAACGAGTTGGTTATTACGTATTACTACTTTATCCAACTACTGTGGATAGTTTGTAAACTAGCCAAAAACTCCGGTTAATTTGTGTAATTTTCTTGTGGTTTGTAGTTTAGCGACAAATCTTATATAGTTTGGAAACTAGCTGGATAGTATACAAACCAACCAATATTCGTGGCTATTTTAGTGAAAATATTATTTTCCATCAAATTAACCAGACATTTGGATAGTTTGTATACTATCCAGCTAGTCTATAAACTAGCCAAGTAAACACTTTAACCGTAACATATATAGTACCAATTGAAAGTGAAAAAATATCTGAAATAATATTCTAAAGAGGTATCCTCTCAGAAAGTAATTAAAAATTACAAATTTTTAATTACTTTCTTTTATTTCTGCGGGGATACAATATTATTTTTATTATACTTCTTTGAAAACACCTTATTTCATCTGTTTTAGCAATAATGAAAGATGGGGTTTTTCGGGCTAGCGCACGGAAACAGCGCATGGAAAAACTTTCCGTGCGCTGAATAAAAATACCGAATATATGGCTTTAAAATAGAAATATACAGGAAAGTAAACTAAATTTAAGAAACTCTATATGCTCTCTGATATTTAACATATAGGTACCAATTTTGTATTTTAATTCGTAAGCGTTTCAATATTACATACATTTCTGTAATATTTTTGACGTTTTATTCACCTTATCTGACAATAACTAATTTACAACAAAGCACCTTTGAAATAATTTGAGACTAACCATGGAAACGCATCATACATACCAAACACTATATTGTCTGCATTGTTTATTTTTTGTCAATTAAATTTATTATAATATGCCGATAAAATGTTTTAAGTTTCCGTTTTCAAAGAAGTATAATAAAAAATATCGTTCATTACATGTCCAGAAATAGATTTTTCAGACTCGTAATGAAATATACTATTCTGAGATTTTTCCCTTTCAATTGATCCAGGGAATTGAACTAGAGAATTAGTTCTAAAATGGCCGTACTAAGTGGATTTACATAATCTATTTCTGTCTCCAACAAAAAAATAGAGTTCCTAACGTTGCAGAAACTGCAGACAAATGACCTCTTGCTACTAATCTAGCTTCAGACATTCGAAAATCACAAAAAATAACCCATGTCACTCCCCCGACGGCCGGACTCCGACTGGCATCAACTCCCGCCCCGCGCGCGTCCCCATCTTCCCCCACTCCCCGTCCCGATGATGCCCGACCTAACCCGACAGAGTGATTTAGAGCACGGCCGACAGGGCGGCGCGCACAGTCGGCACCGTCTACAGGATGGTGGCGGGCACCGAGAGCCTGTCCTGGGGGCAGGCGTCATCATCGGCGACGGCGTCGGCGACGAGCCAGGTACTAACGCCACGATGACGTGACTTACAGACTCTCTGCATGAACGTACACGCGGGGATTCGGTGGGGTTAGGGACGTTTGTTTTGGTTGTGAAGTTCTCAGGGAAAAAACAGGTGCCGAGAAACAGCGGAGCTTTGAATATGTTTCGATCGACGAATACAGTTCCAGCTTTATGAGTTTCAGTAAAATATTGTATACCGTAAAACGGGGTTACTTTGCACCTGTCAGGGTAACTTTGCACCAATGTTGTAAATGTTGTTTATAGGCACTTATTTCCCCTAATGTGGATTTTTTCACTTTATAACAATTTCTACTAATAGATGGAGCCGAAATAAGTAATAGCAACAGGTTAGACTCCCCCTCCCGCCATTAGTTGTTGATCAGCTGTTACCGGTATCTTAACCTCAAAATTTCGTTGTTTTATAGTTCCCCAAAATTGTATTGCCAAGGAATTTCTAGCTGAAAAGAAGCTGTAAGAATACATTTAATTGCATGTACCCACTATTGTTTATACGTATAATAGAAAAAAAAACAAAGTTATTAGAATTTGGAATCGAAGAAAAAATAATTTTTTATTATTATAACGGTTTTCTAGAAAATTGGGGATACTTTGCACCACCTTCAGTGGTGTCTACCCACCACTTTCAGTGGTGTCTACTCTTCAAGCCCTTTCATTTAATTTAAGGAGGTTGAAAAGAAAATCTAACCCGCCATCTTGGAGCGGCGGCCATATTGAATTTAGTGTGATGTCACTAACTTCATAGTTTTCTACTCTTCAAGCCCTCTCATTTGATACCCATATTAAGGGGGTTGTTACCCTAATAAAAAATAGCAGCTTTAAATGCCTATTATTGGCCAAATGGAGTAATAAATATGCGGAAAAAAATCGTACGTATCTATTATGGTGCAAAGTAAATATTTACAGTCCGACAAACGAGAGAAGTCCAATGAAAAACTCAGTCTAACCGCCCATGCCCACATTAATAACATACGGATGACGCTTAGACTGAGTTTTTCATTGGACTTCTTTCGTTTGTCAGACTGTACGTCGGGTTTCTTTGCATTAGTGTCAGTTTGTAGGGTATACTTTGCACCATAATTAAAATGAGTGCCACCTTTTACTGACGCGTTAAACCTAGTTCTAAAAGTAGGTACACTTGTTTTATAACCTATACAGTTGTCTTCCACAAAAAATACCGATACTGGATTTAAAATATTTTAAATTTTGCATTTTGCATTTTGCAATTAGGGAAAAAAAGTGGTGCAAAGTACCCCCTTTTATGGTATTCTTCAAAGTCATTGCCTATACAGTGAATATAATGAAAATTGCATTTTTGATAAGCGCCACTCTAGCATAAGTCTAAACTGTAAAAAAAACACAATGAATTTGGACGAATTATGTGTTAAATTCCTATTCTGGTAAAATCAATGGAAAAGTTCAGAGTTTAAAGTGTTAACAACATATAGTACTCATTCTGGGTTATAACTTTTTGGAATAGTCATATTGCATGGCCTATTGCTATCAAAAGAAGACACCCAAAAAGGACAAAATCATATTAGGCATTTTTTTAAGAATAAAATGGATAATGCCATCGAATTGGCCATATAGTTCAAAACCCTTTATACCAAGTTTCAATACTCTAACTTATACAGGGTGTTTACCAACTATAAAGCTAGAAAAATTGGGTTTCCTGGAGTTTACGGTTAAGCCTTTCCCAAGGTATTATTTTACATAGTATAAAGCCAGCCTAGCTCATACAGGGTGTTTAATAAAAAAATAAAAATTGATGATACAATAATAATTATTGTAGTCATCATCCTTAATTAATTCTGCTTTATTCAACAAGTTAAAGCATAACCAGCAATCAAATTAGGAGTGTCATAAATCCAATGAAAACAAAAACGGTATCGTCTACATATTCGACAGTTACCTAGATAGGTACTTAGGTAACGCTAATGTAAAACCCCGATTTTTCGTAAAATTTTCGTAAGTAATATCATAAGGGCATCTAATTTTTCCGAAAAAAATCGAAAAATCCGAGTCAAAGAAAAACATTACTTATCATTGTGTTTTTTGGATTTTTTTCACAGGATAAATTAGATGTCCGAATGGTATTTGACAAGACTATTTCATGAGTAACAGATTATTCTGCATACACATAGCTTACAAAACATACTATCTATTATACAACAGCTATCAAGTTTTGCCGCGGGAAAGCTCGAAGAAACTGCTGATAGGTGCTGTCATACAGTTTTCCATCTAGAAACCATTTGTAATTCAAAATTGCGCGTTTGTGATTGGTGGAAATAAAGATGAGGGAAATAGTCGTAAGTATGTAATATCACTAGTGCCGGAAATTTTATCGATAATTTTTTTGAAAGCGCTGTTTTGCCTAGAAAGATCACGAGTATAAATTGGGCTTTTATTTTCAGAGATAAAATCCCGAGAGCGAAGCACAATTTGTACGAGTGGTTTTGCTAATGGGAAAAATAGGGCTTGAGAATAAAATTATCTAGAAAAATTTACGGCACGAGTGCTATTTGTCGAGATTATTTCACGAATACGATTTAATAATTTCTGTATTGATTTTTTCTATGTTTACATTTCCAAAACGACTCATTTTGCACGAGTTTATTGACAGCTTCGACTGTAGCGTTCGAGTAAACAAACATGACGCTTGGATATCCAAGGCAAATGCGATTATACCTACACCCTGTCGGCGTTGGTTTATTTTCTGAATGTGTCATAAATTTAAACGGAGGCGGAGGTCTAAATAACAAGAATTTTGCAATGTAAAAGTTATACCTATAAATTCATTGATATAATGCTTAATAATACTGCAACATAATTTATAAGCTGCATAATTTAGAACAGTGTAAAAACACACAAACTTTAAGAAGTAGGTACGTGTTTTTATCCAACAGATTCGCGGTTGCTAAGCAACGAAGTGATAATTTGCACAAGTGCAATTACAGGTAATTGTACTAGTGCAAATTATCGCTAGCAGAGGCATATCATTCGTTGGATTTTTATGGAAGGAGCTACCTTATTGGATGCAAGCAGTATGAGGGAAATAATCGAAAAAAGATCACCAAAATATGCTTGGTAATTTATACAGGGTAGTTCAATTTTTTCGAAATTTTGCCCCATTTGGCCTCAACTTAGAGTATTTAAATCTTGTACCAAGGGTTTAAAACTATGGCCAATTCGACGGCACTATCCATTATATTCTTAAAAAAATGCCCAATATTGTTTTCTGTTTTTTTTACTGTCTTCTTTTAATAACAATTGTGCTAGGCCATGGAATAGGACTAAGAGTATTTAAAAAAATTATAACTCTAAATGTTGAGCTACACCAGACGAGCACTATAATAGAATTAAAATTTTTTTTTAGAAATCGGCCATGTTGAAACACACTGTATAGGTACAACTAGCAAATATATTTTTTAAATATAGATTTTGTGTGTGGACTACAAAATTATTGAATTTACCAAGAAATGTCGCAACAAAATTATAATATTAACATAATTTGGAACGGTTTACTATTTCACAACCAAAATGAACCTTTATAGTGTTTCGATTCAATCACGTAGGTATCTAACGTTAAGAATATATCATAGTAAATTACGTTTACGTGAAAGAGAACAAAATAACAATAAATAATTACCTATTGCTGCTAGACGATTAAAAATATATATATATGCTGCCAATATTACCAAGAAGAAAACTAGATAGTACCTACCTACTTTTCTTTGGATTTGCTGAAATTGAAATATATTTTGATACAACCATTGCGTTTTTTTATTCTATACTATCATCTAAATATCAAATCATTTATAAAATCCACGAGTATCAGTTATACTTAGATGCTAATATCATATACATATCTTCATACATATAGAAAGACCATGTCAAGCATTTCAATTAAATTATAATGAGCAATTTTCTTATTTTAGTTTTCTTAAAGTAGGTAACTATGGTTTAATGTATATCCAGAGACAGAAACCTAACTCATTCAAAGTGACGTGAATAATTATCATCTAAAAAACCTCTTGGTTATTGGCAATAGTCTCACTTTATTTGGTCGATATTTCCATTTTTATAAAACGTTATAAAACCATTCAGGAAATGCCCTAAATCGTATCGACAGCTTACATTATGAGTAACTGGCCATCCTTGGGGTATTTCTGAAGTTATGTAACCATACATTCACATTAATATAGCAGCTGGGTATTTCCACATCTCTGTCCACTTTTGGAGAAGAAATTCACCCACTCACGTCGAAAAATTTCGCAAAAGCAGACTTAAATATTATTAATTTTATATATTAGATAAAGATACGTAGTAGAATAATTATTTAGAACTAACAAAACTACATAAAATATCTTCTATTCATGAATAACATAATAATTGCATGATATTAACTTTTGAAAGTATTGTAGCTATTAAAACAACTAACCCGACACATTATGAATATAATATAGAGCTTGAGTGTTTCAGTATGTTATCAATAAAATCAAAACTGATTAATACCTCAAGCACTATTTACCATGTGGAATTTTTATAACGAACTATTTGTAATATTTTTAACAGTTATTAAACCGTCATTTGGACACTTTCACTTGACATCAATTTATGATTATTTTCTAGCCTCTAATCTAGTTAGCTTAATCACCTCGTTACATAACATTGTTTACATCCTTTTGTATACATAACAGACATGACAGACTTATGACAGAAACTAAAAAACTTGGCTGAAGAAGAAATACTACTCCATCTACTTTTCTTATTGTATTTTAACTTTTTTGTCAAAGAATTTTATATGGCCTACCCACGTTTTTAATATTTTTGTTTAGTAATTACTAGCCTTAATTAGATAATTGAAAAGGTGAAAGGTATTATTAGTACTGACTGCTTTTTGTACAAAAGCGTATTGTAACGAGTTGTTTTGTAATTTGCTTGAGCATATATATTTTGTCTGTTGAATAGTTAATTGTTGCATTCGACATGATATTGTTTCGTATCTTTGCATGGCACCCAGTTGAGTAATTAGTTCGATTGGTAATTTTAGGGAACGCCTCCTGTCGTTGTTTATTTACTACCGCAAATATTTACAGAGCATAATTCAAAAACAGACTCCCATTCATGTTTTATTGACCAGAACCAGCAGAATATAGGCAACCCACATACCTACAGTATGTTGTCAGTGTTCATTGTATCATATTATACATCAGATTATATGATAATGAAACTATTACCTTCACAAATTGTTCATAATATGTTACATTGTGTGCCTACTTGAACCCGCCCTGTAACAATTTGCATTCTGTATTGTATGACATGAGGAGTTGCAAATTTTTTTGTATACTCGGAGGTTTAGTTTTCACAACTTGACCTCTGAACGACACTCCCAGGTGTTTTCTATGAACGTTCTAATGGTCTTCCCGCATTTCTAGCTGGTGGCAGGATCCGGAGCCACAGAGGAGTCCGACGAGAAAGGAGCCCCAGGCGGCGCCGTCGAAATTGACGTTCAAAAAAGCGCCGACGGATACCATGAAGGGATCCCCGGACCCATCACCCGTCTGTTCGTGATTGCCAACAGGGGTATCGCCAATCTAGTGCAAGACCTCATCCTGGTAAGTCGAGAACAGTTCACGACTCGCCTTGGAGTAGTGAAATAACTGTGTTTAGGACTTCTTTAATTACATTTCCCCACAAGAGGTCGTTTGGTCATTTTCTGCATAGAAGTATCCTTGTGTTGGCATTGTGTGGTATACCTACCCAAGTAAAAGTGTGCATTCTCCTTGGTTTGTAAATTATTTTGTATGGGTAGTTATTGCCAACAAATTAAAGCAGAACATTCTCTATACAGAATAAATGTAGGTATTAATAAATTTGTAGTTGAGTGGGGAAGGATATCAGGAGAATAGTAGGTGCTTAACTGCAAGCAAAATCAATGGACCTGTCTTTGGAAACACATGCATCAATAATTATAAAACCGCTTCACCATAAATTAAAGCACTAGCGTCAAGTAAAATTCTTCAAAGAATAAATATTAGGGTTCATGCATTATTTTAAATTGTGAAATTAATCAACTAATCTCTGGTTTTTTATGCCAAGGATCGAATAAACTGAAACCACATTTTGTTCGGTTGCGCATGACAGTTGCGCAATTTCGCCGATTTGTTTTTGTTTTTAAGGTTAATATCGAAAGTCAGAGTGCTTTAGACCTAACACAAATATATAAATATTAATGGACTAATTAACCAACAAGGATTGGGTGATAATAATGGCTACTGTATAAATTTTGAAACTGTTTTTCCGCGCTCGAAAAGATTCCAATATAAATATACCTATCCAATGTACCTACAATTTGCTCGGGTGTTTTACTTACAACATGAATAATGAAGTGAAAAAAATTTGGCCAAATATTAGATATACCTACATAATATATTAATTAAGTGCCACATTCTTTTTTTGTCTAGAGTTTTGTATAATGACTTATTTTTCTTTTTGTTACAGCGTTTGGCGCAAACCAGTGAGAAATTAGTCAACTTCAAGGCCCGTCTGGTGACATCGCTTATCTAAGAAGTAAAAAAACACCAGAAACCATAAGAAAAGTGGAAATTTACGCCATTTCATAATACTAGATGAAGAAGGAAAATCGAGCGCTAGGGTCTAGCTTGTTAATATTTATGAAATTGTTATTTTAATATTATTTAAATTTTTTTGTACATAGTTGATGTTAATCTTGTGCTGTCCCCTTTAGATTTTCTTGCCACCTACCGGTTTCTTAGCTCTTTCTTTTTTTATATAATTGTAGGATAGAGAAATTTCCCAGTGTTCTAGAAATTCGAGAGAATATGTACATAACCTGAACAATTGCTCATTTACCAAATTTAACGAATCCTTGTGTATATATTTTTTTGTATGTTTCTACTTGAAAAAGAGTCATCTTGAATTTTTTGTATACTGGCCCAAAGGGCCATGTAAATAAGCATTGCGAGGCCACTTCGTGCCACTTACTATGTCATTTTTTGTAAGTTGTACACTAGATTATTTTTTTAAGTTGATAAAAAAAATTAAATCGAGCAATGTTTTTCATTACCTCCCATTTCCTAAAAACCTTCGACATTCTTCTTTGAATGTACTTTATACTATATGCATAAGAAACCAATGAATATAAAGGTTTGTCTTATTAGAAATTAAATTAAAAAACTGCAAGACTTCTTGGTGCTATACACAGCTCTACAATTATTCACAGAATGCAGTTACAAAAAATTCATACAACATAAAATAAAGAGAACTATGGACAATGTAGATAATAAATCAAAGGCAAACCTTACGTAACAATAAATAAGAAAAGACAGTAATTTGATTATCTGTTTGTATAACAACTGATAAAATACTTGAAGGTATTTTCAATGGGGGAGTTGAATGGAATTTCTGCATTCCGACTTCAGTTCTATTATTGGAATAGAAATAATAAAACTAGGGCGGTTATGTAGACGCCAGACAGTGGCAAGGAGTGTCCAAAACCGAAAGGAGAAAGGAATATATGGAATTTTTAACATTGATGTAATTTTGCTTTAGGCGCTAACATCAAAGTCATCGAAACTATTAGTAAATACATACCATATTTCTAATATGTGGGTCTATTAGCCAAAAATTATAATGACGTAATTTTTGCATCTATGTTTCAATAGATTTAATCATAAGTGGTAGGTACTTCGGAAAATAATATCAATATCAGGTTCAAGTTTCAAGAGAATTAAATCGACATTTAAATAATAATTAATTGAAATTTTATACTGGGTAATACACCTATACCTACATACGTGCCTACCTCTGTAATCTCGTACTATAAATTACATCGTAATTTTAAAAATTCCTACACTAAGTAAGCTTGTTCACAATACATATCAATAGTAATAAAGCAAGGTGTTTTAAAATCTATATTAGGTATTATGTGGGTAGTAAAACTAGGCATTTATCTATTTTTTAATAGCCAATCAAATGTTCTCATTTTAATACCTTAAACACCAAGAAAAAATTCTGTAAATTATTTTTTTTTTGAGATTACCCTGAAATTACACTGCTTACTTTTTAACATTTTGTGTAACTAAAATTGGTAATTCGTGCATTTTCTCTTTTCGACATTCGGTTAATTTAAATGAATTTGAATTTGCATATGACAAATGACAAATATCTACTCGGGACTCTCATGGCTCACTTTGAATTTTATTTTTTGCAAAATTTTGCCTTAATTAGATGTTATTATTATCCAGGAATTAGTATTATCTAGTGGTTGCTATCAATTATTATAAGTGAAAGAAACCAGGACACGTTGACTATAATAAGAAAAAATAGATTACCTACCCCTTGATTCAATCTTCAGTCCCATAATATATCTTTTGGTTTCCTTCGTGATCGATTATTGAAATCTCCAAACATTGGCTGGGCAGCCAGGTATTGCCTCAGTAGTAAGTGCAGTTGCCTATACCACAGCACAATATTCATCAGTTGAAATTTGCAAGGGTAGGGACCTGTACATGTTATAATAAGGCAATACGTTTAAATTTTTGTATCTAGATATACGGTATGTCCACAGAAAAGTTGTTGAATAGGAAAAACTTTCCGATTTTTCATTTTATCGAAAAAAGTTATTCTTGATAAAAAGTTTTGTTGGTTCTTAAAGTAAGATTGGGATAGAGAAATTTAACATTTCTTGTACGGGATGTTCAAAAAATTGAAAAAACCTTAAGTGGTACAAGAGTAAAGTGCACTTATTTGTGAAGATGTGAAAATAAGTTGTTCAAAAGTAAAAGGCAGTCTCTAATACCAATTTTCGAAACAATCGGCCTACTTTTATTTATTAATTCATTCGCCTTGCCCATAACACTGTACTAAGTAATTTTTTTGCTGTAAAGTAAGCATTTTAACCTGACTAATAAATTTTAACAGCGAATTGTCAAATCAACTTGTCACTATCAGCGCCTACTAGAACAAGATTGAATTGTTAATTTGGAATAACTTAATTTGTATAAAATAAATTTAATGACTACAAATAAATAAAAGAAGGCCGATTGTTTCGAAAATTGGTATTAGAAACTGCCTTTTACTTTTAAGCAACTTTTCCTAGTAACTTATTTTCACACATCTTCACATATAAATGCACTTTACTCTTGTCCCACTTAAAGTTTTCTCAATTTTTTCAACAGCCCGTACAAGAAATGTTAAATTTCTCTATCCCAATCTTACTTTAAGAACCAGCAAAACTTTTTATCAAGAATAACTTTTTTCGATAAAATGAAAAATGGGAAAGTTTTTCCTATTCAACAACTTTTCTGTGGAGATACTGTATATCCCTTTAGCCTTTGTATTATTAAAACAGAGGGCAGCTCAACAATAAACAATATATATTTTTGCATTGTCTTGAATTAATTTTCGATGCACAAATTATGAGGTTTTTTCATTGTTTTAAAACAGTGCGCAAAATATGTTATTTGTGACGCTTGACACAAAGAACAAGTAGTGTCATAAAGTACATACATAAAGTACATAAAGTACTGTTAGCCAGCTGAGAGGGCAAAATTTGGAACGACTTCACCTTGTTTTTTATATACTTAAAGCAGTTGTTGTTTGTTGTATTTGTTGTTATATTTCTGTAATTTTGTAAGGTATCCTAAATGACTTTTTTGTGTCATTTTTGGATATCTTGAATAATAAAGCTATATACTTTATTGGTTGTGTTTCTTTACAATTTCGCTTATAAAGGACACTAAACATCTATTTTTTGTATATCTTAGATATACAACAAGCAGGACACAATTCTCAAAAATGCCATTACAAAATTCAAAATTGTTTTGTTCGTTATGTATACAGGAACAACACTGTATATTAACCTTCTAATTTAATATGTAGTCTAGTACTGGCATACGGGGTATTTGAGAAAAAGGTAGTATGAACAGGATAATAATTGTTCCTATTATTACTTTTGAGTAGGTATATCTAAATAAATTTCTCGTATACCTAATGAAAAAAAAATCAATTTATTCTTTAAGGTCTAGACTTTCTTCCGCATCTTGCTTCTGCCTAGAGGCACCTTCACGTTTCTAAAGCTATTAATAAATCGATGCTTCCCAATAACCTTACATCACCATATAGGTAAACAGCTCCCAATAAACTAATAGCCCGAAAAGCCCGTCAAACGCAAACATTATGTAAGAAAGTGAGCAAATGGAAGCTCGACCTTGGGTAAATTGACAGAGAACTTTTTTCTTGTCGACCGAGCATTTTCAGTACCACTCGGGTACCGCGAACTGGCCAAGTCGTGGTCCGGTGCTCTTTACATTTTGGCGCCAAATTTGAATTGGGGCTTCGAGTTTTCAAAAAGTAAGTGACGTATAAATGGTATGTTTGTTGGAAACGTTGGTTTTTAAGAATGCGCAATTTAGGTACGTAATTGGAGTGCAAGTGTGACAAATACCTACCGGTTTTAAGAAAATTTTAGGTAGATGGTAGATACCTAGTAGCAATTTACTTGTAGCTACTTATGGTATGGTGGTTTATTAAGTAGAACAAATAATGGTTAGTTATGTCAAGCAGTTTAATTAATAATTTATTGTGAAAGGAAATTATAAAGACCTTGTTCAGAAGGAATGGGCAATTCTAGGATAAACAGAATGTAAGTGGGTGATTTAATTTATATTAATAGCGCTTTACAACATTTTGCAGTCAATTGTTCAAAAGTAGATTTATTCAGTTAATTCAGTTAGAATCATTTGTAGCAATTTTTTTTATACATGGTGTCCCAAAATATGTGGGCAATCTCACGGATTTATACAGGGGACGTCAATAACTTTTAAAATATACTCTTGGACAAAATTAACGCACCAACATACAAAATTTCAAATTATATTTTAAATTATTTTGTGTACATAAATAGTAGACTTTGGACATTTACTACTCTGAAACTATTTAAATAATGCAATTTGTTGCTTTTCATTTAATTTCAATTAATTTATTTTTCCATTAATTTATTTTACAAAAATGCAATTTTTATGGGGATTTATTATGTTTACTTTGTGTAATTTCATTATTTTTTTAATACGATAAACAATGCACAAGAGTCTATAAAAAGGGCACATGAAAACAATTTTGGCTTAATTGGTTTTCCAGGGACGGACTAGCTGTAGCACAATAATGCCAATTTTTTACACCCTATACGATAAAGGCACAAAAATACTATTTTTAGATAGCTTGAACCTTAAACTAAAAAAAACGACACTCTTGGTTGATATCGATAAATTGAACTGTTTTCCATAAAAAAACTATATTTGTTTTTTTTTTAGTCTTATTTAATCCGCAGTCGACACTAGATAAAACTTATTAGAAAGGATTCAATTTCATTATCGCGAAATAAGGACCAATGTTGAAGCATTGTGGAGGATCCAACAATCTTCAATTCGTAGAGCCAGGGAATCCATAGGATTAGAAGGAGCTCATATTGACCCGACATACAAAATTATGTAATAAAAATCGTATTAAACAAAAATAGATTTTTCTCGTAAACAGTTCATTTTATCGACATTTAACCAAGAACGTCTTTTTTTTTAACTTTCAAGCCATCTAAAAATATTATTTTTGTGCCTTTATCGTAAAGGGTGTAAAAAATTGACATTATTGTGCTACAGCTGGTCCGTCCCTGGAAAACCAAATAAGCAAAAGTGTTTTCATGGGCCCTTTTTAAGGACTCTTATCTGTTGTTCATCGTATTAAAAAATAATGAAATACAGAAAGTATTTTAAACGTTATTTAAAAAAAAATACTTTTTCTAAGGCATCTTTTATAGGACCTTATTGTATCTCCGTAGGTGGGCCTTCTGCGAAAATTTTTTAAAGTAACTTGTCATGTTATATTGACGTCCCCTGTATAAATCCGGAAGATTATCCGCATATTCTGGGACACCCGTATAAATATTTTTTCTTGGAATCGGCATTAAAGTGTCCCAAAATCGTCATTAAAAGCACAGAAATCGTACAATAATGGGCTACATTATTGTACGATTTTTTCAATAAGTAGGCCTTGGCGAGATGTAAACATCAAACGTCAGACGCGGAGAAATCGCCCGTCAAAACCCGGCCGATAAAGGCCCATTTAACTTTTCGTACACATTGCGAAATTGTTTCCTATAGAAGCGCAACCCTTCAGTATACATATTTTAGTAAATTTGAATATCAATAGATTTGTTGTGTAGGCTGCACAAGAAGCAGCAGTTTGGTTTTTCTGTACGAAGATGCCGTGTCTTGTCTTACTTGACCTAGGTAGAGCGATCGTCAAAGTCAAGCAACGCCGCGCGTAGTCGGTTCATGGACGGGTGATCTCTTATTATTATTTTCTTGCCTAATAAAACATTTTTTTTTTCGATTTGAAAAAAATATATAATATGTACCTCGGCACTGAAGTTCTTTTTATGACTCATGTGGTTTATTTGCCTCGGCCAGAGGCCTCGGCAACTAAATTCCACAAGAGTCATAAAAAGTTGAACTTCAGTGCCTTGGTACATAAATAACTATTTCAGGATTTACCTATATTTACGTTTTTTTCCTTTACAAGATCACCTCCAATTATTGATATGATGCAACCGACTGATATTTTCGTGTCATTTCAAAATTTTATTTTAATTAAAATAGTTTCCAAACAAAATTCGTTCCCCAAATTTTGAAACCCATTTTATGAGTTCGTTAAATTAATAGTTACGATACGTCGTGTTTCAACACTGTTTAAAATTGTTCCGTAGAAATCATTTGGCAAATTGAGATGTTAGTATGGCCACAAAGGCCATCAAGATCATAACACAAACAATGCCGTTGTTTATATTGTTGTTTTCAGACACTTACACTAATTGTTTACCTATATAGTTTTATATTGTTTGGGCTTTGAAAAGGAACAAATTATCGTAATCGTGTTATTACAAACAATAAATTGTGAAAGAGAGTATTAATTATTGTCGAATAGAATTCGAAAAATTGAACATACAGTGTGTTCTTGTTAAGGACATTAAAAGAACAACTTTTCCATACAGAATTTTGAGAAATAATGTAATTTTTTTCAGGACGATATTTGATATCATTTTTTAATCAAAAACAATTGGCTACAAATAGTTTTTTTTTAACTTTTGTTGTAAACAGGAAGTGTATGAAATAAATAGTTCGTGATGTCTTCACGACCAGTTTATGGATTCCTACCTTTTTCCGAAATTTCTTGCGTAACTCACCGATCCAGTTTAGTATGCCGATTCCTTCCTCAAAAGCAGGTGAGAGCGAAGTATTACGTACGTATTTCATAGTATTCCCCACCGATATCCGATCGAGCCTTCAGGAGAAAGACGCCACATCGAAAATTGCGCGGAATGGAAAGAGAAAGCCACAGTGCGTATCAGTTTCGACTGTTATGCAGTTTTCGGTGTAAGAATCCCGATAGCAGATAGTATTTTAGTAGTTGGTGTTAGATATGTGGTGAATCAATGATTGTTGAAGTGATATGTGAAGAACTACCATTTATTAGTTTGTTTGTTTGTTGTTTTTTGCGTAACAGTCAATTGCGTGTATTTACACACAGTCTTTCCTCAATTGCATGGTCATGCAGATAATAGAAGTATCAATGTGGTCAAGGATGTTAAAAAAATAAGTGGAAAATGTTTTTTCTTGACAAGGTTTATTTTATTAATGTAGGCAATGTGCAAACGGTAGTGTCGAAGAAATATTTGAAAATATCTGCCGAGAAAGATTGATGTTAAAATTTTATTCGTCGCTTTTTAGAGGATATAATAATTGCCAGGTGAGTTCTTGTCAGATTATATTCAAAGTTCTTAATGTGAATGAAACGTAAATAGATAAAAAAAGGTACTTAATATAGATTACCTAAGTATACAGAATTAAGTATTCGATTTTGAATGAAAAAAACAGTACAATATCGCCATAGTTTGTGTGACTCTCCATTTTTCTTCTAGAAACCCACATTCTGATACTTAATTTTTGGAAATTTACATTTTCCATGTCCTTCTATGAGTAAAATAAAACCCCCAAAAATGAAGAAAATACATTAGACATGCAGGTACCTATCTCAAAACTGCAAATATCGATTTTCAATACCATAGGGTATCCACAGGATAGATACAAAAATGGAAAAATCCTATTTTCTCTAGTGTTCTTTATGAACCAGTAGGGAGAACTTTAAAAATATTTTTTTGTTCGTAGATTATACATACTGTATATATGTTTTTATTTGGGGGGCCTTATTATAAGAAAGAATAGGAGTGCTATTGTTGAAAAATATTTATTTTATTAATTATTTATATTTTAGATACTAATACTAGGAGTTTGTCAAATTTAACTCTGAATAACTTTGTATCAGGGTATAACAGAAATTATGATAAATATACATCTACAGGGTGTAAATTAAGTACATTAAATTATCCTCAAATAATACGACCCTGTAGCAATTAATAGTTTAGGGAAGAGATGACGATCTGGTTCTCAATAATTAAATACAACATTTTAGAGGTTTCAATATAACACAATTAATTTTAACTAAAAGTGGGAAAAGACGATTTTTATATCGGAAACGAAGAGTTCTAGGTCACATGTTTTAAGTTACATCCTGTATAATAATTATTGTTACACCTTGTACGTAACTCAACTTGCATATGAATGAAATCATACGATTTGGAAGCCCAGACATTCGGCGTTTTCCAACAAAATAACCCAGAACGATTACGTAAAAGCGTAAACGTTCATATCGTTGTCCGGTTTAGTTGATTCCTTCGACAAAACTTTCGAACATTCAGCCAAACCTACACAGAATTGTTAAATAACGCCTTATGTAAAAATCCGCGTCGAAATATCTAGCCAATTTAAATTCAGGACCTAATTTCACCGTCATTTTCGGCAATGCGTTTTATTCAGTTACAACGACAACTATTTTTTGCCCTGGGCTTCTAGCTTTTTCCTTAGGGACTCTGGCATGGCCCCGGACGGTGGTCTCGGCATCCTCATGTACACCTTGAATCCGTCGTACACGAACCACTGCAATCCTGTTAGGGTTCCAATCATGATAATCCTCGGAAGAAGTCCCTTCCATAACCCCATCATGCCCAGTTTTCTCACAACGTCCATGGCTGTTGAACCTTTCTCTTTGTTCATCTTGCTCACCACCGTGTCTGCTGGGTGCGATACTATCGCGCAAAAAACACCTATGAATATGGAAAATTAGTTGTCACCGATAAATAACTATATAAGTAAATAATGTTACCTACCTGCTATATATCCCGCAGCAAAAGTTACCACTAACTGTTCTGCTTTTGAACATTTTTCTCTGGGTTTTGGCACAACGTATTTGTACAATGCTTCCAAAGTTCTTTCAAAGCAAGCAAACTTCGCCATTGTATAAGGTATCTGCCTCATCCACAAGGGCACCAAGGACTTATAAAACGCCGTTATACCTTCTTCTGCGTACATTTTTGGCACAGCTTCCCTAAGATTGTTGGCAAAACCATGAGTGGTTTGAACCTTCACTTTCACAGCTTCCATTGGTGACAGCATTATGTCTGCAAAGAATTCGGCGGAGGCAGACGCAGCTAGATACAAGGTAGTGCGGAAAAGGTACGCGTTTTCTTCCCCTATGAAATTTCCATAGACAACCTACAAGAGTTAAATGGGAGGAAACAATATGTGAATGAAGGGAATAAGTTCTTACTTTGAAGACTTCGTAGAGTCCGAATTTGCCCATTCCTTGCGCCGAGTAACCGAACAATGTTGGCACCCAGCCCTTGACCAAACCTTTCATCCCATCTTCGCGGACGGTAACCTTGAAGCCGTGCGAGATGTTCTTGTATTTTTCCGGATCAACTTGGATCCTACATTTGACGACGTCCAAAGGTGTTACGGCGGTATGGGTTGATCCGCAAGAAATGATTCCTGCAAGCAAACACTGTAGCGTCTTACGAAGAGTATTTGAAGATGGATACCTCCGAGGGCGCATAGCAAAAAGTATTTTCTTGAACCGAATTCGCAGCTGTAACCGCCCGACGGTGGAGGGCCGGCAGGTCCTGCTGCCGCGGCAGCGATCTGCCTGCCAGAAACTAAAGTGCAGACGAGATCGCGTTCTGTTTTAATTTTTGGTTTGGATGTTGGGAAATCATCACTTTTGATATCTTCGCGGCACAACACAACGTTCAGGAAGGTCCTTATCATTTTCGCGTAATAACAACTTCATATCGTTGACATCCATCAGAATTTTGACAGGTGCCTTTGGGGCTTGAAATATTTGCCTGTCAGGATAAGGTTGGCACTTGGCTACATGTTTAACCCACTTCAAAAAATGAGGAGGTTATCAATTCGGTTGTATATGTTTTTTATGTTTGTTACCTCAGAATTCCGTCATATTTTATAAACCGATTTGGACATTTTTTTTATTTGAAAGGGTATACCTACAGAATGGTCCCATTTAAATTTGAAGAAAAAATCCCACCCCTAAGGGTGGAAAAATAGGGGATGAAATTTCATATTGGACTGATTTCGATGATTCTCTTTTTATTAGAAAGGGATTACTTTAGGAGTGGCCCCATTTAAATTTGAAGAAAAAATTCCATAAGGGTGGAAAATAGGGGATGAAATTTCATATTGAACCGATTTCGATGATTCTTTCTTTATTGGAAAGGGGGTACCTTAGGTGTGGTCCCATTTAAATTTAAAGAAAAAATTTCACCCCTAAGGGTTGATAAATAGGGGATGAAAGTTCATATTGGACCCATTTGGATGATTCTTATTTTATTAGAAAGGCGTTACCTTAGGGGTGGTCACATTTAAATTTGACGAGAAATTAAATTTGAAGAGAAAAATTTCAATCCTAAGGTTGGACAAATAGGGGATGGAATGTAATATTGGACCGATTTCGATAATTCTTAATAATTCACTAAAAAATAAGAAATAAAAAAATTTAACAAAAAAAATTAAAACCGACTTCAAAAATTTGCCCGTATGCACATTTCAACTAAAATTTTAGAAATATTTTTCTCTTTCTAAATTGAGTTATCTTTGGAGTCGGTGACAGTAAGTTATGATGTATGTAAGATATGATGTAGGTATTTACATCTAAATAGATTCAAATTTCTTGCCTTGACTGTCACCAAATCCAAAGATAACTCAATTTAGAAAGAGAAAAATATTTCTAAAATTTTAGTTGAAATGTGCATACGGGCAAATTTGTGAAGCCGGTTTTAATTTTTTTGTTAAAAAAAATTTTGTCCAAGGCTTTGACAATGTTTACTTTGCTCTAGGACATCATGCATTCGACTTTTGTTGTACAATGTGATCGCGTATATTTTTACTCCCCCCTTATTTTCTATATTTTTGAGGTTAGGAAAAACGTTTTTAATAAAAGTTGTAGAAGCCAAAGCAAGCTTTTTTCACCGTTTATTTAGTTTTATTCAGGGTGTTCAGAAAAGCTGTGCCAAACTAAACTTACGTTTTTTTTTATAAATGGAACATCCTGTATAGTACTTTTAAATATTTGAATTCTGCTCATTGTCATTGTATACATGTAATACGTTTGTTTCAAGCGTTTGGAAAATATTCCTATCTGCTAAATTATATTCTATACATCACTTAACAAATATGTAGCAAAAATAATTAAGTAATAACTAGCGGCAAACGTGTACTTAAGAAGAGAAAGTTTATTGGTTATTTCCCTGAAGAACTACGATGTACAACCTGTAACAAAATTTGTCACTCTTGCAGGACATGCATAACCGATTCATATTGAGGAACAGTCTCCTGCTGCTGTCAGCCATCTGCCTAGCTCTTGCCATTCAACATTCAGCAGGGAGAAACAGAAATGTTGTGGGAGAGGTAATTACTACACTGCTTTGCTCTCCAGAAAGTTTTCTCGCGTATTATTTTAGGAAGAACCGAAGGAAAAATATAATAACGAAGAATTTTTAAGAATCAAGAGGGCGACCAGACGACCAGGATTCTTTAAAACATTGTTTTCGGTCATTTTTGAGGTAAAACCCAAAACCAAAATTGAAGGATGCTGATTTCGATACTGTTTCAGCAATTTCAAGATACAAGGAACACGTACAGGAATGTAACCAGATTGGTCAACAACAATTTCTTACCAGAAAACACTCCTGTAAAATATAATAGATATTAGATTTTTAAAGAAGAAAAAATTAAAAAATCTCAATTTCAGGTAACCGAAGCTACTACGGAAAGGAATGATCCGAATGTATCAACTACGATGGTACCGTTCAAAATTACAAGATCGGAACTTTTAAGGATATTGAGGAGAAATTTAAGGGGTTTGAATAGGCTTTATAACATTGAATTACAAGATTCGCTAAAGGTAAGTGAATGCATTTTTTGACTGGTACAGGCAAGCAGACACTACAAGCCAATGACGTCAGAACCTATAGACAGGTTTGTTTTGATAAACGCTTGACGCCCAGAACTAATCACAATCTAAGCGCCCCATTAAATTATTTCTAAAATGTCGCGAGATTGTCAGAAATTGCCCCTTTTTGTCGAGCCGTAGCGAACTTGTTTCGACTCTGGGTTCGGAGGCTGGTGTCGTTAGACCATGCCCCGAGTCTTCAGGTGAGGTTCCGATGCTTCCGGCGCCCCCAAACAAGAAAAAACATGCGATATCTAAGTGTGATTCTGGAGGAACTATAACCGGGAATCACCGGGTGTATAGTTGGTTGATGGTTGACTTTCTGTCTTTGTTTGTGGCATGTTTTTAGAGTAGTATGGATATATTTAATCTTGGAGTCAAAATAAAGGGCATTTAACAATGGGGCACCACGTCTATAGGTTTTGACGTCATTGCTACAAGCAAATTGTGTCAATTACAGACTAAACACTAATCTGTTATACTATAAAGTGTGTCCCCTGAATTTTTCCATTTTCGTTTTTGTTAAATATCCTAGAAACCGATGGTTATGCAGAATCGGGGCTTTGACATTATTAAGGCACTTTTTAACGGTAAGGTCAGTTTTAAAAAAGTTTTTCTTTTTCGGTATGACACACAACTTTTGATTTTATTATATTATATATATTTGTAAAAATTTTAAATCTACATGAAATTCTCTTTTCGCAATGATGTGTCACACTAATGATTTGTATTAGTTGTAACCTTAGGCAAAGAAAGAGAGAGGACGCCTAACAGATCTCGCATCCGTGTTACCAACTGCCACATCGCACGACAGGCCAGTGGCGTAGCATGAAACACGTTCTCAGCCAATATGACAAAAATGTTAAAACTGAAAAGGGAGTTAATTTTGACCTATGTACATGTAATTTGAAATATTGGTATTTATTTGCGGATAATTTCCCAAATGTAAAGCTAGTGTCAAGTGCTGAAATAGATTTATTTTTGATGATTTCGAATCAATCAAAATAAAACAAATAATGCACGCCCATGGAAACCAGCCCATATTTTATGAAACTATCATAATCAATTAAGAAATTTTAATAAAAACGATGTTAAAAAATGAATATATTGGTCCTATTTACAAACAAAACAATGCACTTTATCATACTAAAAGGTAGAAGGGATTTGAAGAAGTTATATTGAGAAAAAATAAAGTTTTAGGGCATCAGGTAGCTTGATAAATATTTACCTGCGAAACGAAATTCCAGGCTCTTGCTTTTCACTTCTGCTTTTGAAACCAAACGCTGAACAATTCGCACCATCGTAAACGAATATTTTCCCCTTAATCACTGTTACTTTTAATTAACAAATTCCCGAAATTAACTCGCAACGTACTCGCTTTGTCTGCCACATATAAAATGGCCGCCGTTCAAAACGACGTAACAAAATCTATACACGGCAGGGTAGGCAAGCGCGGTGTCCTCTCTCTTTCCTTGTCTAAGGTTGTAACACTTAAACGAATTGCTTTTACTAATGCAACATAATGCAACAAACTATCAGTCACAACTTCGTTACTGTTTCTACAATGATATTAGTTTTCAAATTCATTGTTTGTTTACTAGAATTTTATTTTGACCATCTGAATATTTTTGAAACATATCCCACAAAATCAGTGGTATAGTTTCTTTATGCAAAAATTGCGTACAATTTTTTTTTCTAAACAAAAAGCAATTTATTAGTCATTAGTAAGTAAAAGGTTTTATTTATTTAATTTTTTTCAGCAATCAGAGAAATATCGCAAGGAATTTAGGAGAAATGCATCCATAGAAGTCTCTAAATTTTTGTAAAGATCCTACATTCTATAATCTTGGTAGTCAGTTAAATCTGTGATAAAAACGCATAAGTTATTTTTGTATTATAGTAATTTATTATAAATTTCATTATTTACAATTTAAAATATGGCACAGCTATGAACCTTCTGTTTGTTTATATTTTTTTTGTATAGGAACTTACACATTTGCTCAATATATAGTCTAGAAAAGATACAAGTATGTTGTAGGTGTAGATGTGTGCCAAAATGTTGCTATATGCACTCTTATTATACTCTCCACAATTATCTGAAATCCCTGTGCAATAAAATAGAAAATGTAGAAAATATGTAGGTATACGGTAATAGCATACTTATTACATTATTTTTTTATAAATTTATTAAAAATTCTTTAATATATTTTTTTGCAAATTCTTCATTAACACCTATCTTTTTTGTACATTAAAAACTTTGTATATAATAGTTTTAATATGGTTATTGACTGTTTACAAAACAATTTTCCACTCCAACTGATTGCTCCATCTAACTTTCACCGACGAAACTAAGCTTGTTTAACAGCTGTCTAAAGATTGAATTAAATCAATAAACGAGCTTTCAAACCACCCCAACCGTAGCTTCCTGGTCAGGTTTCCTATGGGCGACGGTCTCCAAATCGTTGAAGCTTCGATTTTCGTAATAGTACGAAGGCTCAGATTCCTTCCTCTCGGCGTGTTCTGCTTCGGGCATTTCCCACGAGGTGGAGTCGTCGTAGTGAAGTTCGTGTGCAATTCGAGGCAAAAGCGGGCTTCTCAGTATGTATCCTGCAAGGGAGATGATGCATAAAATGTAAAATGTAAAACGCCGTAAAAAGTGGAATGAAAAGTAAAGGGTCGATAAAGAAAATTGCGTTTTAGTTTTATTACCTTGGCGTGCATAACCGTGTGCCCTGTGATGTAATACAGGGTGTAACTTTGATTAGTACACACACTTTAGAGGAAAGTACCCTAATATGAGACAGTTCCCAATATGAGACCCCACACTAACTCCTAAAGTAAGAGTCTCCATCTAGCTGGCAATGTCTCAAACAATCACTAATGGTATAAGTCGCCACACGTAGTGCAGTGTCTAGCTCATCTAAATTTTTAGGTTAAGAACGCCATTGTTTACGTGCACGAACTTTTAAAGAGCTTCGGTTACCGTGTAATTCTGAATAACGTAGTATCTAAGTGTTTAATATATTTTTGTAGTCCGTTGTATTGTGAATAGAAGTTATTTTAGAGTAGTTATATAACGCATTTAGTAACATTTGTTAACGATGGCACAAAATTCTATGATATGTACACATCGGATTCCTAATATGAGACACCCCAGTGTTCCTAATATGAGATATCTCATATAAAGAGACTCGCTTCATCAAATTTAGATTACTAATAATTTGAATAGAATTTCAAGTGTTATATAATAATTAAAGAGTTGTATACTGTGTTAAGTTGACATTCATTTAATGTTCTTGAAATAAAAATTATTTTGTGGTAAGTAGTAGGTACCTATTTTCGTTAAACCTTAATATGAGACTGTCTCATATTAGGAACCTGTTGAGTGTGTCAAGAGTTACCTATGTAACTAAATTGTTGATGTATATACTAGGTTAATTTGATATTCTTTTAAAGTTTTTCAACTGAAAATTATTTTGTGGCAAGTAGTGATTTTGTTAAACCTGGATATATGAGACTGTCTCATATTAGGCACCCAATTTTAAATATTGAAGATTTGACTTTTTTTCAAATTCTCATTTACGCAACAACTGTTAATATTTGGCAATCCTACATAAACTGCAGTGAAAATAGAAACTATATTAAACGTATTCGACGTAAGTTTGCTCATTATAATATACCTATTATAGGACAAAATACAGAACAAAATGTAATGTTGTCTCATATCAGGGTACTTTCCTCTACAGGCGGTAAGTTCCTACTGGATTCCGAAAAGTTGTTCTTTTGGGGTATAAAAAACTGTAGCAATCAAAGTTTCACCCTGTATAAAAATATATAGATACGGTGCAAGAATTGTGTAAATTATTTAACAAAAAATACCCTTTTATTTTTGTCAACGTTAGACGCAGGTGTTTTAGTTTCCATTCATACGATCCATGATGAATTGTCTGAGTACATGTTTTCAGTTTCCAACTTGGAGAATATTTTCCTTTGCAGAAATTTTCCTGAAAGATGTTTTTATGAAAGAACTGAACTTGAACAACTGACATCTTACATCAATACCAAATTCCGTCATTTCATATACCTATTTACCTAACTATTAAGTGTTGACAGTATAAAGTAAAATATTCTATCTCTAATGCACGCTTTATCATTATAATAGTATACAGGGTGTTCGAAAAATAGACGGAGATATTTTAGAGGGTGATTAAGAAATATGAAAAAAAGTTTCTATAAACATGGGTCCGGAAATGCAGAGTTTTCAAGATACAGGATGTTAAATATATTGCATGTCACTGGACAAAATTGGTTTATCAATTTTTGCAAAAAAAATCACAAGTGCCTTGGAAAACAAATAATCAAAAGCATTTCTAGGAAAGAGTGTTATTGCAACTTTTCCAATATCATAACATAAAGTACACTACAACCAATTTTGTCCAGTGACATGCAATAAAACGGTTTTTATTTTTTTTTTCTCGAAAACGAAGTGAGATAGGAAAACAATACAAGAGGGAAAGAAGTTGTATTTTTAGATGCTTAATCAAACAAAAAATATTAAAGTTACAAAAAAGGTAGTGGCGTACATTTTTTTGATAATAATATTCGCTAAGGTGCCCCCCGGGACGCCACTGGACTTAATAAATTTAATCTAGTTAGGGCGAAATTAACCTCTTAATACAACAAATAACATTGCCAAATTTCAACAGAATCGAGTAAATAATTTTTAAGACATTAATAATTTCATGTTTTATTTTTTTTTATTTAACATCCTGTATCTTGAAAACTCTGCATTTCCGGACCCATGTTTATAGAAACTTTTTTTCATATTTCTTAACAGGGAATCACCCTCTAAAATATCTCCGTCTATTTTTCGAACACCCTGTATATTTATTCTAAAATACAACGCTAACGTGTTGATATTGCATATGTTTTTTTCTGTATCCCTGTCAGTTGTTATTTGTGTTTTGAAGGTTTAAACGAATAAAAAACAATTGTTCCAAATAAAAACAACGTTCACCCAATTTATATCGCATATTGTCAAGCTTTTTCCGTTATTGGCAGCTGTAGTGTGCAACCGAAACATTTTGCAATTCAGGAATTTCCAATATTCTACAAAAAGTATGTATCCGAAAACTATAACCAACCCTGCAAAGTTATTGCGCGGTAAATTTTCCAACTTAAATACCAAAGTTTCTACATAAAACACACGAACAGAATCTTATTATATTCCGTGATTATCGATTGAAATTTTACTCGAGGCGCAACGAAAAAGTTTTTGGGCCAAATTGCTTTTACCAAATCCCCAATAAACCGAGATGGAACTTAAATAAAATCCCAAAAAGATTCGGAAGAGTCAATTATTTGATACATTAAGAGAAAGGAGCGATTTTTCAAGATTAAAACGCTGTTCCGTTCTACCAAGCAGATGATTCGTTTCATTTTGTATTTGATTTGCCTTGTAGTGTCATTGCGATGTAAGGTCTTCGACATAACCTTAAATTCTTTACCAACAAATGCATACCTGTAATTACTCCCCCCACCAATGCTAACACCAGGGTAGTCGCCAAGGCAGCACATTGGTAACCGGCTTGGTCCCCGGCACTTCTGGACATGCCTGGACCGACCCATCTGTACTCGTTGTTGTGAAAAGGCTGTGAATCTGCTCTGGCCGGATAAGCTTCGTATAGCGCGGATTTTCCGTAGGTTGTTTCGGTTGCAATGCCGGCCATGAGGATGCTGACGAGACCAGAGAGAATACCTGGGATCCCATGAAGGTTGTGGACGCCACACGTGTCCAGTAGAGAGAGTTTCTTTTGGAGAAACGGCTGAAAAACGTACATAGTTTATCTTCAAGCGGCCATGGATGGTATGCTCATGTTTCTGTCTAGAAATAGTTTTGGATGTCGGCAGATTTGACTATGAAAATCGTTTTCATAAACACACTAATAGGTGCCTGATAGTGACATTTAAATAATGAGTAGTTTCTCGATTTGACTTGATTATTATTTCATGCGCTTCCCATATAGCATCTAATATTTTTTGAATATGCAAACTAATGTGCAAAAAATATTCCCCCATATTTATAAAACATTGTTACAATATTTTACGCAATATGTTCAGTAAGTGCATAATATAATCAAGATATTTGTTAAGCGCAGATACAAATATATTAGATGAATGTCCAAATGATGTATATTTCAACAATATCTTGTGGAACATATTCCTATAACTTAGTGGTTCTTATAAATATTTACAAATTGAACATTTATTTAACTTAAGTACATTACAGGCACGTTCACCTTAGGAATGTGCAATTTTGTAATATTGCTGGAACGTGCTAAATAGTATATTCATACAGCAAATATCTTATGAATGTTCACAAATGGTTGTATACAAGACATTCTTATATACTTATCTTATGAATGTTCACGAGTGGCAATAACTGGAATATCATGACGTCACCGAGATTCTAGCTTACACTATTTTTAGGTACTATTTCCAAGTACGTCGATGGCTCAGTTGGCCAGAGCGTTGAACTTGTAAATCGATGGTCGTAGGTTCGAATCCTGCAACTGGCGTTAGCTTTTTTTTTATATTATACACGTGAATGGATATACATAGAACATACAAAAATGCTTTTAAAGTTTTGAAATAAATCTTCAATGAATATTTGTGGAACATACATTCAAGATATTTGTGAATATTTAGAATACGTGAAATAGTACCTTTAAAAGGCGAACCCCTGAATGTTGCCTGAATGTTCAGATAATGTTTCTACAGTTTTTATGAAAAAATATTATCAGAATATTCCGCCAATGTGATTTTGCTATATGGGTTTAAGATAAAATAGTATATGTTATACAGAGTAGAACGTTTTTTGTGCTTCGACCAGTTGTCAACATCTGGCCTCAGCAGAAAAAGGCTAATTTCTAGATACTCCTTGTTATACAATCTACTATTTTGTTTGGTGGTGACCTTGTTGTTCTTGGTGTCCGAACGCTTGAATCTCCGATGAAGCTTGATAAATAATAAATGTTTTCCCTAAATCAAGATCGGAAAGTCCGAGCAATCGCTTTGCAGAGAAGCTAGGGCAGAATTGACTCTGGACAAATGGAGCCATATATTTCGCAAAATGGGGACCAACCGTGCATTATTAACCCTCATTAAATATTGAGATGGTCCCCAGCTGGGGTTCTGGATATGAGGGTGAGCGAGCCAGGCAAGCATAAAATAACACGGTTTATTTTGCTTTAATTAACCGTTATAAAAAGGAAATTAAATGTTATACATGGGAGTTTAGTGAACTAAACTAAACATTATAAGTTGGGCATTCAAATTGATACAACCAAGATAACACAAGGGCCATAAGGCACATCACAACTTTTTTTTAACCACATGAGGTATGAAATAGTATATTTCATTACGAGTTAGTTCTTTGAAAACGGAAACTTAAAACATTTTATCGGCATATTATAATAAATTTAATTGACAAAAAATAAACAATGCAGACAATATAGTGTTTGGTATGTACGATGCGTTTCCATGGTTACCCGCAAATTATTTCAAAGGTGCTTTGTTGTAAATTAGTTATTGTCAGATAAGGTGAATAAAACGTCAAAAATATTACAAAAATGTATCTAAATATTGAAACACTTACGAATTAAAATATAAAATAGATACATGTTAAATATCAAAGAGCATATAGAGTTTCTTAAATTTAGTTTACTTCGCTGTATATTTCTATTTTAAAGCCATATATTCGGTATTTTTATTCAGCGCACGGAAAGTTTTTCCATGCGCTGTTTCCGTGCGCTAGCCCGAAAAACCCCATCTTTCATTATTGCTAAAACAGATAAAAATGAGGTGTTTCAAAGGAGTATAATAAAAATGGACTTTAATGCCGAATGAGACATTACATTTTTTTAATCACGAAAAAATGTTTTATTAGAGTATTTTCTAAATGAAAAGAGTTAGTCGAAGCTATTGAACATTTCAATGCATTCATTTCTCTATAAAGTTCAAACCGTATTTTGTTCAGAGTTTTATAAAAATCGCCGACTTTCCTCTGTGTTTGAAGTTGGCAGATTATGGGTCGTTTACTGAAAAATTCCCTAATTGTGTACAAAGCTCACTTTGTTTTCGGCTCATGCACTTTAAGAAATAAAGACGGCAAACAGCTCTACAATACAAACGCACGAAAACAAAGATTCGGGCTGAATCCCTTTAAAAACTAGAACGAAGCATAAGATCAAAATGTGTTTTTGTATCAGTTCGGCCCATTTACTTTTTGCGAAAATTTAAGGGATAATCAATCTCTGCCAAGGCAGGTTTTATTTTCTTATATTTTCAATTTGCTGAAAGGATGGGATCGATGCCTTAAGAATTCTATACAAGGCACCTGAGATAAAGTAAATAGTAAAGTAAATACACTTTTAAGTAAAACATTATAAAGCATCTTGCTGTACTTAGTAAATTATTAATGCCAGATGTATTATATCAATCATTGGTAGTGATATTCTCTAATAAAGTACAATAATTTTACTCAAATAAAGTAACCTAAACTGATCCATATTGCCATACTGCATTCAAAATATCACATTTCCATATTTCCTACAAAAAGTGAAGAACGGAAATGAAACTCCCTGCTTTCAAAATCCGTTGTTTTCGCTCGCATTGTTTCCAATAGAGAACATTTCGTTAAACTTTCTGAGTTTTTTAATAACAAGCACAAACCGAGTACTGCATCCTCGTTTGAAAATACTAGTTTAGTTCCACGAACAATACTGCAAGGTTCATGAAAAATCATGGTACATATTTGCCTAGTGCCTATACTACAGGGAAAAATTAAAAAGTTCAGTTTGAGGTTATTTTTATATGCGAACTTATAACATTTTTATCACATTAGAAACAAAACTAAATCATTTACAAGGGATTTAAATGATTAAAAACGATCTTAAATCAATTTGAGAAGGTTAACTCTTTAAAAAAACTGCTTAAATCTTTTGTCTGCGTGTGATTTAAAGAAATGATCTTTGATCTTTGATTTAAATACTTACAATACTTACAATAATAAAAAGCTTGATGACAATAAAATACTTACAATAATAAAAAGCTTGTTTCAGTAATTGTTTACAACTACTTTGATAATTCCCAAATAATAAATGTTCAAAATTTGTCAATACATTTTCATTTTAACTTTGTTACAAGGCACATTTGATAAGTCCTCATATTCAATGATGACAATAACTTTAAATAATTTACCTGTGTAACCTATCATCTCTTGGTTTAAAAGAAAATAAAAAATAAATATTCAAAGATATAGTCAGACACCATAGACTTGTAAAACTCTGTTGAACTGTTTATATGAACGATCTATTCTTGTATAATATTCTACCGAAAGCACAGTTCCTTGCAGTTTTATTAAATCGATCTCAGCATTTCCGAGATCCTGCATCAGGATTTCTGGGATTTTTCTTTATCTATCAATATGGGGATACGCGGCGTTCAATCCTCCTTCCTATTTGCTTGATATGCTATTTACAGTTTAGGTTTATTTTCTGTGGTACGAACTTTCGAATACAGAAGATAAAATGTTACTTCCATATTAATTGTTGTGCAAAAATAAGCTTAAATATCGCCATACTTAGTTTTAACTCTGAGCATATTTTTTACAGAAAATTGCACTTAACTTTTTATATTATAAGAAGTGTATAACTACCTATGTTTTTTTATGTTAAGGATATGAGTATCGTTAAATAAATAACATTTTAAGTATAAAAGCGCTGTGAATATTTTATTTTAAAAATGGAAGTTCTAAATTAATAAAGCCAACATTAGCTGGATGCATTAAAGCCACTCTAATTTAATTTGCTTTCTGCTTTTATTAAATTTTATGCATTATGCATTCTACTGTTTTTGAATTTATATAGCGTTTTACATTATAGGTATCTAACTATTCAAAAGTTGAATGTCGCGTTTTGGAGATTTTCAAAATCTACGCATTTCTGGTTTCAACAATATGGACAGATGTTATGTTAAATGATCAGTTTATATTGTAAATTATCACTATAAAGATTACACTATAGGTACTACTATTAACTAACTACTACTAGGCATTACTATTCTACAGGGTGTTCGAAAAATAGACGGAGATATTTTAGAGGGTGATTCCCTGTTAAGAAATATGAAAAAAAGTTTCTATAAACATGGGTCCGGAAATGCAGAGTTTTCAAGATACAGGATGTTAAATAAAAAAAATAAAAACATGAAATTATTAATGTCTTAAAAATTATTTACTCGATTCTGTTGAAATTTGGCAATGTTATTTGTTGTATTAAGAGGCTAATTTCGCCCAAACTAGATTAAATTTATTAAGTCCAGTGGCGTCCCGGGGGGCACCTTAGCGAATATTATTATCAAAAAAATGTACGCCACTACCTTTTTTGTAACTTTAATATTTTTTGTTTGATTAAGCATCTAAAAATACAACTTCTTTCCCTCTTGTATTGTTTTCCTATCTCACTTCGTTTTCGAGAAAAAAAAAATAAAAACCGTTTTATTGCATGTCACTGGACAAAATTGGTTGTAGTGTACTTTATGTTATGATATTGGAAAAGTTGCAATAACACTCTTTCCTAGAAATGCTTTTGATTATTTGTTTTCCAAGGCACTTGTGATTTTTTTTGCAAAAATTGATAAACCAATTTTGTCCAGTGACATGCAATATATTTAACATCCTGTATCTTGAAAACTCTGCATTTCCGGACCCATGTTTATAGAAACTTTTTTTCATATTTCTTAACAGGGAATCACCCTCTAAAATATCTCCGTCTATTTTTCGAACACCCTGTATACTATTATAATGATAAAGCGTGCATTAGAGATAGAATATTTTACTTTATACTGTCAACACTTAATAGTTAGGTAAATAGGTATATGAAATGACGGAATTTGGTATTGATGTAAGATGTCAGTTGTTCAAGTTCAGTTCTTTCATAAAAACATCTTTCAGGAAAATTTCTGCAAAGGAAAATATTCTCCAAGTTGGAAACTGAAAACATGTACTCAGACAATTCATCATGGATCGTATGAATGGAAACTAAAACACCTGCGTCTAACGTTGACAAAAATAAAAGGGTATTTTTTGTTAAATAATTTACACAATTCTTGCACCGTATCTATATATTTTTATACAGGGTGAAACTTTGATTGCTACAGTTTTTTAGACCCCAAAAGAACAACTTTTCGGAATCCAGTAGGAACTTACCGCCTGTAGAGGAAAGTACCCTGATATGAGACAACATTACATTTTGTTTTTTTCATATTTCTTAACAGGGAATCACCCTCTAAAATATCTCCGTCTATTTTTCGAACACCCTGTATTGCTACTCCTACGGTTATTACTATTATTACAGATTCTAAATTGTGGACCGATGAAGTCACTTTTACAACATGTGGCATTTTTAATAGAAGAAACAATCACTATTGGTCATCGGAAAATACCCGACAGTTTATTTCAATTCAACGACAAGGTCGAACTTCAATAAATGTTCTGTGGGGCAGTTTGAAGGACCGAGTATGAGCGGAGAGGTCAAATAATGTCGACTAAGTTAAAAAAAATATCTCGGAGAGATGAATTTTCCATGGAAATTTTGATTTTGTCACATAAGTTTGATCTATACATTTTTTTTCCAAAATTAAAAAAAAAGTTTAGGGGTTGAATGTTATGTGGATATCCCTGTAAAAAAGTGTTAGAAATCGTATTTCATAAAGCTGCTTACCGAAAGTTTTCCAAATCCAACGGTAGAAATTGTTCCAGCTACCATACCAACCAACACGGCACCATACGGTTGCAACATGAGGTTGCAAACTGATCCTACAGCAACGCCGCCAGCTAGAGTGGCATTTTGCACGTGTACCATGTCGAATTTGTGTTCGGAACTCAACAATAGCGAAGTGGCGAACGTGGCCACACAGGACGCGGCCAAGGACAAGTATGTGTTGACTATCGCTCTATGTTGATCGTGTCCAGACAATTCTATAGAGTTGAAACTAGGCCAGAAGACCCAGAGGAAGATAGTGCCTGGAAAATGCAAAAGAATGTCGTTTTAAATAGGCCCAGCTTCGAAATATTTCTGTAAAACAAAATCTGTCTCTCTTCCACCCGTAGGTAAGAACCGTGGAAGTTGTAGTAAGTCCCGGATTACAGTTCCATTAAGATTAGCCTGAACGTGTGGAACACCCTTGAGAACTTTCTTTTGAGTTTATATAAGGGGTTAGATATAAATGACGAGGTTAATATACGCGCTCACTTTGGGGGGGGAAATAATTTGTTTTGTTTTATAATTGTAACAAGAAAAAATCAAATTATATAAAAGAGAAAGGAGAAGTTATTTTAAATAGTTTACTAATTTAGCAAGTTTTCCTTTAAACAGTGTACAAAACTCAGGGTACAGGGAATCCCTATTTGCTTAAAAATCTCGATTTTCTCGGTAATTTTCAATATAAAATGATGCCATTCGAATATGTCGTCAAACTTATATACCTACAGAGCGGCGTTAAAAAGTTATTTCAAAAAATACCCTTTTCCAAAAAACTGCTTGCATCCAATAAGGTAGCTCCTTCCATAAAAATCCAACCAATCATATGCCTTCGCTAGCGATAATTATTGCACTTGTGCAAAAGCAAAGCGGTAATACCACGCGAATCTGTTCGATACAAACACGTACCTCCTTCTTAAAATTGGTGTGTCTTACACTGTTCTAAATTATGCAGCTTATAAGTTATGTTGCGGTATTATTAAGCAATGTATATCAATGAATTTATATACCTAACTTTTACATTCCTAAATTCTTGTTATTAGACCTCCGTCTCCGTTTAAATTTATGACACATTAAGAAAATAAACCAACGCCAACAGGGTGTATGTATAATCGCATTTGCCTTGGATATCCAAGCGTCATGTTTGTTTACTCGAACGCTACAGTTGAACCTATCAATAAACTCGTTCAAAATGCGTCGTTTTGGAAATGTAAACATAGAAAAAAATCAATACAGAAATTATTCAATCGTATTCGTGAAATAATCTAGACAAATAACACTCTTGCCGGAAATTTTTCTAAATAATTTTATTCTTAAGCGCTATTTTGCCCATTAGCAAAACCACTCGTACAAATTGGGCTTTTATTTTCAGAGATAAAATCCCTCGAGCTTCGCTCTCGGGATTTTATCAGAAAGTAAAAGACCAATTTATACTCGTGATCTTTCTAGGCAAAATAGCGCTTTCGAAAAAATTATCGATAAAATTTCCGGCACTTGTGATATTACATACGAATATACGGAGAGTAACGAAATTGTCGGTTTTCGCATCAGTTGGTCAGATTTTAGAGACTCCCTGTATATCTTGAATTTTTTTTATTTCTTTTCTTCTCCCAATTCCAATCATATACCTAAATATAGTTTTATATAGTTACCTCTAACAATATATTTTTATCATTCCATGCAAAGATGTGAATTTATCAATAATTCGACGAAATTTAACGAAAATGAAAATTCGCTGCTTGGTTATTTTTAGAAGTAACTGTATAAAACTTAAATTAAATTAAATAGTAGTAAATATGGTTGGAATTGGGAGAATAAAAGGAACCTAAAAATCACATAAATCGGACCAAGTAATGCTCACTTCCGGCCAAAACGGAAGTCGTAAACGAGAACCGACAATTTTATGTTACTCGTTACTAATATTCTGTGTTAAAATTCTACATCATTTTTTTTAGTGTATATTTTGAAATATTTTTTAACAACACTATGTATATTAAATTTGTCGTCATATTCTAATGTCTTGGGAAATTCTACACAAGTTTTTAGGAAATATTTTTCTAGAAATATACAGGGTGTTCCTCAACCTATACGCATAAACTTGGGAAATTGTAGCAGAGGACAAATAATGGCCAATTATCGAAAAAAAATGTAATAAAATATTTTTTGTTTTGGGGATACAGTGAAAAAACTTATACAGATAATAAAAAATTAAGAAGATAACAAGTCATGATAGGCACATACATATGGTATTTAGCAGTACTTTGTTGTTAGCTGTCTTCAATGACGTCTTAACTGTAAGACGCTATTTGTGTTTATTTTCACGCGATTGGAACTTTTTTTCTTGCACGTAGTTTCGTAAACGAAGAACTTATATGGACATGGTACTAGCATAAGATTACATCCAGGAATTGAGGTTCTTTTGCGTGTGATTCGGCGAGGCAGAGAAAGTGGCAAAACAAAAAATAAAACAAAACGGGCCGATCGTGTGGGGCCTTCATGGATTCGCAGGGCTCAACTGTGTATCGAAAATCAAGGAAATAACTTTGAACAGTTATTATGATGAGCTAACATCATTTTATTTTATTATACTAAATTCTAGTTCTGGATTTTTAATTTGAAATAAATTGATGTAATCTCCAAAACAAAAAATATTTTATTAAATTTTTTTTTCGATAATTGGGCATTATTTGTCCTCTGCTACAATTTCCCAAGTTTATGCGTATAGGTCGAGGAACACCCTGTATACTAACAGTTGATCTTGACAGTTTGTACTGTTGAATTAAAATATGAAAACTATGGCAGTAGCCATGAACGATTGTTTCTAGCTTCTCACAAATGACAATTTGAAAAAATATAGCCGTGCTTATCTATGCGCAAGTTTCCGCCAGCACTATTTTTAACATAATCTCCAAAAAATGTGAATCCGTAATTGGTTTTAATTAATATTTTAATTTTAATGTACCCGATGTTATTAACAATAAGTATGGTGAAATGTTGTGATTTATCTCGCCACAAAAGCCTTCACAACATCATATAAGCTGCGAGGTGCAATTTTAAGATAAAACGAAGTGTTCCACTGGCAACCCCGCCACGTTCTGTACTATCCGGTATTAGACTGTGCCCCGTTTATGTCAGCAGAACAAAAATACAGTTTGTTCGGCGAAAGTTCGGCCCTACGTCACAACTCCCGTCCTCGTCTTACTCGTGACTATACGACGGATATCGGTCGTATATTCCCGAGCCAGACAAGGACGGGAGTTGGGACGTAGGGCCGAACATTCGCCGAACAAACTGTATAAACAATAGCGTCTAGGGATCCCGATGGCATTGGTTCTCACCTATCATGGCGAACATGTCCGAAGTGTACGTGGCTGCCATCAGGGGGCTGGCCGCGGGGTTCCCCCCGGTCCTCCTGTTCATCACCCAGCTGACCGCTAGACCAAAGTAGGCGCCGAAAGTGTGGACGAAGATCGACCCGCCCGCGTCTTCCGCCTGAAATTTATAGATTGGTTCGTTTCGGGGTCGTTTGCATTTTTATTGGGACGTCGATGGCCGATATGCGTAGGGATGGCTCAAGACAAGAAATCTTGTCTTGACGCCAACTTCTTGTCTTGTCTTGAAAATCAAACAAGAAATGGTCAACATCTTGTCTTGACCAACTTCTTGTCTTGATTTCAAGAAATTTCAAGACTCTTGATTTCTTGACATTTTCGGTGGTAAAATCTGATGACTTCTCTATTGTCTTTTACTTGTTTGTTTTTTAACGTTAACGATAATTCAAATTAAATATGCTTAATATTTGTTTTGTAATGTACCTAATAAGATTTGAAAAAAAAACAACTAAGGAACCTACGTTACTACTTTCTGTTTTCAGCGAGGATTTGAGTAATAAGTATAAAGTCTGACGCAATTAGACACCTAATGTGCCTAAATTCCTGGCTTTCGACAAATCTCTGCAATATTTAGGTTTTTATACATTATAGTTAGTTTAATTTAGCATTATGTTTTTAATTCAATGAATGAGTTTTTGTTCTTAGCTCAATCAATTTTTAGAGTTTTTAGAGTTTATTCATTTTGTTTTGTCATTATAAGCAGGTTTGGGTTTATAAGCCAAATAAATTCATGGACTGAGTTTTTTCAATAAATTTTTAAGGGATCTTAGTTTTCCCATTTTGACTTATTAATGTAATTCCCGACCACAGTTCCCAACTTTATGCAATACTTCCTAGGTATTTACTGTCAAAGTTCTTTGATTACTACCAATTTCATAAAATGGTATAGTTTCAAAATAAAATCAAGAAATTTCAAGAAATCTTGTCTTGAAAAGTAAATTTCTTGTCTTGTCTTGAAGGTTCAAAACCTTTTCTTGTCTTGATCTTGTCTTGAATTTACCGCGTTTTAGCCTTATGGGGATTAACATGGGGAATGTGCGCTGGAACCTACATAGCTTACCTACTCCCATATACTAGATGAAAGTGGGATTTAGAGATGAAGGGACGGTAAAGACGTTTGTTCAACGTTCAACGTTTGTTCAACGCACAGTAAATAATTTCTGTTACAGTTAAGGCTATATTTCATATATTTGAATTCGACTATTTCCCTCGTCTTAATTTCCGCCAATCACAAACGCGCAATTTTGAATTACAAATGGTTTCTAGATGGAAAAACTGTGTGGCAGCACCTGTCAGCAATTTTTTCGAGTTTACCCGCGGCAAAACTTGACAGCTGTTGTATAATAGGCAGTATGTTTTGTAAGCTATGTGTATGCAGAATAATCTGTTGTTCATGAAATAGTCTTGTCAAATACCATTCGGGCATTTAATTTTTCCTGTGAAAAAAAATCCAAAAAAAACACAATGCTAAGTAATATTTTTTTAACAAAATTCATTCGTGCAGGTGCAAAAATCCTCGCCTTCGACTCGGAATTTTGTTGCCACCAGCACTCATGCTTCTTGTTAAAATATTACTTAGCAACGTGTTTTTTCGATTTTTTCGGAAAAATTATGATATTACTTACGAATGAAAAATTTATTTGGCTTCCAGAGCAGATCAATTGGCAGTATTGATAATGATGTTAGTTGCCCCGTTTGAATTTTATGGGTATAGTAAAGTATTTAATATCATTAGAGACTAAATACTTATTGCTCTCACTCTTCCAATCCAGCTACAATATAAGTTACTTTCATAAAGCAGATAATGATGTCGTTTCCCCGTAGTAATCCTACCTAGGTTCTGAAATCTTATACTGACATAAATAGAGAAAGACCTAAGGCTATTACGACTTGAATCGGCGAAGATAATTGCTGTGTTGCCATATCTCCTTAAAGCATTGGCGTACGCTCTAATTCCCTAAAGACGATATTATAGACTAACTATTAATTAGGTAAAAATTCTGAAAGTTTGAGTAAGACGAATTACAGTTAAAACTTTCCTTGAGTTTATATAAGAGGTCAGATATAAATGACGAGGTAAATACCTGTGGTTACTTTGAGAGGGGAAGAAAAAATCAAATTATATAAAATAGCGTAACCAGAAGCACGATACACTTAACCACGGTATGTCACTAACGAATCCGAAAACAAGGCAACTCTGCGCATCTACGACAGTTGCGAATCACGAATTCTAACTAATGCTGGCGGCTGCAGTTGTGCTTTGTGCTTTACGATTTTTTATAGTTTACAGTTTAATGTGTCGAGAAAAAGTGTAAACAACTGACTGATCGTCAGTCCAGCTCTACAGTGCTTTGAAATAGGCCAAAAATGCCGGGATGTGCAGTCAGCGTATGTCCAAATAATAATAGAAACAGTAAGGGAACGGAAATTAAGTACATATTATAGATTCCCCAAGGACAATAATCTGGTAAGGACACAGATTATTTATAGAACAGAGCATTAAAAATAGAGGACTTAACAGACTTTATGCCTGGTTTATACAGCAAATAAAATAGAATGTGCAATAAAAATTAGCCTTGTTATGGTTAAAGGGAATAATTATTTGATCCCTATTTTACTCACTATTTATTATGTTGTTTTGTTTGTTGTTTAACTATAAACTAAGCATTGGTTGTGCAGGTTGTGCTTGTCTCGAGGCTCATGTGCATTAATTGGTAAATAAGGCTTTAATTGACATAAACCGACATAAACACTGGAAGGAAAAAGTCATATTTTAGGTAAGGCTTTGAATTTTATTTATCAATATCTTTGCGTATAACAAGTCATCTGTAAAATACTTTTCTTCGATGGAGAGTTTGTGTCGATAGAAGCCAAAACTTAGTTTAGGATTACCTTACTTACAATAAATGTATTATTTAGATACCTATATGATATTTTTTTTATTGTCTACCAATATACGGTCTTTTAAAAGAAAAATCCTGTTAATTTAACAAAATATACATCAATTTTATTTGCATGCATACGATTAGTTAAAACGCAAAGAAAACAAATTATTTGTAAAATTATAATTATCAAATTAAATGTGTTTTTTGTCAACAGAATATTCATTCATTTATCTAGTAATACAATTATTTACATATTTTTAACAACATTTATTTAAAAGAAAACGTTTAAAATAAGCGAAAACCCATAAAAAAGTATCTATTGCTGTGTACATATGGAGCAATTTAAATTCTGATTCGCAACTGACGTCACAAGGTGCGACAGAGATAGGCATATGAATGCGCAATGACATACCGTGGGTAAGTTTATCGTGACCAGAAGCAGTGCTTTTAAATAGTTTACCAATTTAGTAAGTTTTCCTTTAAACAGAGTACAAAACTCTATTAAAAATACAAGTCTAGGAATGGAATTGACAAAAGGCAACATTTACATATAGGGTGTTAATAAAAGAATGATTTTTTTAAATTTTAGACAAAAGTTGTTCGTAATTCAAAATGAAGCCTTAATACAACATTTGAATTCTAAATTTGGAATTTTCTGCTTTTAACAAAATAAAAAAAATCTTCGTTTTCTACTATTATACGAAAATCTGGCAGATGTCCTGATCCTTTCGTAATATAAATCATTATTGTGAAAAGGAAGCGGTTCTCAAATTTTGTTAAAAACAAGCGCTAATGCACGAGTAGTAGCTGAGGAGGGCATCTCTGAAGTGAACATTTGTTGCTTCGTTATTTCTGGAAAAAACTCTACAGGATGTTCGAAAATTTATATGAGCAAAGAAGTTTTATAAGATTCTTTTGTCAAGCGCGCAGCAACTACATAACCATTGTTATCGTCTCTCATGTCGTTAGGAAATATAACCACCCCGATTTTAACTGCCCCAATTAAAAAAAATCAATTTTTTTAATAAATTTTTAATAAATAAAAAAATTTTTAACAAATAAAAAAATTCAATTTTTTTAATAAATTTTAAAAATTATCGAAAATTGGATGCTTCCCGTTTTACCCGCCATTGGACGACATCTGATGCACTCCCATCCCAACCGTAGACAATTGCCCCCCTCTTCTAACTGCCACCGGAGCTCCAGATTATTTGGAATTTTTGCTAGGCAACAGATGGCCACGATCGATTCACTAGCGGCGATCGCGGCAGTGTTTTTGCTGTTGCTGGAAAGGGTTTCTATTTGCCCGGTTACCGAAAGGTTTGCAACAAGCCCAACGTTTGCAAAAAAATTGCGAAAGTTTACGTAAAATAAAAAAATTACCTTCTAATATTGTGTGAAAATCGGCATAATTGCATACCTATGTTGCACTATAGGTATACTTTTTCTACGACCACTCATTTATACACCTATGAAAAATATCTACATTTCTTACCTCGTAAACGCTTGACACTAAATATGAATTAGCCGAGTATAAAGCAATTTCTAATATTCCCATAGCCAACAGTTGAATAAAAGATGTCCTTCCAAGCACCGCCCCCATAGATATCAACACCGATGCACAGGCAATGTCGGCATTGTACAGACTAAAACAATTTGTTTTCAATCATTAATAAATAAGTTTATTATAATGTACCTGGTTATGCTGATTTCTATTTTGTAGTCATCATTTAATTCGTACAGTCCGAGGCATATGATGGACCATTGTAGAACAACTGCACCCAACAAAAAGTTGAAACCGACAGAACTGTATCCGTATCGTTTTAGAAATGTCATTAAGAAGCCGAAACCCATGAATATCATAACGTGGACATCTTGAAACACTAAAACAAAAAATAATGTAAAACTTACACAGTTCCAAATTGCGTGTTGTGCGGCCAAAGGCTGCATAAACAATTCCATTTATTGTGCTAGAGTGCGACTTTTAATTGTCCCTATTTTTGGTCTGTTTACGAATGCATTTGTGGTATTCATTTAATAATATTAAGGTGGCAGTTCTAGCAAAAATAAAACCAAGAACGCGTTTTATCTTTGTAGAAAATTTCAGCAACAGTAACTTTCTAAATTACAAAGCTGATAATAACCTCGGAATGACATTCTCTTGCTTTTCGTGAAGGCAGAGACGTGCTTAAACCTGAGGGGTTGGTTAGAATTGCAAAAATATGTAGTTTAAAAGTTTCAAATAAGAGGGGTAATGTTAAAAGTTTTGAAATGTAAGCGCAAGCAAACTTTATATCTATTGTATCCAAAAATGAGAAAAAAAATGTGTTAAAAATTTGTTTACTACAGGGTCTGTCTATTTCAAGAAAATCAATGATGTTTTACCCAGTGCCCATTTGGCATTTTTTTCTTAATTTTGAAATACATAGTTAAAATTTTAATTTTCGACTTTTGTAGTTAATTGCTTTGGGGCACATTTTGTCAATTTCAACGCAAATAGTTGATTTTATGGATATAGTTACACGTTTATTGCAAAATGAAAAGATGCACTAAAATGATTAACCTGCAAGACCAAAAAGATTACCTCAAAAAAGTTATGGTTATAAAACAAATTGTGCTACATAATATGTTTTTCAAACTTTATCACCCTGTAACTTTCTTATTGTACATTTTCGGATCCTAGATTATAGGAAACTTTTTGTTCAAAATGACATTTGTTACCTGTCATATTACGTTGGCATCAAAGTTTAGAAACACCCGATCTAAATATTTTTTTTATTATTAGATACATCAAAAATTTGAGAAGCGCCTCTGGAGCGGAAGCTGCATAATTCTGTATTATATTCCATTCGTCAGAGGTTTTGGTATTATGACTGGCGAAGTCACTGGAAAATTTGATTAACTTCTTCGAATTTATTACGTCGTTGAAGCTTAAGCGAAGCAAATTAGGTATCTGCTTAAAAGAATGTTAATTAAATATTATATATTATGTCGTCAACTTGGCTTTGGAGGTTCAAAAAATTAATTTTTTCCACTACTAACCCTAAAAAGCATGTATTATTGACCCATCATTAACCCGAGAAGTTGATTTTCTCTCCCCAGGTCAATAATAATTTATTATTGACCAAGGTCAATAATGAATTGACGTCACGGGTCACTAGTATCAGGCTCTTCTATGTACGGCACAATTTCGTATTATTATACAACCCTGCTTACTTATTTCACTGATTTTTTTCAATTTGTATTAAACGCTGAACACACGCCAATGTAGATATTTTTACTTGTGGACCCTCCCCACAAAACAGAAATCTAACCTTCCCTTCCCCCACCTCCACCTAACCGTTCTAACCTAAAATTAGTAACAACAGCTGATGAAAAAACGTTTATTTAAGTATTTGGGAAAACAAAAATTACAAATTACAAGTAAAACTAATTATTATTATTAATGTAATAATTGACTGTGCAATTGTAACAAGTCATATTAATTAAACCTGTTGAAGTGCTTGTATTTGTAACCGGAATATTAATGTGTTGATTGTTTAAGTGAATATTATCTGATACTTTTTGTGTAACACTGGCGGGATTTCTCGATTCTATATTAGCAAAGGAACTAGAACTACCAATATCAAATAACTGTTCGTCACGAGGTTCATTATGACTATCATTTGGATGGATAGTGTTATCGCTCTGCGCAACTACAGGTACTGATGTAGCACTGTAAACTGGCCCTTGAACCATTTTAGCTGTTCTTTTTTTAGAAGCCAGAGATTCTTCAATATACCCTTCGGCAACAGTGGAAGATTTCCAACCTCCGTGCTGTTTTACAGTTATAAGATCGCCACCATTTTCCGCTAAAATAAGCGTGGTAAATCTGGAGTAGGCCGTTTTTGAATATACTTTTTAACAACTACGACCCAAACTGGCTTCATGATAACAAACTTTCATGTTGTTCCATTTTTACTAGTACAAATATCAATAACGATCATATCGTCCCGAACATCCAAGTCTTTTCGAAGCATATTACAAAGTTCGTCTGTTCTGTCTGTAAAGTAATTATTGTTTATTGTAAATATGTAAATATATGTAAAGTAGAACGAGGCATGTTTAGGTAGGTACCTTTGCTGTTAAAAACACTTCGTCTGGTGCCTCTCTCAAAAATCGTGCAATTTCATCTTCTTTAAAAACAAGTGATTTTTTCGCTACATAATTAGTATTTTGCCTTTTCAAAAATGCTACTAGTTTAAAATACTTCGAAATGTCAATATTTTCCTTCAATGAAATCGTGGATTTTAACATAGAAAACGTTGCCCACAAGCTTGATGATTTCTTGTTTTCAGCTTGCGTTCGAAAATATACCAATAATATATTTTCAGAAATTGTTTCAATATTCTTCATTTTGCACCAGTCTTTAAACATTGTATAAGTTTTTAAGTAAACACTTTTCGACTTCTGTGGAAGCAACTGATCATTCATCTTTTGTGCCTCTTCTCTAATTTCCGAAGGAATGCAGAATATGTTTGGCGAGGATGAGCCATCATGATAATTATTATCACACTTTTTCACAAAAATAATATAAACTCACAGTTGATTTAGTCAAGAATAAATAATAATAATAATAATTAATGGCTAAATTTGACAGATAACAGTAAAGAAACTTCATTTGATGAAACAAAAATCAAGGCTAACTTGATTTGTGATTAAATAATATGAAGGAAAAAACAAAGGTAAGTTTACTATTAAAAATGCTTTACAATTTTTTTACAATAATATTTTTATGGAGTGTTAGTAGTGGAAAAAGTTGTATATTAACCACGGTTTAGACAGCTATTATTGCCCTCACGTCTTAAATCCCTCGGCGTTGCCTCGGTATTTAATATTGACGTTCGGGTCAATAATAGCCTCTGTCTAAACCTTGGTTAATAATATACTATTATTATTAGTATTCAGTGACGTGGTTACGGGTGTACAAAAAAATTATCCGCCACATAAAAAAACATAATTTCCTATCTCTTACTTGCATAAAATTCTTTGATGAAGTTGCTGTCTTGATTGTAGCCACCGTAAACTGGGGCTATAGAATTTCTAGGGTTCGAAGCGTCAGCTTGTGGGTGATATTCGCCAAAAACAATTGTCATCATCAAAATAACGCACTGAACAAATATAAGGGCGATGCCTATCTTCACCCTGTCTGCTCTTAATATGGCTATGTCGTTCCTAAAAGACATGGCGTCGAACTGAGGCTCGCAGGAGATGTGAAGATGCGATAATGCTCGGCGAATATGCGGTTTTCTTTTTGGTTTATATTTAGAATTTGTTTTGTATTACAAAAGATACAAATGAATGGTGACAGATACACAGAAGCAGGAAAAATATCATATATATTATTATTAACAAGTATGATGTACGGTCATGTTCATATGGTATGTCCCAATATACAAACTATCTGTCTATGTACAGGGTGAGCGAAAGTCGACGTCCAAGGCCTACAGCGGAAACACGAAAACTCAAAATAAAATTTCACAAAGGGGTTCTTAAATGGGACATACTAAGGTCCAATTATGACCGAAAATTAGCTTTTTGATGATTAGAAAAATGGTCGCTGTGACGTCATCGATATTAGTTTCACAGAATCATACCATTTTCCCCTCTACAGTGTCTTCCAAAAAGTTCGAATCATGAGGGGGAAATTTTTAATAAGTAACGTTTTATTTTGAAATTTAATTTTGGGGTTACCTTTTGCTTTAAAAAAGATGAAAAATGACCCACTCAAACGTGGTTATGTGACTTTCGTTATCTGTCAAAATTGACATTTAAAAAAATATATTGCCAAAAATGGATTTAGTTGTTAAAATAGGTATCAAAAAGTTTTACTTGAAAAAGTTGTTTGTTTTTACATTTTAAGTAAGTGTACCAAATTTGAACGCTCTACTAAAATATTTAGTTTTTTGCCAATTTTTAATATTTATGAAATTTCTGAAAACTTTAAAAACTCGAAACTTCATAAAAACTCTTTTATGTCACTAGTTTTATCATTCTATTAATTTTTTATTACTAATTACAAATAAGAATAGGTATTTTTCAAAAGAAAATGATATTTACGCTTTAAAATTCTGTTATGTTTATTGCAAAGTTAACGTACCGTACCATCTAGCTTTTGGGGTATAAATTTAGTTACATTACGTTTCCCAGTTCTAAATTGATGCCAATATAATAATAAATTAAAATATCATCAAACTATTTTACGTATATCTAAGCAAAATTCTTGACTTTTATGGAACAAATAATTATTACCTTTACCTTTAACTTTAATTACACATTAATCGATATTGAAGAGTAGGCCATGGAGAGAATAGAAGCAATTGTTTTTATTTGACTGTTTGATAACTGTCAAATAAAAACAATTGCTTCTATTCTCTCCATGGCCTACTCATCAATATCGATTAATGTTAAGATAATAATTATTTCTTCCATAAAAGTCAAGAATTTTGCTTAGATACGTAAAATAGTTTGATCATATTTTAATTTATTATTATTTTGGCATCAATTTAGAACTGGGAAACGCAATGTAACTAAATTTATACCCCAAATGCTAGACGGTACATCAACTTTGCAACAAACATAACAGAATTTTAAAGCGTAAATATAATTTTCTTTTGAAAAATTACCTATTCTCATCGGTAATTAGTAATAAAAAATTAATAGAATGATAAAGCTAGTGATATAAAATAGTTTTTAGGAAGTTTCGAGTTATTAGTATTTTCAGAAATTTCATAAATATTAAAAATTGCCAAAAAAACTAAATATTTTAGTAGAGCGTTCAAGTTTGGTACGTAAAATTAAAAAACAAACAACTTTTTCAAGTACAACTTTTTGATATTTTAACAACTAAACCCATTTTTGGCGATATATTTTTTTAAATGTCATTTTTAACAGATAACAAAAGTGACATGACCACGTTTGAGTGGGTCATTTTTCATCTTTTTTAAAGCGAAAGGTAACCCCAAAATTAAATTAAAAAAAAAACGTTAATTAAAAATTTCCCCCCTATGGTGCGAACTTTTTGAAGGACACTGTATATTGAAAGTCCTTATCATTCTCAACAACTTTTGTAGGAACAGATTTTCTGTATATTTTATTGTTCAAAATCTACAGGGTCAAATATGTAAAAAAATATGGAATTTTTTCTAATCATTTCCCTAAATCTAGGTAGCCATGGAAACAATTGTACAAAGTTCAGATAAATAGCTTCGATTAAGCATGAAAAAAAGTATCAATCAAATGGCAACCACAGATTTGACGGTAAGTACCTACTATCGATATTTTTTACTAGTGTCCAGTGTTGATGAAATATCTTCATAGAGAACAAATAAAATAGTTTGATTGGCTACCAACCCAACAACAAAAAATTCCCTGCTTTAAAGCTTCTAGTTATTGTATGTAAATGTAGCAACTAAATAGCAATTAAAAAGATTTCTCAGAATATGTTATAAAATTTTGTAGTGGGCAATCAAAATTTTAATAACTTCCCTTGTCGAACGCTCCCGTCAAAGTTTAGTAGCAAATCCGAAAAGTTTGCTCCACCAAATCGAATGTAAATTGGGAATGCGTTGTAAAAGGAAGTAGGTAGGTACCTCCGACATTTTTGTTCATTTAGAATCTGAACTTTTCCTTAATTGGTTCCAAACTTATATTTGGAGGTAATTTAATTTAAACTCTAAAATTGGTTTCTTTCTGAAATACAAGTTTGTTTTGAAGTTAAGTAGTTGTTTCGGCGATATAACAAAAAGTTCTTACTGTAATGATCGGAAGATGGTAGGAAAAGGACTAAGTGCATTACAAGTTTCGATTTTGTTAAGTAGACAGTTAATTAATTTTAAAACCCAAAGAGAAATTATGTCTATATTATTCTAAATTTGTATACAGATGAATGACACGGCAGAAAACAATTAGTCAGACCTATAAAACTATTATTATGTGCGTAAAATAAATATTTTTGGATGCTAATATTGTTATCACTTCGAGTGTTAACTACAATTCATACATACTTATTTTTCTAATGTGGCATTTTTATTTGACAAATTAATTTACCAAATAAGTGTTTATTGTCCTTATACCACACGTGTGTATCTATATCTATACCCAGTGCATTTTGTATATTTTTGGTACGAGGTATAAGATGATTTATAAGTTACCTATTCAAAAACAAATATAAACAAATGGGGGATATTTACTTACTAAATTACTTGTCACTCAATCAAAATCATGTCCCGCTGTATTACGGCCACAAGTGAAAAATGTAGAAAAGTTGTTTCCGAATAATATATAAAAATATATTATAGTTACTATGACAGTAAGAATTAAAATAGTTTCCTGCATAGAAGCAATAAGAAAACGCCAAATCGTTGAAAAAATCGAAGCAGTCACTAAGTCGATGTTTCAAATATTGTATTTAAGGTAAGACCCCAAATACCCCTTCTCCCTTTTCCCCCAAAAAATTCAAATTCAAATTCAAACAATATTTGAAAATTCGCCGAGACCCGTCGATTTTTGTTTTTGGGGGGAGCTTTTTTGACAGTCAAGCCAACCCGATATGTTCATCCCCCTAATCACTAGCAACCCCAACTTTAAAATATCAAACGGAACTACCCCCCTTGTGGCGCATTATTTTAAAGCCCTTTTTATTGCGAATACAGTGATGTATCGTTTTTAGAATTCTGTTGAGATTTGACAGAATTATTGGCTAAAAACGGAAAGTTGACTGTAATTAGGTAATTTCTACACAAATGCCCGCCACTATTAAGTTTTTTATCTACTACACACGACCAAATTACATAGTTTTTATTGACGTCTCGATCAGTTTACAAAAAAGTCACAAATGAAAAAGCAGAAGCAAAACAAAAAAAGTTCATATACGAACTCAAACTTATATATTTTTAAAATATGTAACAAAAAGTCACTGTCACAAAAAACTTCCCGTTTTTTTGCTTCTAACCAGGAAATCGTTACTTTCAGCCTGCTATTGAAAGTGGAAAGATATTTTCGAAATGGTTTGTTAATTCTATCGCGGAAAGGGTAGAAATTGTTGCAATTTGTTATCGAAATCATGATTGCGCTAAAGCTACAGCACGAATTGCAACAATTTCTAACCTTTCCATGATAGAATAAACCATTTCAAAAACACTATTACACTTTCAATAGCAGGCTGAAACTAACGATTTCGTAGTTACAAGCAAAAAACGGGAACCTTTTTGTGACAGTGACTTTTTGTTACATATTTTAAAAAGATATCAAGTTTGAATTCGTATGAACTTGTTTTGTTTTGCTTCAGCTTTTTCATTTGTGACTTTTTTGTAAATTGATCGAGACGTCAATAAAAACTATGTAATTTGGTCGTGTGTAGTAGATAAAAAACTTAATAGTGGCTGGCATTTGTGTAGAAATTACTACGCGTACAGTGGATTGTCAACTTTCCGTTTTTAGCCAATAATTCTGTCAAATCTCAACAGAATTTTAAAAACGATACCTTACTGTATTCGCAATAAAAAGGGCTTTAAAATGGTGCGCCACAAGGGGGGGTAATTCCATTTGAAATTTTAAAGTTGGGGTTGCTAGGGATTAGGGGGATGAACATATCGGGTTGGCTTGACTGTCAAAAAAAAAATCGACGGGTCTCGGCGAATTTTCAAATAGTGTTCGGTTTTCCAATTTTTGGGTTGGTCCAGTTTTCGTTGGGATACCCTGTATTATGCAGATAATGGCAAACATCCTATTTTGTCGAGTACCCCTTATGAAAAGTATAGGGAGTATTTAAAAAAAAATTTTTGTTGATGGATTACCTAACGAGAGGTGTTGCCCCTATCGGGGTTCACAGAAAATTAATGAAAATAAAAAATCATGTTAATTCAAATAGGTTTTTGCTACTATATCTATGAACCAGAATTTTTCAAAAAATGTTATTGTTATTTTTTACTTTTTTAATTAAAAATTGCATGATGCGTAAATTAAATTAAAAATAAATTTGTTTCCAAGACATTCAGACAGTGACTTTTAGACACCATTGTTAAGTGAAGTAAAGTAAAGTTTACACAATAATGTCTAATAGTTATTGTCTGAATGCCTTTGAAACAAACTTATTTTTAATTTAATTTAGGCATTTCACATTTTTTAACTAAAGAAAAAAGTAAACACTATGGGCAAAATGTAGATTCACGGTATTTCTTTTTAATATAGGCAAATACGATTTTATAGGGTTTTCCGTTTCATTACTTACTTCCATAAGCCTTGATGCCTCCGTCGACATCGTATTTTCCAAAAATACAAAACAAAATAAACAGGGCAACTTGCACGAAAACCAGGAACGCTACGTCTAATTTCTTCGACATTTTGAAGGCGAATGATTTTCGTTGTTTACCAACGTTTGTCGTAAACCACAATTCGGTTTTCCATCATAATTTAATGCGCAACGACGTGAAATTTGACTACGGTAAAATTACGAGAAACATTTCAGCTCTTATCGCTTTAAAACCCAAATGGAACATAGGTATCAGTATTATCTACAAGCAGGTTATCTTACTTGATTAAATTCTTAAGTGTATTAAATACACATATAGTCTCAGTGGCGTGCCCATTGAGGGGGTTTCGGGTGTTCAGACCCCCCCCCCCCCCCCCAAGCAAATTAAATTTTCAAACGAAAAGTGAAGAAAAAAATGGAAAACAAAAGAAAAACCGAAAAAATACTCTACTGAACTACTCTATTAAACAAAAATGTTATCTTTTATGAGTTAAAACAAATGCACACTTTGTAGTCTAAAAACGGATATTCGGATAATGATAATAATTGCACCGTACAGTTCTCCTTCTGCGGCGTAGCTACAGGGGTAGGGGTGCAGAATACAGATGATCAAATACATCTGTACCGTCAAATGGGACGAATCGGGACGCTGCGCTGGGGTCAATCGGGACTCCGGAGCAAACAGGTTTTCGGCGAAATAACTCGCCGCGGTGTCGCGAGGCTAATCCCATATAGCAAAATTACATTGGCGGAATATTCCGATAATATTTTTTCAGAGAACATGCATATTGTAGGAATATTCATAAAAACTGTAGAAACATTATCTGAACATTCAGGCAACATTCCGGTGTTTGCCTTTTGAAGGTACTATTTCACGTATTATAAATATCCACAAATATTCATTGAAGATTAATTTGAAACTTCAGAAGCATTTTTGTATGTTCTATGTATATCCGTTTAATATTCACGTGTAAATTATAAAATAAAAAAAGGCTAACGCCGGGTGCAGGGTTCGAACCTACGACCATCGATTTACAAGTTCAACGCTCCGACCAACTGAGCCATCGACGCACTTGGAAATATTAGCTAAAAATAGTGTAAGCTAGAATCTCGGTGACGTCATGATATTCAAGTTATTGCCACTCGTGAACATTGATAAGATAAGTATATCGTGAATGTCTTATATACAACCATTTGTGAACATTCATAAGATATTTGCTGTATGAATATACTATTTAACATGTTCCAGCAATATTCCAAAATTGCACATTCCTAAGGTGAACGTGCCTGTAATGTACTTAAGTTAAATAAATGTTCAATTTGTAAATATTTATAAGAACCACTAAGTTAAAGGAATATTGTTATTATTGTATCTGCGCTTAACAAATATATTGGTTAAATTATGCACTTACTGAACATATTTCGTAAAATATTGTAACAATATTTTATAAATATGGGGGAATATTTTTTGCACATTAGGAACTTATTTTGTATATTCAAAAAATATTAGATGCTATATGGGATGTGGGATGTTTTCAGGTCGGATAGTAGTCGGAACTCTTAGTCCAACTCCAAATCCAAAAAACGAAAACTTGATTTTGGATTGTAGGTTTATTAAAATCGGTTTTGTTCCTTTTTAAGAATAGTTTTTTTTTTAATTTTTAGTATATTTTAACTACCAGTCTTTGATATTTCTCCCCCCCCCTCCCATTCAACCTCCCCTAAACCTCCATTCGCTTAACCCTCGAACCCCCCCCCCCCCAGACACAATTTCTGGGCACGCCACTGTATAGTCTAGGATGTCAGAAATACCTACAAGAAATGGCTTCCCTACACCACTGAATATCGAGAATTATACTTAATTATACTCGGTTTAATTCCCTTTTGTATATTTCAAATTTCGAGAAAAGTATGCCTTTTTGTGATGATGAGATATCGTTTTAATTTTCGCTGAAATTGCATAACTTTGTAGGAAACTCCGCAACGGTATTTTTAATCACGAAATGTTTGTTCGAATAAGCCTCAAATTCAAATTTAAATTTACAATGCTAAAAACTCGTCGAATACCCCAAAATAATGTTTCAAATAGTTCTAAACCTAACCTAACCTCAACTAGGTAACCTAACCTCTAACCTAACCTACCATTGGTATGTATCTAAAGAAGAGTTAAAGCGTCTGCTTTATCAACTATTTGTACCAAAAAAACGAAAAAATTTCTCTCTTAACGCTTGTTCCGAACCCTCCAGTTACCTGAACTTAATGAAGCAATAGAAGTTTTTTCGTTATTTTTTCGAACGTGCAGGTCATTTAATTTCAAAGTACCTACTACAGCGAAGTTTAGAAGTGGCCAGCTTCCCTGTGGGAAGTTTCAGAAGTTTGTTGAATAAATTCAGGTCGCGAGCATCCCGAAAAGGTTGAAAGTGGTTACACAGCGGCAACTGCTTTTGTTGATAATCTGAAGTAACGCTAGGTGGAAAGTATTACAAGAAAACTCATTTAAATGCGGGACATTTCGAGAATATCATTTGTGTCGTATTTCATTTTATGTTTCAAGAGTAGATACAGATTTTTGTGGCTTTTGCGCTTTCTAAGAAAGTGACGGGATTAATGAAAGACGAATTAAACGGTAGTATCTTGGCAAACGAACTGTTGCCTTTGACACATTAGACACCATAATATTATGATAACTTAAAAATAGGTACTTTTAAGTTCGTGTTTTTCGTAGTGAATAGCAATTGTAAAAATAAAATTGTAAATGTTATTAAATATAATCCCGGTCTCAAAAGTTATTGAACAACTTTTAGGCCCAACATTTCAAAGAACCATAGAATGGAATTTATAATGCACGGACAGATAATTTGGACAAAATTCGAAAGCGGTGTTTTACAAATCTCTTTCATACCTAACGAAAGAAACTGACTAGATCAAAGGAATAGTGGTTGTTAAAGATAAGTGGCCTGTATCAAATTATTTACGTGTCCGACAATTCCACGGTAGATCGATATTCATGAGTATCACATACAAGGTGTTCCAATAAATAAAATATAAGCCCTGAATTATTTTGTGATGAGACAGTAACAACCTATAAAAATAAACAATTTTAATTCGGAATAGAAAACTAAATATAGTATACGAATTGATGAACTTACGAAATAAACCATTGTGTTGTTCTGCTGTACGAGGCAATATACCTACCTGTTTTTGGCACAGATGCGTACGTTTTAAATGCCAATTCCAGTGGTTCCACTTAATTAAATTCCAAAGGGTTTGATGCCATTTCAAATTGGATACCTATCGGAAGCGAAATAAAAGAAATGTGTTAGACGGGAACATTTTTATTTTCGAAATTACCTGGGCTTTTACCTCGTATTTTAAATTTCTTACATGGTTTTATACACATTACAATACAGTGTAAACTAATGTAATAATAAATTAGTATTATTGGCAACAAATATATTTATTAAGTGTGCTCGAATTTTTTTGTCATAGTTTACACGTAATAAGACATCTAGTTTTAAAAATCTTGGATAAACTGTTGCTGATATTTTCTACATGTAGATAATTATAAAGCCTAATTAAAAAAGAAAATAATGTTTGTTGTTACTTAAATAAAAAATGTTAAATAGTGCAGAGAATGGACGTTCTTTTACATTTTTATATATCTAAAATTACAAATATCACTTATAACATACACACGTTATCATAGTATTTTACAAAAAAATGAAATCTTTTTTTTATATTTTTAAAATTATTTTTTTACAAAATATATCTTCTTTTACTTATTATATCAGTGCAATAGGTACTTACTTCAGAACAATATTTCTATTATGAAAACACAAAGAATACAACTTTATAATTTTTTTAACAATAATTATATGCACTGTTAATCAAGCTATACCTTCGATTTCAATAATTTACAAGTAGAAATAAAATAATCGTCTGTGAATTTTATAGAGGATACCATTATTTATTTCTAGCGTGAAACTCCACGCTCTCCTCTGGATATGCCAAATTCTGGGATTGAGTTTTCTGTGCCATTCCTCGAAATAGTCTCTAGTCGCCTCTAACCTCAAAAACCCGCCACAATCCCATGCACAGCCAAAATGAATTTTTCCTAGGCCCAATTTACAGCAAAGTGCTCTTTTTTAATCACGAAATATACAGTTTTATAGTAGGTATTTATTTAACTATGTATAAATTGAGCTTCAGAATCACATATAAATATAGATGACATGCAATGTTTGGGATTAGTTATTTCTTCAAGATCGGTCAGTATTTAATGGAAAGGCATAATATAGGGTGAGTTTTTTTCGATGATCACTATGGGGATATCGGAAATTAGCAGAGCTAGAACAAGGGTTAAATGAGGAAAGAATTGCGGTTTTGAATGCTCGATGTAATGTCCCTTTTAGATTTTTAAAAAAGTTCATGGCTCACTAGATATTTTGAAAAGAGTAATTTTTTGCTATTTCATCAGATCTCTGTAGCTCCGTTGTTTCTGATTATACAGAAAAATTGTGGGGACAAAAATTGTAGACAATTTTGGGCGTAATAAGATAATCTTATCGAATTTTTTATGTTGTTTGTGATTTTTGAGATGTGACATTAATTTGTGTTTTTTAAATATAAATCATAGTTGGCCGAGGCTTTATCAAATCTGCCATTTTTTGAGCTTTCCAAAGATATGATACTCGGCATAGTTATTATAAAAAATAAAAGAGCTATGGCTAATTTTCTGTTTTTTTTTTTAATTTTCACATAGTCAGCCATGGAATATTTTCATAATTACGTTCTATTTTATAATTAGACATACCTACTTCAAACTTTCTAATATTTTCTTTTTAGGTGGTAACAAAATGTAACAAATTAAAACAAAAATTAAAAAACTCAAATTCAAATTATTATTATTATTTTAAAAGGTGTTCAAACAATCCACCATTATTATTTATGCAAATATTGCATCTTTTTAAAACTGAATTTGTCACATTTCTTAGAGAGCGCCTGTCAATACTGACAATTGCTTCTAAAACAGCTGCTCTTAATTCAACAATTGTCTCATACTTTATTTTGTACTGTTCCCCACAAAAAGAAATCCAAAACAGACAAATCGGGGGATCGGGGCGGCCAGGAAATAGGTCTATTTCTCCCTATCCAACTATTTAGATAGAGCTGATCCAGGTAATTTCTTACGGGCAGGGGCGTAAGTTTTGGGGACCCTGGGCTAACACTATTATGTTTCAGTTGTCAAAAACTTCCTTTTTCTTTTTTAAAAAATGTATAAATTAAATTATACGGAAAATCATTTCAAATAAATAGGAAAAAACGTACAAAAATAAAATATATTATACGTAATATATTTAATAAGAATAAGAATTAAAAAAGTAATAACATAACTAAAAAATAACAAAATAGCAAATTCTCATTTAGAGAATTAAGTGGGTACCCAGCTATAGGCAAACATCAATAAAATAAAAATAAATTAAATATATAAAACGAACAATATCATTGTAATAATTCTTAAATAATATTGTATATAAAATATGAAATAAAATAATTCTTGAACATAAAATAAATAAAAACATAATTGTAAATTTAAAGTGTAGGTACCTATTAGGTAATTAAAGGTTTACTTTTCTGCATTTTTGTGTAGAAAATTCACTTATTTGTTCATCGCAGTCTTAATTTTTCGTCTTATCACAGTTTATACTTGGTATTGATAAATAATTTAACATTTCGTTTGTCATAGTTGTCCTATCAATTTAGAGAAACACCGACTAATGTTTTTCATAAACTAATCTGAATCTGACGAGTCATAATTATGTGCCAGGCAGAGTTTGTAATAAGAGTTTAAGTGAATACCTACAATCATTGACTAAATGCTCGTTTAATGTCATTAGAATAATAATTAACAATCCGTTGAATAATTCTAATTGGGTTTTTCCCAACCAAACTGGATAAAAGACAAATTTTCAAGTTGCCTGGAAAATTAATAAATTCTTAACAGTAAATGAACTTATAAATTTTCTTCCTTTCTCAAAGATCATGTCACGTTAAAGTGAAATAACAGATTAATAAATTTCAGGTTTAAATGTCATGCCAACAGAAACAATAGCCTAGCCACCTGATATTGTACCCTGCAGTGGCGTATTCAGGGGGGCAAAGGGGCAATTGCCCCCCCCCCCAGAGCTGTCGAGATAAACGAGATTTGTAATATCAAAATTAATAATACCAAAAATTATATACTCCTGGCCTAATCTGAAAATGCAGTGAACATCAAACATCTACAATTTGTCTTCTCGAAATTAAAACCTGTGCAGTAGATTTGAGAACGCGCCGCCGTATATTATGCACACACTCCGTCGGTCGCAGCGTGTAACCGTAAATTAGGCAAAACCCCTACTAAACATATTTTGCACAATTACAGTGTGCCAGAAAGAACATTTTCAAAACTGAAAATTTTAAAAATTTATATTAGAAACAATATTGGCGAAAACCGACTGAATGGGTTAACACTCCTTTATGTATACCCTGAAATACCCATATCTCCAGAGGAGATATTTGACGAGCTCAAGACCAAAAAAAGAATATTTGATTTTGTGATATAGATTTTACTGGTTCGAAGAAGAATTATTTTTGTTATACAGGGTGTCCGGTAATAACTTAAAAATTAAAAAGAAAAATGGAAAATATGACGAAAAGTTCATATTATTATGAACATAGGTCCGCAGATGTTTGGTTTTCCAGATGCAGGGTGTTGAAATTGAAATTTTATTTTCGATTTTTTTAAGTAACTTTTTGAGACGACAAAATTTTCTTGAAAAAAAAAACAACAAGTTAATTAAACTGTCAAAAAATAAATGTGCTTGTTTAATTAAATTTTGTTTTGAATTTAATTGCCTACGAGTGTCGATATGCACCTGCATCGATGCAGAAATTTGAAAATTTCCTTTGTCGTTATTCATCAAGTAAACCTTTTTTGCTTAGAAAACGTGTGGGAAGAGGATACATTCACAAAATGTCGTAAAAGTTTGCTGTGAAAAAAGTTAGGGCAAATTAAGTTAAATAATTATTTTGTACCAAAAATAATACCAAATTATGAAATCTCTTTCCAAGAAAACACGGCTTTCAGATTTTGCAAGAAAATTTTGTAGTCTCAAAAAGTTACTTAAAAAAATCGAAAATAAAACTTGTTCATATGAACTTTTCGTAATATTTTCCATTTTTCTTTTTAATTTTTCAAGTTGGTGCATTTATTTAGAAAATATGTTTTTACTTATTAAAATTATCGACAGAGTTTTGTTATTTATAACTGATTGCCCCCCCCCCCCAGACGTTAATCCTGGATACGCCACTGGTACCCTGTGTTCTATTTAATTATCAATTTCTCTTTGAATAAGTGGCAATAATATTTTACTGAATTCCACTGAACATACAGCAACACAGTTGTCTGTATTTCGTAGAATAAATGCTGATTCTTTAATTTTTCGTCTATTTCCCACTTCTTTGAGAATTGGTTTGGACCTATCCCACAAGATCCTTGTTGTTATTAAAAGAGTGTTCACATATTTTCGACTTCGAAATTTGATTTTGCTTGATATAATTTTTATGTTCTTTTAAACGAAGACCGATCCGTAAAGGAGGACATACGCTCCTAATTGCAACGATGCTTGAGAAAAATGCACTTCTGACGTACCTATCTAAATGAGTTTACTTCGGACGGGTATGGTGTTAAATGTGCCTAACTTATTTTTATTTTTTGTGTGATTTTATTTTTTTTAATTTTCACCGCTGTGGGGCCTGTACAAACTCATCTACACGCGGGGCCCCTTATATAAAAGGGGCCCTGGGCTGCAGCCCATAAAGACCATGCCTAAATCAGCCCCTGCTTACGGGCTAATAATTATCTGGTGGAGCTCCATCATGATAAGGTTTGTTTTATTTTGTTACATTTTGTTACCAGCTAAAAATAAAATTTTTGAAAGTTTGAAGTATTATAAAATAGAACGTAATCATGAAAATATTCCATGGCTGACTATGTGAAAATTAAAAAAAAAATAGAAAATTAGCCATAGCTCTTTTATTTTTTATAAAAACTATGCCGAGTATTATATCTTTGGAAAGCTCAAAAAATGGCCGATTTGATAAGGCCACAGCCAAATTTGATTTACAATTAAAAACACAAGTTTATGTCATATCTCAAAAATCACAAACATAAAAAATTGGATTAGATTGTCTTATTAAGCCCAAAATTATCTACAATTTTTGTCTCTACAGTTTTTCTGTATAATCAGAAATAGCGGAGCTGCAGAGATCTGATGAAATAGCGAAAAATCACTCTTTTCTAAATATTTAGTGAGCCATGAACTTTTTTAAAAATCCAAATAGGGGCATTATAAGATGGAGCATTCAAAACTGCAATTATTTCCCCATTTAACCTTTGTTCTAGCTCTGCTAGTTTCCGAGATCCCCATAGCGGTCATCCTGTATAAATCAGGTGCCTTATTACAAAAAAAAAAAAAGATTTATCTTATAACATAACGACCGACCTTGAAATTTCCAACTATAAACATGTTCGGTATAAATTTCTTTTCTGGTTTTTAAATATTAATTTTATATTTACATTTTTTTAAACCATCACAACCCAAACTTTTTGTTGAAAATGTTACTGTCTTATGTTTCAGACACAAACTCATGTACACTAAGGTAAAGTTTTTTTGGCAAATAACCCAATATAATACTAGTTTATATCGATCGGGTATCGTTTATCTATCGTATCGTTTTACGCAAGAAACACTCCTAGAATAATGGCCACCGCACTGGCACAGCCTCTGATTCCAAGTCCCCCACTACTGCTGCTTAATAACGTCGCTTCCGAAAACCCAATGGTCACCTGCTTTATGGTTATGGGCGTCGGCCGGTACTCGACCGGACATGGCAGCTGGGCGAGCGGTATCGACAGCAAGTATCTCTCTTCTGTCACCCCGTTCTCGGAATCGTAATCCATGGGCTCGGTGGGCAGGCTGTTGTCGTGAATCTGACTGGCCGAGGCCATGGTGCTGAGGATGATGGTATTGGTCAACGTGGTCGGGTGAGGCGGTGACGTCACGAGGCAGACGAGCTCCTCCAGGGCGTTGCGGGTGTGCGAGTTCGTGGTTTCGTTTCGGAGGTAGTAGAGCCACTTCAGGCGGCAGTCGCAGGACAGCTCGTTCCCTGGAACAAGAGGAAATTCGTTAAAAGGGAATGTGGAGGAAGGATTCGATATGACAAATCGTGCGTTGTACACTAGTGGTCCAATTATGTTTAAGGTTACGGTCACCGGATAAGCGCGGTGCTGTGTCGTGGAAATGTTTTGAAACTGTTAGTTAGTTTCTTTGCTCCCTAGTTAAACAAATGACTAAAGCGTTTAAAGCCAGAAAAATGTAAAAAAAAGAAGTAAAATTTTAAAAAGGCAAAAATATACACAACCAGGCAATTTTAATATTTTTTTATACAATTACAAACAAATTATTTATTGTAGGCTATAACTGTTTTTTTTTTGTACATTACAAATTTTCAAAGTTTGTCTTCTGTCGCTTGATATGTTTTTGTATGCAGAAAAACTGCGCTCTACATCCACGGAAGTAACTGGTTCATTATTTAGGGAATATATTACCTGGGGATCTATTGATCCTAATTCATTGGAAAACATGCCGTTTAGGCTGTTTGAGATATTGCTTTTATTTAACTTCACCTGTTAGTGTGGGTCGAATCTTGCAAGCTGAATTAGAAGCAATTTTGCATATACCTTTAGTTCCGGTGACAATACAATATACAATACTCAATATTGTAATACTTTCAAAATGGCCGTCGCTCCAAGATGGCGGATGATGTATTTTTTGTGAACTCCCTTAATATGGGTATCAATTGAAAGTGCTTGAAAAGTAGAAAACGATAAAGTTAGTGACATCACACTAAATTCAATATGGCCGTCGCTCCTAGATGGCGAATTACCTATTTGATACCCAACATGGGTATCAAATGAAAGGGCTCGACGGGTAGAAAACAATAAAGTGAATGACTTTATACGAAATCCAATATGGCGGTTGCCCCAAGATGGCGGACAGAATTTTTTTACCGCTCTCCTGATATGGAAATCAAATAGGTTCTAAAAAGCACAAAATAAAAATGAAAATAAAAAGAAACTTTTTAAAAACATGTACTAAAACGAATAAAATCAAAAATAAAATAAGTGTAGGTTTTCGATAAATAATAATTCAATGCCAAATTGCGATAAGTTTTTGTAAATCAAAAAGCTTGTCGCAACGCTAACGCGGTATGCCTATGGTTTTCGGAGGAATTTTCTATTTTGAATTTCATTATAAAACACATGGCAACTGGCAACCTGACTAAAATCATATCAAAACGCATATTTTTCGAATAAATGAAAACACAGTTTTTCATATAAAGAATTCAGGATGACTCTCTAATTCAAACCTTTTTATTGTGAGAATATACGCAACATAATGACCTTTGAAATCACATTCAAAAATCTGTCACTATCTCCCGGTCTATATTATTTTTTGTTATGTTAGATACTTTATATTATATGATATTATTTCGTATACAAGCATTAATTTTGGAAATAATGCCATTGTAATGTTCCAAAGTGTTCTTTCTCAAAGTACTTGCTTGTTTTTACACCATTTTTCGATGAACATCTTAAAACTAGGATTACTTAATTTATAGAGAAGAATATTCGAATGAAACATAAATCTTATTTAAATTCTTGACTTTCGCTTTTTTTCGAATTGACTGAAAGTGACTGCCTTATTTGCTTATTCGGGACATGTTATTTGACGTTCTTCTTGCACGATTTCTTTGATGAAGTATAGTTTTACAGTGTCGATTTACAAAATACTTTTTGTTGCCGGAAATCTTAGAAAAGGAAATGAAAATAAATAAAAATTATTGACAAAGTTTGAAAAATAACTTGCTGCTTTGCCACAGGTCTTGCAAAAAATACCATCAAAATCGAGAGACAGGTCAGGGTAAGGATGTATCCGTGAACAAATTTTAGAAGACATTTTAAACTAATATCGATATCTAACACGATACACAGAAAACGGTATGCGCTCGCGCAGGTGCTGTGACGTCAACGGTGACGCTTATTCGACAAAATCATGGCTTACTTTTATTTTTAAACGGAAATTTGACTCGTTTTATAGTGAGCTAGGCAACCACATATATACACCAAAGTGTCTCAAGGTGCCTACATTCTAGCTTTGGATTTAACTTGACGCGAAATTGATAGCTGACGTATGTCAGTGAGACTAATTTCAGGACTATTTTTTATAAGTTGTCCGCGTTTTTGTCGAAGTGACATAGATGCGCAGAAGACATTAATTTTAGTTCTCCTAGCTGGCATACCGTTATTTAAGTATCGTGATATCTAACACTTTTATCTGACAGCGTAAAATGATGACTACAACTCACGGGCGTAGCCAAGGGGGGGGGGGGTTTGGGGGTTCAAATCCCCGAAATAAGCAACATATTACCTTATATTATACCGAAAAAATACGAGGAGTGAAGAGTTAAAATATTATTACGTTTAAATATATGTAGTAATAGTAGCGCCTAGAGCCATCTCTTGACGAGAGGCAGACGCAGTTGCAGCCGAACTATTTTGTATTGTAGGGACACTTTGCGTTGTTTCTCGATTATTCGCCACGCCCCTCGGTCGAAATGAGCGGAACTTTGTGGAAGTTCGTGGAAGTTTCTGGACGGCTACTGGGCTGCTATATAAGCGGCGTGGCGGCGCGTGACCGCGCTTACGGCAGTATTGTTCCATGCGAACTCGAAGCGAATAAAAGTGAAAAGTGGTGAACGAATAGTGAAGAGAATTAAGTGTACCGTGTAAGTGAGTAATTTTAGTGCCCTGTTATTCGATGACCTTGTTAAGGATAGATACGTGAATCATTATTACTGTCGAAAAATGGAGTGGAAAAAAAGGAAGGGTGATAAACTTAAAGGTATGGACTACTGGAAAAAGTGGTGTAGTCAAGGTCAAGGGGTTTCTAATAAAGAAACAAATTTGTATTTAGCTATCAAAGCTTCAGCTACCTTGCATGCTGATAAGAAGACTGCCTACCCCGAAATCTAGTTTGGAATGCCTAGATATGTGCGATAAAAACCTTTATCCTAATATTTACACATTACTGCAAATCTTGGCTACCATTCCTGTATCCACTGCTACCCCAGAAAGGTCTTTCTCGAGCCTAAGGAGACTGAAAAACTATTTATGAAACACTACAAGTGAAAACAGACTTAATGGTTTGGCTCTAATGAACATTCACTATGGAACAGAAATTCATGCAGATGAAGTAGTGGATATATTTAAAAGAAAAAGCCGAAGATTTAATAAATAAAAAAAATAAATTCTTTAATGGTTTTAGATTTAGCGCAGAGGAACGAAATTAATTTATCCATTTCATTTAAAGTGAAGAACTTTATAAATATGTCGTAGTTTTTCGGATGAATATATAGATATTAAATTTCATGTAAGTATATTTTTGTTGTTTTATTTACTTCTCAAACTAAACCCAAAACTAAATCCTGGCTACGCCCGTGCTACAACTGAGTGTCAAAGACGAATGAAATGAAGCAAATGTAAACTATTTTAGACCCTTCCCCTGTTGCCACACTTGCAATAATAAGAGATCTACCTACTTGATCCTAATTTACCTTTCCTTGCCAAGGATTGTAAGTATAAGAATTAAAATTTTACGACATACAAATTTACCCACCTACCATTCTAAATCTCCAGAGCAATTCGTCTTCCCTTCAGCCGATTTCGCGGCACAGACTTCCTCCTAACTTCAACGTTAAGTGCGGTAATAAATGGGAAGTCCGAAAGTACGAACGGCCCGCTATTGCACCATTTCATTATAGGGTCCGGGTCGGACTTTACGGCCTGAACGCCGTAACCGATACCGGCAATTTTCCTTCCGTAAGTAAATATGTAATTTTGGAGTTCGGGGAGTCCGGGCACTGCCGGTTCTCCCAATAAATCCAAACTTCCAGTTAGCGGAAGGTTTCTCAGACGTGCACTAAAACTTTCGGCTGTATTTCTCCGGACACCGTTTGTTTGCAGTAGCCCGGGTGTACACTACAACGTTTTTCCAGCTCGGAATCGTATTTTCTACCTCCGGGAGAACAAGCAAATTGCTACATCCAATAGAAATATTTCTCCCGCTACCTGAATCGGAATTATTGTACAGAGTTATTCATATAATATCCTATACACCCCTTAACTGTTGTTTCTTGCGAAAAGAATTACTATTCCAAGAATCAGAGCTTGACTTTGACAGTTTTTATCAGGTGTTAATTGTTTTCTTTCCACATCGTGCTGTTATATTTAATATTGTTATAATATTAGTGAAAAAAAAACATTGTTGAATATTATGTTTCTTGCGAAAAGAATGCATATATTTATAATAAATTGAGAATTACCGGAAGTTTAAAAAATAAATAAAAGATAAATAAACAACGACATGTTTCAACTGAGAATATGCAGGAAGCAGGCATATCATATTATACTTGGTGGAAAATCCGAGACATTCTATTAAAGATGCATAGAGATATTTGCAAATGTCATGGAGCTCAGTCCAGAGAGTTGAAAATGCATAAGTTTAGACCATATTGTTATCGCCCAGTTCAAAACTGTATGAAAATGATAATTATAAAAGGCGAATATTGCCGTTTAGTGTTGGAGAGGCAAGCGGAAAATGATCAACTTAGAGCTGCATATTTTTTATCACTTGTAAATTATCGTATGTAATATCATAAGTGCCGGAAATTTTATCGATAATTTTTTCGAATGCGTTATTTTGTCTAGAGAGATCACGAGTATAAATTGGTCTTTTATTTTCTGATAAAATCCCGAGAGCGAAGCTCGAGGGATTTTATCTCTGAAAATAAATGCCCAATTTGTACGAGTGGTTTTGCTAATGGGCAAAATAGGGCTTGAGAATAAAATTACCTCGAAAAATTTCCGGCACGAGTGGTATTTGTCGAGATTATTTCTCGAATACGATTCAATAATTTCTGTATTGATTTTTTCTATGTTTACATTTCCAAAACGATTCATTTTGAACGAGTTTATTGACAGCTTCGACTGTAGCGTTCAAGCAAACAAACATGACGCTTGGATATCCAAGGCAAATGCGATTATACCTACACCCTGTCAGCGTTGGTTAATTTTCTGAATGTGTCATAAATTTAAACGGAGACGGAGGTCCAATAACAAAAATTTAGCAATGTAAAAGTTATATAAATTCATTGATACAATGCTCAATAGTACCGCAACATAATTTATAAGCTGCATAATTTAGAACAGTGTGAAACACACAAACTTTAAGAAGTAGGTAGGTACGTGTTTGTATCCAACAGATTCGCGGTTGCTAAGCAACGAAGTGATAATTTGCACAAGTGCAATTATCGCTAGCAGAGGCATATGATTGGTTGGATTTTTATGGAAGGAGCTACCTTATTGGATGCAAGCAGTATGAGGGAAATAATCACTATAAAGATTACACTCTACTAATTACTACTAGACTCTACTAATTACTAGGTACTAGACATTACTATTATATTACTACTACTACGGTTATTAAAATCACAGATTCTTATTTGTGGACTGATGAAGCCACTTTTTACCGACCTCAAAAAAGGAGGAGGTTATCGATTCGGTTGTATTTTTTTTTATTTTTTTATGTTTGTTACCTCAGAACTCCATCATTTATAAATCGATTTGGGCGATTCTTTTTGTATTTGAAGGGGCATACCTACAGAATGGTCCCATTTAAATTTGAAGAAAAAATTCCACCCCTAAGGGTGGACAAATAGGGGATGAAAGTTCATATTGGACCGATCTGGATGATTCTTATTTTATTAGAAAGGGGTTACCTTAGGGGTGGTCACATTTAAATTAGAAGAGAAATTAAATTTTGAAGAGAAAAATTTCAATCCTAAGGGTGGACAAATAGGGGATGGAATTTAATATTGGACCGATTTTGATAATTCTTAATAATTCACTAAAAAATAAGAAATAAAAAAATTTTAACAAAAAAATTGAAACCGACTTCACAAATTTGCCCGTACCTATGCACATTTCAACTAAAATTTTAGAAATGTTTTTCTCTTTCTAAATTGAGTTTGGAGTCGGTGACAGTAAGTTATGATTTATGATGTGTGTAGGATATTATGATGTATTCATATCTAATAGATTTAAATTCCTTGCCTTGACTGTCACCAAATCCAAAGATAACTCAATTCAGAAAGAGAAAAATATTTCTAAAATTTTAGTTGAAATGTGCATACGGGCAAATTTGTGAAGTCGGTGTTACTTTTTGTTATTATTATTTTTTTTTTTTTAATTTTTAGTGGCGTGTGCATAGGGGCAAATTTTTGAATATATCCTTTACTCAATGCTAACTCTGTGTTGCACAAAATGGAAGCAATATAGAACACCTTCTATATAATTTAAATTGTATCATAATAAAGTACCTATAACATAAATATGCCTCTTTTATTAAGACTGAAATTACAGAAAAAAAATAAAATATAACTTATATAAAATTTCCACAGCATTATTGGCTTTGTTAAATTTTCATAATATTATTGTATGTAATTGTGGGAATACAACAATTAATTTATCAAATCTCCATTTATAATATTCTTGTAATAACTTTTTTGTATTTTCCATGGCAATTTTAATTTTGTCCGAGATTCAATAGTTCAAAGGACGATTTTGTGGAAACTAAGTACTTGTTCACTTGCGTCTCTTGTGATATAAATAACTAAGTATTTAGGATCTTGTCTAAAAGTAAAACGAAAGTACACGGTTCATATCAATGTTTCATCTCAAGAAACTCGAGACTGTTACATTGCTAACCTCCTCGCAACCGCCGCGAAAATTGACACAGCTACGTCGAAAAATTTAATAAAGTTCTGTTGTCAAACATATTAAATAATAAATCAGCCTCTGAAAGCGAGCTCCGGAATGATATATCCCAACTGCTCATATCGTTTTTAATACATTCCTTTAAATCCCAGCCGAAAAGTTGAAAAGTATAACAAGTTTTATTAAGTTACGAAGTTTGCATCAGACTGAAACAAAGCTAGGTCCGAACTTTTAACGGATTTATATGAAATATCTGCGAAGTTGGCCCTCGATACAGGAGACCGTTTTTGTGGAAAATTGTGTACCGAAGAAGATGGAGCTGGAACGCATTGAGAATTTCAAAGGGCAACCTGCCAAAAAGTGTTTGGCCTACTTTCATTTTTTTCTCTTGTTTTTCTTCTGTAAATAGTATGACAAAACTGTATTAACAAAAGTTACTCAGAGTAGGAAACTATGTACGATGAAATAATTTTGACAATCCTGGCCTACTTTGTGTTTCCTCCAATATTTTCCAAAATACAAAGTTGGCCTAGAATTGTTAAATTTTGTCATCATGCGCAGTTTTCCATTGTGGGTAACTTTTGTTAATACAATTTTGTCATACCTACTATTTACGGAAAACTATTTTTATTATACTTCTTTGAAAACACCTTATTTTCATCTGTTTTAGCAATAATGAAAGATGGGGTTTTTCGGGCTAGCGCACGGAAACAGCGCATAGAAAAACTTTCCGTGCGCTGAATAAAAATACCGAGTATATGGCATTAAAATAGAAATATACAGCAAAGTAAACTAAATTTAAGAAACTCTATATGCTCTCTGATATTTAACATGTACCTATTTTGTGTTTTAATTCGTAAGTGTTTCAATATTTAGATACATTTCTGTAATATTTTTGACGTTTTATTCACCTCATCTGACAATAACTAATTTACAACAAAGCACCTTTGAAATAATTTGAGAGTAACCATGGAAACGCATCATACAGACCAAACACTATATTGTCTGCATTGTTTATTTTTTGTCAATTAAATTTATTATAATATGCCGATAAAATGTTTTAAGTTTCCATTTTCAAAGAAGTATAATAAAAAATATCTTTCATTACACGTCCAGAAATAGATTTTTCCGTGCTTGCATGACTTTCCGTGTTCGGCTGCGCCTCACACGGGAATTTGTCACACGCGCACGGAAAAATCTTTATTTCCAGCCTCGTAATGAAATATACTATTAATCGAAGAAAAACAAGAAAAAAATCAAAGTAGGCCTAATGCTTTGAAATTTTGTACACCTAAGTGACTTACCACGCTGAACAAATTTTCTTTATAACTTTTTCATTATCTCTGGCCACCCAGTATAAATATTGTTAAATTTTTCCATGACAATCTTATTTTAAGAACAACCAGGTTGATTCAGTTTTACCCTATTCGAGGAATGTTAAAATATTCTAACCATATATCCTGACTTACCTACTTCGACACACCTACCGCATTTTCCATAATATATTCCTCATAGCGAAAATAATGCAATATACCATCCTTTTCTCGTAGTATAATATTCCCGTAACATATTCGTCCCATGTTTCGGGAAACATCTCATAATAAATCACTCATGTATTCCCATTCGGCTAGATGCGTATCATCTTAGAGGGTCGGTTGTGAATTTGCGATATGCACGTCCTGTGCATTTCGACGATCTCAACCAATCGTAAATTATTAAGCATTGGCCGCTTAGGAGATGTACCGACATATTTGTCACAACGTACTGCATCTCCCTCTAAGTTTATGTGGTGACGACGGTTGGATAATTATTGTGGCGGAATATTGATACACCGATAATGTATAACATCGATTTATTTTCCTCATACTGCTTGCATCCAATAAGGTAGCTCCTTCCATATAAATCCAACCAATCATATGCCCCTGCTATCGATAATTGCACTTGCGCAAAAGCAAAGCGGTAATACCAATTATCACTTCGTTGCTTAGCAACCGCGAATCTGTTCGATACAAACATGTACTTCTTAAAATTGGTGTGTTTTACACTGTTCTAAATTATGCAGTTTATAAATTATGTTGCGGTATTTTTCACATTGCTAAATTGTTGTTATTAGACCTCCGTCTCCGTTTAAATTTATTACACATTCAGAAAATAAACTCTAACAGGGTGTAGATATAATCGAATTTACCTTGGATATCCAAGCGTCATGTTTGTTTACTGGAATGACGCTACAGTCGAAGCTGTCAATAAACTGGTTCAAAATGAGTCGTTTTGGAAATATAAATATAGAAAAAATTAATACAGAAGTTTTTAAATCGTATTCGTGAAATAATCTCGTCAAATATCACTCGTGCCGGAAATTTTTCTAAATAATTTTATTCTCAAGCGCTATTTTGCCCATTAGCAAAACCACTCGTACAAATTGGGCTTTTATTTTCAGAGATAAAAGACCAATTTATATTCGTGATCTTTCTAGGCAAAATAGCGCTTTCGAAAAAATTATCGATAAAATTTCCGGCACTTGTGATATTACATACCTACGATTATTTCCCTCATACTGCTTGCATACAATAAGGTAGCTCCTTCCATAAAAATCCAACCAATCATATGCCTCTGCCAGCGATAATTGCACTTGTGCAAATTATCGCGGTAATTGCACTTGTACAAATTATCACTTGCTTAGCAACCGCGAATCTGTTGGATACAAACACGTACCTACTTCTTAAAGTTTGTGTGTTTCACACTGTTCTAAATTATACAGCTTATAAATTATGTTGCGGTACTATTAAGCATTGTATCAATGAATTTATATAACTTGTACATTGCTAAATTTTTGTTATTATTAGAGCTCCGTCTCCGTTTAAACTTATGACACATTCAGAAAATAAACCAACGCTGACAGGGTGTAGGTATAATCGCATTTACCTTGGATATCCAAGCGTCATGTTTGTTTACTCGAAGGCTACAGTCGAAGCTGTCAATAAATTCTTTCGAAATGAATCGTTTTGGAAATGTAAACATAGAAAAAAATTAATACAGAAATTATTAAATCGTATTCGAGAAATAATCTCGACAAATACCACTCGTTCCGGAAATTTTTCTATAGATAATTTTATTCTCAAGCCCTACATTCTATATCTCCCTAATAGGCCATAACAAATTAATAGGACATAACAAAAAGCTTAGTCCGTGTTATAACTCTTCAGGCAAACCGCCCACAATGAAAAATATTTCTCATTCTCGGAACGTATCATATACTCAAGCTTTGAAAAATAATTTTAACGAACTATAATCATGTTTGCATAATGGGCATCGGTGCTTCGCTGTGGTTTGACAGAATTAAAAAAAATGCGGAAGTTATTACAACTTTTAATTAGTGGGGAAGCAAGAATCGCAGTTGAAATATCTCTGTATTTAGAGGTAAGCAACTGGCTATATTCTTACATATGCACATTGGATATTTTACAAAGAGTAACTAACCAATTTACTCAGCAATTTGTATTGAGCATGTGCACAAACATTTAATATAGAGTACCGGGAATACAGTATACTATTACCTAAATCCCCCGTAAATTGGTCGTGTTGGAAGCAAACTAAAGTTTTACCAATTACATTTAGGAACGTACATGAATTATTAAATGTAATTCGGTATTATAATCGAATCTATGTTGTTTGAAACATCAAAATTGGTTGCGTAGCCAGCCACAGAGAATTAGAGAAGAGTTAATTGAATTTGTGCCTGTTTTGTACGGCAGTAGTCTGAGGCAATGTCCAACTTGATCTAAAAAATGGATAATCCAGGTATATTTCTCGTTTGGGATCGACGCCTCCGGCATTCTCCTTCCACAAACAGTTCGCAGGGGGGAAAACTGGAGGTCTGGGGATGGTGCTTGGAGGCTTGCCACCTTATTACGTCGATCCCACAACGTTCGGCGTCCTGAATGGATTTGAATGAATCGCCGAGAGAGCTCCGAAAAAATAAATCCTGCTTTGGAGGGGACTTTACGTAGATTCCACGTCACTCGATTATCAAAAGAGGAAAGGCGTGTGTCCACAAGTATATCTATGGTTACCATGGGAGTTCTAACAAATAATTCAGATGTAGTAGATAAACTTCTATTTCTTTGATATATTTTGTAATCTAACACTACATTTGGTACTATCCCCGTCTATCAACTGAACTGCTTGCTACGCCTTGACAATATAATAGTAGCCTACCAGTTCCTTACCATAATAAATCCTAAAACGATCTGTGCAGATTTTAGAAACCATTAGTCGTTTCTCCTGATCTTTAAATTTTTCCTCGAGCATTTAATGCAGATACGTTGGTTTGAAATACTCGCTAAATTCGCTCTATTGTCGCACAAATGCTCTCCTAAAGTATAACTCCTTTATTCTGCAAATTAGAGCGCAAAATCTTTCAGTTGTATTCGAAATCGGCATAAATAACAAATGGTTATATATTATTTTATAGAGAATTTCTCTTGGTGAGTTTTACACAGCAAGCTCAATGGTCACTTTAAATTATCTACTGATGTACAATATAGAATTTACCTACACCGAATTAAGCTGGTACAGCTCCTCTATTTTACAATGTTATTATTAACTCACCCGATGATCTACAGACTTGAAACTTTAAACATTATCTCAGAACTGGATGACAATGCAATGTTAAACCGCTATATACCTATTATTATATCGACTTAGCCAAAAGGCATTCGCACTCCCTCTACGGGGAACATTCACTCAGATCCCGGGCATCCCGGATACCAAAAGGATCTGGCTCGGACGAGACCCTTGCCATGTTATCGGGCCCTAGGTGACATTGATGTTCTTGGACGATCCTGCATTCCCCATGAATTTCCTGACGGTTCGGGCTGTCGCAAGTAGTACCGCTTTCTGCATGGACCTGTAAAGACTATCAGTTAGATTCAGCTCCTTGATGTTTCTCAGCAAACTTTTTGGTATAACACCAGTTGTTGACATGATGATTGGAATCGTCTGGACGTTCTCCATTTCCCATTGCCTTCTAATTCGTTCTTCTAAGTCTCTGTACTTCGCGATCTTCTCGACTTGCTTCACACGCAGGTTGTTGTTGTTCGGGATGGCCACATCAATCAGAGTTGTCTTCCTAGAAATTTTATCAACTATTATAAGGTCCGGTCTGTTATGGGCAACTCGTTGATCAGTCAGAACTGTACGATCCCAGTACATCTTGTAGTTGCTGTTCTCAAGAACAGGCTCAGGTGTGTAGTTGTAATATGGGACCCTTTCTGTCTGCACAAGCAGCAGCTTTTCCGCCAGTTCCCGGTGCAAGATCTATTATTATTATTATTATTATGTTATTTATTACTAAAAAAAAATTATGAATATTAAATAAAAATATTTGACTAGTGGAAATTTGTTAACAGATAATCACATGCCATAAGTTGATTGCAAATGAAAATAACGTGTTAAAACCGCGTTAAGAAGAAGCAGACAAACAGTTAAGAAAATGAGTTATTTAACTGTTTGCAAGAATGCGATCTCCAGCACGAGAAGTTGGTAACTAAGAAGGATTTGGAATTAATGTGTTTTAATATCGACTTGATATATTGATTGATTGATATATTATTGGTAGGTTAAGTATAACAATTGTTTAAAATCGATTGCAGAATTTCAAAGAGAAAACTAAAAAGTAGAAAATAATAAAATTTAAATAATTTTTTAATGCTATGTAAACTTTCTGTTTGCTCTGACGATGATCATAAGTTAATCTGACGCTTGCCTGGTCATAGGAAGTGCAAAACTCAGGATAATACCCTTGTTAGGTACAGTTTTACAGCTGCCGCTTAAATCTGAATGGCTCATAATAAAAATCGACGTTAACTCGTAGTAATCTGACGGAGTACGAGATTAATAAGAAAGATAAATCCAGGGCGATGCTATAAATCTGGGGAGCAAGTGTTCTTAATCTGTTGTTCGGTGATATATTTCCTTCGGAATGGGACTGCGTATCTTAAAGACCTCATTTGGAGATAGCTTAGGCTTGTTCTTGGGTATTTTTTTTTATGGGAATTCGGGCAATTCAGGAATGTTACGCGAGTGTTTAACAGGGAGTTTCATTTATTCAACTAACCTATAGTTTAAAAAATGTACAAAGGTCGAGGGCTTGGAGTTCCCTCAATAATTTATCTGTTACGACAGATAAGGGTGCAGACTCTGGGTCTTTTAATCTACTAACCCTTGAGGGATATATGCGAAAGCGCTCGGAAAGAAATAAGAGGGTTTAGCTAACCTAGTGAAGTGGAATTAACTCGCATGCGTCCGGACTTAACTTCTCGTTTTACTGGCCCCTAAATTTGAAATGATACAATGCAGCCGAGCGATACGTCATCAGCAAATAAACAGGGATTTATTTCTGGCTGCCTGGTAGGTGGGAGCATTTGATCCCCTAGTAACAGAGCCATAAATAATATGGGAAAAAATCATTTTGGCGTCTAGAGTAAGCTCAGAACTTATGGGGATTTTTCATGAATGTATGTGGAACTGAGTTAAGAAACGTTTAACAACAACATCGAAGTTCTGAAGGAGATCTACAAATAAAAATTAATTAGGTGTTAACAATTTAGGTACTGGACATATAAAAAAAGTTTATGCTGTTTTCACAATATTTTTTCAACGAAAATCATCAAACGCAGACCTGACTAGATATGATCCGAAAAAATCGTTGCATTTCAGTATAAATTCCTTAATTTCGCAATATCCGAAGCGGTTTTGAAACAGCGCGTCTATCAAAAATTCGTAACTCGATTGGAATGTAAATTGTCACAGCAAAAATCTATTTCGGGCCAAAATTCGATTTCAGGTTTATTCGTGATTTAAGTAACTTTGTGCGTTGGTTTCTATTATTTTCAAACAGTGCTACTAGTCAGAATATCACATAAATATCTAACATGGGCTCAACATTTAATTTATTTCAATCCATTCTAAAAATCAACGTACCGTGGCACTAAACCAAATCTTAGTTTCAAAGTCGGCGTAAATAGCAAAGGGTTGCATAGTATAAAGAATTTCTCTCAGTTTCGCCAGTTTTATAACGTTCAACACAAATGGATAATAGTAGTTAATTTTTCACTTGTGAGAAAGTGTACCCTAAATAATTACAGTATAGCGAGTGCCAATTAAAACTGAACGAATACTGGAAAATATTAATGAAGGCTCTAACCCGTCATTTCCGCACCCCCTTAAGGAATAACCCACTTAAAGCAGGCCGGGGGTCTTTGTTGGTCCCACGTTAACAGAAGGGTGTGTTACAATAAACCCCCTTTTATTAAAATTATAAATACCCGGTAATTTCGACCTGGTCCCTGCGGGACGGGGTATTTTATATTTAGCGGAGAGTTCGGACCCCGTGAAATTACTAAACAACAAAGAGGAAAGAACAACGCGGTGTTTCAACTCCTAAATGACTTGCGAACGAACCCTGAATAAAGATGTATTTGAGTGCGGAATTTGCTTATTCGTAATTTATAACTGTATTCGTTTTGGTTTTTCTTATTAGTTTAGTATTTCATCTAAATAACGTACGAGAATTACTTCTTACTAACCGTCAAAAGAGTTGTTAAAGATTCGATAATGTTTTTGGCCTGTTTTTCCATCGAATATTTTTATACGAAGAGCGTCTATACTTGAAAAGGAGTCGAACCCACGTCAATACCACATTGTAAACGGTAGAAAAAACTGATGGGAAAGAGGGTTGTTTTCAATTTGCAGCTAGTCTGATGGTGTCTCCAGAGAGATCCCTTCTTCAGAGAAATATTTTTGAATGTTTTATGCAATTTTTAACAATCGTCTGTCAATTTTAGTGCTAATTCCCTGTAGGACTTATTTAATTTAAACCGGCGACTTCGCCAAATCTATAAAAGAAATAAATCCATCAAATATCTTGTCTAATTATAATGTATAGGTATAACAATTTCGTGTGCTTATGGGTCAATCCCGTTTCAAATTTCCGCCACATCGGCAAGTGTGGCTTTTACTTCAAAATGGCTGCGAGATGTTCCTTTTCCCAGGTAAGTAGCTTTCTAACTTACTGCAGCTTCAAACCAAATTAATGTTCCATCCTCCTAAATTTATTATGTTCGGCTTAGAAGCTTCTGCCTTTGGAGGAATCTTCGTCGGGTACAAATAGGCAGAATTATGCCTGCGCGAAAGATACCGGCAAATTGAGATTCGATCCACGTCCTGATTTCTTCCAAAGAAGTCGATGGAAATTCGAACCAGCTTTAAACAGCAGTCTTATCTGAATTCTGCGTGTGCGAATGCTGCTCTGTATTTTGGGCAAACTGTGAAATTGAGTTTCTTGAGTTCAAAGAAACGAGTAGGTACTAAAATTCTTCCAGCAAAGTACATTTTTAGTGTCACCACTGGGTTCACGCTCGCATTTCAGTTTAGCTAATAAGGCGGCGGTCAACGACCTTTCGGAATCCAGCGCATCGCGCATCACGGAAAGATAAAAAATTAGTTTAATTGAATGTTCTATATGTTCAACTGTCTCTGTAATGTTCCCAATGATCCGTTTAGCAGTCTGCAACGGTATCTCTCTAATGCCCGATACCAAATACACTCTAAATTAATTCAGCGGGTCGATTCCATTATCTTTCATTGGCAGGTGCCATACGCGCGGCCAGGGCCATATTTCTGTCACGATGCTCCGATCTCACGCCCAGCCGGCGATCAACCTGTTAATAGTTAATGGCTGGCCGATAGTTCTGGAATTATGTAGACAACACCTGGAAATTTATCGAGAGATTTGGTTGTATTTGCGCTTTGCGACGCAATGGGATTTTCCATGCTTAGTTAGTCGTTTGAGGAAGACACGGGATGGTGAACTCTTGTTGTTGTTGTTGTCCTATACTAACTTAGCATAAATAGCACGTAAATGATTACGCGAGAAATGATCGTTTTTCGTTCATCTGATTGAGAAAAGAAAATAATTAATTAGTAAATATATTACAGTTTTTTAATAGCTGATACCTTAGACAAGGAAAGAGAGAGGACGCCTAACAGCGCTCGCGGTCGTGTTACCGACTGCCACATCGCACGACAGGCCAGTGGCGTAGCATGAAACGCGTTCTTAGCAAATATCACAAAAATGTTAAAAATGAAAAGAGAGTTAATTTTGACTTACATGTAATTTGAAATATTGGTATTTATTTGCAGATAATTTCCCAAATGCAAAACTAGTGTCAAGTGCTGACATATATGTATTGGTGGCGATTTCGAATCAATCAAAATAAAACAAATAATGCACTCTCATGGAAACCAGACCATATTTTATGAAACTATCATAATCAATTTAAAAAAATTTCTTTAAAAACGATGTTAACAAATTATTATATTGGTCCTATTTGCAACCAAAACAATGCATTGTATCAAACTAAAAGATGGATGGAATTTGAAGAAGTTATAGGTATTGAGAAAAAATAAAGTTTTAGGGCTTCTTTCAAAAGTAGCTAGAAGGTCTTTTTGTGCTTCGCTCAGTTGTCAACTTCTGGCCTTAGCACTTCTACTCCTTGTGGTATAATTACTACTGTCTTTTTGTAGAAGGTTTGGAAGTTATAATGAAAAGTAGAGCGTGATGGAAATAAAAATCGATTTCGAAAATAATAAAATGAGACGAAACCGTTAAACTGTGGAATCGACCAGCGCTCTAAATGGTGGAGGGTTCCGAATTTGCAATTAATAATTATGGCAATGTTGAAAAAACTTTTACAGCTCTATCTGCAGAAAGCGCCGGAAAATTATTCCATTCCACATTTTCCTTTTTAATAATTTCCTGGAGGCACGAAGCCAAATTGTTAACCCAAACTCATTTTCAGGTTTCCAAACGCCTACGAGCAAACGCTTTGGCGGGCGAAACTGAGGAAATTTGATAAACAAACCCAATTATAACGGATTTTTCATTATTATAGTTTAATTGTTTTATGTTCTTTCCTTTTTTCGTAGCTACCAACTAGCAATGAAAAGAGTTTGATTTTGCGTTTTCGATTTTATTTTTTTCTGAAATTGTTATCACAAATAGAATAAAAAAGAAAACACTTTCTCATGGCACTTTGTAACGGGCTTTAAGATGGCGTTTTTAGATTTGTTCTACAACATTTCGTTTTTGAGAAACCATCTTCAATTTTATTTTTTTAAATACGGGCCTGGATTTTTTTAGATTTCTTTGATTGTTATGACACGAAATATTTTTAAAATGTTTTGAGACAATTATACTGAAAATCCCTTTTTTTATTCTTTTTTTTTCTATTGCGGCCCTGTATTTAATAATAAGATATCTAAATATCAGTATTGTCAACAATTTAACTTACAGATTATTTTTACTTATAAAACTTAATATTTTTAAATACGGCCCTGTCTGGTAAGTGTTTTCCTCTGTTATTGTACAGCAAACAGTGTCGCATTGTGTTTTGGGGTAAATTCTTCGCTTTTGCTAATAATTGTGAGAAGAAATCTTTAAGCCAATGAAACCAATAACTTTTGCTACCTATTTATTAATTGGAACAATACATTCGTTCGGCCTCTAGACTATTTCTGTGACGCAAGATATACCATGCTAACATGTTAAATACAAATTATTATTAACTAAATGATACAGTGGGAGTTATGACAAATGACAAGGGGTTGGTTTCGTTGTTTCAAAGTCTTTTAGGTGGAGGATTTTTATTTAATTTTTATTATCGTATGTGACTGTTATTAGTCTTTGCCGTCTTTTTTGGTTCTCCGATTGAAAGATAAGTTGTAAGTTAAATTGTTGAACAATACTGATTAATATATAGACTTCTTATTATTAAATACAGGGGCGCATTAGAAAAAAATGAATGGAAAAAAGAATTTTCAGTATAATTATCTCAAAACATTTAAAAAATATTTCGTGTCATACATCATGGTATTTGCAATGAAAAGTGATTTCAAAATCTGCAAAAAAATCCAGGTCCGTATTTAAAAATATTAAGTTGAAGATGGTTTCTCAAAAACGAAATGTTGTAAAACAAATCTAGAAGCGCCATCTTGAAGCCCGTTAAAAAGTGCCATAAGAAAGTGTTTTTTTTTCTATCTGTGAAAACGCAAAATTTTCCTTCGTTTCAAATAAACTCAAAAACGAAAAAGATATTAGAAATCTGTTCGTACCATTTTATTGACCTCGAAATTGCGCAACTTTTTCCCCGTTTAACCGTTGTTCTATCTCTCAATGTTTGCAAGATCCCCATGCTGTTCATTCTTATCCGGGACACATTGTATAGGTATCCATTTGAAATTTCTTGGTTTATCAATATAATATGGAATCTTAAATTCTTCAAGTAATTAAAGTGTATATTTCAATAAATAGCGCAAAATTTTAAACAATGATTAAAAAATTTTTTCGATATCGAGTTTCTTCGTTTTTGCATTTTCTGAGAAAATTTTCCATAGTGATGTATATTTTTTTACACCATCAAAAGTAGAGGTTTCAACGAACAAAAAGCGAACCGACTTTTTTAAAAAGCAGCTTTTTTGACGTGGGTAGGTATTTTCCATTGAAAATGAGATTACTTTTTCGGTTTAAAATCAAAAAAAGGGGTAAAAATAAATATTTTGATTCGAAAAAATTACAGCGTGTTCGGGACATAAGAAGGTAAGTTTCCACCAAATTTCGTGGAATTTCTTTTTGTGTGAGATAAAAATTAAAAACCAAAAAATCGGTTATTTGGATTTTAAATACAAAAGTTGTAGATCTTTTTATTACCTACAACTTTGTCATTTAACTTTTTTCGATAGGAGTTGCAGTGTTGCCGGAAATCGTGATAAACCGTTTTCCATCCCTAAAAGATCACCCCCTACAACCCCCGTACCTCAAATTGCCCTTAAATTATTTTTTCTGTTATTGTTGCTATATTTTCTTCCTTTTCCAATGGGTTTCATACTGTTCTCAATTTTTTTTTCACGTTTTGCCATTTTCAGAGGCTTTAGGCCTATTACAAAGTACTTATCTACTATAAAAAACTAAAGGGTGCAATATAATAAATATTTTTAATGAAAAAAAAAATGTTAATATTAAAAATGTTTGACACCAGTGGGAGCTCCAACCGCTGTTACCAGTCCAATGCGGTTTGGAAGCGAAGAATAAATTGGGGGGGGGGCTAATTTAAGATTTGGGGGGGCTTAGCCCCCCCAAGCCCCCACCTAGAACCGCCTATGATCTCTCACCGTTTGCAGGATCCCCATGCTGTTCATTCTTGTATATATTTCCATAAAAAGCTTAAGACTCCGTAGGCGTCGCGAAATGGATTTCTTGGGTTTGGCCATTTTGGGTTGTTGAAAAATTTACGGAATAATCCAGAGGATCGCGTCTGGCTGGATTTGCCGGATGAATCATAACCCTAAAAGGGTTGCTGGGGATGCGGGCAAATAATTAAGCGGGGTGCAAAAACACGCCACCCACAGGGAAAGTTCTACGGCTAAGTTTAGCAGTTGTTTGCCAAGCCCGAAAATTAGGTTATAGTGTTTATTGGCGGCAGGCAACATAGGTACATATTTTTCGGGACAAAAAAGAAGGTTAGATAATAGCGGTTGACAACAACACTTCTACTCCTAGGCATAACATAAATTATATGCATTTTTATACAACGTTCTAGTGAAGCATATAATTCCAATGCTTTATGCATTTGATAAAACGGCAATTTCTAATTCAATTCATTTAACATTTCGTTGCTAATTGCTATTGCGCTAATTAGTTTCACAACGGAACAATATTGTCCTGCCCCTGGGTGTAATTTTTTTGAAACACTAATGAACTGTGCTGAATACTACCTACCACAAACGAAATTTCCTCTCCTAACTGCGCCATAAAATACATCAAATATAGGAAATATCCATTTAGTCACTATTTTTTACTTTGGCTATTGCCAAGGTATCATTTTACTAAACTTTGGCGTATACCTACTTTATCTAGGCATATCTTGGGAGCAATATATTTTTCTCTTGTATAGTTGTTTTGCTACCATTATACTTACTTTTAACGAGCTTTGCAAACTGCATAAAAATTAAAATGCAAAGAAAATCTATAAAAGTTTTGTCATATTTCCCCTTAAACCTATGAATTAACTATAGGATGAAGTTTCGCTCAAATGACATCCCTGCCAGTGGTGCCGATGTAAATTAATTTTAACCAGGAATAAATCACCACTAATATGGCAGCAATTAAAAAATGAAGAAATTGTTTAGAGTGTTATTTGTAGTTATTTGTAGAAAACCAGAAAAAATAATGTTTGCAGAAAATACATTAGGAGTGGCCTTCTAGTCCTATTCAATTTTAAAAAAATTATCATTTCCTAAATAAGGAAAAATATTTTTGAAAAAGTGTAATTTTCAATTTTTTTAGTAACTACCTCAAATTTTAAAATTATATTCTATTCAACTTTTTCAAATAACTTTTTGTGATACCTCGTTATTTAACCTCACTTTTCTTAACTTAATGCAGAAAAGATTCCACCCTGATTTGCATTGGTGAAATTAAACCGCTTTTATATGTGGGGGTTTCATAACTATCCACAAAAATTGTTTTCAAAAACATTTCTACAGGTTGGCGAGAAGTAAAAATGCTTAAATTCGAAATATTGTAAATCCCCTCGAAATTCGAAAAAATTTAACTATTATTAGTTGGGCAGGTGATTCCAGTAGCAATTCAATGTAAAAATTATTTTTAGAAAAGCGTAAAATATCAATCGCTCCATTGTGCACCAATTAAAAGCCTGTATTCAATGGCTAACTGCGAATATAAAAGCAGGTTGTAGAGAGGTAATAAAAACTGCCCCTAAACTGATTTTTTCGTCCGAATATAATTAATCGAAATATTAAATATTAATATGTTTTTTTCGTGGTTAAAATTTTGTTATTTTCTTTTGGGACGCCTTGTAAACATATTGTGTAATATACAACACATTGTATAATATACAACTTACTAGAACAATGCGTTATGTTGAAGTATAGGTACCTTTCAACATATACGCCGACTTTGAATGTGCATATACATTTTCTCCATGATTTATATATTTTTAAGGACTTCAGGAAACAGATCATGGTGAAATAGGTCCGCTCTATGTACGTATAAATGTTGCGTGGGTACTGTAAGTAAATTGGTATTATTACAAATGACGACAAGACCTTCCTTCCGAAATATGAACAGTTTCCGTTCTAAGTATTTCCAGGCACGGACTCCGGCTATTTTTACGCTACGTACCTGGGCTTCCCGCTGCAAATGTTTCCGGAGTATACGTGCTCTACCGCTTATTAAATTTACATCTTACAGACGATTTTATTAAATTTATACCAGAAATTACGTTTGCAAGTCAATTCGCAGGCGCCGCCGGCTACATTCGCTTTATGTATAAAAGCTGCAACTTCCCATGGGAGTCGATACCTACTCGAATATCATAATGCACGATATGTCATAAGCAGAAGAAAATAATGGGTAATATTCAGGGAAAAATCCTCTTCATGATCATCACCTTCTTGCCAGATCATTTGACTCTTCAATAATGGAATGAATTTCAGTCGTGTTCATTTAAAACAATTAGTCGATACGACAAGCGGAGCTGGACCATTAATAAAGCAGCAAACTCAACAAACATAACTTTTTATAGGTGGTGTGTTGTGTATCTGCTGCCTCCGAACCAGTACGCTGTAGGTGCATGTCCGATTTTCAATGTAATCGGAACCATGTAAATGGAAATATTCGCCCGATTTAACAACCAAACAGATAGCCTGTTGGGCGGACAGTTATGGTGTCGTTCGGTTGTTTTATTGTAATTTTGCAACGTTTAATTTTTCGCGTAGTGACAATAAATTTCGACCTGTTTAAAAATTCATGGCAGGCTTACGCTGTCGACGACATGCGAGTTAAATTTTTCTACCATTTCAGACTGAAAGGTTGGTAAAAAGGACAAATAATAAAGTATAGCCAGTCTACTACACTACAAATTATAATGCTAAAACAATTTACGACACTTATATAATATAATATTAGTGCATTTCTTTTTGTACAATTTGAGTAGATCTTTGAAGTTCGCAGCTTACTGTCGTACAATTCTCTCCAAATTCACTAATGTGAATCGGAATATGTACCGCAGACTCCTCCAATAATAATAATACTCATACCACAACCTGATGTTTGGCGACACGACGTCCAAGCTCGAAGCGGACGTTTGGGAGATATTAACAGTGTACAAATAGATGTTCCCATAATTGGTATTAATGGAGTTGCATTCAAATGGTTCAGAAATTATTTAAATACCTAATAGGCATCAGGTTGTGAAATTGAAAGAAAGTGGGCCTAAAAATTTTTTTGTAAAAATGGTGTACCACAGGGATCTGTTTTGGGACCCCTTTGAACATATTTTTATGTGACAATAAATGAAAATTAAATGTTCGAAACGTTGGTGAAGAGATTATTTGAATTTATGCTGCCCTTTTCTTAAGACCTCGAATCCCAACCACGTACGAAACTAATTTCGATGCATCGCAATCTAAATATGTTAAGTATTAATCAAAATATACTGAGAAATACGATATTTTTATTTTATTTTTAGATATAAATAATGAAGAATTTTATATTTCCATTTTTTTGTCGGTAAAAAATTGATAATAAAAGAGATAAACAAAATTTAACATATCATTTAGGCAAAATCAATTGGATTAAAATTATTTTATAAATTACATAATTTAAAAAAAATGAATTTATTTAAAATTAATATTGGTATGAATTGTTAAGAGTTAACATATTGATCGTTAAATATCTATTAACACTCTAAATATATTCCAAACTGAAGGGTCATCCTAAATGACAGCTATCGATATACTTCAACTTTTAAGCATGGCACTTAAATTTAAATGCTGCTAGTTAAGTAAGTTTTATATCGAAGCTCAATGGTCTAGTGGCATGATTCTCGCTTTGGGTGCGAAAGGTCCCTGGTTCAAATCCAGGTTGTGGCTACTTTTTTATTTTTTAAATCACATTAATTACGCCTAAACACTCAATAACGAAATTGTTTGCGATTGTTAAATTCTCTTCGTAAATACAACTTGCGGTGGGCCCAATAATCAGATAATACCTTTCGTTAATATATTATTAATTCGTTATAATCAAAATTTGCAGATAATTCGTATAACTAACGAAAGGAATGATTGATAATAGGAACACCAAACACCACTTGTTATAATACTACAGTAAATATAGGTATGTTTTATTTAGACTTAATATACCTGATACTACCTACTCATATAATTAAAAATTGTAAATTTCAATTAGATAATGTTGTCTAATTAGTAATCACCATATGTTAAATAAATAAATCATTTTATTATTGTCATTGTTATATATTTGCTTGTCGCGTCTCGTCCTTTTCAAATTAATTAAATTTATGGCTTTCATTAAATGTTTAAAGGCCATATCAATGGGAATTGCTACGCAGGCTTCTTCTTCGGAAAGGGCATGGACGAAAACTCTAAATGAAATATATTCTAAAGCACCGAATAACCGTCGGGCACACCCCCACAAGGACTTGACAGAAAAAGATACAATCTTAAACCCCGAAACAACTACCCGAGCAATGAAAAGCGAGGCGACGGAAAATTCCCCGAGTGAAAACGCCCCCAGAGGAATTGCGTAATATCGTCTGGCTCCCCCGCGGGCCCCGACGATTCCTCCGGCCCACTCGGCCAATTTCGAGGCAAATGATTCCGCAAATAATGCGTCTGCCCACCGCCAAAGACGGTCCTTCGTCTTCAACTCGCAGTTTTCCCGAGTCGAGATTGCCGTGGAAACGACGACGCATCGGTTGGTGATGATGTTAAATTTCGGGACGGCAACGCTGTAGAGGCTGTCAGTCCATAGAGATCAAAGAGGGGGGCAGAGAGGATACAGACTTTAGCTTCTCTACTGTTGTTTGTTGATAGTAGGATATGACATGGACAATTATCTTTTAACAATGTTTTCGGCATAGTTATTAGGGTTTAGTAATTGAGTTAATAAGTAGTATGGAAGTCGAAATAGCATGCTCAAAACTATATTTTATTATAAAGAACAACTACTCATAATAACGCCAAGTAAATGAAACTTATAAAAGATAAGTATAGCCAGAGAACCTTTGGGCTGATTCTCTATAAATTCGGGTTTAATATGTTTCATTTTGTGACCTCATTATTATAAAAGACGAGGCCTACGATAAAGACAGGCCATGGCGCACAAAAATCACGTGATCATCTTAGTCCGACGTTACATGTCATTTGTCACATAACTGAAAGCAGCAGCTTGGGTTTTGAAATGTTTTAAACGTTTAAAGTGTTTTTAAACGTCTTAGTTTATATTTTAGAAACAACCTGGTGTTATTATGGCCTCTGGGTGGGAGCCGTGCCGTCCAGGAGTATTGGTGCCGCTCGCGCCGTAAGGGGAATTCTCCCCCCGGGAAAGGACAGTGGAGCCTGAGACACAGGCGGGTGAACTGCTTACGGGAGATCCGCGAGTTCAGACGGTCCGGGTGGCTGGAAGCCGTTCCCGTTGACCACGTTCGGGTTTGTGTATTTTGTATTCACCATTCACCTTGTGCGAAATAAATCAGTGTTGTAAAGTACTCGAGGATTTTCGTTGTCAACCCACGCCCTGATACGGTTCCTATTCGGCCTTTCACGCTGCCGATCAACTGGGACCTCGTCAATATTTACAGTATACTGAGATGAGTTTTCATTTTTATTTCGTAAAAAATAACCTAAACACCAAATATTGGGTCTGTTTATATTATATTTATACATATTACAAAAGCCAGGAAGAAAATGTGACCATAACAACATTTGCTTTGCCTCGGGATGAAAATTTGCGCCAAAAATGGATTTGTCAAATTCCAACTGAGATTTAATTTCTAAAAAACCCTTAAGTATGTGTGGCTAACACATTCTCAAGAAACTGAAACAATTAAAGTGGACAAATGTGTTGTGGGAGGAAAATACCTATAGAGAATATCACCTAAGCTAAAGGAAAGTGCTGTCCCAACAATTTTTGAGAATGTGCCAAAATATTTGAGTGCAGTGCCGTTTAACTCTCAGCCCAAAACAGCTGAGGCAGGTTGAAAATTTTGAAAAAACAATTAGAGAAAGCCTGGATGCACAAAACCGATAATGTAATAGATGAAAGAAAACTCGCCACATTGTTACGAAATTTGTTTTTTCTACTTATCTTCAAAAATGCATTTTATTATATAGGACTAAGTTGGTCACGTGACTACGCGATTATATGCGTTAGTACCATGGCCTGTCTTCATCGTTGGCCTCATATAAAAGAGTAATCTCCGAGTCCGTGCTACTCCGTTATATATATATCATCTTTATATTTGTCCGTACTTAGCTGACTTATTAAAATTTTTACAGCTTGATACCCTGGAAATAGTTCCTTGCGGGATTAGGCGAGTCATAAAATCCCGGCACAGTCGTAAACCGTACCCGCGAAATGAAAATAATTATTTAAACTGGGACGTCACGATTTACGAGCTATTGATTGTGAACTGCACGTTACACGGGCATTTGCGGCAAACCTAATCGAAAATACAAACGCTTGCTGGAACGATCTGGCTCCAACAAATACTCGATGATTTCTGCGGTGTATGTTTGCGAATAACATCAAAGTTGAAATTAGTGAACCCAGGAGTTTCCAGTATACTCATACTCGTGCACTGGTATTAAATTTTGGCGAAGTCGATGGGGATTACATCTATTAAAAAAGGAAAGAACTAAGGAACGGTTTACGGCCAAGAGACGGAGAGTAATAATTGCGTTTATAGGTTTGTCCGAAGCTCAGACAAATAATAAACATAGACTAATAATTTAATACAATACAGGCCCTGTCATGCAAGATAAATCTGATGCTGATCCTACTTGGTCTATACATAATATCCTTAATAAATTGCTTATTCTGGCTAACGTGGCAACGTTGCACGAGCTCTTTGTGATCGATGTGCATTTCCATTATTGTGCCCCAACAGCTGATCCAGAGTTCGTTGAGATTTCGCCGGTTTGAGTTGATGTGTTTCGAGTGTTTACTTTTGCGTTATTCTTTTTCTTTTGAGGTTATTTAAAAAAATTAAGTAAGTAATTAGTGAATTAGTGTAGTTTTAAGAACGATGGGAAGAGTAAAGTGTTGTATTTGTGGCATAGGAAACGTAACCCGTGGTTATCATATGATGCAGGCTTAAGTGTTAAATTTGTTGTTTTTGTTTTGAGTAGGCATTTTTATGTTGGCTAATTACAATGCAGCCTTTAGGTTACTCTATGTTTATCATTTGTCTGAAATCCGATGGATGTTGACAGATACAGAAGAGGAATACAGTTTTTTTCTTGAATTCGAATACAGTAAACTTTAGCTATTGTTTACTAGATGGCGCAACTAAATGTGTAATCTGCAGTGGCTTTATACAAAACCACTGTATGTAATCTTCCGCTGACACAACAGTTGCATTTTTGGTGAACTGGCCTAGACCAAAAACTGTACACGTAGATACAACTGGAACGATTTTCTTACAATATTAAAATCCGTATTCATCATAAGCTATCAGACACTAAATATAAAGCATGCAAAATTAAATTATATCACTTATTTCCCGGTGTTTTGTGCTCTTAAGCGCGCCACCCTATAAATAAACAGCAGGCCGGAAAATGGGAAACCTCCCTATTGATTGCAAACCTAATAAATCCAAGACGGCGGCGACAACAACAAAAGAAGGCTGTGCGCCGCTCGCAAGGCTCGCTTGATTAATTATAGGAAACAAAATAGGTCCCGAAATACCGTCAATTTGTACGGCGGAAGTCCGATTTATTAGTAGGCCAATGGAAAACTGGTCGGGTTATTTAGGCGTTAATTTCAAAGGCCTTTGTCGGTGGCGGCAGCGGCGCGAACTTCGAGTTCGGTTTTAACGGCCACTTCCACCCCAATCAATATTCGCGGTTTAATAAATAAGCATAATAACTAGGCTGTACTGGATTAAATTAAATACGACACAGCTGTGACCCATGCGGATTTATAAAATCAAAATTTAATCTAAGAAAACTTTAGTTATTGTTAGAGTAGACCATAGAGATCATATATATATGGGTAGAGTGCTGAACAAGTCCCTTTTTATGGCAAATTGTGGATTTGCGCATGGGCCTATGGAGTAGGCGCATTAGACCTTCAGACCGCGCAATTCAAAATAGTGGTTGTTTTTCTGAATTACTATCTGCCTACAAACTTGTATATTGATAATAAATTAAGCTCACCTCAACGTGGACTGGTCAAGATTTCGATAACTACAACTAGGTTCGTTAATACTTGTAAAACTAGTTTCGTCCAAACTACTAGAATTTGCTTCACTGATGCTAGAACTTGACTTGTTTTCATCTACCTTTATAACTGTAACACTAAAACAAATAAGCTACTAATAGTTTCTTACACCACAATCATGTTAATATACTTACTTAAATGATGGTTTAGGTTTTTTTAATGGAAGAGTTGGTACCGCATTTTAAATTAGCTGCGTTTTGAATCGTTTCGTTTTTAAACCCTTTGGTGTAAAATGAGCAGAACATATTCTAGATGACCACTTAATTAGATAAAACACTCAAACAACTAAAACGCGAAGAAACTATTAATAATTAGCTGAAAATCGAAAAAATTATGCCACAAAGCGTCTATGATGCAAACAACGGTAGGTTATACTTAGTTTGTTGCTGTCAAATGGCTGTCAAGAGTGTCAAGTTTCACAAAACACTATCTCAAATTGCAAATGCGCATGACAACTGGTCCTATTTTTTACTATTTTATGATTTTAAATTCGCAAAGATTTTCCGCGCATCCTATGTATAAAAAACATCGTCCAGCACTCTATACCTATATATATATGATCTCTATGGTTAGGTTAGACTGCTTTGTTATGCAACCAGCGATACCATGGTGTTACCTTGCATTGCATACATAGAATTAGAGGAAAACACAAGTGAGAAATTATTGTTGCTGGGTCAACGGCATGCGTCTTCACTATAGACAGATTTTCAATTAAAAACGTTTGGGCAACCGATAAGAGTATCCCCCATTCTGTCGACGTCCAGTTGAATTTGGGGTGGTCCCTATAGGCCCAGGTTACCCACGTCTCTATGCGTCGCGGACAGCCTGGCAGGACCCGCCCTTTATATGATAGAGGAAAAGAAAATACCTGATGTTTTCGGACAATCCTGACCTTCGTCTCGAAATAATCCTTAGATAAGGCTTACGCCCACGTGCCGTAAAAGAAGGAGCAATATAATCCTATTTCGCTTATTGTTTTGTCTTTGTACGTACACCTGGAACGACGAAGGATGAAATTCAAACCTGCTTTCTGTACCCGATCGCCATACACGTAACTAGGTCGTGTTTTTAGGGGGGGCTGATCAGGACCGGCTCAAGATTTTGCGGGGCCGGGTTCCGCATGAAAATGCGGGGCCCCGACAAGGAATTATTTAATCCATTAAGAAGAAATTTTTGAAAGTCGTTACGCTACTTACAAAGGTATATTTTTTACATGTCATTCTGTAAAGTGGTAGGCCGGGGCTTCGAGTTTGGATCACTTCTGTGACGTATATAGGAATTAATTTCGAGTGGTGGAGGGACAATTTTTGTGTCTTTTTTTAAAACAAGGGCATTTAAATTAATTCTAAAAAATGCGCCGCAGGCGAAATTTTTTAAAAATTTGAAGAAAAATTCCATAAAATTAGTCTTGGGAAATCCCGATATCTTCAAATTTACAAGCTGGAGTGAATATTTTCAAATTCCGAAATGGGTTCGGTCCCGCGCTTCTAAATACGTTACTGATTGGATCACCCTGTACCACCCTTGAGGTGCCACACCCAAAAACATTAATTTTAAGGCTTCAAAAAAAAATGTATAGGTCTATCTACTGGTAATTTTGAATCATCTTTAATTCATTTAAGAAAAAACATTACGAAAAAGTAGAGGTTTCCGAGTAGAAACCAGAGAAAAAATGTTGGGAATGTCTGCTATTTTGTGATGCAAGATTATTTATATAGTACATATTATAACGAAACAACAATACACTGGATGAATAACAAAATAAAAGTTTGGAGTCTGGTACAGCAAAAGTACATTCTCCGACGCCCGTCTCGTCTCTCTTTCTCTCGAGAGCAGGCACGGTGAGTTCGCTCTCGCTTGCGCGTTTCAATTTCAGTCGGATTTTGTGGGGACACAAGGCGCAAGATTCCGCAAGAGCAAGCGATTCGTCGAAACTGGTGAATTTAAAAAGGCGCGTGCGGTGTTCGCCGTGTTGCGTAACGTTGCGTTGTCAGAATGTTAGATCTATTCTGTTTACGAGAAGCATATCTTCGCACATCCTTTACATTTTAGGGGGGGGCTAATAGAAATGTAGGGGGGGGGCTAAGCCCCCCCTAGCCCCCCCCCTAGTTACGTCTATGCCGATCGCTCATATTTCGTCTCGCGGCCTTCTGTATAATGTCTTGGCTTTCAAGGTAAGTAGATCCCCAGTGGCCACACCGTAATCAGCCCATCTCGCCGAAAGTTTGCCATGAGAGCGGAGGGGCGTTGTTCCATATTTTCTGAGGCCCCCGAAGAAAAATTTCCAGACTTTTACGGCCTGAAAGCATGCATTAGAATTTCGGTACGGGCCTTATTAACCGAGATCATGTTGGGCCGAAGTTTTCAGTTCTCGTGGGGACGACAACCGCGTGGAGGTGTTTCAGGATAAGACGTTTGGCATTTTTGGGATAAGACGGTTGACTTACTCCAAAACGTACAGGGTTATTCATATAAAATTCTACCCAGTTAACTTTTTTGTTTTGAATTTTGGAAAAAAAATTTAAACATAAAAATTGTATAAAATTTTCTTGCGATTTCAGTTGTATATTCACTAGTAATCGCCCTAGTGCTTGACTTATTGCCGGAAATTTTTCGAGTACACGAATTTTCTTAAAAAATTCGTGTTAGAGAAAAATTTCCGGATATTAATTCAAGAACGTGGGGGATTCGGTAAGAAAATTCCATACCTACACGTAAATTAAACGAAATTATTATCCAAAATTTTGTCGGGTATCTAATTGGTACAATGTCACATTTAATAATGACAGCTGTCAAAAAATTTCCGCTGTAATCACCTCCTGCTGCCTAGAGGAAGTGAGAATATTTCCGGAAATTTTCTGAATTGCCATGACAACGAAGCAAAAAACGAGCCTCTGATTGGTCAAAAAAGGTAGGTATGGAATTTTCGTAAGTAATATCATAAGGGCATCTAATTTTTCTGAAAAAAATCGAAAAAACACGTTGCTAAGTAATATTTTAACAAGAAGCATGAGCATGAGTGCTGGTGGCAACAAAAATCGGAGTCGAAGACGAGGATTTTTGCACCTGCACGAATGCATTTTGTTAAAAAAATATTACTTAGCATTGTGTTTTTTTTTGGATTTTTTTCACAGGAAACATTAGATGCCCGAATGGTATTTGACAAGACTATTTCATGAGTAACAGATTATTCTGCATACACATAGCTTACAAAACATACTACCTACCTATTATACAACAGCTGTCAAGTTTTGCCGCGGGTAAACTCGCAAAAACTGCTGACAGGTGCTGTCATACAGTTTTTCCATCTAGAAACCATTTGTAATTCAAAATTGGCGTTTGTGATTAATGGAAATTAAGACGAGGGAAATAGTCAGAAAAATAAAGCCTATTTTGATTTTTTGCTCCTTTTTACTAGAAAAGTGGAGAAAAGTGCCCTTTTGGTCAAAGATAATACAGGGTATTACTAGGAAAAATTGTTAAGAATGCAAAAATAAATAAGATAGCATTATTTAAAAGTAAAAGCTCACTTTCCTCACTTTTTTTAGTAAAAAAAAGCAAAAAATCACAGCAGCGATTTCATTTTTGCTTTTCACACTTGACCTCGAAATTCTTGTTGGGGTATCGCTAATTTTTGTTTATTTTTCCAATAAAGAATAATTATTCACGGAATAAATAAATAAAAAATGGAAGGTTGGGAAAATGTAAGAGACAATATTTGTGGAGAAGTGGTTATAACTGCTTCTTGTATCACTTGTACAGTCGCGGACAGTTGGTATCGAACGACCTGAAGAGGTTTCTCGTGGCTATCGTTACAGGGCGCGCGGAGACGGCAACAGCGCGCGCCTTCGGCATCGGATGGTTCGAACGGGTGTCTTGTTCCGAGAATTCTTTGCAAGCGATTAAGCCGATGTCACCGAAAGGGTTAAAAAAAATTAAGGAATCAGTATTAAACTATTTATTAAAACAGTTCACAAGTATACAGTATGATTTTTTAAACTACCACCGCGATTTCCTCGCTTATTTTGCGCCCTACAAAAAAAACATGAGAAACAAAAAGGTGACAATTTTGGACAGCTAAGTGGCCCTGAAAAAGTAATCAACATCCATGGTCAACTTGTCGCGCAATATAAAAAAACCTCCAATTGAGCAAAATTATTAAATAGCCGTAACATACCTATTTATTTTAAGATACCGACGAAAACTTTTATATTGAAAATTGATGGCACTGAGAAGCTTTATGCAACTGGGTGCTCAGATAGTTTCTGAAAATTACACAGGCTCTTCGGCTCTGTTGAGGCCATTGTTTTAGTTATTAAAGGCCATTGTTTTAGTTTATTAAAGTAGTTATTTGGCTCCCTACTGAAAAATCTTAAGAAACAAAAACGTGTAAATTTTAGATAGTTGGTTAATGTTAAAAAAAGAAGTCGGTATCCATGGCCAACTTTTCGCGCAATACCAAAAAAAAACTTAAATCAACAAGAATCTGAAAACAATCAATTTATTTTGAAAGTCGAGGGAAAATTTTAATTGGAGATTAGCGGCAATTAGATCACGCAAGAACATTGACAAAAGAAAATTTTCATACAATTTGTACTAGTTTTCCCGCTAATTTGTTTAAAGTGTGAAGTCGAAATAGCAATTAAAAACATCAACAGTTATTCAAATTAAAGACAAATTTTCTCATATTAAAGATCTTGTTTGATCAAAAAAAAATTAAATAAATTGATAGTTTTGTTTTCACATTTTTGTCGACTTGAGTTTTTTTTTGTATTGCGTGAAAAGTTGGTTATGGATGCCGATTTATTTTTTAACATCACCTAGCCGTCTAAAATTGCCATATTTATTATGCTTATATAAGCTTACTTACATAAAAAAAATATATTTAATGCAGTGATAGGGCCAAAGCGAAAAATGTTTTTCAAATAAATCAAAGTGTGCCAATTGTTTCTAAAATTGGTAGTATGGAGTATCCTTTACTTTTGAACAACTTTTCCTAGCAACTTATTTCCACATAAGAAATGTTAGCAAAGTTTTTATCAAGAGTAACTTTTTGCGGTAAAATTAAAGATAAGAAAGTGTTCCTATTCAACACCTCTTCTGTGGACATACTGTATATACATAGTGTATTTGGAAATGAAAGGAAGGTTTATGGCTTATTATAAATATAAATGCAAATTCTTTATCAGAGGCTCGAGAGTCCGTCATAAAATACTACATAACTCGCCCGAATATTAATTTGCGTATTTATCCTCATCAGATTTTTAGCAAAAGAGCACGCCACTGAAATGGTCGAATTTTCCTTCTCAATCAATATTTATGGCCTCCTTTCATTTCCAAATACACTAAGTATAGTTGTCAGCGGTTTTAGACATTAAGTTAATAAATATTTTGCGTTGCAACAAAAATGTATTTTTATGTTATAATAAAAAAATATGTAGTAACACTAAAAATATATTTAGCTAATAACCCTAGAATTAAAAAAGTTAATTAAAAGGATTTTCATAAATTATTCTTTTCTTTGCAAAATAAGTATTTGTTCCAACATTTAGTTGTTAGGTCTCGTAGTCCTAAACATAAATGATTATAAAATAAAAGGGGTGTCCCTTTTATTTATTTTTTCTTATTTTTGAAGAAATTGGTCAGAAGTTTTAATAAATTGGTTTTCGTGGTGCTGCAATGCTCCATTGTTTCTCATAAAATGCCCTTCAACAGATAAATGAGATTAGGGGGTCACAGACATAAAATTACCCTTGTAACTTAATAGAGAGTTATTGCAGAAACTGTTTTTGGCATTAAGCAGTATTTAAGACGACCTTATTTGAATACTCTCATACGTTATTTATGATTCTGACAATAGTTATTGCAAGTCGTAATTTATGTATCCAAATTAAGGGCTTGTTTACGTTTACTTTATTGTTTTGTATTTCTACACTTTCACTAGAATATTATGTGCTTTTATAATTTTGCTCCGGAAAAAACTGGGAAAACAGCCAAATAACCACGGAACACCAAGGTGAAAGACTAATGAAAACAAACAAGGTGCAAACGCAAACAAGCAACGAACATTTTAGGTTAAGTCCTACTTTCACAGAACACTAGCGTTTTCTGACAAATCAGAATTTATTTTAAGAATTGTGACAAATAAGGTAAAAATAACGTATATTATGGTATACACAATAAACAAAAATAAAGGAAAATAACCTTATTATGGACGACCTTATGTCAAACTACGACTGCGCATGCTCAAATGTCAAAATAACGTCAAAAAAGAGCGCGACGTTATTTATTTCTGCAATAACTCTCTATTATTTAAATTGCATACCTTTATCAATAACATCAGAAGACACACAGCAGGGACACGTGTCAAGCTTTACACACCTCCCTGGACCTCAATGTGATTACCTGGATAAAATAAAATAATTTCAGGTGATTGAGGACTTCCACAAGCTGGATATAATGATTACGAAGTTTTATTAGAACCACCGACACAGGAAGAATCCGAAAAAACTATAAACCCATTAAAATCTTTATGACTATAACATAATTAAATAAAGGCAAGAAATCAAATGCATTTTCCATTATTATATTATATGTATATTAATATTTAGTATACCCACCTTGGGATAGGATGACTTTCTGAACTCTCCTGCTCATCGAATCTATGAGTTGGCAGCAGAGATCATGGGTTACGACTTCATCCCACGTTTGTTGAATCTTCTGCCAAAGTGCCTCCCTATTTTCGGGTACGAAGTTCTCCATTGTCCGCGCCATTCTGCCCCACACATTCTCAATGGGATTCAAGTCAGGACTCTTCGCCGGCCATTGCAACTTTTCTACGTTGTTTTCGGTGAACCATTCGCGAACTATTCTTGCTGTATGCACAGGAGCGTTATCATGCTGGAAAACGAAGCCATCGGGATACATTTCCGTTGCAGTTGGTAACAATCCGCCTTCGAGTATCTCGCAATAGCGAGCTGCTGTGAAGCGGTCGTCGATTCTCCAAAAAATGCCAGGTCCACGGTAGCTTATCCAGGCCCATATGTTGACGGAAAAATGCCCACTCCTTTTCCTGGGTGACACAAATCTTTCGTCATATCTTGAACTCACCGAAGGTCTATATACTCGCACTTTGCCATTGTAATGGCTTTGAAAGATCTTTTCGTCGCTAAATATTACCTTCTCCCAATAATGTGGCGGTAAACGCTGAAACTCTCGGCATATCTGCAACCTGACTTCCTTATTAGCCTCGGTCAGCTGAATTTTGTTGCTGGCCGTGCGAGATTTCAGATTGGCTGCATCTAATCTCCTTCGGGCAGTTCTAACACTTGCTGGAAATTGTGTTGCAGATACTGCTTCAACGGCGGATTTAAACGGATTTGCAAGGCAAAAATTAGCTAGTTGCTCATCTTGTTGGTCAGACGTAATTTTCACATTTCCTCCTCTATGTATGTTTTCCACGCTTCCGGTTTCGTCATATTTCTTCTTTATATTGAAAATGGTGCTTTTAGATACACCAAATTCTTCGGCCAGTCGGGAAATAGCCCAACCATTTTCTAGTTTGGCGATGATACGGTGCTTGACGGATTCACTCAAACGAGGCATAACGAACACTGTTAGTTACTCTCTCGAATTAGGATACTGACTAAATAATTTTAGCCCACCCACCTTAGTATTTATACAAAGGGCTAGGAGCAGGTATAATCGATATTTTCAAAATCTACATCCAATTCAATATTACAATTATTAAGTTAATCCCCTAAATTTAGTTATATTAAGTGCAGGTAGGTATAATTAATAAATACCTATTTAAAAAGATATAAATATCTATGCTAAAATATTTCAACTCAGGTAATCCGATAATCCATTAATTTTGTGCCATACATTTTCTAATTAATATTAAGAGCCCCCATATCTACTTTTAAACATATTATACAAATCCTTGAAATCTTTAATTTTTGAGATAATCGCTTGATCTGTTTTTGTCCGAAAGGACTTCAAAAGCCGCTTATTTTAGCAATCCTGCCATTTTCAAATTGCAAATCCAGGGCCGGCTACGATTTTTTTATTCCCCCGATTTTCACAAAAACCATTTAGCCATTTTTTATTTAAAATCTGACACCACAGCGTCAATCAGGACAGTCGAAAACCCTTTATATACCAAATTTGAACAAAAAATATAGAGAGAGTTCTATTCTACAGGATGTCAAAATTGAGCAAAATAGGAAATTTAAAGAAACCTCTTCAGGCATCTCTGGCGAGTCAAGTTATAAAAATTCAGCATTTTCAGATGGGGCAGAGAAAAATACCCTGTATTGAATCTTTGCACACCAACACTTTGAGTGGTTCTGTTGACAATTAAACTATTTTGACGGGATTCCATGGCACACTTGACTCGCCAAATGCCTGTAAATTTTCTATTTTGCTGAACCTTGACATCCTGTAGAATAGATCTCTCTCTAAATTCTTTGTTCAAATTTGGTATATAAAGGGGTTTTAGGGGGATCCTGATTAACGCTGTATTGGTAGATTTTAAATAAAAAAACACTCAAAAATCGTAGCCGGACCTGGATTTGCCTTTTGAAAATGATAGGAAGGCTAAAAGAAGCGATTTTTGAAGGCCTTTCACACAAAGAATGTTCAGGGATTATCTCCAAAAATAAAGATTTTATTAATTTGCATATGTTTAAAAGTAGACACCCTGTATATTAAATTATTGTTTTTGAGAAATTCTTCGGAATTCTATTGTGGCTCAAATTGACTATGGATTTACCTAATTTCATATTCCTAATTAATACAGGGTGCTGTCAGCAAAGGAAGGAAACTCGAGAAAAAGCAACTTTTATTGTGGTGTTGATTCTAATCTCAGCCTTGATATTTATTATTTTTTTATTTCATTATCATAAATACTAGACGGTATAGTAACATGATAAAATAGTACGAAATATTAAATACCAACACTGGGGTTGGAATTATTACCAGCACAAAGTTGCATTTTCCTCGAATTTTGTTCCTTTGCTGTGAGAGGCTGGAGGCTGTAATTTGCATTTTATGGTTCTATTTTTAGCAGACCGGCCGGCTGCAGACTCCAGCGCGATGTTGCCGTCTCCGCGCGCCCTGTAACGATAGCCACGAGAAACCTCTTCAGGTCGTTCGATACCAACTGTCCGCGACTGTACCTATCATCAACTCTGTGCAGTTGTTTATTATTTCTTGGTCGTCATTATAAAAATTAGCGAAAATGATAAAATACAGACATATTAAATCAAGTTATTTTAAAAACGAAAATAGGAAATACGGAAAATAAATACATAAACATAATCTACAAAAAAAAACTGATGACAGACAACACCTAAAGTCTATCCAAGTTACAGAGGCATCGGATCAAAATATTGGCCATCACGTGACCTATTCTCTTATTGGTCTGGCAGTCATAAAATGTCAAGTGTTTACGCGGCGAGCAGAATGCAGGGCCGGCTCTTCCCTCAGTCGAGTTTCCTGATTTCCTGCATATTTTAGATCGGATAGCGAGCAGTATATTCTGTAAATTTATTTTGCTACTTAATTTAAGGAAATTTATAAAGATCCAGGAAAGGTAGAAACACCAATTTTAGAACTTCTAAAAGAATTAGTTCAGAATTACAAGCCACTTGGAATCCCATATTAGTCCGACCCTGGTAATCGATCGCAAGGCGGTCATGTGACTTTGTTTATATATATCTACTGCCGCTGTAACTTTGATAGACTTTAGTTATAAATTGGTCGTTCAACGTACCACGCTAGCGATTACAGCGCTGTCAAAGGTTGACAGATAGCGCTACCTAGCGGTTACAAAAATTCCGCCTGCTTTGGACGCAACCATTATACCTAACCTGGACCAACACCATATTAAAGACCTGTGCATAGCGCTGTTTCAAGCGATCACCACTGGCGCCACACGACGAAACAAATTTATACGGTGGTTTAATGTTAAAACACCATTGTTGCAGAATCTTTTATAAAATAAAAACATGCAAATATGTCTGTTACAATAAATTTAATATTCAAAATAAAATAAAATATTTGTTGGTTATGTCCCCCTAATTTGACAAGTTCACATGGCATAATATTTCCATAGATTTTCTTAAGAAAAGCGAGTCTAAAAAGCAAGCAAGAGTATTTGGTACCTTTTGGTTTGAAATTAAGTCCATGGCTCGTTGTAGAGTAAGTAAGCATAAAACGCATTAGATTTTTCAGTTTCTTCTTTATATGGAGGACTATTGGTTCGGTTTCGAGCTATAAACAAAATTTTCTATTTTCATTCTTGCATACGTTACAAAATACTCTTCCAAAATAATATCTAGAATTTTCGCTTCTTCAGCTGGTTGATTAAATCATCCCATAATTCTAAAATAGTGTTAATTCATCTGCAATTCACCTAATGGTCTGTGCAGTGTTCATACCCATTTTCTTCATGTGCATGGAAATTTTATGTTATCACAAACAAATCTACCTATAAAAGCTGTTTTAATAGGATAAAACTGCTAAATACTGGACGCAAAGACAATCCGTTACTGTAAAAAGAAGGCAAATCGTAATAAAGCTGGGTATTTAAAATTTGGGACATTTTAAACGTCAGTAACTGACATACCAATAGCCACAGAATACCCCCCTATAACCTATAATAAGTCGCCATTTTTTTCGCCGAGTGGCGCCACCCCAATCCGTAAACATCAATGAAATATGACGTCATGTTCGTGTCTTTAATACGGTCCAGGCTGGATTAAAGGTTGACAGATAGCGCTACCTAGCGGTTACAAAAATTCGGCCTGCTTTGGACGCAACCATTATACCTAACCTGGACCAACACCATATTAAAGACCTGTGCATAGCGCTGTTTCAAGCGATCACCACTGGCGCCACACGACGAAACAAATTTATACGGTGGTTTAATGTTAAAACACCATTGTTGCAGAATCTTTTATAAAATAAAAACATGCAAATATGTCTGTTACAATAAATTTAATATTCAAAATAAAATAAAATATTTGTTGGTTATGTCCCCCTAATTTGACAAGTTCACATGGCATAATATTTCCATAGATTTTCTTAAGAAAAGCGAGTCTAAAAAGCAAGCAAGAGTATTTGGTACCTTTTGGTTTGAAATTAAGTCCATGGCTCGTTGTAGAGTAAGTAAGCATAAAACGCATTAGATTTTTCAGTTTCTTCTTTATATGGAGGACTATTGGTTCGGTTTCGAGCTATAAACAAAATTTTCTATTTTCATTCTTGCATACGTTACAAAATACTCTTCCAAAATAATATCTAGAATTTTCGCTTCTTCAGCTGGTTGATTAAATCATCCCATAATTCTAAAATAGTGTTAATTCATCTGCAATTCACCTAATGGTCTGTGCAGTGTTCATACCCATTTTCTTCATGTGCATGGAAATTTTATGTTATCACAAACAAATCTACCTATAAAAGCTGTTTTAATAGGATAAAACTGCTAAATACTGGACGCAAAGACAATCCGTTACTGTAAAAAGAAGGCAAATCGTAATAAAGCTGGGTATTTAAAATTTGACATTTTAAACGTCAGTAACTGACATACCAATAGCCACAGAATACCCCCCTATAACCTATAATAAGTCGCCATTTTTTTCGCCGAGTGGCGCCACCCCAGTCCGTAAACATCAATGAAATATGACGTCATGTTCGTGTCTTTAATACGGTCCAGGCTGGATTAAAGGTTGACAGATAGCGCTACCTAGCGGTTACAAAAATTCGGCCTGCTTTGGACGCAACCATTATACCTAACCTGGACCAACACCATATTAAAGACCTGTGCATAGCGCTGTTTCAAGCGATCACCACTGGCGCCACACGACGAAACAAATTTATACGGTGGTTTAATGTTAAAACACCATTGTTGCAGAATCTTTTATAAAATAAAAACATGCAAATATGTCTGTTACAATAAATTTAATATTCAAAATAAAATAAAATATTTGTTGGTTATGTCCCCCTAATTTGACAAGTTCACATGGCATAATATTTCCATAGATTTTCTTAAGAAAAGCGAGTCTAAAAAGCAAGCAAGAGTATTTGGTACCTTTTGGTTTGAAATTAAGTCCATGGCTCGTTGTAGAGTAAGTAAGCATAAAACGCATTAGATTTTTCAGTTTCTTCTTTATATGGAGGACTATTGGTTCGGTTTCGAGCTATAAACAAAATTTTCTATTTTCATTCTTGCATACGTTACAAAATACTCTTCCAAAATAATATCTAGAATTTTCGCTTCTTCAGCTGGTTGATTAAATCATCCCATAATTCTAAAATAGTGTTAATTCATCTGCAATTCACCTAATGGTCTGTGCAGTGTTCATACCCATTTTCTTCATGTGCATGGAAATTTTATGTTATCACAAACAAATCTACCTATAAAAGCTGTTTTAATAGGATAAAACTGCTAAATACTGGACGCAAAGACAATCCGTTACTGTAAAAAGAAGGCAAATCGTAATAAAGCTGGGTATTTAAAATTTGGGACATTTTAAACGTCAGTAACTGACATACCAATAGCCACAGAATACCCCCCTATAACCTATAATAAGTCGCCATTTTTTTCGCCGAGTGGCGCCACCCCAGTCCGTAAACATCAATGAAATATGACGTCATGTTCGTGTCTTTAATACGGTCCAGGCTGGATTAAAGGTTGACAGATAGCGCTACCTAGCGGTTACAAAAATTCGGCCTGCTTTGGACGCAACCATTATACCTAACCTGGACCAACACCATATTAAAGACCTGTGCATAGCGCTGTTTTAAGCGATCACCACTGGCGCCACACGACGAAACAAATTTATACGGTGGTTTAATGTTAAAACACCATTGTTGCAGAATCTTTTATAAAATAAAAACATGCAAATATGTCTGTTACAATAAATTTAATATTCAAAATAAAATAAAATATTTGTTGGTTATGTCCCCCTAATTTGACAAGTTCACATGGCATAATATTTCCATAGATTTTCTTAAGAAAAGCGAGTCTAAAAAGCAAGCAAGAGTATTTGGTACCTTTTGGTTTGAAATTAAGTCCATGGCTCGTTGTAGAGTAAGTAAGCATAAAACGCATTAGATTTTTCAGTTTCTTCTTTATATGGAGGACTATTGGTTCGGTTTCGAGCTATAAACAAAATTTTCTATTTTCATTCTTGCATACGTTACAAAATACTCTTCCAAAATAATATCTAGAATTTTCGCTTCTTCAGCTGGTTGATTAAATCATCCCATAATTCTAAAATAGTGTTAATTCATCTGCAATTCACCTAATGGTCTGTCCAGTGTTCATACCCATTTTCTTCATGTGCATGGAAATTTTATGTTATCACAAACAAATCTACCTATAAAAGCTGTTTTAATAGGATAAAACTGCTAAATACTGGACGCAAAGACAATCCGTTACTGTAAAAAGAAGGCAAATCGTAATAAAGCTGGGTATTTAAAATTTGACATTTTAAACGTCAGTAACTGACATACCAATAGCCACAGAATACCCCCCTATAACCTATAATAAGTCGCCATTTTTTTCGCCGAGTGGCGCCACCCCAGTCCGTAAACATCAATGAAATATGACGTCATGTTCGTGTCTTTAATACGGTCCAGGCTGGATTAAAGGTTGACAGATAGCGCTACCTAGCGGTTACAAAAATTCGGCCTGCATTGAACGCAACCATTATACCTAACATCGTTGAAAACCCTGTACACATATGGCAACATAATATGACGTTTCAATGCCGTCCGAATGACATAAATATAGTTCCCCCGTACTTTCTCGCTCCATGTAGAAGGTCGACCGTGCGTCGCGGACTCTCCGGCCTCCCATAAGAGAAATACAACCTCATCAGTCAGCGTGACACGCCCCGGTCCCTAGTGTGAACGCCAGACGCGACCAAACTTTTATTATTTTATATCACGGTCGAAGTAGTCGAACCCTTCTTACGCTGACATGCATTGGAGGGGTGGGGGAAGGGGGGGGGGGTTAGATGTCCCCTCGGGGCGTCGCTCGCCTGGGACGGAAACTTCTCCAGAAGTTGATCCTGGGTGATGTCATAGATAGCGCGGAAGTCTGAGAACTGCATACTAATGCGGGGTGGGTACCTACCCCCCGGCAGGAGAAAATGCAAGACAATTTTAAGGTTGGTAGAAAAATGGCGGTGATGACGGAAGGGGAAACCCTAAACCATATTTTATTTTTTACTCGTTATACGACATGGTGTCATATTCTTTATGCGAGGGGTGACGCGCGAAAGCTCTTCCAAATTTTTTGAATATCCCGCATGTAAATTCCTTCATTTCCGTTGCTAAAAATTCCTTTCTTCCTAACATGCGCTTATGTAAAAATCATGCATATTTTGTGATAAAGAGAACAATAATTGTAAACTCCCTAAAAAATCTGGTTTAATTTGTTCACTTTATGAGATTTTATTTTTTTGTAGTAATAATGCCCATTTTATTATCAAGTTTTTATTAACTCTCTTTCTTGCCCTGTTTGTCTTTCCGTCAAATTTTGCAATCGATTTTAAACTAATTTCCCGATGAGCTAGGAAGAGACCCAAATTAGAGACACTTTTTTTATAAATTCGAAATATAATTCACCGTTAATTATTTTTAATTAAAATTGTATTGGAATACTAGCTTAGAGTATTGACAAAACAGTGATGCAAAGAAACTACATTAAAATAGCGATCTAGACAAATTATTCAACTTAAAATAAAATAAAAGGTTGCCTAATTTGAGACAGGGTGACTAATTTGAGACAGACGGACATCCCAATTACGCACTTCCTTTACATCGTCTACCATAGCATGAGATTCCCATTTATTGTATTTTTTGGCATCTGTAATCAAAAAAATTAAAATATTGTTTGGGTGCCTAATTTGAGATAGTCTCATTTAACAGAACCCATTTGGTATCTCAAATTAGGAACTTTCAGTTTAAAAAATTGACAACAGTATTTTACGTTAGTTATAAAAAAATAGTGCCAGATTTCAATAAAATATCATAACACCTCCTACGACACATAAATAAATTTTTTTACACTTCACCTTGACTGTAAATAGCAGTTTATTTACACTATCAAAAAAATTTTAGCAGTCAAATCACACCAAACGAACTTTTGTACAGAAACAAACGAACTGAAGCGCTCAACTACCACTTTAACACTACACCCCAGTTTATTTTAATTAGTCGAGGCTATTTCTGTTAGATGGTGTTACATATCCTTTAATATAAGGAGCTATCTCAAATTAGGCACCTATCTCAAATTTGGGTCTCTTCCTCTATACATTGATATTTAATATTATTATGTTATTTGTTATAATTTGATTATGGACCGGGAGATAGTGACAGATTTTTGGACGTGATTTTACTCAGTATGCCTTGCAAAGGGCATTATGTGGCACATATTCTCACAATAATAAGGTATGAATCAGAGAGTCATCCTGGGTTCTTCGTGTGAAAAACTGAGTTTTCAATTATTCGAAAAATATGCATTTTGATATGATTTTATACAGGCTGCCATGTTTTTTATAATGAAGTTCAAATAGAAAATTCCTCGAAAAACCATAGGCATACCGTTAGGGTGGGTCCAAAGGGCTATTATTGCCACGTGATCTTGTATTTTAATAATTAATTTTTCCACGTTTCTGAACAGGCCGCCAATGAGAAGTATGCAAGATCTTATTATGAAAATGCTGAAAAAAGGACGGCATACCTTTCGCGCATGTCCAAGTACTGTTTAAATTGAATGTTATTTAATCATTTAAACGAGTTATTCGATGTAAAGTGTACTTGGGCATGCGCGAAAGGTATGCCATCCTTTTTTCAGCATTTTCATAATAAGAACTTGCATACTTCTCATTGGCAGCCTGTTCAGAAACGTGGAAAAATTAATTATTAAAACACAAGATCACGTGGCAATAATAGCCCTTTGGACCCCCCTAACGGTATGCCTATGGTTTTCCGAGGAATTTTCTATTTGAACTTCATTATAAAAAACATGGCAGCCTGTATAAAATCATATCAAAACGCATATTTTCCGAATAATTGAAAACTCAGTTTTTCACATGAAGAACCCAGGATGACTCTCTGATTCATACCTTATTATTGTGAGAATATGTGCCACATAATGCCCTTTGCAAGGCATACTGAGTAAAATCACGTCCAAAAATCTGTCACTATCTCCCGGTCTATTAGTGGAAATTTATGTCTATACTAAAATCGAGCAATCCGTACGCCTGGCGTAAATAAAACCACGTGTTCAATGACGTTCCGCGATTGGTCGGTAGGCTATATAAAATTTCACCCGAGTTGGCAACAGGGTCGTACTCGATCGCAAAAGTGAAGTTATGCTGTTTTATCTTGTTGTTTTCAGCTATTTAGACACTACCACAAATAATTTTATCGATGTTTTGAATCCTTTTTATTGAGCCAATAATTTTTTTCCGAGATATTGTGATGTAAACAATTGTAAAACTAAAATTAAATAAAGGTCATGCCTCAGTGCGGCCCTGGCGAATATCTCGACCCACGTGCTTTTATTTACGCCAGGCGTAAGAGTTGGTCGATTTTAGCATAGATAAGGACATGCCATAAGCTGGTAATAAATAAAAATAACCGGTCTCTGTTATAATCTCATCAAGAAGTTTAAAATCGATTGCAAAATTTCAAACACAAGGCTAAAAAGCAAAAAATAATAAAATTTAAATAAAACAAATTAATATAAAAAGTACTAAAAGTATAATACTAGAAGTTCAACTTTTTATGACTCATGTGGAATTTACTTGCCTAGGCCTCTGGTCGAGGCAAATAAACCATATAACTTATAAAAAGAACTTCAATGCCGAGGTACATATTATATATTTTTTTAATAAGAAAAAAAATTGTTTTATTAGAAAAGAAAATAATCATAAGGCATCACCCGTCCATGGACCGACTGCGCGCGGCGTTGCTTGACTTTGACGATCGCTCTACCTAGGTCAAGTATGACGAGGCACGGCGCTTCCCAAACTGCTGCCTGTTGTGCAGCCTCCATGAAAAATAGATTGATATTCAAACCTACTAACATATTTATACTGAAAGATTGCGCTGCTATAGGTAACAATTTCGCAATGTGTACGAAAAGTTAAATGGGCCTTTATTGGCCGGGTTTTGAATATTTGGACACTTTTGACAGGCGATGGCTCCGCGTCTTCTTGAAAAATTCGTACAATAACGGGCTACTACAGTGTCGATTTCTGAACTTTTAATGACGATTTTGAGAATTAATATTATGCTTTTATATTTCAATTTATTATGCTCTTTAATATTGTCCATATCATTATTTTTTAATTAAATTTCTACAAAATATCCAGAAAATATATTTTATATTGCAAATGTCGTTCCTGGTGATTTTTGCAAATTGTTGCAATGTTATCATCCTTCATCAGTACAGATTAATCTAAAGAGGTAAACGTTCTATTAAAGCCCGCTCCCCGAGAATATCGTAAAGCACCTCTACGCAAAAAATTAACGGCGTTTATTTTTGCATTTGCATTATTCGCCCATGTTGTTTACCGTATCTAATAAAAATGCAAATAGACCGCTTGCAACGCCGCATGCATACCATCCACAGCATGCACTCTGCCTGCGCATGGTTTTTGATGTCATACACTCACCGGTAATGCGGCTGTAACTGCGCCTGAGAAAGGTGTTTTATTGTCGAATTCGTTCTTTTATTTTCCAGCCTTTATCGCGGTCGTCTTCATTCAAGCCTTGCCTCGAATGGCTTTAAAAATGTTTGCCAATATATTATATTTTTTTATTTTTGATGTAGAAGAATACTAAAGAGCTATGGAAGATATTTTGATTACCTCTTTTAAAATTAGATGTAAGATACTCTGAGTGCACTCTCTTCTCTATTTTCTAGGAATCATCTTACGGTACGGCAACGCTGTAGTAGGAAGATGCATATAGCTTAAACAAGGAAAAAAAGAGGACGCCTAACAGCGCTCGCGGCCGTGTTACCGACTGCCACATCGCACGACAGGCCAGTGGCGTAGCATGAAACGCGTTCTTAGCAATATCACAAAAATGTTAAAAATGAAAAGGTACCTAGTTAATTTTGACTTACATGTAATTTGAAATATTGGTATTTATTTGCAGATAATTTCCCAAATGTAAAGCTAGTGTCAAGAGATGAAATATATTTATTTGCGGCGATTTTGAATCAATCAAAATAAAATAAATAATGCACGCCCATGGAAACCAGTCCATATTTTATGAAACTATCATAATCAATTAAGCAATTTTCAATAAAAACGATGTTAAAAAATAATTATATTGACCTATTTACAAACAAAACAGTGCATTGTATCATACTAAAAGGTAGAAGGAATTTGAAGAAGTTATATTGAAAAAAAAAAGTTTTAAGGCATCTTTCAAAGGTAGCTTGTTAAATATTTACCTGTGAAACGAAATCAAAGGCTCTTGCTTTTCACTTCTGCTTTTGCAACCAAACGCTGAACAATTCACCATCGTAAGAGTAAATTTTCCCCTTAATCATTGTTAGTTTTAATCCACAAATTCACGAAATTAATTCACATCGTACTGACTTTTTTTGCCACATATAAAATGGCCGCCGTTCAAAACGACGTAACAAAATCTTTCCACGGCAGGGTAGGCAAGCGCGGTGTCCTCTCTCTTTCCTTGTCTATATAGATTCAACTTGATCGATTCTCCAATTAAAATAAATATATTTTTACTCAATGGCTGAACCAAACGCTGGTATTTTGTACCTGGCTGTCATAGTGACAGTTTGTTCATGAAAGTATGAGGGCTTGGTAAAATTTCCACAAAGTGACTTCTTTTGTGTTTTTGTCGAACTCCTCTGTGTAAATTCCACAAAATGGTTCGTTCAAAACTTGCCTCTGCTATCGCATCATTCCGTTATTAACCTTAGGGACGGATTTACAGACTTAGGGGCAACGTATAATTGTGCGGCCCCTAACAATATCCATGTAGACAGTTATAAGAAGGGAAGGGAGAAGGGGGAAAATGGTAAATTATTATTAGACCAACTAATAATATAGGTATATATTTGTAAAATTCATTTAATTAATTAATATAATTCAACCTAAGGCACTAATATCGAATGCGCATGTGCTAGTGCACGTATATGTATATATGTTTCCATCTCCTTGCCTGTCACCCCTCGCGTCTCAAACATCTACTTCACGTATGTACAACCAAACTATACGTGGCCAGAGTTTATTATGACTAGCGACTCCAGCACGCGTTTTAATTTAAACCTATTAATTATTATATTAACCATTTTCACTTTGGCCTGCCATAAAAATTTTGTCAGGCATAGCAAAATAAAAATTTAATATAATATTTTCTGGCTTTGTTGAAGCCGTTTGAGGCCCCTCTGAATGTGAGGCCCCAGGCAATTGCCTTTTTTGCCTGGTAAATCGTCCCTGATTAACCGTCAACATTTGGAAGTCGCAATTTTCCGCGGGATATAGCATTTCCATTCGGATCAGACCGCATCGAACCACGAGGCGAGGGGACATGCAGATGGCCTCTGCCCCGCCTACCTGTCATTTCACGGCACATTTCTTTTGGCAAGATTACAAGGGATCGCCACGGAAGACCCAGTCTCGGTTCCTTCCGATTTTTTGTGCGTATTTTTACAGTTCAGTTTTTTATGATCGACAGTTTCTGAAATGTTCAGTAGAAGAAAAGAAGTTTTTCCATAGAGAGGTTTGTTTGTGTTGTTGGCTTCAACAAGAAAAATCTGTGAATTTTTGAAGAGACCCCTCAAATTTCAAATTTCTGTCACTGCACAAAAAATTTATAGACCTATTTTCTCGCCTTCCCCCCCCCCCCCTCCTACTTTATTTCAAACCGGCTGCGTCTTCGGCCCAACCCTATCCCTGTAAGCCTTGAATGCACATAAATTCTCCAGTGTCGCATGGGATGGAGGGAAGCAACCCTCCAACCTACGTCAATCAAGACAACAACCTCGGGCGACAACAAACCGGAAAATACAGAACCGGGTCTTGAAAATCGAACGACAGATTTTTCCGGCGATGAATCCGAACTGTCACTTTTGGTTAGACATCTTCACTCACCTGCATCACAGACATATATAGCTTCGCTAAGCTATATAGGTCTGTGCCTGCATAAATACAGACACAGATCGCTGCCTATTCCGAACATAACTGATGTTCAGAAAGTAGCAATTTAGATTCTTTATGATAGCAATGAGCTTAGTAGGTAATGGTGCGGTTGAGGCAGACATGTACCCCCCTCTCTTTAGCACCTAACCCAGCCTAGTGGGCTCGTAGCCGCATAACGTATCTACTGATGCACTTCCTTTGCTTTTATTACATACATTGTGCATCTAGTTTTAAGGTGGCATAAGTGCTATCGTTGACGTACAGCACACGTCTAGTGTGTTTTTAAAACCTTCGGTATCAAATCAAAATTTCCAGCACATATTCATAGACGTTATCAATCCGAGGCGCGCGATTTGATCTGGAGGGCTAAAGGTTTATCTCCACGTTGCCTGGGTAACCGCGAAATGCTGGGAAAGCCGTCGAATCGATCGCGGCGAGTTATTTCGACCGGCAGCGTTTCGTTGACTATTCCATTAACTCTGGTTAAAAATTCAAATCTGGCATGTGGCAGCGGTGGAATTTTTTCGGGGGCACACATCACACATTTAGAATCGCTTCAACGTTATTTATTATTTAGTGGACCTCGGCTATATTATTTGTGAAGTTTCGCTGAGTGGATATTAGGTATTCCAAAAAATAGCTCGTTTTCTCATAATATGCATAGGATGTTTTAGACTTTTCCGCAGGCAGGCGCTATAGTAGAGAGATGGGTGAGTTCAAGCGAAAATGACAAGATAATTAAGATATTTATGCAGTAGTTATTGGATTGGAATATTGGAAATGTGCGCCGAACTAAAATTTCAACATGAATATTTAATGTTCAATCCGAGACTGCAGATGGCTCTTACAGTTTTCAATATTTTAAGTATGTAGAACTTAGAACTGATACCCCTGAATGGTTTTATTATATATACTTACAGCCGAATCTTGTGTAGGCGTAGCATGAAAGTGTAAAAAGATGGAAGCCCAGAAAATCGATTTTTAAAATATTGGCAATAATGTGTTTAGGATAAAATGTTCTGAAAAACATACTTAATAATTTCTATCGGATTTTTGAGCATATAATTAATAAACAACATTACTAATTGCCTATACGCATATATAATTTAAAAATTCTGATGGATTGCGTTTACCTGATATGAAATAAATTAATTTCAGTTAGTACGAACATAAATTAAATAGCATATCTGACGGGCGTGCTAACATGGCTTCCAAGGTAATCACAAAGTATCAATTAACAGGATTTGTTTTAGCCAAATAATGTGCTAACTTAAACAAATCGTAAATTCATTGATATGCCTATAGTACAGCAATTTTAACGGGCGGTAGGTTTCGATCTATGAGGTTTGTTTGAAAAAATATTTTTAAAAAAATCACCAAGAATGTGACCAAATGCTATTATACAGGGTGATTCAGTTTTAATCTGCAACACTTCAACAGGTGATAGAAAACCAAAAATAACCGCACTTTAAGGCCTTATAAAAAAGTTACAGGGTGTTAAAGTTGCAAGAAATATGTGGAATATATTGAATATTTGAATATTTTACAAACTAGTTGAGATATTTAAGTCATATTTGGTACACGTAATAACGGCATGGGTTAGCATAAAACCTGCTAATATCAAACATCTTGAACAACCAGTGGCGTAGAAATGGGTAATTAGTATAATTTATTAAAAAAAAAATAGAACCACCTTGTATAGAAATAAAATCTATTCAAATTCTTATGTAAATTTTTATTGTAAACAAAAACGTTTTCTTAGCATTTTTTAATATGTGTCATGGTTTCATAGCAAATTTGATTTTTTCGTAATATTTCGGGGTACCTACTTCTGAAAAATTATCTATTATCTAAAAAATTTGCTCCATAAGTAACACTTAAATTATTTAATTAAATTTTTTAGTTAATTTTTCAGAAGTACCCCGAAATAATACGAAAAAATCAAATTTGCTATGAAACCATTACATATATGAAAAAATGCTAAGAGAACGTTTTTGTTTACAATAAAAATTTCCATAAGAATTTGAATACATTTTATTGCTATACAAGGTGGTTCTATTTTTTTTTTTTTCTAAAATAAATTATACTAATTACCCATTTCTACGCCACTGGTTGTTCAAGATGGTTAATATTAACAGGTTTTATGCTAACCCATGCCGTTATAACGTGTACCAAATATGACTTAAATATCTCAACTAGTTTGTAAAATATTCAATAAATTCCACATATTTCTTGCAACTTTAACACCGTGTAACTTTTTATAAGGCCTTAAAATGATATAGTTTATAGGAGAAAGTGCGGTTATTTTTTGGTTTTCTATCACCTGTTGAAGTGTTGCAGATTAAAACTGAATCACCCTGTACAGACTGAGTCATTTTCGATGGTTTTATGTATAGATAGATAGATTGTATAGATAGAAAAAAACAAGGTAGGTGTTCATGAATTAATTTTTTGAGATATTTACGATCCTCAAAACAGATCTCTGATATCTCCAATACTTTAGGAGATACAAACCGTTTTTGAAATTTTTGCAATTATCATAGCTCATTTGTTTTTAAACCTATATATTTCGTTGAAAACGCTTTATACGCACTTTTTTACGTAGAATCCATTGGAGTAAACAGTTTTTCTATAAAATAGTTATTTATGTACCAAGGCACTGAAGTTGAATTATTAAGTTGAACTTCAGTGCCTTGGTAGGTAAAATAACTATTTTTTAGAAAAACTGTTTACTCGAATGGATTCTACGTAAAAAAGTGCGTATAAAGCGTTTTCAACGAAATATATAGGTTTAAAAACAAATGAGCTATGATAATTGTAAAAAATAGCAAGAATTTCAAAAACGCACTGTATCTCCTAAAGTATTGGAGATATCAGAGATCTGTTTTGAGCATCGTAAATATCTCAAAAAATTAACTAATGAACACCTACCTTGTTTTTTTCTATCTATACAAATAACGCAGATACCCCATAAAACCATCGAAAATGACTCAGTCTGTACATAGAAACATTTTTGTGTCCATGCCCTTTGGATTCGATTGATTGTGGAACTGTAAATTGTAAATTCATAGTAAGTTAAAAAATAAAAAAAATACGAAATGAAAGGAGCTTTCAAATTACCTGCTGAAAGCCATTCTAAATAAAAAAAAATCTCTGACCTAGATAGAAATCCGGAGACCGACATCTAAAAGCTTATAAATTTCAAGTTTAACGAAACTATCCCAAGCCGCCTGACGAGAATAGCGACGCTGAAAATCCAGCGTTCCTTCTCTCAGAGAAAACGTCCCGGCCCGCTCTACAGAAGACGCCAACGCGAATTTTTAGCACACCCAATTTCCGTAATGGACAAAGCACAAAGCCTTTGTGTGTTTAAAAGAATTGTCCTCCTCGGATATGCATGCAATGTTACAGAGCCGTACCGCCGCCATAAATTTTAATTTGACGAAGTTGTTTACCGAATTCCGTCAATACGTCCCTGTCTAAATACCGCTGAAAACTGGGCAAATGGAAGGGGGGCCCCACAGGAACCGAAACTAATTCAATTTGGTTGGGCAAACATCTTTGTGTATCCGCATTAATATTGGTTTAAATTATTTAGTGGTTTTCTTTTTACGTACGGCGTTGTTGTTTGTATTCTATGCTTTGTATGTGTGCAACTGTTCTCCGCAATAAAGGGTGCAGTTGGGTTGATTGCACAAAAGCAGAGAACAAAACTGAACACGGGGCGTGTTCAGTTTTGAAACTACAAGCTTACTGAAAAAAGAAACATGTGCTTCCTGTTTTCTGAAAGTTGTTGCTTAAATTTTTTCTCCTAAACTGATGACATGGCAACGCAGACGTAACGGTAATGTTACCTACACCCTGGAGGATGTACTGGGTGTCCCAAATTAATCCCTCTATCCTTTCTTTGAGACCTGAATAATACAAAGTTATTGAAATGTGGTTACCTGTTTAAACGTAACGGTTACGTTTATCCTTAGTCTTTGGAGTTAATCTAATTAATGGCGCTATAAAATGAACGCTTTTAACTGAAAGGGCAAACATATCGGGTGAAGATAAATGGACATATAAAAATTATATGATTCTGCTAATATACACAATTCCCCCTCCAAGTTGAAAATTATGAATTTGCGTGTTTATGGTGATTAAGGCGTTTTTACCTGGCACAATTTATAGTGTAATACCTATAAAATCCCAGCCGAGGTGAATATTTTAAATAAAAGTTGATCTGATAACGAATTAATTGCCCTTGTGGATCCAGATTGTAAAATTCTTTATTCCAATTATCACATAAATTATATTTCATTACCGTCTAAATACAACCGTCGCCCAGCTATATTAACCGCATTTCTTCAAGGACATCGATTTCAATTACACTTTTTTGAAATCCTAAAAAAATATTTTACTTTGTGTTTTAACCTTAGACAATGAAAGAGAGAGAACGCCTAAACAGCGCTCGCGGCCGTGTTACCGACTGCCACATCGCACGACAGACCAGTGGCGTAGCATGAAACGCATTCTTAGCCAATGTCACAAAAATTTTAAAAATAAAGAGGTAGTTAATTATTAGAAATATTGGTATTTAATTGCAGATAATTTCCCAAATGCAAAGCTAGTGTCAAGTGCTGACAAATATTTATTTGTGGCGATTTCGAATCAATCAAACTAAAATAAATAATGCACTCCCATGGAAACCAGCCCATATTTTATGAAACTATCATAATCAATTAAATTATTTTCAATAAAAACGATGTTAAAAAATTATTATATTGGTCCTATTTACAAACAAAACAATGCATTTAATCAGACTAAAAAGTAGAAGGAATTTGAAAAAGTATATTGAGAAAAAATGAAGTTTTATGGCATCTTTCAAAGGTGGCTTGTTAAATATTTACCTGTGAAAGGAAATCCTGGGCTCTTGCTTTTCACTTCTGCTTTTGCAACCAAACGCTGAACAATTTCACCATAGTAAGAGTATATTTTCCCCTTAATCACTGTTACTTGTAATCCACAAATTCACGAAATTAACTCACAACGTATTCGCTTTGTCTGCCACATATAAAATGGCCGCCGTTCAAAATCAATACACGGCAGGGTAAGCACGCGCGGTATCCTCTTTCCTTGTCTAAGTAAGCAAACGACCATTATTATGTTCATAAATAATTCTAACGGGGTCAGACTTTTTATTTATGGAATGAATATTTTATTCCGTTTTATCCAAATATTTGAAGTCATAAACAGACAAAAATCCCTTAGACTAATAGAGGCCCTAAATATGTCAAGGATTATTTGCCAGGTATATCGAATGGTAATTTTGGTAATCGTCATGTTGCTTATCACTTATAATAATCTACATGGCAATTTGTCGTAATGTTTTGTGATCTTTAATCGCCAATCGCTGCATAAAAATGAATTACCTAGAAAAATATAGGCTCTAAAAGTATTTTTTAATGTGCAGAGAATAAAAAATTTATTAAAAATTTTCCCGAATTTTAGAGACAGTTTGAGAGAACTTTTCTAAATATAATAGAAATTTTGTCATACTTTAAAAATAAATCACCGCCAATTAAAATTTCTGTACTAATCAAAATTACACCCTGTATATCTCGGTTTTTATACAAGAAACAATAATTATTATGACGCTGTTAGTGGTGCGCTGGCGCATAGTAAGTTCCGGTGAAATATAACTACTGAAGAATAGTACTTGGCGGTAAGATGTAATTACAACGGTATAGATAGTGCAATAGTGTGCAATATCCGCATTCTTTTCGAATTGGCAGTTGGATAAAATCGCCACTGTGCGCCCATAAAAAATAAGCTAAACCCCCATAAAAAATACATAAGCCTTATTTTCGCGTGCGTCTCGATAATAAAACGCGCGGCCAATGAAATAGCGAAACTAATGAAATTCCGCATAATTTTCAGCATGGACGACGAATATGGGGAGCGGCCCGAGGTAATTTTATTTAAATTCAATTTGGCTACAACTTCGCTGCATTATTGAATAATCTGTTGCCATTAAATGTTTTAATTCAGTTTTACTTGATAAGCGTATTACACGCCCGTTTGGGCGTTACTGCGACCGCCGATTTGCAACATTTCCGAACCATTGGCTCTAGGAAAAATTTGCCGTCGTCGTCCATCAATCGTTTTTCAAAATTGGATAAACATACAGCTATTTTGCTTACGTGTCTTCCTTTCTATGCTTCCATATTCAAAGCTCACCATAAGAATAGGTAACTAAGAATCCTTAAAATGCCTGAAACGTTCAGCCATAGCGTAATGGAGAAGCCGTTGACCCACATAGTTTTTTTTACCGCAGTGGTGCCTCTAAAAATAACCACGCCAGGGTGGCTACACAGCACCGTGTTTACGACACCGCAGATAAGAGCCAACCACAGCGGAAAACACAGCCCTAAATAATTTCCACGCTGTAATAAACCGTTATCTGGCCCGAGTTTCACGCATTCTTTCCATTAAAATTTTTCTCCTCTGGGACTATGTACCTGGGGTGCTACACGAACGAAAGTTGTATGGATCGTTGTTATTTACATGCCCCTTTAAAACATACTTTTAGTAGCATATGTATTCTAGAGCCAGTAACCGATATTTCTTCCCGTTTTACGACACGTGCAGAACCGGTTTCCAGAACTCCCCGAAGGGCACTGCTTAACGATTACGCCGCTGATTAAGTATTAATGAAATTATTTCGGGGTAATTTTGGAGACCCCGAGGCGGCTGTCAACGCACCGGCGGCGTTACGATATGCAGATTGGATTAGTGAGGCCGATAAGTTGACCGAAAAAGGCAACTTAGCGATGTTAATTAATACAGTCACGAATACTCACGCAAACTTTGTTTTGGTCTTTTCGATGGTTAGATGTCATACTTAGCTGACAAAAGCCAGGTTTTTGTGTTGACAAAAAAGGCAACTTTGCGATGTCGATTAACACAGTCGCGAACACTTCCCCAAACTTTCCGAGGTTAAGATACTGACGAAAGCCAGACAGCTTTACAAGAAAAATCGAAATAAATAATGTTTATGGATCGTCGGTGTGTCACAGAATCCCCTATATTTAACTACTTACTTAGTAGCGTCTGTAGAGTAGGTAATGTAAACCTGATTACACCAGCAGCTGCTATCCTATATTATATTGAGACGATATAAATACGGTGTGTTTCACTTCAAGTCGAGACAATTCATTATTTCTTACGGGTTGACCGATTTTCAAAAACTTTTTTTTAAATATATGTAGTAGGTACTCCGAAAGATCTATATTTTGGCACTATTTTTTTTTCAGATTGTAGATTATAGAAAATGTAGATCTTTCGGAGTACTATATTTTAAAAAAAAGTTTTAAGAAAATCGGTCGACCCGTAAAATATAGGTAATGAATTGTCTCGACTTGAACTGTATATGTAATTACCAAATGAAATTATTGTTGCGCAGTCGTGTGTCACAGGAGCCCCCATATTTAACTACTTGTTTGGTGACGTCTGTAATAAGATAGTGTAGACCTGCTGCTTCTAGCAGCTACTATCCTATATTATACCGTGATGATATATGTAATAGGAAAACGAAATTATTTTAATTAGAAATGTTTTTGTGCCGAACTGAACATATATTCCGCGTGAACGGGTGTATATAAAACTGAGCGACGTTCATTTCCTGAGTGTGTAATTTGCAATAACAGAAATGAAAACGCTTTCGGCACAATGCTTCCGTATTAAACCCCACGCGAGCCATCCCAAATCCAGACGCGCAATTCCCTTTTAAGAATGATTTATGCACATATTTCAGTTTATTCCCCAACATTTTCTTAGGGGGGCATGCGATGGAATTACAAATAAAACCGCGATTCCGTATTCAGGCCCTCTCCCTGGAAATTCATAAAAATAAGTAGGTTTTACATTTAGTGGCGGCAGACTCAGGTCACGTGTGCATTTGATGTACCGGGTGATTTCCTCGACAATTTCGAAGGGATTCCTGAAACGGATTTATTGGCTGGTCGGGGCTGTAACGGAATTTCTAACCCGGAAGGTGATTTGCGCGACCGAGTGGATGATATGATGATGTCCATTATTGCGTTTTTAAATCCTGACAATCACGTGTAATGCGATGAAATTGCCTATGAGGAAAATAGTTTATCATTTTCAGGAAATAATCGTAAGATTTTAAAACAGTTGGATGATCAGATATACACTGTGTCCCGGATAAGAATGAACAGCATGGGAATATTGCAATTTTGAGGTCAATAAAATGGCACAAACATTTTATTTTTTTCTGAAGTTGTTATCACAGATAGAAAAAAAAACAAGAACACTTTCTTGGCACTTTTTAACGGGCTTTAACATGGCGTTTTTAGATTTGTTATACAACGTTTCGTTTTTGAGAAACAATCTTCAACTTTATTTTTTTAAATACGGACCTGGTTTTTTCGCAGATTTTGAAAGCACCTTTGATTGCAAATACCATGATGTATGACACAAAACACTTTAAAAATATTTTGAGACAATTATACTGAAAATTCCTTTTTTTTCATTCTTTTTTTTCTAATGCGGCCCTGTATTTAATAATAAGAAGTCTAAATATTAATCAGTATTTTCAACAATTTAACTTACAACTTATCTTTCAATTAGAGAACTAAAAAAAGGACGGCAAAGACTAATATAACAGTAACATACGGTAATAAAAAGTTAATAAAAATCCTCCACGTAGAGTGCTTTGAAACAACGAAACCAATCCCTTGTCATTTGTCATAACTCCCACTGTATCATTTAGTTAACAATTTGTATCATTAGAAATGGAGGGTGCTTTTTCAAATGACGACAAATTTAACATGTCAGCATGTTATATCTTGTGTCACAGAAATAGTGTAGAGGCCGAACGAATGAATTAAATGGCAAAAGTTATTGGTTTCGTTGGCTTAAAGCTTTCTTCTCACAATTAGAAAAAGCGAAGAATTTACTCCAAAACACAATGCGACACTGTTTGCTGTACAGTGTACAACAACATAGGAAAACACTTACCAGAGAGGGCCGTATTTAAAAATATTAAGTTTTCGAAGTCAAAATAAACTGTAAGTTAAATGGTTGACAATACTGATTAATATTTAAACCTCTTATTATTAAATACAGGGCCGCAATAGAAAAAAATTAATGGAAAAAAAAGGAATTTTCAGTATAATTGTCTCAAAACATCTTAAAAATATTTCGTGTCATACATCATGGTATTTGCAATGAAAAGTGCTTTCAAAATCTGCAAATAAAAATCCAGGTCCGTATTTAAAAAATAAAATTGAAAATGGTTTCTCAAAAACGAAACGTTGTAGAACAAATCTAAAAACGCCATCTTAAGGCCCGTTAAAAAGTGTCATAAGAAAGTGTTTTTCTTTTTTTCTATCTGTGATAACAACTTCAGAAAAAAATAAAATCGAAAACGCAAAATTTTACTTTTTTCAAAATAACTCAAAAACGAAAAAAAGATATTAGAAATCTGTTTGTGCCATTTTATTGACCTCGAAATTGCGCAACTTTTTCCCCATTTAACCGTTGCCCTATCTCTCACCGTTTGCAATATCCCCATGCTGTTCATTCTTATCCGGGACACAGTGTATAAACACGTCCAAATCGAGTAAAATTATCATAAAACAATTCGGAAATAATTTATTGAAACCTAACCAAGTTCCAATTAAAAAATAAAATAAATAGAACACCGCTATCAATAATTTCTAAACATTCGTCCCCATATTGTCCAACGTGACATTTTCAAATGTTGATGTTTTTCATGTGCTAATTGAATTTGTGTTATTATATTCGTTATACAAATTTTCAGGAGTTACCCCTGGGAAATAAATAATAAAATTATATTTTGGAGGGAAAATTGATAATTGCCAAGGTTAATAACGAAGGTTGAATTATTTGGGTTATAAGCTCCGTTTTCATAGGGGTAAAAAATTAAACCTAAATCCCCAACATTTTTATTTTGAATTTATTACACTGCAGAAAAGATTTAATTACCTGGAAATTGTATATGCGATGGGAAATTTTGATTATCTAGCCATGCTAACAACTTTATACGGGCTAATATAAGCCTTGCCCTTGAATTTTAAATGAAAATGCAATTTGTATCGGATGATTTTTTATTTTGCACCTTACAGGTGTCACATTATGTAAAAAGAGCCGCCAGATTCTAACAACTATTGTATTGGATCAGTCATTAAATGGCTCTGTTGGTATATACTTCCAAAAGTATATACCTACCAGTGAAAAAAGTTCTGTAGTGCTGCTGTAATGAAAGGAAAACATAATTAATTCTAGAAAGAGTTGACTTAATTAATTTGTGTCCAACTTGATAAAAAAAAAGGGTAGAGAAAACGGTCAAAGGACGTCGTCCAAAGTCCAATATATTATTCAGCAAGTTAAGTGCTCGCAAACCAAAAATCGTAGTTAAATACCATTTGGAAATGTCTAGATAACCAGTCGGCAAGCCTTTTTGTGTCGAAAAATAAAAAAAATATAAAGGCTGTAACTTTGATTAGTACATACATTTTAACTGACGCTGACACTAAAAATGTTTCTAAGTATAATAGCAATTTGGTAACACTTTTGGTGATTTTTTTTAAATACAAATCTCATAGGCTTCTTTTTGGGAGCGAATCAGTAATACGTTTACCGCACCACCACTGATTTATTTTACGCCTTGCAATCGATTCGCCAAAGCACCTGTTCAATTTGCGCTGTCACCGGCGGCCCAAGCCGCAAATATTCGTGATGTATAAGCCAATATCTGTTGTACTTGACAGACCGGAGACCGGCGGCGCTGTTGTCTTGAACCAAGTACTATATAACTGATGAGGTTACGCTCGACGCCATTGTGGCGTCGACGTGATTTATGCAAAAGGTGGGGCCCCGGGCCGGTCCTGAATAAGGCACGCATTGAAGTCGTCACCTAGGACCATCACAAATACTTTCTCCTACGTACCTTTACTCAGATGCAAAAAAAACTTCGTGCCCTCCCCGAGTAAGATTGCCACCTTTTTGCAAAGTGAAAAAAGGACATTGCCAACAAATTCTTCTAGAAATTATCTTACAAATTAAATTATAACAAAACATTAAAAAGTTTAAATTTTGTCAAAATTCGAAGTAATGTCACCAGAAGATATACCCAAAATGGCATTTTCTACAGACATAGGTCACTATCAATTTAAAAGCATGCCATTTGGTCTCAAAAATGCACTCGGCACCTTCCGAAGAGTAATGAATAATGTTCTCCGAGGCCTTCGAAATTAAGGTCTTGTATACCTCGATGATATTATCATTTTTAATTGTAAAACCGGTGAAAATGAAAAAATGGACCTCTTTTAGTCCATAATAATTATTCACTTTCCAATTGTAAACGCCATTGTGGCGTCTACCTGATTTATGCAAAAGGTGGGGCCCCGGGCCGGTCCTGAATAAGGCACGCATTGAATTCGTCACCTAGGACCATCACAAATACTTTCTCCTACGTACCTTTACTCAGATGCAAAAAAAACTTCGTGCCCTCCCCGAGTAAGATTGCCACCTTTTTGCAAAGTGAAAAAAGGACATTGCCAACAAATTCTTCTAGAAATTATCTTACAAATTAAATTATAACAAAACATTAAAAAGTTTAAATTTTGTCAAAATTCGAAGTAATGTCACCAGAAGATATACCCAAAATGGCATTTTCTACAGACATAGGTCACTATCAATTTAAAAGCATGCCATTTGGTCTCAAAAATGCACTCGGCACCTTCCGAAGAGTAATGAATAATGTTCTCCGAGGCCTTCGAAATTAAGGTCTTGTATACCTCGATGATATTATCATTTTTAATTGTAAAACAGCTGAAAATGAAAAGATGGACCTCTTTTAGTCCATAATAATTATTCACTTTCCAATTGTAAACGTATCGTGTCTCAATAAAACTTCGTGTAACAACATTGTAAATGCCATTGCCTTTAAAAAAACTTGTGATGATTCCAGGCAAAAATATTGGAAGTAGCGTTACAGTGTTTTAACAGTTTAACAGTTCTAGAAATTTTCTTACAAATTAAAATATTACAAAACATTAAAAACTTTAAATTTTGTCAAAATTCCAAGTAATTAAATCACTAAAGTGGGCGAAAATAGGGTTACATTTTCATTTCCCTTGTCAAACACATTCTCTGAATATCTAGGTTGGATAGATCTTTGATAATATCAATATAGTAAAATGGACTTGGGCGATAATCGAGGAGTCAGGTCATCAGGAGCTAGTAGAGCATAATATATGCCGCTTTGCGAACTCTAACTATACCAACCCTGTCACCCCCAAGGTTATTAAGAAGGACATTTTAGGGCTAAAAAAATCGCAAGGACAATTTGTTTGAAAAAGGACAGGTGGCAACCCTATCCCCGAGCGGCATCAAACAACCCCTGTAAGCCTGAGAGCAGCCCCGTAGAACCGACTATATTGGCACGAGCTTAACCTAAGATTGCAGGGGGCAGATCCCAGTCCTGACCAAAGAACTTGCTTAGGGTCGCTACAACTTAGTTTACGGTCCTTATGCAAATTACAGCTGCGGAATTAAAGCCAGTTTCGCACGTAATATTAACTAAAATGGCCTAGCTTGCCGCCAACTGAAATTATAGTTGGCGGTAGGCATGTCTCTGCGAAATACCCGCCTCTTGACAAGAAGTAAACAAAGGCCACGTACAAAGGGCGGATTTATGGGTTTTCGCATATAATGTACGGCGAAAATGGAGAATACGAGATGACTTCTTAAATATGAAATAGTTGATTCTTCAGCTCTCCGAAATATTATTATTTAACATTCGATACCTAGCAACAAACTTGATTTCAGACATGTAAATCCTACTCCTAATTACTACGTAATAAACTTGATCCCGAGCTGACAGCCCTCAGCCTTTGTGACATAAATCTCTATATTATTAACACGCGCAGTGCACACATCTGCACCCGACCACACTACACTATGCAAGTCTCCACTCTACATGCCTTGCGCCCCAGGGAATATGCAAGTGCCGCAAACATTTGTTTGTCGAAATTGTAGACTGTTGAGCCATGTAATATTACGATTGCAAGCAGCTTACGGAATAATTTATCTACAAACATGTTCGTATACTGTCAATATATTTAAACAATCACGGTAATTGCCTAGGTTTTTAGTTATTAGCTACGTTCTTTCTGTAGCTTTGCCCCCTATTACGAGGATTGGGAATTAACTCGAGGCGCGTACGAAAACTGAACAAATAGCTTAGTGCCCTATCATAGAGTACAGCTTCCGTCCCTTAGATGGCGGAGGCAAAAGACATTCGGCTGATGCTGAGAGTTTAGCTTGAATTAATCTCTATTCGCGGTTTTGTAATGAATCGTCAGGATAGCATCGGGACCTCCGCACAGATATAATGTTCTCTGTGGTTCTCCGGCATTGGCATGTAAGCAGCGCCGTTGGGGACATCTAGCGGCCAATAGCGAAACTACGACGGGAGAAATGAAACTTCAGGCTATCATCCGTAGAGGGCGGTATGTAACGAGCCAAGAACTTTGCATTAGAGTAGCATGTAGCGATGATTACTAGCATTGTAATCAGTACAAATGGAGCTTACAACTTAGTCGCTTGACTGCACAGCGGTCGGATAACTTTTCAATACTATAATCACTGGCGATACCAAACGTAGATCGTAAAGGGATCCCCACGAAGTATCTAACGTACGACTTCGTATATTTTTGCGGGCAAATCTGGTATTCTCTTCGCCAGGCTCACTACCAAACACGTAGAACCCATTTCCATAACTTACAATAACTAAATCGAACACAAAGTTCCGGGTTTATATCCGCGACGAATAAATATATTCGGAACCATATGTACGGTCTCCAAGAGTTGACAGATAAATAGTTTGTTAAGTAAAATGCTTCAAATTCTCAATGGGAAAATTTTAAACGATACTTGGTGACTCTTCAAAACACTTGAGTAAAAATATTTATATATCTCTTCGTAAGCTGTTTCATGAAAAATAAATATTATCCGAATCGTAGGATGTGTCGTAAATATTGTATTATATCAATTTGCTCCAGAAACTAAAAGCTCTATTAATACTGTACCATTTGTGATTTGTGAGGATTTTTAGTTTATGACTTGAGATAAAATGAAAACAGAAACTCTAACAATTTGGTTCTTCTAACCGACAATTATATGTACCATTTGTGTTTTGTGCGGACTCTGAATACATAAAAAGAAATAATGTAATTATTACATAAACAATAATAATTGTATAAGCTCTACGAGTGACAATTGTTGTAATATGGATGATGTCCGACATATTTCAATATTTCATGAGAAGAAGGGGTAAATTATGCAATTATCTGCAATTCGAACATTAGTTTTCATCGATAGACTCGTTGGTTTCTGTTAACCATCCATGTAAAAGACCTGATTTATTCGTCTTTGATAAATATGCTGACGTGTTTTGAATTTATGAGTAGCAGATACAATAATAGCGGGAATCGTAAATGGAAGCGCATATTGCACGCTTTTATAAAAATGTTTTTATATTGAAATGTGCAGTATCACGGAAGAGTTTCGAATACTCGCATTCGCCAAAGCAGCTTTAGGTTTTATGAGGGTGTCCAACATCAGAATGAGTCACACTGTATATATAATATATAAACCATTTGTGATCTGTAAAGATTTTGATTTCATAATTGAAAATAGAAACTTTGACAATTTTGTTCGTGTAACTCGAAAATATGTATCTACCATTTATGATTTGTACAGACTTTCAATATATAAAAAGAATAAATGTAACTATTTTAATAGACAGTTGTATATGCTCGAAGAGTGAGAATTGTTGTAATATAATGTACAGGGTGTCCCATTTTGGGTGTTTATGGGTGTTTTTCTAAAAAATCTCGGTTATTATTAAAGCTAGAGGGTTGCGGTTTTCACGTCACTGTACTACTTTTTTGAGAGGAATTTGGTGGACCAATCAGATTTTAGATAAGTTTTATAGTTTCCGCGCATTGGCGCAGGACTGAAATTTAAATTTTTTTGGGAACCTGGCTACAACTTATATATATCGACAAATTTAATCAACTATTTTTATAGATTTTTTGGCGTAGAATCGAATGGAATAATTAGTTTTTTGGTAGCGTTAATAGTTTTTGAGATATGAACTATGGTTTCCATTTTAAAAAAATATAACTTTGGTTCATATCTCAAAAACTATTAACGCTACCAAAAAACTAATTATTCCATTCGATTCTACGCCAAAAAATCTATAAAAATAGTTGATTAAATTTGTCGATATATACGAGTATAAGTTGTAGCCAGGAGAGAGGTTTCCAAAAAATCGAAAATTTCAGTCCTGCGCCAATGCGCGGAAACTATAAAACTTATCTAAAATCTGATTGGTCCACCAAATTCCTCTCAAAAAAGTAGTACAGTGACGTGAAAACCGCAACCCTCTACCTTTAATAATAACCGAGATTTTTGAGAAAAACACCCAAAAACACCCGAAATGGGACACCCTGTACATTTCAATGTTTCATAATATGCAGATGTAAGTTATAAGTTTCGAACATTTTATCAATTTTTAGTACAAACAAAAATTATCTGCGATTGTTACCTATACGAACGTCAGTTTTCAGCGATAAACTTGTTGGTTTTGTTAATGTTAATGTAAAGGGCCTGATTTATTCTTTGATAAATAATATTCTGATGTATTTTGAATTTATGAATAGCAGATACAATAACAGCGGGAATTGTAAATTGAATAGCATATTGAGGCGTTTCTAAAAACATTTTTATACTTTAATGCGCAGTATCACAGAAGTTTTAAACACTCGTACTCGCCAAAGCAACTTTAGCGTTTATAAAATAACGTAGGCAGATAATGGATCATTTTTTGTTTTAGACTATAATAATAATAATCATCTGCGGTGCGATGAAAATGGATGGATGGTTCGTAGTTTATGGGTTTAAAAGGCAATATTAGTTTAACGAGAATTAAACTACTGTTTAAAATTCACAAACTTTGGAATCTAGGTGAATATATACAAGCGATGTAAATCCGGCATGCTTTTAGTGAGTCACGCGCTTCTCTTTTTATAAATAACTTTTGGTGATGATTTTTTTGTTGTCTACTGGTTCAGATGAAGCCCTAAGAGACATTTTACCATAGATACAGACAAGGCGAAACCGAGGCAAGCGAAATTCACCGCAGTCCAGCCCTATTCAAAAAATCAGACGGCATCTAGGACCTACATCACAATAAGCCCGTGATAAAGCCGTACGGTCCGGTCCTGATATACGGGCCGTACGTGCCGATGCTCTCCCGTGATCTACGCGAAGCGGCCGCCAACAAATCAGACTAGTACGGTTCTTATTAAGGGAAACGTCAACCGCAGGAAGAGCGCCGTGCGGCCGCTGTTGCCGCCTCGACGCCGACTGTGTTTGCCGACGCTAAATCAAGGCTGTTTGCTTTCGAGTTCGCGATTGCTATGGGAAGATAATGGGGAGGCCTATATGGTCGGGTGAATAATTTGTGGCAGCTACTCCAATCAGTTTGTAGCTTTGTCTCTAGGGCGCGCAAGATTGTCCCATGCTTCTGATGTTTAATTCATCTTAAGCTGCTTTGGAGAGTTTCGGTTCGAACCTCTTACGATATGGAAACATTTTTCCAAAAGCGTGCAATATGCGCGTCCGTTTACTACTCCCGCTGTTATTGTATCAAAGAATAAATCAGCCCTTTTACATGAAACATTAATAAAACCAACAAGTTTATCGCTGAAAGTAACGTTCGTATAGATAACAATCGCAGATAATTTTTGTTTTTACTAAAACGGGATAATAATATATTATCGTATTACAACAATTATTCATACAGCTTATACAACTGTCTATTTTAAAATAGTTCATTTATTATTTTTATACACTGTGTCCCGGATAAGAATGAACAGCATGGGGATATTGCAAACGGTGAGAGATAGGGCAACGGTTAAATGGGGAAAAAGTTGCGCAATTGTGAGGTCAATAAAATGGCACAAACAGATTTCTAATATCTTTTTTCGTTTTTGAGTTATTTTGAAAAAGTAAAATTTTGCGTTTTCGACTTTATTTTTTTCTGAAGTTGCTATCACAGATAGAGAAAAAAGAAAAGCACTTTCTTGTGGCACTTTTTAACGGGCCTTAAGATGGCCTTTTTAGACTTGTTCTACAACGTTTCGTTTTTGAGAAACCATCTTCAACTTATTTTTTTTAAATACAGACCTGGATATTTTTTTGCAGATTTTGAAAGCACTTTTCATTGTAAATACCATGATGTATGACAAGAAATATTTTTAAAATGTTTTGAGACAATTATACTGAAAATTCCTTTTTCCATTATTTTTTTTCTAATGCAGCCCTGTATTTAATAATAAGAAGTCTAAATATTAATCAGTATTGTCAACAATTTAACTTACAACTTATCTTTCAATTGGAGAACTAAAAAAGGAAGGCACATACGATAATAAAAAATAAATAAAAATCCTCCAGCTAGAAGGCTTTGAAACAACGAAACCAATCCCTTGTCATTTGTCATAACTCCCACTGTATCATTTAGTTAACAATTTATTTCATTACAAATGGATGACAAATGACGACAAATTTAACATGTCAGCATGTTATACCTTGTGTCACAGAAATAGTGTAGAGGCCGAACGAATGTATTTTTGCAATTAATAAATGGCAAAAGTTATTGATTACGTTGGCTTAAAGCTTTCTTCTCGCAATTAGGAAAAGCGAAGAATTTATTCCAAAACACAATGCGACACTGTTTGCTGTACAACAACAGAGGATAACACTTTACCAGACGCAGGGCCGTATAATTTAAAAATATTAAGTTTTCGAAGTAAAAATAAGTTAAATTGTTGTCAATACTGATTAATATTTAGACTCCTTATTATTAAATACAGGGCCGCATTAGACAAAAATGAATGGAAAAAGGAATTTTTAGTATAATTGTCTCAAAACATTTTAAAAATATTTCGTGTCATACATCATGGTATTTGCAATGAAAAGTGCTTTCAAAATCTACAAAAAAAATCCAGGTCCGTATTTAAAAAAATTAAGATGAAGATGGTTTCTCAAAAACGAAACGTTGTAGAACAAATCTAAAAACGCCATCTTAAGGCCCGTTAAAAAGTGCCATAATAAAGCGTTCTTCTTTTTTTTTCTATCTGTGATAACAACTTCAGAAAAAAATAAAATCGAAAACGCAAAATTTTACTTTTTTCAAAATAACTCAAAAACGAAAAAAGATATTAAAAATCTGTTTGTGCCATTTTATTGACCTCGAAATTGCGCAACTTTTTCTCCATTTAACCGTTGCCCTATCTCTCACCGTTTGCAATATCCCCATGCTGTTCATTCTTATCCGGGACACAGTGTATATCAAAATCTGTTCAAATCATAAATGGTACGTATTTTCGATCGGTTACACGAACAAAATAATTATAGTTTCTATTTTTATTTTATCTTATGAAATCGAAATCTACACAAATCACAAATGATACCGTAACCTAGTAGAAATTTTAGTTCTCGAGCATATTTATTCAGCTCTTCCAGTGTGTATCTACAAGTATTCGGACTTTACGTAAAGGTATTGAAACATTTTCGTTCGAGATTTTTTATTTATTTCGAAGTGCCACTTAATAATCTATTTCCATCTAAAAAAAATTCCGACAAGTCTTCGTTTGGAAAACATACATATGACTGGGAAAATATATATCTATAGCGCGCTTAACCACAGTTCGGATATAAACCCCGAACTTTGTCGTCGATTTCGTTATTGCAAGCTATGGAAATGGGTTCTACGTGTTTTGTAGTGAGTCGGGCGAAGAGAATTTCAGATTTGTCCACAAAAATATGGAATCATATCTTAGATGCTTTGTGGGCATCGCTTTACGTTCTTTACGTTGCGTATCGCGCATTGGTGGTTTGAAAACCAGCAAAATATCTGTTTTATTACCGCAACATATATTCTTTTATTACTTTGTACAATAAAATATTGAAATATATAAGATATTATTACGATATTACGCATTTATAACAATAATTGTCACATGTAACTTATAAGACTCTATCTAATAGTTACGTTTCTTTTTATGTATTCAATACTTCATCAGCGTCTCCCAATTATACAAAAAAGCTTCTTCATATTCCTATAACATTCACAACGTACTTATTGGAAATTTTTAATTAACGTTTTATTTTGAAATTTAATTTTGGGGTTACCTTTTGCTTTAAAAAAGATGAAAAATGACCCACTCAAACGTGGTCATGTGACTTTCGTTATCTGTCAAAAATGACATTTAAAAAAATATCTCGCCAAAAATAGGTGTAGTTGTTAAAATATCAAAAAGTTTTAATTGAAAAAGTTGTTTATTTTTCAATTCTACGTAAGTGTACCAAATTTGAACGCTTTACTAAAATATTTAGTTTTTTGCCAATTTTTAATATTTATGAAATTTCTGAAAACTTGAAACTTCGTAAAAACTATTTTATATCACTAGCTTTATCATTATATTAATTTTTTATTACTAATTACGGATAAGAATAGGTATTTTTCAAAACAAAATTATATTTACGCTTTAAAATTCTGTTATGTTTGTTACAAAGTTGATATACCGTCTAGTATTTGGGGTATAAATTTAGTTACATTACGTTTCCCAGTTCTAAATTGATGCCAAAATAATAATAAATTAAAATATCATCAAAGTAATTTACGTATCTAAGCACAATTCTTGACTTTTATGGAACAAATAATTATTACCTTTAATTTCACATTAATGGATATTGATATAAAGAGAATAGAAGCAATTGTTTTTATTTGACAGTTTGATAATTGTCAAATAAAAACAACTGTCAAATAAAAGCAATTGCTTCTATTCTCTCCATGGCCTATACTTATCAATATCGATTAATGTGAAATTAAAATTAAAGGTAATAATTTTTGTTCCATAAAAGTCAAGAGTTTTGCTTAGATACGTAAAATAGTTTGATGATAGGTATTTTAATTTATTATTATTTTGACATTAATTTAGAACTGGGAAACGTAATGTAACTAAATTTATACCCCAAATGCTAGACTGTATATCAACTTTGCAACAAACATAACAGAATTTTAAAGCGTAAATATCATTTTGTTTTGAAAAATACCTATTCTTATCCGTAATTAGTAATAAAAAATTAATATAATGATAAAGCTAGTGATATAAAATAGTTTTTACGAAGTTTCAAGTTTTCAGAAATTTCATAAATATTAAAAATTGGCAAAAAACTTTTTAAAAAAAAAATTAGTAATAAAAAATTAATAGAATGATAAAGCTAGTAATATAAAATAGTTTTTACGAAGTTTCGACTTTTTAAAATTTTCAGAAATTTCGTAAATATTAAAAATTGGCAAAAAACTAAATATTTTAGTAGTGTTCAAATTTGGTACACTTACGTAAAATTGAAAACAAGCAACTTTTTCAAGTAAAACTTTTTGATATTTTAACAACTAAACCTATTTTTGGCGATATATGTTTTTAAATGTCATTGTTGACAGATAACGAAAGTCACATGACCACGTTTGAGTGGGTCATTTTTCATCTTTTTAAAAGCAAAAGGTAACCCCAAAATTAAATTTCAAAATAAAACGTTAATTAAAAATTTCCTTCCTATGGTGCGAACTTTTTGGAGGACACTGTATATTTACTACTAAATCCTATTCTGACATCGATATTGCCTCGAGCTATACCAACGTATATGCAAAAGCAATTTGTCTTCATTCAAAAAATCAAGCTCGACAGGGTTTCTATCACAATAAACATTGATGTAGAGCCGCTACCCCAGTGGGCAGCTCCGGTCCTGATATACTAGCCGATGCTGCAGCATGATCTACGTGAGGTGGCCCTCCGACAAATAAACTGGTACGGCCCTTATTAAGCACATTACGGTAAAGGAAAATTAATTTTTTTGTCAATGTATTTTTGAACCCATGATGGTAAAGATCTGACGTAAAGGTCTATTCTAGTTTCCGCCAACTCTCTTAAGGCATCCGTCATTTATAGAAAGCGTGCCTCGCCGTCAGTATTTGCCATCAGTGCAAGTATAGACGCTCCAATAGCTGTTGCCTCCGCTTTCGGTGTTTGCCAATGCTAAATCGCGATTGTTTGTTTTGTAAGGAACGTTTGCGTTTCCTGGCAAGATAATGACGAGGCAAGGCTCTGAGATATCGACCGCAGACATAACAAAAAACTATAGACAGAAGCTTTACCCTCATTCTGTACGAAAGTCAGGTTATACAGCTCCAATCCACTCATTTTCCACTTTTTAAAACCTGAGATACTTTTAATAAAAACCCCTGTGTCCGCCACTGGCCTATACTAACCCAGCTTTCATCAACCCCGCGCGTTAGTTGGCCTGATGGTCAATTTCCCCCAGTTTCACAACACCGGCTCAGATCCTTTGTCCTGCACCATATCTGCGGATCTAATTAGGTAACCTGGGCCCTAAGCCCACCAATGTGTGCCTTCTAATAAAGTTTTCATCGGGATATCTTTATACAGCGTGTCCCAGAACACGGGAAGGAAACGCGACACTATCATGAAAGTAGTTAAACAGTGTAGGTTCTGTGACGCATCGACGCCATGTAGGTACGCGAAATGCTAAAGAAACGACTATGACCACCGGGTCATAGACATATTATAACAGTGTGTATCGTGTCTTTGGCGTTACCTATATGATAGACGACATAAATTTACCATAGGGGAGAGTCATTTTTGTTGAATAAGAGCTAAAATCGAATGTTATCTGCACTCTTTGGTAAAATTTGTACAATAATCGTATTACGTTGATAAATGTTCATTAATTTTGTTAGCAAAAAGGCAAACTCTTTAAGTTGAAGGAAACAACATCAAGATCTGAGATTTCTGGAATTTTTCAAGTTTATACCCTCGATCTTTATGAGTGAACAAACTCCTAAGGGAACCATAAATCCTATCTTCGAAATAAGTCTTGCAGACAGAATGATGTGGGAAAAACCATCCCTATAAAGTTCAAATAACCATATTTTATTATTTGTTTCACCTCAAAAAGTTTGTTTCGTAAAAGCAGGGCATGTCTCACTCCAAAGATAATAAAGCCTCTCAAAATCTACGTACACAACGTGGGGGGAAATCGACAGCAGTTACCGTAAAACTCCTTCTCAGGGTTAACGCCACACCCCCAAATTCTGGGGTATAATAAGTATATCACGCTTCGCTCGTGATCTGCATGTAATGGGATCGATGCAAATTGATCCCGTGGGAGAGGAAAATCTAATATCGTCGAGTAAAGTATATACCGTAAAACGGGGTTACTTTGCACCACTTTTTTTTCCTAATTTTTGAAATGCAAAAGTTAAAATATTTTAAATCCAGTATCGGTATTTTTTTGTGGAAGACAATTGTATACGTTATAAAACAAGTGTACCTACGTTTAGAACTAGGTTTAACGCGTCACTAAAAGGTGGCACTCATTTTAATTAGGGTGCAAAGTATACCCTACAAGAGGGATACTTTGCACCATTTGGAATTTGAATTATTTTTAGCCTGTAAACCGATACTCATGCAAAGAGACCCGACGTAAATATTTACTTTGCACCACAATAGATAAGTAGGATTTTTTCCGCATATTTAATTACTTCATTTAGCCAATAATAGGCATTTAAAGCTGCTATTTTTTATTGGGGTAACAACCCCCTTAATATGGGTATCAAATGGGAGAAAAAAAGAGTAGAAAACTATGAAGTTAGTGACATCACAGTAAATTCAATTTGGCCGCAGCCCCAAGATGGCGGATTACATTTTCTTTTTAATCCCCTTAATATGGGTAGGTATCAAACGAAAGGGCTTTAAGAGTAAAAAACGATAAAGTTAGTGACATCACACTAAATTCAATATGGCCGCCGCTCCAAGATGGCGGGTTACATTTTCTTTTCAACCTCCTTAATATTGGTATTAAATGAAAGGGCTTGAAGAGTAGACACCACTAAAAGTGGTGGGTAGACACTACTGAAAGTGCGGTGCAAAGTATCCCCAATTTTCTAGGAAACCGTTATTATAATAAAAATTATTTTTTCTTCGATTCCAAATTCTAATAACTTTGTTTTTTTTATTATATATATAAACAATAGTGGGTACATGCAATTAAATGTATTATTACCGCTTCTTATCAGCTAGAAATTCCTTGGCAATACAATTTTGGGGAACTATAAATCAACGAAATTTTGAGGTTAAGATACCGGTAACAGCAGATCAACAACTAATGGCGGGAGGGGGAGTCTAACCTGTTGCTATTACTTATTGCGGCTCCATCTATTAGTAGAAAATGTTATAAAGTGAAAAAATTCAAATTAGAGGAAATAAGTGTCCATAAATAACATTTACAACATTGGTGCAAAGTCATCCTGACAGGTGCAAAGTAACCCCGTTTTACGGTACCTAGCTAGTGGAAGGCTGGGTTAAAAAATATGACGAAAATATGGTTGTGATTCATCCCTTCAGAGCAGTTGGAGTTTCGACAGTTTAAAAGTGTTTAAGATAGATACAGTTCCACACCAACTCACAATGGCGGACCAAAGTCGAAAGCAGCAATGAGATAGACCCAGCTAAAGGTGGAATTAAACAATTTATCTCAATTAACAGGAACTAAACGCGTATCTGTAGCAAAGTAAGTTCTGGGAAGTGTGTGCATATTACACAACGGCTAATTTTCGCAGCTCCCACTTCCACAAGAAATATACCTGTCGGAGGAAAATACACCCGCAAATTCCCGAGCTAAACAAGCTAATTTCGTTCGTGTTTCGCGCGAATTTACAGTCCATTTCATAAAATGAAGCTTACCAATTACCTAGATGTACGTGTAGTAAACAATTACACCCTCGGTAGATGTGTATCGGCGCGAGCTTCTAGTTGTAAGTACAAGCGATGAATTTTACAATCTGTGCTTTAATTCGATCAAGTGTTCCGAATTTTTTCGGAGCGTTTTAAATTTTTGGTAACGTAATCCTGTATCTGCGCTATCAGCACCAGAGTTACTTAAAACATGCATTATTCCGATTTTATCTCGCTCGTTTTTTCGTTTGATGTATCGTTCTGTTTTCCAGGCCTTGCTTTTAAAAATCTATCTGTACCCGAGGATATTAGATTTCTCATCTCATGGGATGAATTTGCATTCCATTATATGCAGGTCACAGATCGCGAGCGACATAGCTCTCATCGGAAATGGCGAAGGTTGCTTGATATTGAAGTTACTGATTTGAAACCAAATGCCAATACAAAAATACGCCGAAACAAAAAATAAAAAAATCTTGCCCAAACTTTTAGCAATATCGAAGCACCAGGCGAAGCTATAAGTTTATACCTACTCCGCGATATTTTTCGTGGCTTCCAACTTGGTCAATTACCGGTAGTTATCTATTAGTTGAACGAGCCTCTCTCAACTTTATTAAGTCGTCAAATAGCCCCACTTCGAGCCACCCTAAAAATCCATTTATCAGGGTATTTAGCCGGTGTCGAGCCGCGCTGGCACTATATAAGGCCCGCTTCACACCCATCTGACAAAAAAACGCAACGAAAACATGGACCACGAACGCAGAAGTTTTGCATATAAAGGCCGCACCAAGATTTTTTCTTTACGATTATTTACATGCAATTCATTGCAAAAATATAGATGTTAATGATGAGAATCCAATTCTTAACGCCTATTCATGACGTTAATACCACGTGATTAAAGTGCCAATACTGTCAAGATGCGAGGCAGCTGATATGGATGTTGTACCTTTAATTTCCCTTGAACGCTGAGTTGTTACATGGATGAATAATATATGCGTGAATAAAGCTTGACGAGATGATTAATTATGAAGGGGTTAGAGAGTTTCCGCAAAGCAGATAGAATTCTAAATAAGAACCTTCAGAATGTGAACTTACGATTTAGTTTTGAAGTCGATAGTGTTACTATTGTTATAATTGGTCGACGGCAAATACACACGTTCTTTAGCAAAACATAGAAACTTCTATAAAACAGTTTGTTTCACAATTTCTTTTGATTACAAAATTCCCAACTGCGCTAGATTCAAAAATTAAACCCATTTGATTGTGCAAATCGGCAAACAGAGCGAGAAGGCAGTTACAGTAACAGCACGAGTGTATCGGGAGCGATATGTGTGATTTTCACGAGATTTTCCGAGATTTCGTTTTAGATTGAGCTTAGCAAATAACTGGGTGTAAAGTTTCTTCCGAAGTGGCAAAACTAAACCTCGCACCACCTCTACAGCGTTTATTCAATGGCTTTTACAATTGGAGAGTTGTTAGGAATTGGATTTTGGCACTTCGCTTCGATTTGATGATTGGGTGTAAATGTGAAATTAAGCATCAGTCTAATTGTTTAGAGACACATATTAACAATAATTATTATTCTTTGATTTCGCTACCTAGTTTCGTGGGTACTCTCGTCTTGCTAGTAGATGACTGATTCGAAGTCGGCGTAAATAACAAATGGTACACTTGGCAAATATTCAAAAAATTCAAAGACTCGTGGGACAAGAGCAAATGATGTAACTTTGCAAATTTTAAAGCTCAAAAAATCTATAGATAATAGACATAATCAAGTCTAATGTAAAGTAGTTTAGGCTGCCACATGGTGGTTTAATATCCCATCGATTATGAATACATAAGATCGTCGAAATTATGCATTTTTTATCATAATTTAAAATCAGTTATTTTGCATATATTGACTTGTTAACCGTAAGCTAATATGAAAAATTATCATACGAAGTGGAGATAGCTACTCATGAAAGGGTTTTTCCCGCACGACATCAGAGATGTTAAGTGGACTTTTAATAGGATCCGGCACACCAATATGAAGATTTTTGTTATTATTTTAAGCCTGTTAGGGTTAATACGGCATGAAAATGTATATGGCCCAGCTGTTCCACACAGAATTAACATTAAACGATGTATTATATATTATGAGTATGTGTTTTCTATTAATGCACTGTTGATAGAAAATAATTTTGGCGTTAATGAGCGCATACACTGCCATTAATTTGTTTTAAACTCTATAAAATATGTTGCTAGCACGCATGGTTTGTCCATTTTGAAATATTGTCGGTACAGGGATATTCACCAGTTAACTTTTTATCTTTCACTCTAGAAAAGAGAAAGTATATATTATACAAGTTGAAATAAATATTGTTAGGGTGGTTTGCAGATAGATTGTTGAGTAAAAATCTAGTGTTAATAGTAACTTTTATAGGGCTAAGGGTTCTATCTGAACCGTAATGATAATGTTGGTTGCGTATTTTATTAAACTCCATAGCATCCCAAATTGATAGGATAGAAAAGGGTAGCCAATGTTTTCCCAATTAGTCACTAATAGCACCCGAATTTACTGAACCTTACCTCCAGGGCTTGACTTTAATAATTTAATGTGGCCTCCATTGATTTCACCGTGGCACGTATTTTACCTTGTAATTTACCTTTTGGGTAGTTAGTGAAAGTTCCGAACAAACCCAACAAAACGAGAGATCGTTTTGGTCCTAAACGGCAGCAGATAATTGAGTCTTGCATTTCAATGAACATTGGATTAAATTTATTTGGTATGGGCAGGGCTTTCCGAACCGAGCAGGGCTAAATGGACAAAGTTTAACGAATTCGGCATTACTGTAAAAAAACCCTTCGTGAAATTGCCCATTCTGCTCTGCTACAGATAAACATAATATTTATCTCGTCCGAATTGGAAAGCAAATAGGCTTAAGTCGATTTATTGACATTGTATAAAAAAACGACATACTACCCACTTTTTTTAGATTGACCCGATTGTGTCCTTTGACAACCGGAACATCATAAATAAATAATATAATCAGATTATATTATTTGATGTTCTTTGACTATAGTCTAGAGTCTATATTAAATAGCGAGTAAGTGTAAACAAAAATTATTATAAAACTACCTTTACTATGCAATACTATCAGCTTCTACAGGGTATTTTATTTTTCGCTGCGTTTTAGAAGCAAGTGTAGCCGAAATTGTTTTACCTCTATATGTATTACTGGTACTACTTACTGGTTGAAGCGCCAGAGAAGGCTGTTGCAGAGAGTGCAAGACTTAAAATTTTAATTGGCTACGTTTACCGTAAATGCCTTGAATAGCAGCTTTGGCTGCGAGTAAATTATCTTCCTGAAAGCGTTCAAGCTGGAATTGAATTAAAAATTCATTCGAATCAACTATGTAGGTTTTTGTTAGAAATTTAGAGAGAGCGGAATATTCAGTTATAATCTCCTTATTACTTTGGTATTATTTAGCTTTATCATCGACCTGCTTGCGAGACAATTTTTTAAAATAGTAAAGATTTGGTCATTTGACAGAAATATATAAAAAAATATTTTGAAAACTCGACCCCTCTATTTTTGATGCATTGGACAATTTTTTTACCCCAAATGAGAAATTCTCGAAAGAGACTGGACGAAATTGAATATACTTGGAGAAAGTCTTAGGTTATATTTTTTGTTCATTCAAAAAACTTATTAATGGGGCTTAACGTAAAAAGTTGAAAATATTGTTTCCAACTATATCTCCCTAACCCATAAAATTAAATTTTTTATTTTATGTCGAATAAAATTTGTATATTAAATTAAAAAGATTTGAATAAATTCATTTTTTATAAATAAACTTTTAGCTTGTACTGCAGGATAAAATGAATTTGCATGGATTTTAATTTTTTAATTATACGAACATGCTCCATATGTATTTGATTGGATGGGATGCTTAAATATTTTGCTGCATTTTATAGTACAAATTGCACGATTAATTCGAAAAATAATTTTTAAATACCACGGGATAATAAAATACTAAAAATGAATTGCAACACAATAGATTTAATCGGTATTTTGTCAGAAAATAATTTACAATTTTTATATTATACGTTGCTAATAATTTTACTAACCGCGTAAGTCCCTGTCACAATCAGGTATGGTCCAACAAAATCTTATTTTCGATGTCTTCCAACCAGTTATTCCTTCGTTCAACGCTCCAACAAAACAGGGCAGGACTGTTATCGATCCTCGTAGGTTCCGTCCTACCCAGAACAAACCAAATTTGAACCCCCCAAAGTCCGTAGTCTACCAACTAATTTTTCACGCGGAGATTTACCGTAAGCCCCCACCCATATGCAAATCCTGTACACCAAGGAGCACACGCGGCGCCGCGCGTAATGGTTCGGGACGATTACCGCCTTAAATTATGTAGTCCGGTCCTGGCGCCGCCGCAAGTTATCCTAATGGGGGCCCCTCTGTCCCGCCGAATGCCTAACGAGGGGACCGGACTGGTCCGAAAGTGACACTTTCCGCAGGGGGGGAGCTCGGTCATTTAACAGGGGGTTTACGGGTTTAGAAAAGTACGGGAATTCGAAATAATGACAGGAATTGCCGCGGCTGATGAACCACCACTGTTGTATATACTTAGCGACCTCGTACATCTATGGTTATATACGACCCCGTACATCTATGGTTATATATTTCTACGCAGGGGGTTAGAAGTATATAACCGGAGAAATCCCCATCCCTCCTCCTAGTGCATTTTGGCGTTGTCCAATTAGTTTCTCTCAGGGTCACGTGGGCCCCCATCCCCTCCGGCCAACCGTGTTAGGTAATTGCGTTCGGAAAGGCCGTGAGTTGAGTGCGTGGAGGCAGGTGGCCGGGGGAGACCCCAATTACACAAATTTTATAACGGCTACTCCAGAGTGCCGGGGACGACATCAATAATGGTGGGAGGGGGAGGCCTTGGCAAGAGGTGGCCGAATGTTTGGACGATATATCATCTTCCCCTGGCATCTAACAAAGTCAGGAGTGCGGAGGTTCCATCAGAGGGAAAAAAGTATTAACTTCACGAAAGCCGGCGCTAAATCAAAGATGATGTGTGAAAGTGTGGCGGAGTACTCTCAGGTTTATATTTTGCGATTTTATTCAAGGCAAATTGAGCCCTATAGAGGTATCATAATTTTAACGTCACAGACCCCTCAAGATTCTCCTACTTACATTATAAAAACACTACGTTGTTCTCATGCACGCATAGGTTTTTCTGTATTACGCGAGTTTATATGGAGCCTACGGTGTCCACCAGCCTTAACATAGATAGGTATGTATCAAATTAGAATGCCACAGAACCCTCAAAAATCCCCTACTTACACACCGAATGTTTTTTTGATCTTCTAATATAGGTACTCATAATTTATTTACGCTTTGCGAGCGAATAAGCAGCTTTCTGTGTCTCCATTAACCCTACCCTAGATATATATCAAAGTATTATGTCACAGAACCCCCAAAAATCCCCTACTTACACTTTAAAAAAAGTTTCGTATGCTTTATTATGTTCTCATGTTCTGTTCTGATTGTAAAAGAAGCTACCTGTGTCTCCACTAACCCTACCCTAGATGTCCTACTTCCCCTACTTACACTTTAAAAAAAGTTTGGTTTGCTTTATTATGTTCTCATGTTCTGTTCTGATTGTAAAAGAAGCTACCTGTGCCTCCACTAACCCTACCCTAGATATGTATCAAAGTATTATGTTACAGAACCCCCAAAAATCCCCTACTTACACTTTAAAAAAAGGTTTGGTTTGCTTTATTATGTTCTCATGTTCTGTTCTGATTGTAAAAGAAGCTACCTGTGTCTCCACTAACCCTACCCTAGATGTCCTACTTCCCCTACTTACACTTTAAAAAAAGTTTGGTTTGCTTTATTATGTTCTCATGTTCTGTTCTGATTGTAAAAGAAGCTACCTGTGCCTCCACTAACCCTACCCTAGATATGTATCAAAGTATTATGTTACAGAACCCCCAAAAATCACCTACTTACACTTTAAAAAAAGTTTCGTATGCTTTATTATGTTCTCATGTTCCGTTCTGATTGTAAAAGAAGCTACCTGTGCCTCCACTAACCCTACCCTAGATATGTATCAAAGTATTATGTTACAGAACCCCCAAAAATCCCCTACTTACACTTTAAAAAAAGTTTCGTATGCTTTATTATGTTCTCATGTTCTGTTCTGATTGTAAAAGAAGCTACTTGTGCCTCCACTAACCCTACCCTAGATATGTATCAAAGTATTATGTTACAGAACCCCCAAAAATCCCCTACTTACACTTTAAAAAAAGTTTCGTATGCTTTATTATGTTCTCATGTTCTGTTCTGATTGTAAAAGAAGCTACTTGTGCCTCCACTAACCCTACCCTAGATATGTATCAAAGTATTATGTTACAGAACCCCCAAAAATCCCCTACTTACACTTTAAAAAAGGTTTGGTTTGCTTTATTATGTTCTCATGTTCTTTTCTGATTGTAAAAGAAGCTACCTGTTTCTCCACTAACCCTTCCTCGCACGCAAAAAGATTTCTTGAAAGCTAGCTCAGTGGATCACCTTCTCGCCAAGTAGAATCACGTCACGAGCACTTTTCCACTTACTCGCTTCGAATCGTTATTTACATACGTGAATCCGCAGGGGGTAAATTGCCGAAGCGCCTCCTGGGAGGAGGCCCCTTTGTCTCGATTTAAATCTATCGTAAAGGCGACGAAGGCACCCCAGCACTAAATAAGAATGAAAACAAGCAGCGACTGGGACCGAGCAATCGAAGAGGCTTAAATCGTAATTTTTGTATTTTAGAAACAATAATGGTGTATTACAAGGGCAAAGGTCTTCATTGCGGCGAGGGTTGTTATTTTTCATCTTGCGAAGAAACCACGTCTAATATAAAAATTCGATTATCGAAACTGGGCGGTATATCGTTTTAACTTTATAGCCCCCCCCCCCCCCGGTTTCGCATGAATTTCAATTATTATTTATTTAGGATCGTAGGCCCCGCCACAGGTAATTGCAGTATAAACAGGGGCACAGCCCTTAATGAATAAAGTAGTTGCTCGAAATAGTTGATAAAGTTTGGCCCGAGCCAGCGGTCCCCTGCTGCTCCCTTCAAACTTCTAATTTATGCTTATGCTTTTATGAGTGCACCAACTTACACTATCGATCTAGCTTGCTAATTTTAAAATACGGGCCTTGGCAAACCTGTATTAGGAAACTTTTTATTCGCGTCACCATCATGATGACATTCTGTCTGCACTAGAAAAACGATTAGGCCTATAGCGGCGCCCAGTGAGTTTAAGTTTATGTCACAGAACCCTCAAAAATCCCATACTTACACTTTAAAAAAAGTTTCGTATGCTTTATTATGTTCTCATGTTCTGTTCTGATTGTGAAAGAAGCTACTTGTGTCTCCACTAACCCTACCCTAGCTATGTATGTATCAAAGTATTATGTCACAGAACCCCCAAAACTTACACTTTAAAAAAAGTTTCGTATGCTTTATTATGTTCTCATGTTGTTCTGATTGTAAAAGAAGCTAAGTTTGGATTGAGAGATTCCCAGTAAAACTTTCGCTTGCTTTTTCATGGGCCCCAGATGTATCACTTCGCGTAAGCGAAGAACAGAAAAGGGACCCCAAGATAATTTGTTTTATATGTGGACTGCTCGGTCAGTGGGAATGCCTCATTCAGGCTATCCCCCTTAATACAGTTCTTCTGCGGAAATTCTATGATTTATTCGGATAATAACGTTTCCTGGCGAACTTTTTCCAGGGGGACGGCTTTCCCTTAGAACTGCGATTCTGGACATTTGCCATCCGGCTATTAAATTAAATCCATATATTTCTGCGGCGATATATCAGGTCAGTTTTTTTTCAATACTCTCGAGAGACCCGTAAAACGCGGTATTTGTGGAGGAAATGCGATTTCGTTGCATTTTGAGGAGTGCACTCGACGAAATCTGGAGAAGAGCGTAGCGAAGTTATGGTAATAATAATAAATTCACAGTTTCGGCATAAAATGTTACGTTTCAAGTACGTACATGCCGAATTTCGGCTTCGCGTATGGTTAGAAAGCAGTGGAGTGTTGATTTTGATGTTTTAGATATATTATGCGGAACGGGAAATATAAACTTAACCCAAGGGAATATAACTTATCTCAGCAGTTTTTGACCATACGACATACGAAGTTAAATTATTTCCGAACATTTTTTCAAGGGCATGAATATTTTGAAAATTATCTTAAACCGCATGCGGAAATTTTTGTATTTTAATGGTTTTTCTCACCATATAAACAACTAAAAAAATTGGTATATTAGCCCATTGTTTATCTCACTATCGACCGCCGGGTCGAAACAAAATATAATAATTGTGTACATGTTAATTAATATTTGGTAACTCACTCGAAAACTTTACGTTGTTTTACCATTCCATATTTTTTAATACATTAATATTTACTATACGCAAATTTTAATTGCCCATCGAATTAAATAGCAGTGAAACATTAATGAATAAACATCATATTCCAAATAAGTAACTGTAATTTCGGATTTATTTGCTTATAGCGAACAATATAGTGTTTTGTATAAACGCGATGGACATGCTTCAATGCCATTTATATAATATTCATTAAACGGTTTCAAAATTTATTTAGGTGTGCTTATAGTCAATAACCACATACAAGCTATTAGTAAACATGTAATATTTAAATTAAATTGAAGGATAAATGTAAAATGTTTGAAAAGAATTGCAGAAATTATTACACTCACTTAAGAGGAATACAGTCAAAAATTTAGTGCACGTTTTATAAAAAGTATATTTTTTTTCTTCATATACAGTGTGTCCACGGATGGACTTAACTATACTAGTAAAATTTTTAATTTTCAATTCTTCGAAAAAAGTCATTCTTCATAAAAAAAAGTCTGCTTGTTCTTAAAATAAAATTGGCATGGAAAAAGTTGACATTACTTATACTGGGTGACCAGAAAATTAAAGAAACTTTAATTAGCATAAGAGTAAACTACCTCTATTTGTAGAGATAATGAAAAAAGTTATAAAGAAAATTTGCTCAGCGTGGTAAGCTACTTAAGTGTACAAAATTTCAAAGCGTTACTTCGATTTTTTTATTTTTTTCTTGTTTTCCTTCGATTAAATAATTTTCTGTAGGTAGTAAGACAAAACTTATAAATAAAAGTTACTCAGAATAGGAAACTGTGTGATGGAAATTTTTTTGGCAGTCCTAGGCCCACTTTGCGTTTCCTCCAATATTTTCCAAAATACAAAGTAGGTCTAGAATCATAAAATTTTGTCATCATGCGCAGTTTTCCATTCTGGGGAAGTTTTCTTAATACAGTTTTGTCGTACTATTTACAGAAAACCATTTATTTGACAAAAAAAGAGAATACAATCAAAAAATCAAAGTAGGCCTAATGCTTTGACACTTAAGTAGCTTACCACGGTGAGCAAATTTTCTTTATAACTTTTTTCATTATCTCTACAAATAGAGGTAGTTTACTCTTATGCTAATTAACGTTTCTTTAATTTTCTGGTCACCCAATATAAGTAATGTCAACTTTTTCCATGCCAATTTTATTTTAAGAACAAGCAGACTTTTTTTTATGAAGAATGACTTTTTTCGAAGAATTGAAAATAAAAAATTTAAGTCCATCCGTGGAGACACTGTATGTAGATATTAAAAATTCTAGCGAAAATATTGGGCAAATGCCATAATTTACTTTCGTTGCCAATTTAAATCAATAAATGAGAAGTTATAATGGTCTGTCTCTGATTTATTAAATGGGCTCTTTATACTTGCCGCCTATCGTGATTACCATTATGTTATACGTAACACAAAAGATCAATAGAAATAATCGAACATGCTATTAATTATTTTCGGTTTGACGATAATGTGTTTGACTGTTTCTAATGGATAATACACCTATAATATCAATCATCACGCTATAATTACTCTCGCGTTTAGCAGTCAATTAATGAATTCCAGATATACGATTCCATATTATGCCAATCATACGATGTCACGTGTAATCAAATGCTATGAATACGGCCCTGCTGTGGTCCTTATTTAATGCGTCGATAAATTAGTAGAAACCTATACTGTATGACGGTATAATGTCTCCTAGTGGTAAACCAAATTAAATTTACACAAATTATAAATGAAAAAGAAGGTCTAGATTTCGTAAAACTTACTATACCTACATAATTGGTAAATATGTGTAGGTTGAACCTTTGGTTACTGATGCAAAATTCACATTGTGCCCTTCTCGAGGTTTAATAAACCCTCGCTAGGAGGCGTCAGACACCTCCAGGGCCGTATTTGAATTTTTTATTAGAAGGGTTGACATCACGACCGAAATAAATTACTTATTCCGGATTTAGATGCTACGGAAACGTGAAAACTCGCAAACGGCACATAAATCTGTTAGTTATGGCGACATGTTTATTACGAACACAAACAGAAAACTGAAAACCGGCTTAACCCGCGGCTCATAAACTGCAAAAATAATGTCTAATTTGAAATTCCAACGCTCCGTTCTCCCCCCTCCCCTCTTACAAAATGAGAGGGTACCGCCGTTAGAAATCGCTGACGGCGTAGGAGTGAGAATATTTCCAGATTAAGCTACAACCGACCGAGGGGGGAGACTGCTTTATGCTACTTCTTTCAGCTATTAAAAAATAATATTTTTATTTTTTAAAATTTCAAAAACTTTTAATAGAAAGAACACTAACTATAAATATAGCCATGCAACAATTAAAGTCCACTCGCTATACCATATACGGATCGCAGTCACCCCCTTTAATCCCGAACTTTGCAATCCCCTAAATCCCGCAGTATTTATGACGTCGAAAACAGAAGGCATGCAGCCCGCGGCTTAGCCTCGCGCCGCCGCGCGAATATAGTCACATTTAAAATCATACGCCCCGTTATTCCAGCTTAGCCGACCTCGGTGGCTAACCGTGTGCTCTGGAAAAATCCTCCGCAAAGATGTTTGTCTTGTAGATACGTTTTTTAATATCACAGTTTATGCAGTCGTTAAAAAGGTTATTAGACCGCAGCGGTCGCAAAAAGGACACATTGGGGCCTAAAAGTAGCAGTTTCGGGTTGAGAGAAAGAAAAGGGAAGGTGTGGGAAGAATTTAAATAGGATAATTTCATATCAATCCCAAATAACATTTTCGATTGCCTTTATAACCGCTAGTTATACAGTGCGCGGCAAATGTATGGACCGGGCCTTCTAAAATCTAAAGTAGGCTGTCAAAAAAATTGAAACTTGGCAGACGTTTATCCGACTTATTTCAACATATTTTGGAGTCATTTTCAAATATCAACCCCCTTTATTACAGAATATACAGGGTGGAGGTCTATTTTTAAATGGCAACAGGGGTAGAAAATGCTATTTTCTGAAAGTACATTCTTTTCTGCATCCAACGGTGTATTACAAAATAGGCGTCCCGCAAGAAAAAAACGGAGTAAAAAAATAAAACAACAAATCAAATTTGAATTTTCATTCTTATCAAAACAAAGTAAAAAACGTCTGCTCTCGCGTTTGCAACAAAAAGAATTAAAAAGCACTATTTTATCAACGGTTCAAATTGTTGACCACTAGCTGCGACACAATGACCTAACCTATCCACAAAAGACGGCAACGAATTTATCAAAAAATGTTGTTTGTTTGCATTTATATCTTGTATTTCTTCGGAAATGCGGTTTTTTAAATCTTCTGGGTTGTTTGGTTTACTTTTATAAACTTTGGCCTTGAGATATCCCCAAAGGAAGAAATCCAATGGAGTCAGATCGGGCTATCTAGGTGGCCACCCTTCTTCCAATCCAACGCCCAGGAAAAACATTATTCAACAATTCACGCACCCTCGCCTAATGTGGTGGGGCACCACCTTGTTGAAACCAAATGCTTTCGTAATGTAACTCGCGCGTGGTTTGTTGCCACTGAAGTTCGGCCGCTTCGCGGCCTCACGTCCCATTCGCGATGGATACCCCTCGGCTTATTGCCGCACTCGGCCTTCGGCCTCGCGCGTCACTTTTGGCGCCTCGCTTCGCTCATCGCGTTGGGCGTGTAGAAACAGAAATGCAACAATGAAAATACCTTTTGGAATGACATATCGGGATTTTTATTCTTTATGTGTTACTTTACATTTTATTTTTTACTCCGATTTTTTCTTATGGGACCCCTATGTTGTAATACACCGTTGGATGCAGAAAAGAATGTACTTTCAGAAATTAGCATTCTCTACCCCTGTTGCCATAAGTGTCATAGTTCCTGTTACCAAAAGATTTATAACCGAGTTATATTATGGTCTTGACAACTACTTTATAAAAATAGATTAAATTTGATCTTGATAAACAACGCATCCTTAAACGTTACCAATATTTCGCCAATCGCTACGAATATTAATGATGTTGTGTAGGCAACACACCAGCCGCTCGCGTTTGTCATGTGGAGCCACCAGACGGTGGAAATGACGTTAAAATTCGCCCCCCAACCGGCAGCCGTAGACGCGGGGGGGCGTGTCCCCCCCGGGTCTGCGGTAATTAATAAAGCGTCGGGACGCGAAATGACGCGATTTGGGGGGCGTCGCCGGGCGTCCCGACGCGGAAATTGTTGTCTGGTGGGGATCAGCCCCGCACACCGACGATTCGGCAAGCAGGATATTGGTTTCACCTGGGTATGAAATTCTGTTGGGTTTCATGTTCGGTAGGATGCGTAAATTTCTAGTTTTCCTACCTATTTTAAGATAAATAGTTTCATTGGCAATATTCCAAGAGTCTTTATCTTGGAACTCACACACTAAGTATCTACCTTTATCCTCTTAACACCCTCATGTTTTCATAGGTAGCCTTTAAACTATATAGTGTCATTGGTATGTATGAATATTTCAAAAGTATACCCTTATCTTTTGTAGACTTTTCAAATTCGCTAGTTTTTCCAGCTAGTTATAAATAAAATTACATTGATACAGGCAACCAAACATACAATTCCAGGTCACCGCTTAGGAAGAACCAATAGAGATAATAAAATTAGGTAGAGTGCTGGACGATGTTTTTTATACATAGGATGCGCGGAAAATTTTTGACGAATTTAATTTAAAATCATAAAATAGTAAAAAGTATTAATAAATAGGCCCAGTGGACATGCGCATTTGCAATTTGAGGTAGTGTTTTGTGAAACTTAACACTCTTTGACAGCCATTTGACAGCGACAAAGTATAACCTACCGTTGTTTGCATCATAGACGCTTTGTGGCATAATTTTTTCGATTTTCAGCTAATTATTAATAGTTTCGTTGCGTTTTAGTTGTTTGAGTGTTTTATCTAATTAAGTGATGATCTCGAATATGTTCTGCTCATTTTACACCAGAGTGTTTAAAAACGAAACGAGTCAAAACGCAGCTAATTGTAAATGCAGTACAAACTCTTCTATTAAAACCACCTAAACCATCATTTAAGTATGTTAACATGATTGTGGTGTAAGAAACTATTAGTAGCTTATAAAGGTAGATGAAAACAAGTCAAGTTCTAGCATCAGTGAAGCAAATTCTAGTAGTTTGGACGAAACTAGTTCTACAAGTATAAACAAACCTAGTTGTAGCTATCGAAGTCTTGACAAGTCCACGTTGAGGTGAGCTTAATTTATTATCAATATACAAGTTTGTCGGGAGATAGTAATTCAGAAAAAAAAAACACTGTTTTGAACTGCGCGGTCTGAAGGTCTAATGCGCATGTTCCATAAGCCTATGCGCAAATCCACAATTTGCCATAAAAAGGGACTTGTTCAGCACTCTACCTATACATATGATCTCTGTGGAAAAAACCTCAACCGCCAAATGTTGCGCCATAAAAACAATAATATAGATAACATCTAAATTGCTAATTTTCAATTAACAATACTAATTAACCAAGTTCCGAAGTTTAGCATTGCACCTTTGCAGGGAGCAACCGCAAATTAGAACGCAAATTCGCGGGAGCAACTGTCTGTATTATAGAACAGTTTCCCGGTCTATTTCTGAAGCTGTGAGGTCACTGTGAAACTACAAACCTGGGACGTTATTAAATTCGAATTAGCAAACTCGAATATCGCTATCGCGCAGCAATCTCGTACGGCATATCTAACACAAAACGGTGTGATTAATAGCACCAATTTAATAAACAAACCCACAACCTGCAGTCAAAATTTATTACCTTCGAAGAGGACAATTTTCCACACTCCGCGATTAAAATCTTATTTAATATGTCATTGTCGAATAGGTACATCAAAATCACGCTACATTACAAACGGACACAAATTAGTTTGACTAAAACATTCTGTATATCTTGAAATAATATTTCTCCATGTCAGATAATAATAAAATATGATGCTTATTTCAGGCATGCGAAATATGGCAGTATATCGTGATTAAAAAAAAACGACGATTAGATACATTATGAGCTGAAAACAAATACAATCGGACAAATTACTCTTTCAGAAGCAAATTCAATTTGTTTCTACTTATGTTTTTGGCCTTCAAACATAATAACTGTTGATGATAAATAGTAAGTTAATAATACCAGTGGATGAAAATTGTGGGCTTTTTATTGGAAATGGAAAAAACGACTAAAACGCTATATGATCATACAAACACTTATTTTAAAAGCGTTTCTACGAACGCTAGGTACACAACATCATAACTTTGCGTTCAACACATTTTGAAAAAGTCGGAATCTGCATTTCCCATATGTATTTTCTTCTTTTAATTTCGTTTAGCCGTTTTAGAGCGGACTATTCCAATGTCCTAACGAGAGTTTGATTAACCTAATCAAATAAGTTTCAGCTTTTAATAACTGTAGACTTTTATAAAACTGCGCGAGGCTCAGATTGGTTGAAACTTGAAAACGACTAATTGGTTCTTTCTTATCAGAGACATTTCCTTCTATTAAAAAGCGAACGTAGAAGTTTGATAATTGAGAGTGTCGAAGTTGATCTCGGTTACCGGTAGCAAAAATGAACAAAAAAATGCTATAAAGTGTAAGGCACTATTTCTACAATCTACAATATTCCTGGTCAATGATAGACATACAAACCACAAAGTTATAGAGTACTTCCAGAAAACAAATATATAATTGTAAACATTTCACAAACAACTCTGTTCCAAACTCGCCTACGAACCCATCAGGTCGTATATAGAAACTCTCTTTAAAAAATGCCATTTCCATTACGATTCTCTTGCTAAGCTTTGTAATGCAGTTTGTAAATGCCCTTTTGAAATTACGTTCTCCTAATGGACAAACCTGATGCATCACGGCAATTTGTACTTGTTGATAAAAAAGCTATGCCTCGACAAAAATGGGTAAAATTGTGTATGGGTTTTTTAATAGAGCTCATATGAGCCCCAAACTACCATATTTTGCATGCATGAAAGAAGCTTATTTATGGAGAAATATGAGGACGTATATTATATAGATAGATTTGGCCAAAATAATGTGTTCCCATTTGTGATGTATCGTGATTTTGATGTATCGAGTGACGACCAATGATGAACAATTTGCCGGTAACACTTCAAGGAATTTAAATGAAATAGGAGTATTAAATAAGACTTCAACCACGAAATATGGTTAGAAAACTCACAAAATTTGGTTGCGGGTTTGTTTATTAAATTGGCGCGATTAATTATACGGTTTTGTGTTACATATGCTATACGGTATTATTGCACGATAGCCACGATATTCGGGTTCCCAATTCGAATTTAATAACGTTCCAGTTTTTAGTTTCACAGAGTGACCTCACAGCTTCAGAAATAGACCAGGAAACTATCCTATAATACAGACAGTTGTCCGCGCGTACTTGCTTTATAATTTGCTGTCGCTGTGGACAAGGTTAAACTTAGGAAGTTGGTTAATTAGTACCTACAAGTGAAAACTAGCAATAATTTTTATGTGTTCTAAAACATTCGTTCTTTGAGGCGTTATTCGCGGTTTAGGTTTCCCCAAGTGATAATATTAAGCCTTTAATGAAACATAACTGTGCTCCAATTTAACTTTATACTTGTATCTCTTACGAAAACAGGAAGTTCTTTGGAAGAACCAGAATGTAGAATTTAGTAGGCCAATGTGGCATATTAATTGAAATTAATAAGTGAGAAGCTTTTACCCTTAATATCAAGGCACTACATAACCAGCCATTTGATTGAAGAGACAGATAGTGAATCGCATAGATTTACGAGCAGTTTCGGTAAAAACTGTTGACAACTGGACCTGAAAACGACGGATTCTAAAAGATATTATCGAAAAAAAGTATTCAAATTAAACTCTCCATTAAAAAACCTGTGGCTCGACCGTTCTGGTAGGGCCTCAATGGTTCTGATGATGATTGCAGTCCATTCCCGGCGTAAAGCGATCGAAGGCGGCCGGGCATTTGGGACCCGATGTCACGTTCCCTGGGAACGCGATTCGCGACATTAGTTCCCCGGAAAATTATTTCCACCCCGCCCGTCCGCTATTTCATGAGTTATTACTCGTTTAAATGAATAAGCGAATTCTGGGCGTATTCCTGTCGTTTCGGTTGCGAAGGGTCGGTTAGAGGCCATTGGGGAATAGTTCGTGCTATAAGGGGTTTGTCTATTTCAATTGGGTTCTTGCTAAACTGTTACAGTATACAAGCAACATATATTTTTACAGGTCAAAAATACACTCTGTATTACTTTAGACCAGGGAGTTTTGAAATAATTTTTTAAATATTTTCTTCATAATATTGACTGCATCAACCACCACCAAAGCATATGCATGAGCTTTTATGGCGTTTCATGGCATTTCATGGCATTTCATGGTATTCCATGGCATTCCATGGCATTCCATGGCGTTCCATGGCATTCCATGGCATTCCATGGCATTTCATGGTATTCCATGGCATTCCATGACGTTTACATGGAAGGCGAGGGTTTACGTGGAAGGGGAGGGTTTGGTCAAAAACATGCGAGATCATCTCATGGAGATTTACATGGGGAAATTAGGCTTGTACTGTTATAGCCCTTCTACTGCTCCGGAACTGCTTTTTTGCCATTGGCAATAAAAAACACGTTACGGAACAACGACCGCGTAAATTAAATCTTATCCAACACACCCGTGTAAGTTTTTATTTTCATTTGGCAAACGGAAAAAGATGCGCAAGGTACTTTCCCTCCGTCCCATATTTCAAACAGTATTAACATACCAAACAATCCCCTTCTCCGCAATCAAGGTTGATTGATCGCGGCGTACTCTCCCCCGAAAAAAAGGGGAATCTCCGCCATCCATCTCTTTGACTTTATGTCGCGATTTTAAATAAAATTTGTCGCCGAAGGCAATATATTACTCTGTGCGGCAGATAAAAAATCTCCATGCCAGCCGGACCGATATATTACCCGGGTTAAAGTGTTAATATACCCCGCAGCGGGGTGATATCAATTTAGTATCTCGGTTGATGTTACTGTTATGTTGATCTTTGCAGACGGTAGAAGGATTTAAGTTAAATTTATAAATTTGACGAAACTGATCGCTTCCTAGGTAACTGCCTAAAACTTATAAGGCCTTTTATGTTTTTAGAGTTGCCTACATATGGTTGCACATGAAATTTGCTGTTAGTATTGTGTTTTATTTGAAACCTTTATCGTTGACTGATATATTATTAAAGACTGCTCACGGCTGTCACGTCTCGTGACACATTTTTGTCTCACCATGCGCTTTCAGGAGATAAAATACAATGCAGAATACATTGTTAGCCATCAGAGCCATCTGTTTTCCAGGACATAAAGCTATAGCCGTGAGAAGTCTTTATAAATACGTCAGTCAACGCCTTTATATTTTGTATGTGTGTGCACCAAGGTTTCTTTATAGGAAAGTTAGATCATTCGAGGGCTTGGAAGGAAAGTGGGGTGAGAGAGGAAAGGGGATGAAAGGGTGGCTTTGAGTTGGTAGCATTTACACGTGAATTGGCGATTCGGTAACTTCCTAAACATTTAACGCTTGCAGCCATAAGCGCGCAGAGGCGCTTTTGGCATATTTATTTGACGCTTGCAGTCAAAGGCGTGTATATCGTGGGTATTTTCTCGTTGGGTGAAGATTTAAATTTTAGTTTACCCGTAAATGTCCATCGCGCGATGTTGCCGGTGCAATGGGAATATCTTTGCTTTTGTTTAAGAGTGCGGGAATGTCCTAACCTTCCTATAAACTGACCTTGGTGTGCACCAGAAAAGGCATTCCGCCATATGCACGCTCCCAACCAGGCTGTTTCCTGATTTTTTTTCGTTAAAAGATTAAACAAAAGTTTTGAGTAACTGCCAACGCCGGCGGCCCCCTACTGCTTGAAGTTGCGCTACTCGTCAATAGATGGCACTGAAGAACGTAAGAAAAGGAAGAATCTGAATGTCTCGCTATAATTGTTCCATTTTCAAATTTCATAGCCAACTTATTGGTCGAATAATAAAGTTTTTGTCATAATGTTTATCAAAAAATGATGAAGTCACTGTCGCTACCTACGTAGCAAATTCTTGAGCGACCCCACTCCCGCATACGCTCCCATACAGCCCTCTATTATCCTTCTTCCACGACTTCCGTCTTTCCGTTCCATTCCTGATGTTCTGACGTTATGTATTAGCGTTCGCTCCACGGAAACGTGTGTATGCACAGTCATAACGGCAACGGCGCGGCTAGGTAACGAGGAAAGTAACGTCACCCGCAAATTACCTACTGTAAATCTTGACATTATCCGAGACGCGAATTGTGTGCCGGCTTTGCCGCGGTGGCGGGATTTGTTAGATTAGTTTTCGGTGGGACACGAGGATTAAGCTGCCATTTGAAGGAACGTGGTTTCATCGGCAACACAGGATACATAGGTTAGATAAGGTAAGGTTTGGGTTAGGTCAGTTCAGGGTAGATCAGTTTGAAGTTAGGTTAGATTGGGTCAGACCCGGGCCGGAGATATAGAAGTGAGGAAAAGAGGCTTAGACGGGTGCGCAGCCTAATTTTGCCCAACTCTGTGGGTCCGCCATTTTCTAGTACTGACGTCAAAAGGTTTCCCCATAGAGATCATATAATATATATAGGTATAGAGTCCCTTTTTATGGCAAATTGTGGATCTGCGCATGGGCCTATGGAACATGCGCATTAGACCTTCAGACCGCGCAATTCAAAACAGTGGTTGTTTTTCTGAATTACTATCTCCCTACAAACTTGTATATTGATAATAAATTAAGCTCACCTCAACGTGGACTGGTCAAGACTTCGATAACTACAACTAGGTTCGTTTATACTTGTAAAACTAGTTTCGTCCAAACTACTAGAATTTGCTTCACTGATGCTAGAATCTGACTTGTTTTCATCTACCTTTATAACTTTAACACTAAAACAAATAAGCTACTAATAGTTTCTTACACCACAATCATGTTAATATACTTACTTAATGATGGTTTTAATAGAAGAGTTGGTACCGTATTTTCAATTAGCTGCGTTTTGACTCGTTTCGTTTTTAAACACTCTGGTGTAAAATGAGCAGAACATATTCGAGATGATGACTTAATTAGATAAAACACTCAAACAAGAAACTCACAAACTAAAACGCGCAGAAACTATTGATAATTAGCTGAAAATCGAAAAAATTATGCCACAAAGCGTCTATGATGCAAACAAGGGTAGGTTATACTTAGTTTGTCGCTGTCAAATGGCTGTCAAAGAGTGTCAAGTTTCACAAAACACTACCTCAAATTGCAAATGCGCATGTCCACTGGGCCTATTTATTACTATTTTATGATTTTAAATTCGTCAAAGATTTTCCTCGCATCCTATGTATAAAAAAACATCGTCCAGCATTCTACCTATATATATAATATGATCTCTATGGGTTTCCCTCATTCTCCTTGTTTACGACTGGTTGGAGAGGTTGGTTACAGCATTTTTGTGTAATATTTTAAAGATTTGTGTGCTTTTTGTTAAGCGATAATATAGTTTATTAGTGATTAGTGATATTAAGTGATAGTACAGTTTATTAGTTATATTATATATTAGGTATGCCCAAGTATGCTATATCGTAACGTTTTTTTACTTGTTACGTTCGACCAATGAAAGCAATGGATTATTAACGTTAATAACCGAAATGTTGACACAAATAACACAACAAAATCTATATTTTTTAACTTTTAGGATTTATATTATTATATTATTTATTATTTGTATAGTTCTTGCAGTGTTTTGAAGGTTTGAAACTGTTAGACGTTTGACGTCAGACGTGAACATAACATTCACACTTCAACTCGATTTTGCAGTACTCCATGAACGCAAATTTTTAAACTAATAATAATGCCACTAGCAATAGGAATATTTGACATTACATTAATTTCATTTAGGCGTAAAATTTCCTTACCGAATTGTCCTCGCGGTTAAATGAATGCTGGTAATATAAAATATAATATAAAAATATAAATATATATATTTTGCCTAACCATTACAATAATTATTTGAATGCCTAAGACCTACTTTGAATTTCAGGATCATTATCTTTTAATTGCCAGTCTAAATTACACAATTAATCTTCAAAAATTACAAATGAAATTACAACAGGTACCTAAGTAAAAAATTTTTAATCCGTCCGTTCACATCAGGTAGTAAAGCAATAATTTATTCTAGGCCGACCCTGCCTGCCCTAAACAATCAACTAGTAATACAAGACAAGTACTAGGTTTTCTATCTCTCTTCCTTTCATGAAAGGTGCTTAGCGAACTTTAAGACGTACGTCGAATACAAATTGGAGGAGGAGACATGAGTGTAATTGTGCGAGTGCAAGTAAAGCAATCGATATAGCGCTCTCTCTTTGATGATTTATTGCCGATTTCGCCTTTACATTCTGCCCTTACTATAGTTCAACCACTATTATAGTGATATTATAAGCGAAAGGTAAAAAACATGGGTTGTTTTCGCTTTCCAAGAGTGTTATTTTTTGCTCCGTTGCTCCATCCAAAATTGCGGAAGCAAACAAAAGATGCACATTTTTCAATACAGAAACCTTCGTGTATAGAACAATGGCCGCAGTCGCAACCTGTCCTACATAACAGAGGTGGCCCCGACTTTCCTTTTGTGGACGCATGCCGTTAACGTACGCAAAGGCGGTGCGCTTATTCCAGAGTAATTTTTCTTGTATGATAAACCGACTCAAGCCGCGATTTGCATATTATCTTCCCAAGACCGCATAGTTTTGCACTATAATCTAACCGACTGGAATCCGTATTCCCACTTTCGAGACGTATAAATTAATACATTAACCCTGAGGAGTTTCGACTTCGACGCGTAGGCAGAGATTTTTAGTGGCTGTAAGTTGGAAAGTTATGGTTAATAATTTTAAAGTGCCGGTTTATTTCTAGTAGATATAGACTGTATTTTAGATCGTATAAACGTAAATCAACTGTGAATAATACATCAGACAATTTGGGTAGTTAAGAAGCCATAAAAACTACATGCAAAATTTATTCGCAGGCAGCGCTATTTAGGATCTGATGGATGCGGCAATGGCCGTAATTATTTCTGAAATATTCGCGGAAAGTTTTAGCGGGCGATACACATATATCTTTTAAATGCCGGCGCCTAAGTAGCCGTAAATGAATTTATAAGCTTCTGCCCCTAATAAATTTATTGGGCGAATGCGCTATAGCAAGCGGGGAATGTTTTTTGGAAGCCCCTGCTAGAAAAATATACCTACTTTCATCTCACCGTCAACTACTTAGCACTATTATTGTCGTAGTTATGTCTAACCGCTTATCGCTATAGAATCATGGTAGACCAAAGTTATGTTTTTTGGATGGAACACACCCTGCAAATAACTCAAAATTGATATCGAAATACAAAACAACTATATATTATTTTTTCTGTCATTTTAGTCTTAATAAAGGACATATTTACATACCTTCTCTCTTGTAGTTAGCCACGACAGGTGTCTCGTTCATCTCTCTGATCTCCCGAGATACTCTTTCTTTAACTTGGTAGATATTATTTGACCTCTCCGCATATACCCGGTTCTTCAAAGTGCTCCACAGAGCAGGGCTTCTGGCAGGCCATAAAATGGTTCCATTTGAACCAATCCACTCTACAAAAGTGTCCTCTAAATACCTCTTGACATCATTTGATTTGTGCCTTGATTCAATAGATCAGAAATTTCTCCTCTAAAGAGCTGTAAATCTTTTAGTTTATAGGTACTTAAACCACCTTCAAAAAATACTGGCCCAATTATGTGATTTTGAAAAATACCACACCAACATTTATGGAAGTTCGACCTTGTCGTTGAATTGAAATAAACTGTCGTGTATTTTCTGATGACCAATAGTGAGTGTTTCTTCTATTAAAAACGTCACATGTTGTAAAAGTGGCTTCATCAGTCCACAATATAGAATCTGTAATAGTAATAACAGTAGAAGTAGTAATAAAATAGTAATGTCTAGTAGTAGTTAGTTAATAGTAGTATAGTGTACCTAATCTTTATTATGATACCTAATTTACAAGTGATAAAAATTAAGTACCTATAAACTGATCATTTTCCTCTTGCGTCTCCAACACTAAACGGCAATATTCTAGCCTTCTATTAGGTAATTATCACTTTCATTCAGTTTTTGAACTGGGCGATAACAATATGATCTAAACTTATGCATTTTCAACACTCTCTGGACTGAGCCCCATGACATTTGGAAATATCTCGATGCATTTTTAATAGAATGTCTCGGATTTTCCACGAAGTATAATAAGACTGCTTCCTGAACATATCCTGTTTTATTTTTCTTTTCTTTATTTTTTAAATTTCCATTAATTCTCAATTTATTATAAATATATTTGAAATAGGTGTGATGAGGTAGGGCTCTCCTTGGGTATATTCAGGGGTAATATAACAAGTGGTATGCCTATTATCGATAATACCTTTCGTTAATTTTACGAATTATAATGCCAAAGTTGAAAATACCACGACTGCGCAGCCCTATTTTGCCCATTAGCAAAACCACTCGTACAAATTGGGCTTTTATTTTCTGATAAAGCCCAATTTATACTCGTGATCTTTCTAGGCAAAATAGCGCTTTCGAAAAAATTATCGATAAAATTTCCGGCACTAGTGATATTACATACGAAAATACCACTAGTGGTATTATCACTTATAATCTCCCTAGAGCATATGAATTATTTCCGGAAATTTTTTTCGAGGTGCGAATTTTCTTAAAAAATTCGCAACCGAGAAAAAATTTCCGGAATTTTAATTCACGCTCGCGGGAGATTCGGTACGAAAATTTCATGTCAAAACTATTTGAAAATAGAATTAAATTGGTGACATATGGTGACTGGTGTTATTGTTGTATAGGAGGGAGATTTCCACTTATTAATCTTACAGCTAGGTGCTTATGGGAGGGTGATTTCCGAAAAAATACACAAGTTGCCATGGCAACGTTAAGAAATGCTTGTGTTTTATTGGTTGTACCTTGTCGACATGAAATTTTCGCTGAAATCATCACCTGATTGGTTAATATTTCAAAAATCATAAATCATTTCATTGGTTCATATTGGCAGGCGTTGAATTCTCGTGTGTATTCACGCCTTGCACGCTTCGCATTCTTTTCGCAAGAAACATAACATTCAACAATGTCGTCTTTTTCACTAATATTATAAAAATAATTTACACTAACATTATAACAATTAAAATCTGATACAAACTGTCAAAGTCAAGCTCTGATTCTCGTAATATTTGTTTTGAATTTTCCATGCCAATTCAAAGGATGATTTTGTGCAAACTACTAACCCAACCGCAGTTGCGGTTTTTGCGGGACCAAAAAATCGACTGGTTCTGTTTGTACCCCGAAAGTTTTGAGTGTGTTGACGAAGTCGGCGTTTATTTTTAAATAAAACTTGTCCGGTTTTCGGGGTGTGTGCTTACCGGTCCCCCATGCATAATTCAATGAAATTGGGGCATTCAAATAACAATGTGCGTATAGGGCGGAATCCGGAGTCAAATCTGGGAGAAATCTTCGGGGATCGAACGGTCAATTTATCAACAGTTTGGGATTTATCTATGCGAATGGTCCTTTAGGGAGAATTGCAGTTTTTCCGCGATAGCCTATTGGGTCTGCCGATAAATTTTTTCGTTCCCTTCTTCGGGTCGTTGAGATATCTATCGGGACTAGCGTCATATCGTATCAGAACAAACTTAAATAGCATCAAGCAGTGGCGTATCCAGGATTAACGTCTGGGAGGGGCAATCGGTTATAAATAACAAAACTCTGTCCATAATTTTAACGAATAAAAACAGAACAAAAACATATTTTCTGAAATAAATAAATACAGGGTGTCCGGAAATAAATGAACCAACTTGAAAAATTTGAAAATATGACGAAAAGTTCATATGAACATGGGTCTGCAGATGTTTGGTTTTCGAGATGCAGGGTGTTGAAATTTAAATTTTGTTTTCAATTTTTTTTAAGTAACTTTTTGAGACGACAAAATTTTCTTGCAAAGTTTGGTAGCCGGAGTTTTTTTGGGAAGGGAAGTCATAATTTGGTATTATTTTTGGTGCAATCCGTAGAGGGCTATACGCTCGGCTATACGCTATCATTATTTAATTTAATTTGCCCTAATTTTTTGACAGTAAACTTTTACTACCATTTTGTGGATGTATCCTCTTCCCAAACGTTTTCTAAGCAAAAAAGGTATACTTGGTGAATAACGCCAAAGGTGACTGTTTTCGAGAAATTTAAAAATAAAATTTAAATAAACAAGCACATTTATTTTTTGACAGTTTACTTAATTAACTTGTTTTTTTTTTCAAGAAAATATTGTCGTCTCAAAAAGTTACTTAAAAAAATCGAAAATAAAATTTAAATTTCAACACCCTACATCTCGAAAACCAAACATCTGCGGACCTATTCATATGAACTTTTCGTCATATTTTCCATTTTTTTTTAATTTTTTAAGTTATTACCGGACACCCTGTATAACATAAAAATAATTTTTCTTCAAACCAGTAAAATCTCGTCAAATATCTCCTGTGGAGATATGGGTATTTCAGGGTACACATAAAGGAATGTTAACCCATTCAGTGGGTTTTCGCTAATATTGTCTCTAATATAAATTTTTAAAATTTTCAGTTTTGAAAATGTTCTTTCTGGCGTGGCGGTGCACACTGTAATTGTGCAAAATATGTTTAGTAGGTTGTTTTGTCTAATTTACGGTTACCTACACGCTGCACAGAATATCTAGCTACGCTATACGGCGCGGCGGCGCGTTCTCAAATCTACTGCACAGGTTTTAATTTCGAGAAGACAAGATGAAACAAATAACAAATTGTAGATGTTTGATGTTCACTGCATTTTCAGATTAGGCCAGGAGTATATAATTTTTGGTATTATTAATTTTGATATTATCATCTCGTTTATCTCGACAGGTCTGGGGGGGGGGGCAATTGCCCCCTTTGCCCCCCCCCTTAATACGCCACTGGCATCAAGTGTACAGGGTGTCCAAAAGTAGTTTTGGAAAAAATAAGATTAAATTCCGGATCCGCCTAGCCTCTTCTGGGAAAAAACTAGCCAGGTCTTTTTTCATCAAACTCCAATTAGCCTAAATCTACGGCATTAGTACGGGTAGTGCCCCATAATCAGTTCACGTAAAATCTAAATGCGGGAATTCGCGAGCTCGCGCAATTAGAAAAGCAAATAAGCCTTTTGCAGCGCGGGAAATGCAGGAGAGCGGAGAGCGGGCCTCTTCTTCCAGAAAGGCAAGAAAAGCGGTTTGTCTCCATATAATTTTATTGTTCTATTCCTTAGAACAAAGAGAAGCAGCTTAAAGTTGTGTGAAATCAAACTTCAATAGTTACGTCTCACCTCAAACTGCTAGCTATAATAATTACATCTTACCGCTAAGTTATACACTTCAATCTATCTATGATCACTCTTCAATAGTTAGGTATACCTTACCATCAATGACTAGATATTATGTTACATGTGTTTTCCGAAGCGCAGATTTTTATTGCGATTTAAATTCCGGAATGGCGTTCGACCGTGACGAAGTTCTCGCACATCATCGCGCGCTCCTCTACACCCGCCGCGTTCATAAATTTGCACGAAAACACCGGCAATTGCGTCGACGTGCCAAAATTCGCGACAAACAAAGTGAAACGGCATGAAGCGGCCCCAAACCTCCGCGCGGTAACATTATGTTTCCATTTTCCGGCCGGAATATTTTTGCATTTAAACGTACGGCGTCGGCGGAAAAGAGGCATGCGCCCCGCGGTCCCCATAGGCCACTTCACTAATCCGCGAAAGCTGCCACTCGTCGCACCTCTGGTCCTTTTTCTTGTTTTGCTGGCGGCGCGGATTCCGACGGTTTCCGCGGGTTTTCCCGGCGTCGAAATGCTTTTCTCGGCTAGTTAGCTAGCATTTTTTTACTCTTGAAATACACTTGAACCTTCAAAAACACCCTTCATACTTTCATCTTACCGTCATCTGCTACGGTTTTGGGTTTACATCTCACCGCCAATATATACGCGTTTCTCCTTATATCTCACCGTCCAATACTATTTGACTATACAACATATTCTGGTCTGTTACTTCGTACTTTTAGCATGTTTATTATAAGACACGCGCGCGCGCGCATTTCAAATGTGAAATTGTAGAGTTTATCTCCTTCCCAGCGTGTGAACGACGAGACTGGCGAAGTTTCGCTGGATATTTGTACAGTTTTCATAAATATGTTACGTCGTATCGCGACGGACATAAATGAAGACAAATGCGGGGGGTGGCAAAGTAAATGTTGTTACGCGCAGCTGTTGGACAGGACTGTAATGGTAATAATTCAGGCTATATCTGAGATGACGCGGTAGGTTAGGTCGAGGATTGTTGGTGAAGTCCCGGTGAATTTGTATAAACGTACGTGACATGTCCCCTTGATGCGAGTGTATTTCTACGAATAAACATCGAATGCTTGTGTTGATAAAAGCGTCCTTAAATGAGACAGAAAGGGAAAAGGAAGCCGGGCAAAGATCCGCAAACTCGGAAATCCACTCAGCTCCGTAATCTAGTCGAAAGCTTGGAAAAAAGAAACACAAACTTAAATTTGCGTTCTGTCGCTCCCAGTTCAGCGCGTATTAAGTTACATTTTCTCTAGTCGACCCTTGCTTTGTGATACTGATATCCCACTTTATAGAAGAGGGTAAATGTGATATTTTTCTTGCTTCGGTATTATTTGAAGCGTCGCATTTTTCTACTAAACGTGCAATTTTCCAACTTGGTCGTAGAAATACAAAACCTGGGGTTTTGCAATCCTTGTGGACCCCCCCTCCTTTGCTTTACGTTTTTTCCGTCGATAAAAAAAGGCCTACCCAAGACAATTCGGCCCGTCGTTTACGGCGCCCTGTAAACAGAGATCAAAGTCGAATTCTGGGCAAATCGACCGTCCGCTCGCGAAATTGAACCGTAAAGGCATTAAGCTGGATTGAATTTGAATGCCCTCTAAAATATGCGAACCAGCGGCCCCGGATACCCAACATGGCTGCGGCACGTGGTTGAAAGGTCGAACTTAAGGCGCCGGACCGTTCGAGGAGGATTATGAAAAATTCCGTCCGACTGCGCCAAGTTAAATCCGAGGGGGGTTCTGCAGGTTTAATGCGAGACCTTTGTGACATGTTCTAAAGTGTATTTTTCCTTTATTAGCACAATCATTTCATTTACCTATAAAAAGGTTGTTTGTATGTTTGACATCTTTTCTTTTACAGACCGTATCTCCATCGTTATCCAGGTTAGTATATGACGTCGTTGCCGGAGTGTTCATTCATTCGTAAAATTTTACTGCTAGTTATGCGAGAATAACTACGGTTTAATGCTTACGCAAGTAGTGATCGAAATACTCCACGATACGAGCAACAGTAAAATTTTACGAAAAGCAATTTCCTGGCCTTTATCGATTTTGCAAAGGGCGAGGAAATCTATTAACGATTTTAGCAGTTTCGAGAAACGCGTCGAATGATATTACTAAGAGATTTTACACCTATGGAGTTTGTTATCCTGTAATCCAGTGCTGTATAACCAGACATACCTCCAGAACATCGACTAGCTTGGGTAAGCCTGCGTCTGACGTGCCTGGGCGCCTCTCTGGTGGTTTTATGAGCTGGTGCAATATCTGGGCATAAATCATGGGATCTATACGTGTTTCTCGGGACCCGATTGGGACATCGCATCGCATGCGGCGGAAGAACCACCGGAAAATGAACAGTAATGCGGTGCGGGCAACAACCAGCCTCAAACGCATCGATGAATAGATATATTCAACCCAATGTTAAAATACCGATGTTGATTTATTTCGATAAAACGCCATTTCCGACGAAATAAAATACTTCCCAGGTATTTGCCTAACACTTACGTTGGGTTACATTGACGTATATAACGTTTTGACATATACGTGACGTATTCACGTTTGCGCGATGCTTTGCCGTTTACGACATTTTGAGGCACTCTTTGACGGAAGCTGAAAAAAATGCTACAAGAATGAATAATCCTGAACCACGTTCTTGATCACAAAATGTTTATTCGATTACAAAAAACTTAAGGGAGAAGCAAAATGCATTTTCCACCCGAAAAGGCAAATCGATTAGAAGAATAGTTCGCAACAATGATGCAATAGTGCAAGTGTAAAATATTTTGAAGATTACCCGAGGAACTCAATTGGACAAACTAGTAGAGAATTCAATTTGAAGAAGTCCTCCATACAATGAATTTTAAAAGAAAACAAATATCATGAATCATGACTTTAAATTACATTACCTGGAAGATTTGGGAGAGGCAAATAAAGAGAAAAGGCTTGATTATATTGCTGGCGATGACCGAGATTGTTGACAAGCTTATTTTCAGACATATACTTTGGACTAAAACGTCACATAAACGTAACGTAAATGTAAAACGTCTCGAAAACGTAAAACGTCAAGTAAACGTAAAACGTCACGAAAACGTAAAACGTCACGTTAACGTAAAACGTCACGTAAACGTAAAACGCCACGTAAAAATAAAACGTCACGTAAACGTAAAACGTCACGTAAACGTAAAACGTCACGTAAACGTAAAACGTCACGGAAACGTCACGGAAACGTCACGGAAACGCCAAAACGTCACGGAAGGCCATGAAGGCACCCGCTGGGTCTAAAATGACAGGATGGTGAGATTTCGACAAAATATTTCTTTATGGGCGATGTACATGAGGTTTGTGGTCCCGAACTGTCACAGCTTATCTACTTTAGCTGCGAGTAAAATCTGACCCGGTTCTCAACAACAGAAACTATTTATGCGTTCAGAAGTCGCTTATATTCTTTTAAAATTATCCTTTTGGCACAGGGTGCGCTTTTACTTAAAAATGTAGACTTAATGGAGATAATAATTTTTTCTTGTTCTTTTTTAAACATCCAAATTTAATTGGATTCCTCAAAGAAATTGAAAATGAAACAGCGTAATTATACCTGTTTCTTTTTGAATAATCAAGGACGAGGAGGATTATCTTAATTTATGCGAACAAGAATATCCTCGGCGCTTTTGAGGGTTTTGTTTTTCAGGGAATTGAAGAAAGCAGGAAATTTCTTTTGATCCACCATTTTTTCTCAAAACCTAAATACGATAATATATTCTATTGTAGAAAACGTATATTTAAAGGCATATTCGTTCAAGATAAAAGTTAGAACTGTTCAAATTGTAAATTTTGTCTCATTTTATGATTCCAAAGGAATATTTTTTCAGAATAATTCAACATTACGTATGCATTCTGTTGTTTTAGGTTCTGAACCAAGTATTATGAATAATTCTAAAATTAATTGAAATCATCCCCTCAATTTCGCATACCTATAAATAATACCAACGAATGAATAAATAAAACATATTATTTTCGTGCGAAAAATAATTCTAATAAACGTTCCCCCGATAAAACCATCGCAAAAATTGAATAGCATTAAATTTTCATATCGAATTTGTTTATGCGCCAAACCAAAACATTTGAATCCCCTTTTTATTACAACTCGGTTGCATGGAATGCTTGTAAAAAGTCTCTCCCCAGTTAGTGTGAGACGTGCTGCGGAGTTTGCTTCTTCCGTAAATTGGACAATTAGAAAAGCAAATAAGGGCAATTATGCGGGTACAAGATTCGGAAGCTAAATATCGCCGAATTTCTTGCCATCCAATTTTTCGATTAATTTAGGTTTGATTGCGGACGCTTAAAAATTTCGCCATTAGGTAAATTAAATTGCTGTTTCTGATTAAGTACTTAATTAGGCGGTAGCGAGGTTGACAATTAGATTAACGGTGAACATTATCAATGATTTCAAAAGCACATGCATAATAAATATCGAAGCACAAATAATAGGCTGTAGCTTAGGCTGTACGTAGTTACTCACCTGAGAGAAGTAGTGAACTGTCGGTAGTTAGTAGATTTCCGTAGAACTGCTTGACCGCATCGAAAAGTAACGTTTCCAACTTGTTGTTCCTTAGATCTAGATGGTACAACGTGAACGCTGTATTTAGAAGTCCCTCCGATAGCCTTCTAAGCCTGTTGTTGCTGAGCCTGATGGTTTTCAGGAACTGCAGGCCGTTGAAAGCTTTGTTAGAGATGAATTCTATGGAGTTGTAGTCTAAGTTTACGTCCTGGAAGGAATATGAAAAGTTAGACAAAAAGGAACTCGTCTAGGAGAACATGGGTGAGTATTAAAGTTGTCTGGAATACATGAAGGTTTAAAGTATAAATAAAGGATTTATAGATTCTGTAAAAAGGAATAGAAAAACCAGCCCATATTTTATGGAACTATCATAATCAATTAAGAAATTTTGAATAAAAACCATGTTAAAAAATAATTATATTGGTTCTATTCACAAACAAAACAATGCACATTATCATACTAAAAGGTAAACGGAATTTGAAGAAGTTATATCGAGAAAAAAAATCTTTCAAAGGTAGCTTGTTAAATATTTATCTGTGAAACAAAATCCCTGGCTCTTGCTTTTCACTTCTGCTTTTGCAACCAAACGCTGAACAATTCACCATCGTAAGAGTATATTTTCCCCTTAAATCACTGTTACTTTTAATTCACAAATTCACGGAATTAACCCAAAACGTACTCGCTTTGTCTGCCACATATAAAATGGCCGCCGTTCAAAACGACGTCACAAAATCTGTACACGGCAGGGTAGGCAAGCGCGGTGTCCTCTCTCTTTCCTTGTCTAAGTAAGCAAACGACAACATTCTTGTTAAATCTACGCTGTACGTTTGAATCTTCAAAAGAATCGAATCAAGATAAGCTTAATATTTAATTTTCATCCGAGAGTAGGTATATTATTTAGCGAGCATATCTCCGTATTTTATAACGGCATGATAAACAATGTTTGCCTGGAAAGAAAACGAAAAACAAGTACGAGAAAATGCATTTCCTGATACATTTACAAGACAAAGGTAAATTCCCAGTAGAAGGGATTCATATTTCCTTTATCTTTTACCTTTCGGAGTTTCGAGTGGGGTACCTTACTATATGATACATAAACAGCAAAGAGCTTGGCTATTCCGGGAACTCGAGGTTGAGGATAACATCTGGATTTGAAAGGAAAAATATTAAGTTTGATGCAAGCAGATTGTAGAAACAGGCATACTGACAACCAGGACCCAAACTTATTTTTTGTCAAAATGTTAAATAAGTTCAGTTTAGGAAATAAAATCCTATCAAAAATGCTCTCCAAATTGTTTGGAATTAATAAACAAGGGCCTTGTTCGGCTTGCACCATCGATATCCGATAAACGTCTGGAAATATATATATATATATATAAATTCCTCACTTGCGCATTCCGGGACCTTCTTCAGACACGAATCGAGGGGATAAATTTTATTAAATCGAATTTTTGCCGGTAGGGGGCGCTCCGTAATTTGCCGGGTCAAATAATTTCGTTCTGCAAATAAAGGGATGCCAAACAGGCCGAGTAGAATCGAAATGAAAATCCACCAATTTATTTCTCGGGCTTCACAACGACGCCGAGGTCTATCTTATATTAAACGGAAGTCTAAAAATTATCCGAAATGTTTTTAGTGTCACACACAGGTTGGTGCGGCGCAGGTAGGTCAAGTCCACCAAAATAAAGAGTGACTATTGAAGGAATAAGGACAAAAAATATATTAACTTTGTTAGGTAGTTAGGGGACCCTTTTAAATATATATATATATATATATATGGGGGTTAAGGACAAAATTACAACCTGCTACCGATCCAGAGTTGTTGTCCTAAATTCCAGTAATTTCCAGGATTACCTCAATACCTTAACTATACGAAAGGGCCCGTCGAAGCTGAACAGAACTGTAAACATCGAAGTCGCGAGTAGCTGTGAAAGCTCTACACAATATACAACGCTAATTTTATTGTTCCAGCATAGTGGGGTAGCAGCCATAAACACAAATACACTAAACTGAAAATTACCGAATGGAACTCAAGTTCGCTGCCATATTTGCTCTGATAATAACCGTAATGAATTTTCGTTAAAACTATATACGTTTCCATTAATTTCTAGTTGTAATTTGCCGGGTACCAGCTAGTTACATTTTAGGATTATTACCTACTACACTAGGGAATCTTAAAATGCATAGAGAAAACCATCGTTTCTATGTTTACTAAAACTTTGTTGTATTATCACTCAAGTGTAAACTTTATACAATAATTTAGTGGAGCTTTTAAAAACATACTAAAATACAGAAGAATTCAACCGTAATATACATTATGATTTATTATACATATTATCTAACTCCTGGGTTGCCAACATTTTCGTTACTTTGTTGCTCTATTTCTAAACATATTTTGAGGTGTTTCCTTTGTATTTTGTCAGTCTGTAGTGAATCTAGCTTTAAGGAAAATAACCACGTTCTTATAAATGCACAAAATATATAAAACGGGGGTAAGGTAATGTGTGGGAAGCCTGTCTAAACCTTTTCCTGAGTTTCATATTCCCTGGATGTTTTAATATTAAACAGGACCGTGTATCCATATTTGATGGCACCTAATATCTGCAGGGTTACCTCCTGTAGAGCATCTAAAATGTTTCTAGAGAATACCGGTTTCATATTATTTTTTGAAATTGTGACGGAGTATATTGGAAATTCTTAAAATGCGGTTGTTAAATTCTTAATGATACATCGGTATTCGATGACTAATGTCAATATGTATAATATGTCAATCCTCGCAAAAAATATAAATTCCACATTAAGATGATAATGTTGGGGGCGCTAAGATATACAGGGTGTCTACTCTTAAACGGCTACTGATAAATCCATAGAATCTTTATATTTGGAGATTATTGTGGCTCTTATTTTTACGAAAACCATTTATCAATTTTTTATTTCAAATCTGACACCACAGTGTTAATCAGGTTACCCAAAAACCCCTATGTACCAAATTTGAACAAAAAATGTACAGGGAGTTCCATGCCGCAGGTTATCAAATTTGAGCAAAATAGGATTTTTAAAGGCATTTGCTAGTCAAGTGTGCCATGGAATCTCCTCAAAACAGTTGAATAGTCAACAGGACTGCTCAAAGTATTGGTGTGCAAAGATTCAATACAAACATGTACAGGGTATTTTTCTCTGGGCCATCTCAAAATGCTAAATTTTAATGAAACTTTATACTGATCAAGATTGCTCTGGAATTATTGAAAACATATTAATATACTTAAAAGTAATTTATTTTTTACAAAATGCCAACCATTAATTAAAAAACAATTTAAATTATTGGATCTTTCTGAACAAAGTCAGTGTCTAAGATGATACATTCTCTGTGCATTTCCTTGGACTTACTGACTGGCAGGCTTCTGTATTTTTTCATTTAGGTATTTAGTTTGTTTATAGTGTCTGGGGTCTCAATTTTTTATCCCAAAAATTCAGTACCTTGAGATGACACAGACAGGTATATTTTGTATTGGATCTTTGCACACCAACACTTTGAGTGATTTTATTGATCATTCAACTGTTTTGACAGCCTCCAGAATGAAACTCCCTATATATTTCTTATTCAAATTTAGTGTGTGGAGGTTCTGGGGTGTCCTGATTAACACTGTGCTGTCAGATTTTAAATAAAAAAAAATCGTTAAATGGTTTTCGAGAAAAGTTCAGGCGATTTTATCCAAAAATAAAGATTTTAGGGATTTGCATATACAGGGTGTTCACTTTTAAGTGGACACAAATCAATAAAAAATGGATTTGTTGGGATATTTTCAAAAAAATTTTTTTATACAAAGGTCTTCAAAATGCGCAACTTTCTACGTGAACAAATTTGTCAAATTGCAATTCCAGGGCCGGCTAAGATTTTTTTAAACCCCGATTTTCACAAAATCTATTTAGGCATTTTTTTATTTAAAATCTGACCATACAGCGTTAATTAGGACCCTCTAAAACCCTTAAGTTCAAAACTTTAACTAAAAATATACAGGGAGTTCGGTTTTACAGCGCCTTAAAGTTGCGCAAAGTAGTGATTTCGAGGGCCCCTGGAGAGTCAAGCGTGAGATGGAATGATTTTAAAACAATTGAAGAATTAACAGGACCACCCAAAGTATTGATGGACGAGACTGCAAGAAAAAATAATACAGGATGTTTTTCTCTACCGCTGCTGAAAGTTCAGACTTTTTAGAATTTTATTCTGATCAAGTTTGCCGTGCTTTTTGAAACAAAGTTACTAATAACAAAATTTATTTAATCTTAACAATAAAATAACAAACAAAATATTTAGATCTTAAACTATCGGGGTTTTTTCAACATAACCGCCTTCTAACGTAATACATTTTTCAAGACGTTTTTTGTTATTAGAAACAACTCGTCTTAACTCATCTATTGTTACGGAATCGCAAGCTTCAATTCTTTTTTGTTGTAGTTCGTTTATTTGTTTCAAAAAGCACGGCAAACTTGATCAGAATAAAATTCGAGAAAAGTCTGAACTTTCAGCAGCGGTAGAGAAAAACATCCTGTATTATTTTTTCTTGCAGTCTCGTCCATCAATACTTTGGGTGGTCCTGTTAATTCTTCAATGGTTTTAAAATCATTCCATGGCACGCTTGACTCTCCAGGGGCCCTAGAAATCACTACTTTGCGCAACTTTAAGGCGCTGTAAAACCGAACTCCCTGTATATTTTTAGTTCAAATTTTGAACTTAAGGGTTTTAGAGGATCCTAATTAACGCTGTATGGTCAGATTTTAAATTAAAAAAATGCCTAGATAGATTTTGTGAAAATCGGGGTTTAAAAAAAATCTTAGCCGGCCCTGGAATTGCAATTTGACAAATGTGTTCACGTAGAAAGTTGCGCATTTTAAAGACCTTTGTATCAAAAAATTTTTTTTGAAAATATCCCAACAAATCAATTTTTTCTTGATTTGTGTGCACTTAAAAGTGACACCATGTATGCAAAAATGTTTTTTACGCACAACATGCAAAATATGACGAGACTATTGAAGGGAATACGTGTATGTAGCACAAAAGACACGCATCCCAAAAGGGAATATAATGAAATAGCCATCGAAAATGTGCGGTCGTGATCGAAAAACTCGAAAACGGAATAAATGAACCCTTTGATTACGAGGTGGGCCGGTTTTTGGGTTGCCGCTGCCCGCGTTTGCAAAGGGGCCCTCTGTAAACATGTCAGCGCGCTTTTTTTAACTTTTAACCGCAGGCCAGAGGCGCCGACACAACAATATAATAGCGACAATAGAGAGGGCTAGTTAATTCATACAAATCGTATGGAAATAAAATCTGATAAAAAAATATTCTTGCTTTCGATGACATTAAACGGCCCAACGCGAAAAAAATAGTTTTCGTTGCAAGAAGTGTTCTCATTTGAGAAGGTCCAGGGACCCTTTAAAGTAAGGGGACGCAGCATTATACTTTCCAAAGTGAGGCCGTTTCTTTCCCCATTCTAAATGGTCTCAATGATGCCAAGTATGCCATTTTATTGGAGAATCTATATGAATATAACAGGTACTTTGATTGTTAGTAAAAATTAATAATGGTTTCAACGATTTCTAAAAATTAGACTTGACAATGTTCTGTCAACAAACACAGAATATGGCAAGTGCCAAATGAATCAAATTCATTTTATATTTGAATTTGGTTTCCTGCAATTATTTCCATTTTGATCGGTCTCGTGCACGTGGAGAACAAAGAAGTCATTTTTTCTCTTATTTTTTTAATTCAGTTCCACTCCAAACTATTACAACTAATTACACACGCAAAATGATTAGTTCAAGCTAAAGAAATTAAACAAATAAGCACTTATTAGGCTGTAGCCAGGGACTCTTTAAAGTAAGGGGACCCAGCATTATACTTTCCAAAGTGAGGCATATTCTTTCCTCATTCTAATAGTATCAGTGATGCCAAGTATGTCATTTTATTGGAGAATCTACAGATACTTTGATTGTTAGTAAAAATTATTAATCGTTTCCATTATTTCTAAAAAAATAGGCTTGACAATGTTGTATCTGCAGGTGCAGAATATGACAACTGTCAAATGAAACAAATTTATTTTATAGTTGAAATTGATTTCCAGCAATTATTTCCACGAATTTAAATAATAAGTATGGTAAGTCAGTGCCGATTTTGCTTATTTGAGAACTTGTCGCTATTGCACCTTGTTACCAGGTTCCTGAATCCATTTGTAATAATATGTGTACTTGAACTTTCTTCCCTTGTTGAATGTACCTACCCAAAGAACTTTCACAGATTTCGCGATGGACTAATAAGATTAGGTCTTGTACTTAGTTCTAATCATGTAGTTTTTCTCGGTGCTCATTTTTGTAATTTTATTTATCTTCCAAGGTACCTCACAAACGTAAAATAAACTTATAGTTGTAGATAAAAACTGTTTAAAAAAGACCTGACTGAAGCTACCTGCTTAATAATTTAAAATTTAGGAAATACCACTTTTGTTTTGAACTTCTTACTTATACGTAATGCCCACGTAATGGGAATTGTAGGATTACTAAAGGTGAGACAAGAAAAATCTGGTTGCAATTATTGGGACTACTACAGGCGGCCGCATTACCTTTAATTGACTATCTGGAAGTTATAAAACTTAAAAATTGTGAACTTTGATGGGAAATATTTTGCCTCCTTTGGAATCTATGGCACTGGCATGTCACATAAAACCTGATGGCAGTTGGACACTGACATATAACATAACCTTGTACCAGCCCACTTATGTGGTCTCCTTGGAGATATACAGAAAACAAGGCTTCACTTTTTCTATGTGATAGACTGTGACATGCTGGGTCCCCTTATTTTAAAGAGTCCCTGAGAAGGTCTATAGCACGCCTATGCCCGAGAGACCCCCATCGTTGAAAGGGTCGCTTCAATTATAAATTTAAAAAAAAACGACAACGCGCGTGTCTGTGGGTTTAATGATGTAACACGTTTATACGCGCGTTGCAATTTTTGATCATGTTACAATTTCCACGAGATATTCCTATATCTGCGTCAGAGTAGGCTGTTTGTAGTCGTTGGCTTAATTAGGCTGAGTTCCGCAGAAATTACATGTAGGCTGGTACATGCCGACGATTTAGTCCTATGCTCGTTGGAAAATTAGCTTCTGGCTTTATCAAAGCTTCACTTCGTATGTCTCGATAAATTCGGAATACTCTCTTCCAATTCGTTGTTAATAGGTATGTTCGCGAAATTCCGGTTGTAAAGCATTTCAAATAATAATAATAATAATAATTCTCTCTCACCCTCACAATATACTCCAAACTAGGAGTACCCCAGAAGCAACCACATGCTTGTGCGGGAGGAAATGTGAGAGTAAATTATGAATGAACTAGAATAAGCTGTCTGACACACTACATGGGTTATAATCGCTTTCATATTATTCAGTGGGGTCATTTAAGTGTGCATGGTTGCAAATCAAACAGGATACAGGGTAGGTCAGAAAATAAAATAAATTGTATAAGAGTAAAGTACCCTTATTTTGGAAAATTCAGCAAAATGTTATTAAGAAATGTTGTCTAGAATTAAAAGTTATGCTTAAATACCAATGCATGGTCTCCTAAGAAAAAAAATATTTCTTTTAAAAACAATAATTTCCTCAAAAAAGTTTGTTTTAATATTCACCCTAAACGATTTTATAAATCAATCAAACATAAATCAATTCCGCATAACTTTCTTCAAATTCAAGCATATTTGTAAGATTAACTTAGATTTTTAATTTTTTAGGGAATCACAAACTTCATGTTTGTTGCAACCTCAGAGAAATAACCAAGGATAGAGGGAGCAACAGCCTCAAAATACATACATTTGTAGTCAACCAACATCTTATGCAAATTTACCGAAGTAAACAAACAGAAGGCCCGTGTGTACAACGTTTACCTGAGATAGGTTATGTCCTGAGAAATATCAATTAGCCACATACCACACACTTTCTGCGTCCCATTGTATACAAAATCAGTCACTATATCCTAAATACTAATAAATAGCCTTTAAACTAACAGAAAAACAATTAAAAACGGGAAAAATCCATACGTAAACAATCGGAAAACTTGACATGCTGGGCATACACAAAACAAATATCGCTGAGTTAACGGACGCGGCGCCCGCGGCAGCAAAAGCAGCGTTGCCATGTCGGTCGGTTTGAGGTATCTGTGAGGATTTTATTAAAGTGATAATTAGATACTATAATAATTACACTGCAATTTAGTTTTAGTTTAAAATTGTTACAAACAAGAAATTAATAACTACATTTGTTAATTTAGCATTATGGGAGGTGTGCCTTCATTGAATGTCATTATTAAACCCTTCTATTTTGAAATGAAATGCTGTAAACAATGGAGTACGCGGCATCACTAAAAAAGATGTTGGCTCTGTTTACTTTTTCTTCTTACTCCCTCTATCCTTGGTTATTTCTCTGAGGTTGCAACAATATTAAACAAAACTTTAAAATTTCGCAATAATTCTTCTGAACAAGGCAAAATATTAGTAATGATAATGTGTATATTAAAAAACTCTCATTTAAGGTGCAAAATTTTTATTTTAAATGTTTATTAGGAAACTAGAAATTAATTGACGAACAAATATGTTATTCTTATGAGGCTATGTTTTGGTATTTGGGCATAACTTTCAATTCTAAACAACTTCTCTTAATAACATTTTGCTGAATTTCCTGAAATAAGGGTACTTTACATTTGTACAATTTTTATATTTTTGGCCTACTCTGTATGCTGTTTGATTTGCAATCATTCTAAGTGCGCCTAGTATGATTATCGAACATGCACCAACTTTCGGAAATATTTGTATTTTCTTTGTGCGATTAATAAAAAAAAAATCCCATATGTTGCACACTTAAATGACCACACTGTATATACCTAGCATAATTACACTAAATCACATAATGTCTGTCTGTCAGAGCCTCGAAATTTCCTCTTTGGTATAATAGTAATCCTATAATTCAGCTAGCTTTTACCTAGCTTTTACCTAGCTAGCTAACTTTCAGTTAAGCTAATTCATAGTTTTAACGAAAATTCATCTGCCATCCTTACTTCGTTACTATATAATTTTATATGTATGTGATACAAAACAACTAAGTAATTAAGCAATTTTCTGATTTATTTCTTTTTGTAAAGAAAAATACTGTAAAAAACAAGCTCCTGGCGAAAGTACTTTGAGAATAAACACTTTGAAACAATACTGCCATGACACTATTTCAAAAATTAAGACTTTTAATGATAGCTTGCAATAAATAAATTGTTTGTAATTGTTATTGTTGTTAATGATAAAAAAATATATTAAAATTGCCTTTTTGATTACGTTTTTGCCTTTATCAAATGTAGGCGCCTTTTTCGACATTATTGTCTGCCTTTAATCGTGTGCTTTAAATGTAATCATCTGGATATTTAAAAAATATCGATGGTATTATATACCCCTACATCAAAGTTAGTAAATACTTATTTAATAGGTTCTGTGTCAAAGTTTCATAACAAAGGGACACACCACTCAGACACAAATAAGTCCCTCAAAGGCAATCTGTTCATTTCAATTTATCTCATTTGTATTGAGATTTCTTCATTTTCTTCCCAATCCCCAAAATTGAAACTCGGGAACGGAAATTTTCCGATGGCTCTGCAAATTACCCATAAAGGAAGTAAAGAGATTCTCCGCGCACTTCGCAAACAATAACTTTCCTGTTTACTTTGGTAGGAAGAGAAATTCATTTTGGAGATTTTTCAAATGCCTATTCGTTGCGATGTTTTAAGTTGATTCAATATTTAGACCAGGGAAAATAGAATTTGACCTAGAAAAAAATATTAACTGCAATTTTGTTTTACCATATCAAAGTTATAAGTAGATACGTTGGTAGAAACCAAAAATTAAACATTTTGAAAAAACGGAACCTTGAGTTACCTCAAAAAACACCTATTTTTCGTTAGAAATTTCGAGCAAAAATGTTAACTGGATTTTTTTAGACTCTTTAGGTAAAAAAACTTCCCTTGCTAACATATATTAAGAAATTAAACATTTTAAGAATATGGAAGTAACTTAGATCGACAAAGAGGGATAAAAATCGGTAATTTTCTATTTCGGCAAAAGCAAAAATATTAACTACGTTTTTATTGCAGATGATCATTCCCTTTTACAAATTGAATGTAACTTATACAAAATTAAACATTTATCTGAGCCGAATGTACGTCAGCTGTCACTTCTCATTGGTATAGACTAGGCAAAAATATTAACTGTTTTTTTTTGTTTAACTTTTTACAATATAACTATATTGAATCAAATATAGCGAAATTAAACATTTATTTACGGCGCGTATAGGTCAACTGTCACTTGTCATTTCTTTAGGAAAGCAAAAATATTAACTGTTTTTTTTGTTTAACTTTTTACAATATAACTACATTAAATCAAATATAGCGAAATTAAACATTTATTTACGGCGCATGTAGGTCAACTGTCATTTCTCATTTCGAAATACTTCCGTTATCAATTTTTGTTTAATTTCAAAAAAATTTAACAAGACTTGGTATCCACTTACAAAGTTTAACAAAAATCAGCCAGTTAATAATTTTGCTCTCAAAGACAGCTTCAAATTTCTTTAAAATGCGATTTCCGGCGAAACAATATGTTTAATTTCAGAACAAACTGTTAATACTTGATTTTTAAGTAATTATAAATAATAAAAACGCAGATAATATTTTTGCCCAACAAAATATTACGCAAAATGTCATTTTTACATCATTCGGATACTTGCGCAAACGTAATCTGTTTAATTTATCAATCTCAACTTTATATACCTACCTTACTTACTATTAAATGCAGCTTAAAATTCGCAGTTAATATTTATGCCGTCTTTATTACAACAAGAAAATGTATTTTTCTAAAAAACGCACACACGCGTATATTTATTTTGTATAAAAAACAATTCTGGCGTTCATTTATTACCAATATTTTGTGATGGCATTATAAAAATGCGGTTATGAATTGTGTCTAGGTTTCGTTATTTTTTATCGCAATTTCCCTGGCCTAATTCTACGGGATTTGTTATTAGAATTCAATTGCTTGCCAATAAGAATCACTGAGTTGACATGATTTTTAAAATATTAACCAATCAGGAGATGATTTCAGCGGTAATATCACTAGTAAAGTAAATTTTACATAGTAGCACAATGGTCTAGTGGCATGATTCTGGTTTTGGGTGCGAGAGGTCCCGGGTTCAAATCTCGGTTGTTGCTACTTTTTTATTTTTTAAATCACATTTTCGACAGGCCAAAATATTTATAATTATTGTAGTTAATTATTTGATAAATTTAATAACGCCTAGACACCCAATATTTAACTATTTGCAGTTGTTAAATTCTTAAGTACAACTCGTGGTATGCCTAATAATCAGACAATAGGCACACCAAAACTTGTTATATCACCCCTGAAAATGTAATTCCAAATGTCAAGGTTATGTCTTCATCAATAATTGTATATGGTGTTTGAACAAAAATGTTTTTATTTTGAAAGGTTGCTTAAGCTTCAAGGGTATATAGGCTTGAAAGGAGTGAAATTTCTATAGGACCAATTCCCCACCACCTAACATTAACTACTTTACTGGCTCGAACAGGCTTCTTTCCTTCATTTTAGAAGCCAGTCACCTTTAATTAACACAATAATAAGGCCCATAAAATTCAGTGGCGCGTGCAAAAACTTTATAAATTGTATGCATAATAGATACCACATTCGACAGTTAATTACAAAAAAACCTGCTAGCAATATTTCGACTAACAGTAATAATATTTTTCCTTCGGCTTATATGGTCTTTGGTTTTCAAGATACAGGCTGTTAAGCCAATGATCTCTTTAGAAAAAAGGTTAATTCAAGCATTCGTGAAGTATTTTTTGACGTTTTACATGTAGAATCATCACTACCCACTGCACTGATAACCTCTAAGGCACGGGCGTAGCCAAGGGGGGGGGGGGTTTCGGGGGTTCAAACCCCCCCCCCCCCGAAATAAGCAAAATATTACCTAATATTATACCGAAAAAATACGAGGAGTGAAGAGTTAAATTATTATTACGTTTGAATATATTATGCGCCATCTTTTGACGAGAGGCAGACGCAGTTGCAGCCGAACTATTTTGTATTGTAGGGACACTTTGCGTTGTTTCTCGATTATTCGCCACGCCCCTAGGTCGAAATGAGCGGAACTTTGTGGAAGTTCGTGGAAGTTTCTGGACGGCTACTGGGCTGCTATATAAGCGGCGCCGCGGCGCGTGACCGCGCTTACGGCAGTATTGTTCCATGCAAACTCGAAGCGAATAAAAGTGAAAAGTGGTGAACGAATAGTGAAGAGAATTAAGTGTACCGTGTAAGTGAGTAATTTTAGTGCGCTGTTATTCGATGACCTTGTTAAGGATAGATACGTGAATCATTATTACTGTCGAAAAATGGAGGGGAAAAAAGGAAGGGTGATAAACCTAAAGGTATGGACTACTGGAAAAAGTGGTGTAGTCAAGGTCAAGGGGTTTCTAATAAAGAAACAAATTTGGATTTAGCTATCAAAGCTTCAGCTACCTTGCATGCTGATAAGAAGACTGCCTACCCCGAAATCTAGTTTGGAATGCCTAGATATGTGCGATAAAAACCTTTATCCTAATATTTACACATTACTACAAATCTTGGCTACCATTCCTGTATCCACTGTTACCCCAGAAAGGTCTTTCTCGAGCCTAAGGAGACTGAAAAACTATTTACGAAACACTACAAGTGAAAACAGACTTAATGGTTAATGAACATTCACTATGGAACAGAAATTCATGCAGATGAAGTAGTGGATATATTTAAAAGAAAAAGCCGAAGATTTCTTCTTTAATGGTTTTAGATTTAGCGCAGAGGAACGCAATTAATTTATCCATTTCATTTAAAGTTAAGAACTTTATAAATATGTCGTAGTTTTTCGGATGAATATATAGATATTAAATTTCATGTAAGTATATTTTTGTTGTTTTATTTACTTCTCAAACTAAACCCCCCCCCCCCAAAAAAAAACTAAATCCTGGCTACGCCCGTGCTCTAAGGACTTACCTCGACATTCCAAAGTTCCGAGAACGCAAAGCCCTCCAAGTGGGCAATTCGATTGAAACTCAAATCGATGTACTTGAGCTCCCCCAATCCGAAGAAGGTCAGCTGGTTTATGTCGCTCAGAAAGTTGTTGGAGAGATCCATCTCCAGCACCCTGTTGAGTTCCGTGAACGCCCTGTCGTGGATCTTGCTGATGTTGTTGTTGTTGAGGAACACGAACTTCAAGCTTGGCAGGTTCGAGAAGACGTTGTGCCTGATCTCCCGCAACCGGTTTTCCTCCAGGTTGATTTCTATGAGGTTTGGCAGGTTCGATATCGATAAGGGTTCGAGGGTGATTATTTGGTTCTTCGAAATTATTATTCTTTCTATGGAGGTAGAGTTGCTGAAGGTGTATCGTTCGAGTTTTTCGATGGCGGCGGCTGTTATGGTTATGTTTTTGAGTTGGTGTAGTTTCTGTATCAATCTGAAATGAAATATATGCGCACAGTGTCAAAAGATAAATAGTTAATATGACAAGCAAATTTATAGAACAACAGAACATTTCTGTGTAAATGAATTGTTAATTGAAACAATTAATTGTTCAAACTTGTCAAGTGCGAAAACAGGTAGGTACTCAAGTTAGTTAGTCTAAGAACTAACTGGAGAAGTTTCACGTCTGGAAGTTTACCTAGCAACTTTCAACAACTTAAGTTATACAATGTTTCTTTAAAGATCTACTCGTATATTTAAATACATTTTTCCCTAACAAATGCTTTTTGAAATATTCTTCAACCTAATTAAAATTCCAGCACCAAAACCTAAAACGACTATGCAAACTTTATCTCTAACGGACACTACATTGCACATTGAAAGCTATTTCCTTCTAATTTCATAAAATATTCCATTCCAAGTGCACTGAATCGCTTACAAGATAACAATTATATCACCACTCTGCGTTTCCCATCCTAATTTATTTCTGCTATAGTTTCAAGAAGGCAATCGTGGAGCGTTATCATTATCGACTGTACGAGTTTGTAAGAATAGAAGGCAGTTTAAATTAATATCCTAGAATTGGGCAAGTAGAAAGGGACGAAGAAAATAACGGGTGTAGTCACAAACTGGCTATTTGGAATGATTAGAAATGGCTCGATCATGAAAACTTAATGTATACTCGAGGGTTCGTCAAATAGTGAGCATTGGACGACATACCTTCTTGGCACGAACTGCAGGTAATGCCCCTGGTTGCTGGCCTGTACGCTCAGCTCCCCAAGATGCGGTTGTGTCTTGCCAATCAACGCCCAGACCTTGTGTTCGGCTGAGACGGGGCCGAAGACCCAGCACTCCACCGAAGAAGCGTTGGAGGGCAGCACGCCGTCCGTACACAGGCAACGAACGTTCATGAAGAAGTCCCTGTCGACCGAGCACAGATTGATGTCTTTGGCCGGTGGGAACTTGGACTTGCTCCGATCTTTCGCTCGGCGATCCTTGTAGCACAGCACGACGGTGAGGCTGAGGACCAGCACTAGGAAAACACGTTTCATGCTGGCGTGGAGAGGCTGAAACAATTATTAGTTTGCTCAATCCAGTAAACGCCGAGGTGGAGATATTGTATAGGGTTTCATCAAGTCGAGAAATCTTGACTTGAACGTAATTTCTTCACTTTACTTGACATTCAAGATCAAGAAATTAAATATGTCTTAGGTCGACAGTTTCTTGAAAGCAAAAGTTTTGACTTGAATTCAAGATTTCTTGAAATTTCTTGAAATTGCTTGAAAATGAGGGGCGCGCGAAGTTTAATGTGTTTAAATTCATCGTATCCAACTTAAATACGTCCAAGCAGTAGGTATTATTATTATTATTATTTATATTTTGTAAGTTAATTTTTATTTTTTTGTTTTGTGTTATAAAAAGAATATTGTTTTGCTTGTTGTATTTTTAAGTTCAATATTTTGTTTTGGGTTATAACATGAATATATGTTTTGTTTGCTGTATTTGTAAGTTAATTTTTATTTATTTTTTGTTTTGTGTTATAAAAAGAATATTGTTTTGTTTATCATAATCATCGATTTATATTTATGATTAATAAATTTTGTATGATTTATAGACGTGTTTTTTAATCATATTAAAATCTAAAGTATGCACCTAAGTAAATTATCACATGAATTTACCTATAGCAATTAATATTTTAGAGTCACTAATAAATAGAGACCGGATTTTAAGCATTATGCTTATTGCTGTATTTGTTCCCAATTTTTTGCGTTTTTTTCTCCAGTCTCTAGACGGATTTTAAGCAAGACGAATTATCCAAAAGTAAGTACGTATGCATATTGCAATAGCTGTTTTTGTGTCTTTTTGCTTATTTTGAGGTTTTATGCTTTTTTTCCCTTTGTGCTTATTTGAACTTTTTCACGTATATTTACATAATTTTTAAACATATATTTTTGCTTAATTTGCTTATCTGATGCCTTTTTGGCAAATTTTGTGCCTTTTTAAGCACTTTTTTCATTTTTTTGCGCTTTTTTATCCGGTCTCTATTAATTAAACTTAATTTTATGAAATTCAAAAATTTCTTGGTTTCTTGACAAGAAATCTTGACCTTGAAATAGAAAATCTTGACTTGTCTTTGAAACAGTTTCAGATTTCATGATTTGAAAATTTCTTGAAATCAAGTCAAGATCAAGAAATTTCTTAAAAATTGTGAAACCCTAATATTGTATAACTAATATTGGGTCAAGCAATAGGTATTCACTTCAAGAGCTTTCTTACAGAAGGAGAAGCTACTCAATGATCAGATCAATCAATCTCAAAGCTTAGTTCTTCGTAAATATAATACTAAACAATAAACTTTATTATGAATACGAAGGAATAGTAGGTATATTTCATTACGAGTCTGGAAAAACCTATTTCTGGACGTGTAATGAACGATATTTTTTATTATACTTCTTTGAAAACGGAAACTTAAAACGGCATATTATAATAAATTTAATTGACAAAAAATATACAATGCAGACAATATAGTGTTTGGTATGTACGATGCGTTTCCATGGTTACCCGCAAATTATTTCAAAGGTGCTTTGTTGTAAATTAGTTATTGTCAGATAAGGTGAATAAAACGTCAAAAATATTACAGAAATGTATCTAAATATTGAAACACTTACGAATTATACAAAATAGGTATATGTAAAATATCAGAGAGCATATAGAGTTTCTTAAATTTAGTTTACTTTGCTGTATATTTCTATTTTAAAGCCATTCGGTATTTTTATTCAGCGCACGGAAAGTTTTTCCATGCGCTGTTTCCGTGCGCTAGCCCGAAAAACCCCATCTTTCATTATTGCTAAAACAGATGAAAATAAGGTGTTTTCAAAGAAGTATAATAAAAAAATATTAAAAATCAAAGCATTCCAAGACTATGCACCGATTGAAGATTCTAATTCAGTTAATGCATTTATTATGTTTGGATATTTTAGTTTCGTATACTCTAGAGTTGTATGTGCAATGTACCTAAAGACATATACCTAAATAAAATTTAAAAATGCTGAATGCAGTTTACACAGTATCTATAGTGAAATCGTTTTATTATTTTCTTCTAGAACAATTTGTTCCAGTTTAAAACAACAAATCGGTGGGACATATTGACAAATTCAAAAATTGACCTAACCAACTGACGTTGATCGAGTGAAATCCATATAATAAAAATTAAAAGCAGTATTTCAGTGAACCCCCTGAATTCGCTCACGTCTACAATTAGCAACTGTTCAATCGTCGACTTGACATCTTGATTGATTAACACCCTTTTCATTGTACCATTTGTAAAAAGAATTATTCAGTAGGTTAGATAAAAAGTGGTTTTTAGAAAACCGATGGGTGCTGCGTTGATTATCATGCAAACGTAATTTATGTTTATTATGTATGTTACCTACTACCTGGACCACTATATTAAAGACCTGTGCATAACGCTGTTTCAAGCGATCGCCACTGGCGCCACACGACGAAACAAATTTACACGGTGGTTTCATGTTGTAAAATTATAAAATAAAAACATGCAAATATCTCTGTTACAACGAATTTAATATTCAAAATAAAATAAGATATTTGTTTGTTATGTCCCTCTAATTTGAAAACTTCACATGGCATATTTCCATACATTTTCTTAAGAAAAGCGAGTCTAAAAAGCAAGCAAGAGTATTTGGTAACTTTTGGTTTGAAACGAAGTCCATTGCTAGTTGTAGTGTAAGTAAGCACAAAACGCATTAGATTTTTCAGTTTCTTCTTTATATGGAGGACTATTGGTTCGCATTGGAGCTATAAACAAAACGTTATATTTTCCCCATTCTTGTATATATTACAAAATACTCTTCCAAAATAATATCTATCTTCAGCTGGTTGATCAGATCATCCCATAATTCCAAAATAGTGTTTATTCTTCCGCAATTCATCTAATGGTCTGTGCATACCATTTTCTTCAAGTGCGTGGAAATTTCATGTCATCACAAACAAATCTACCTATAAAAGCTGTATTTATAGGATAAAACTGCCAAATACTGAACGCAAAGACAATTCGTTACCGTAAAAAGAAGGTGAATAAAGCTGGATATTTAAAATTTGAAACATTTTAAACGTCAGAAACTGACATACCAATAACCACAGAACACCCACCTATAACCTATAATAAGTCGCCATTTTTTTCGTCGAGTAGCGCCACCTCAGTCCGTAAACAACAATGAAATATGACGTCATGCTCGGGTCTTTAATTTAGTGTCCAGCTACAACTAAATACAAGTTAAATTTCTCGCTTGGTACATTTGGTACTCACTGAACAAAAACAAAGGGGAAGGATTGAACACAAACAAAAACTTATTCTCAAATACATACAAACGAGAAGTTGAGTTAAGTAAGAGTCCCTGTCGGTGAATGTATACCGGCATTGGCTGTGTCAACAATGGAAGGGGGAAACTTGGTAATTTTACGTGTTTACCTTCTTCTGTATTAAAAGTAGCCTATATACCTACCTGAACAACAGGGCAATTTTAGCAAACGGGATTACTTCGGGACAATATAAGACACTCTGTTTCATTATTAGTGAGAGGGAAGCTTTAAAAACTCATATTGCGTCTACTCAAAGTCATGAGAAATCACAAAAGGTATATCGTTACAATAAAGACATTGAAATGGTTTTAAGTGAAATAATAAACTAAACATTGGCGTAGCTAAGGGAGGGCTGGGGGGGGGGGCTAAGCCCCCCTGGTATAAATATAGCCCCCCCTGACAAATTCTAGTGTTTATTTTTATTTATTTTTTGACATTATAGGTTTACATTAAAAACCTTACTAAGCTGATTTAATCTTGGTGCCAGCATTTCACAGTCTATCACATAGGAAAAGTGAAGCCTTGAGGGGAAGTTTGTTTTCTGTAGACTCCAAGCAGACCACATAAGTGGGCTAGCACAAGGTTATGTTATATGTCAGTGTGTCCAACTGCCATCAGGTTTTATGTGACATGCCAGTGCCATAGATTCTAAAGGAGGCAAAAAATTTCCCATCATAATTCACAATTTTTAAGTTTTCTAACTTCCAGATACTCAGATGTGACAATTAAAGAATTTCAACAATAAATTTGTTTCATTTGACAATTATTGCCATATTCTGTAATTGTAGACACAGCATTGTCAACTCTTAATTTTTAGAAATCATGGAAACCATTATTATTTTTTTACTAACAATCAAAGTACCTGTTTTATTATTAGATTCTACAATAAAATGGCATACTTGGCACCACTGGTACCATTAGAATGTGGAAAGAATAGGCCTCACTTTGGAAAGTATAATGCTGGGTCCCCTTACTTTCAAGAGTCCCTTGCATCACTGCGAACTTGGACGGCTGGACGTGACTGCTTACTGTGATTGATATGTAATACTGCGAAGACGCCAATGTACATCTATATTTTTACTTATGCAGTATCAGTATACAGGGCGAGTTTTTTCGATGCCTACTATGGGGATCTCGGAAACTAGCAGAGCTAGAACAAAGGTTAAATGGGGAGAGAATTGCAGTTTTGAATGCTCAATCTAATGCCCCTTTTGGATTTTTAAAAAAGTTCATGGCTCACTAGATATTTTGAAAAGAGTGATTTTTTGCTATTTCATCACATCTCTGTAGCTCCGTTATTTCTGATTATACAAAAAAAATGTAAAGACAAAAATTTTAGATAATTTTGGGCTTAATAAGATAATCTAATCCAATTTTTAATGTTGTTTGTGATTTTTTAGAATATGACATAAACTTGTGTTTTTTTAAATGTAAATTATAGTCGGCTGTGGCCTTTTAAAATCGGCCATTTTTTGAGCTTTCCAAAGATATAATACTCTGCATAGTTATTATAAAAAAATAAAAGAGCTATAGCTAATTTTCTGATTTTTTTTTAATTTTCACATAGTCAGCCATGGAATATTTTCATAATTACGTTTTATTTTATAATTAGACATACCTACTTCAAACTTTCTAATATTTTGTTTTTAGCTGGTAACAAAATGTAACAAAATAAAACAAAAATTAAAAAACTCAAATTGAAATTATTATTATTTTAAAATAAAAAAGGTGTTCAAACAATCCACCATTATTATTTATGCAAATATTGCATATTTTTAAAATCGAATTTGTCGCCTTTCTTAGAGAGCGCCTGTCAATACTGGCAATCGCTTCTAAAACAGCTGCTCTTAATTCAACAATTGTCTCGTACTTTATTTTGTACTGTTCCCCACAAAAAGAAATCCAAAACAGACAATCGGGGGATCGGAGCTGCCAGGAAATAGGTCTATCTCTCTCTATCCAACTATTTGGATATAGAGCTGATCTAGGTAATTTCTTTCGGGCAAATAATTATGTGGTGGAGCTCCATCATGATAATTTTTGTTTTATTTTGTTACATTTTGTTACCAGCTAAAAATAAAATATTTGAAAGTTTGAAGTATGTCTTATTATACAATCGAACGTAATTATGAAAATATTCCATGGCTGACTTTGGAAATCTCAAAAAAATGGCCGATTTGATAAGGCCACAGCCAACTATGATTTACATTTAAAAAAACACAAGTTTATGTCATATCTCAAAAATTACAAACAATATAAAAAATTGGATCAGATTATCTTATTAAGCCCAAAATTATCTACAATTTTTGTCTCAACAGTTTTTCTGTATAATCAGAAATAAAGGAGCTACAGAGATCTGATGAAATAGCAAAAAATCACTCTTTTCAAGGTATCTAGTGAGCCATGAACTTTCTTAAAAATCCAAAAGGGGTATTAGATTTAGCATTCAAAACTGCAATTCTTTCCTCATTTAACCTTTGTTCTAGCTCTGCTAGTTTCCGAGATCCCCATAGTGGGCATCGAAAAAAAATCACCCTGTATGTAGTAAAGTTGTGTGTATTTAAATTAATAACGTTGTGCCGATTAATAAGTAAATAAGCTGTACTATACTACTGAATCTCATCTCCTTCAGGGGCTTAAGCCCCCCCGGAGAAAGAAGGCTAGCTACGCCTATGAAACTAAAGACTTTCCAATGTTCATTCACACGTGGAAAAGCTCAAATTTTGTAAAAACTGATAAATCAAAAGGGACACCTGTCTTGCTGCTAACGTGAATTGGTCGAAGCATGCAAACAAATTTCTCCGTTGACAGATCGGTAATCACTGAGCATAAACTTAGGGGGAGATCGAACGCAAACAGAACTCGGGGAACAAACAAGAAGTTAAGTGAGAAAGAGTTCGTATACCGAGCAACGAACGAGTGGATCAACATCGTGACTGTAATTTTATGTTTGCAGGTGCGTTTAAAAACGCTGTGCGGGAGAGGGCGACTTAACAAACGCAATTATGTGGAGCGAAATTTAAAACGGTTTTTGTATTAAGCGAGGGAAAAGTTTTAGAAATTTATAACGAGATGTGTTTTATACTTTTTTTCTTTATGATATTATAAAGACTACAGGGAATGGGGCTTTTATTTTCTTTTCTTAAATTATATGTTTACCGAATCACCGCTTCAAAAACCGTCGAATGGAACCTATTTAATAAATGTTAATGTTCAAACCTCAGAGAAATAAACAAGGATAGAGGGAGTAAGAGCAAAAAGTAAACAGAGCCAACAGATTTTTGAGTAATGCCGTGTAGTCCATTGTTTACAGCATTTCGTTCCAAAATAAACGGGTTTAATAATGAGATTAAATAAAGACACACCTCTCAGAACATTAAATTGAGAAATTTAGCTATTAATTCCTTTTATGTGACAATTTTAAACTAAAACTAAATTGCGCTGTAATTATAATATGCTATGTAATATCACAAGTGCCGGAAATTTTATCGATAATTTTTTCGAAAGCGCTATTTTGCCTAGAAAGATCACGAGTATAAATTGGTCTTTTATTTTATCTCTGAAAATAAAAGCCCAATTTGTACGAGTGGTTTTGCTAATGGGCAAAATAGGGCTTGAGAATAAAATTATCTAGAAAGATTTCCGGCACGAGTGGTATTTGTCGAGATTATTTCAATAATACGATTTAATAATTTCTGTATTATTTTTTTCTATGTTTACATTTCCAAAACGACTCATTTTGAACGAGTTTATTGACAGCTTCGACTGTAGCGTTCGAGCAAACGAACATGACGCTTGGATATCCAAGGCAAATGCGATTATACCTACACCCTGTCAGCGTTGGTTCATTTTCTGAATGTATCATAAATTTAAACGGAGACGGAGGTCCAATAACAAAAATTTAGCAATGTAAAAGTTATATAAATTCATTGATACAATGCTCAATAGTACCGCAACATAATTTATAAGCTGCATAATTTAGAACAGTGTGAAACACACAAACTTTAAGAAGTAGGTACGCGTTTATATCCAACAGATTCGCGGTTGCTAAGCAACGAAGTGATAATTTGCACAAGTGCATTTACCGCGATTATTTCCCTCATACTGCTTGCGTCCAATAAGGTAGCTCCTTCCATAAAAATTCAACCAATGATATGCCTCTGCTAGCGATAATTTGCACTAGTGCAATTACCGGTAATTGCACTTGTGCAAATTATCACTTCTTTGCTTAGCAACCGTGAATCTGTTGGATGCAAACACGTACCTACCTACTTCTTAAAGTTTGTGTGTTTCACACTGTTCTAAATTATGCAGCTTATAAATTATGTTTCGGTATTATTACGCATTATATCAATGAATTTATATAACTTTTGCATTGCTAAATTCTTGTTATTTAGACCTCCGCCTCCGTTTAAATTTATGACACATTCAGAAAATAAAAAATATAATCGCATTTGCCTTGGATACCCAAACGTCATGTTTGTTTACTCGAACGTTACAGTCGAAGCTGTCAATAAACTCGTTCAAAATGAGAAATTATTAAATCGTATTCGTGAAATAATCTCGACAAATACCACTCGTGTCGGAAATTTTTCTAGGTAATTTTATTCTCAAGCCCTATTTTGCCCATTAGCAAAACCACTCGTACAAATTGGGCTTTTATTTTCAGAGATAAAATCCCTCGAGCTTCGGTCTCGGGATTTTATCAGAAAATAAAAGACCAATTTATACTCGTGATCTTTCTAGGCAAAATAGCGCTTTCAAAAAATTTTCAATAAAATTTCCTGCACTAGTGATATTACATACGATAATTTGCACAAATGCAATTATCGCTAGCAGAGGCATAGGATTGGTTGGATTTTTATGGAAGGAGCTACCTTATTGGATGCAAGCAGTATGAGGGAAATAATCACTTTAATAAAATCGTCAACAGACACTTCAAATTGCCCAACATGGCAACACCGCCGCATCCAATCTCTCTGCATTGTTTCAAGCACCAAAATCTCGTGTTTTCAAGTTTTTTGTTAATTTACAAATATTTAGTGGTATTTAGGAAAATAGTGACTGATTTTGTATACAATGGGACGCAGAATGCGTGTGGTGTGTGGCAGGTTGTACACACGGACGTATATGTTGGTTAACTACAAACGTGTGCATTTTGATCCCCTCTCTCCTTGGTTATTTCTCAGAGGTTCAAACAATTAAAACATAATTTAAATAACAATAATATACCGTTATTTGTTTGTTTTCGTTACCTCTTGTTATCACCACCACATCTCACATGACCAACTACGTCGAAATTGTCTCACTTTCGAACTTCTCGCATCAACCCACACTATCTACCGGTCGGCCCGGGCATTTATCAGCACACTGCCGTGAACTCAGGGATTGCCCTTCTATACCGCGGACCTCATGTACCCCCACGGGAGCCCGCCCAGCCAATAGGGCCCCACTCTGGGCCCCCTCGGCCTCCAGCACGTGTCGGTCGAGCTCTGAATTCGGATATACCCGCAGCACAAATATAGAACAAAAGGGGGCTAGTTTAGTGTATATACAGTTGCTGTCGGGTGGAAATGGATACCTTTTCTGCATTCTGATCGGTCTCGTGCACGTGGAGGACAAAGAATCCATTTATTCTCTTATTTGTTTAATTCATTTCCACTCCAAACTATTACAACTAATTACACGCGCAAAATGATTAGTTCAAGCTAAAGAAATTAAACAAATAAGCACTTATTAGGCTGTAGCCAGGGTCTCTTTAAAGTAAGGGGACCCAGCATTATACTTTCCAAAGTGAGGCCTATTCTTTCCTCATTCTAATAGTATCAGTGATGCCAAGTATGTCATTTTATTGGAGAAACTACAGATACTTTGATTGTTAGTAAAAATTATTAATGGTTCCCATCATTTCTAAAAAATTAGGCTTGACAATGTTGTGTCTGCAAGTGCAGAATATGACAACTGTCAAATGAAACAAATTTATTTTATAGTTGAAATTGATTTCCCGCAATTATTTCCACGAATTTAAATAATGGTATGGTAATAAGTATGGTAAGTCAGTGCCGATTTTGCTTATTTAAGAATTTGTCGCTAGTGCACCTTGTTACCAAGTTCCTCAATCCATTTGTAATATGTAGGTATACTTGAACTTTCTTCCCTTGTTGAATGTATCTACCCAAAGAACTTTCACAGATTTCGGTATGTACTAATAAGATTAGGTCTAGTAATTCTAATCATGTAGTTTTTCTCGATGTTCGTTATAAAATGTTTGTAATTTTATTTCTCTCCCAAGATACCTCACAAACTTAAAATAAACTTTTAGTTGTAGATAAAAACTCTTTAAAAAAGACCTGACTGAACCTACCTGCTTAATAATTTAAAATTTACGAAATAGGATTTGTGTTTTGAACTACCTACCTACTTATACGTAATGCCCACGTAATGGAAATTGTAGGATTACTAAAGGTGATACAGGAAAAATCAGGTTGCAATTATTGGGACTACTGCATGCGGCCGCATTACCTTTAATTGACACATCTCAGTATCTGGAAGTTAGAAAACTTAAAAATTGTGAATTATAATGGCAAATATTTTGCCTCCTTTAGAATCTACGGCACTGGCATGTCACATAAAACCTGATGGCAGTTGGACACTGACATATAACATAACCTTGCATCAGCCCCCTTGTGGTCTCTTTGGAATCGACAGAAAACAAACTTCCCCTCAAGCACAGAATAAATAGCTTTGCAACAGAAGCCTCCTTAGGGACATGTGTCAAAACGAGGCGAGTCTCCATTTCAATTTACAGAAAGGCAGACACTATTCTAATCATAAATTCGGTTGTAACACAATCTCTTTGCTATATAGATTAACATAAAATCAAATAAAATGCATATTATTCATGCCTGTAGAAGATATTTCGCTAAAAAGCGAGTTCCCTTTTGACACATGTCGCTAAGGAATTGTCTGTATTACTCGTTAGTCTGTGCCTCAAGGCTTCACTTTTCCTATGTGATAGACTGTGACATGCTGGGTCCCCTTATTTTAAAGAGTCCCTGGCTGTAGCCAAGGCTTGTTTATCCTACAGGGGCTGTCAAACGTGCACGACATTGATGTAGAACGTTTGTAATGTAGTTTAGGTTATTGGAACAATAAACCAATATCATTGCTATTGCTGTTGTTTTCGGTGCACAGTGATTATTTGTAAGATAAAGTTTATCCTTGACATTGTTCTGAAAGGAGTCACATAGGACAAGGGATGCAAATACCTAACTCCACAGTTTACCGAAGATTGTCTCGTAGTTTTTGGAAAGTGGGTGTTTGTCGAAACAATGCATTTTATATCGGTGTCACCCGCTCGAAATGAGAAAACCATTGGTTGATATTTGAATATATTCATAGCAGGGCCGCGGCTCTTGGAACATTCTCAGAATCGCATCATTTGAAATGTATTCGCCAAGATTTATTTTAGGTCCTGTTCGGTATTTTCACCGTTACGTTGGGGTAAGTCCCGGGATAAATCGTTTGTTAGATACTGAATAAATTTTGAAGTTTTTGTTAAACTATCTTATATCGGTGGATATTTATAGCTACTGCGTGACAAACGATGCCATGTTGCCGTGTTTAGCCGATTATAAATGTGAGGTTCTTGAAGAGCCAATTTAAAAAATGGCCACTTCGAGAAACTCCGTTAATTTTTAATGGTCCAGGTGGAATTTACCCCGCTGGCGTCTGTTAACCGTTGCCTTTATTCTCATTTGCCCATTTGTACCTGTTATAGCATCAGGAAGTCGAATTCCGTTTCATCAGCGAGAGTTGCCCGGAAACAGAAAAAGGAAACGACTCCAAATAGTGCTTAGAAATAATTCAGGGCGTCATACCGCTCCAATTCAATACTGGCCCTTTTTATATGCGTCAGCGTATCGTGGAACACACTTCCCCTGTGACGGATGAAGTATACGGCAGAATGGCGGGGAAGGGTTGATGATTGATGTTGAGGAAAGGCGAATAAATATTGTGAAGTTAACACGTAGAAATTTTTGCATTTTTTTGTTACTTGAACTTGAATAGTCTATACAATATCGCTCTCCGTTTGTTTTTTTGTCGACGAAAACTTAAATTTAGACCAATAAGATAAGTAATACTAACAATATACGAAAATATTCACAATTCACACGACTACACGGTAACAGCTGGGCTATGGAGCGCCTGTCGTTGACGCTTGAGTTTACAAGTAGCGTAACTTGGACGTATAAACTGACAGGTAACGCTTTGACGTTTAAGTGACATTACGTTTGTGTGACGTTTTGTGACGTTTAGGTGACGTTTGCGTGACATTTGCGTGACTTTTGTGACGTTTGCGGCACGTTTTGTGACGTTTGCGTGACGTTTTGCGACGTTTGCGTGACGTTTTGTGACTTTTGAGTGACTTTTGTCGACGTTTGAGTGACGTTTACGTGATGTTTGCGTGACATTTACGTGACGTTTGCGTGACGTTTACGTGACGTTTGCGTGACGTTTACGTGACGTTTACGTGATTTTTCCGTGACTGATACCTGCAGGATCTTTGCAGAAGTAACGAGGCTAAATAACACTATGAATGTTCGATGTGTCTATACAGTATTTTTTCGTATCTGGTGAACCATCAATTCGCATTTAGCCGATACGGATCGGCCATTTGTACCTGTTAGCGAGGGTGAGTCGAATTCCGGTCTCTCCCCCAGGGCCAGGGGAAGCGATACGGAAGAGTGGTGCGAAATAATTCACCGAATCATGCGGGCCCAACGGAAAAGCGAATATGGTTTGCGTCCGGTGATATCTTATCAATCTGGGGGGCTTGCGGTGTATTTTGAAAACCATGACGCGACGTCTGGGTCCTACTTAGGTTGTTCCCGGACCTACGAGTATACCTCAATAATTTTCATCGAAAAGTTACTCTATATTAAATTGTGTACAATTAATGGAAATGGGCCTAATATGGAGTTCGGTCGAACCCGCCTCACCCAGATAATTGAATGCCCCGCTAGTCCTGCGATTCGCCAAAGTTTCCCCACCCGCAGATATCAGTCAGAGTTGGGAACAGGGTATTTTGAAATGTACTATTAATTACGCTGATAAATTCTGATTGAATGTGGCGTATTAATCACACGGCTAAAAAGCAATTTGGTGCTAGGCAACGCCGTTTATTTATAGCCGTTCCTCAACCGAACTCCTTCGATAATACCCAAAAGTCGGGAGGATGATCGCCGCTTTTAGGCTCCTCCTAAATTAAAATTAATTACCGCGCTGCCGCCGACCCCAAACGCTCGAACCGGCGTCGTTTTTGCCGCCGGGCCAATCTGTTCTACTTCCGGAGTCGAGTAAGTTGTTAATTTCGTTTGGCTTTGGACCTACCGCGACCTATCGCTCGCACCGCGCTCGGTGAAGTATTGGAGAGACACTCGGCCCAACGTTAAAATATCGACGCGGATTTGTTTCGTCGAGGAAGCGTGGCGCCACCTGTGTCCGGCAAAGTGAAACGCTTCCTAGGTGAGTGCCGGCAACTTACTGGGCCTTTGATTGACCTATACGTATCTCAAACGTCACGTAGACGTCTGACGAGGCCAACGATAAAGACAGGCCATGGCGCAACGCATAATCGCGTAGTCACGTGACCGACTTAGTCCTATATAATAAAAGGCATTTTTGGAGATAAGTTTTCTTTCATCCATTACATTATTGGTTTTGTGCATCCAGGCTTTCTCTAATTGTTTTTTTCAAAATTTTCAACCTGCTTCAGCTGTTTTGGGCTGAAAGTTAAACGGCACTGCACTCAAATATTTTGACACATTCTCAAAAATTGTTGGTACAGCACCTTCCTTTAGCTTAGGGGATATTCTCTATAGGTATTTTCCTACCACAACACATTTGTTCACTTTAATTGTTTCACTTTCTTGAAAATGTGTTAATTACACATACTTAAGGATTTTTTTTAGAAATTAAATCTCAGTTGGAAATTTTCATCCCGAGGCAAAGCAAAAATGTTGTCATGGTGACATTTTCTTCCTGGCTTTTGTAATATGTACAAATATAATATAAACAGACCCAATATTTGTTATTTAGGATATTTTTTACGAAATAAAAATGAAAACTCACCTCAGTATACTCTAAATATTACGAGGTCCCAGTTGATCGGCAGCGTGAAAGGCCGAATAGGAACCGTATCAGGGCGTGGGTCGACAACGAAAATCTTCGAGTACGTTACAACACTGATTTATTTCGCACAAGGTAAATGGTGAATACAAAATACACAAACCCGAACGTGGTCAACGGGAACGGCTTCCAGCCACCCGGACCGTCTGAACTCGCGGATCTCCCGTAAGCAGTTCACCCGTCTGTGTCTCAGGCTTCACTGCCCATTCCGGGAAGAGAATTCACGCGTCGGCGCGAGCGGCCCCAATACTCCTGGCGCGGCTCCTACCCAGAGACAATAAAAAACCTGGGCGGTTCCCCTCCGCCAGGACACACGCGCACTAGACACAAACTTGTTTCTAAAATATAAACTAAGACGCTTGAAAACACTTTAAACGTCAAAACCCAAGCTGCCGCTTTCAGTTATGTGACAAATGACATGTAACGTCGGACTAAGATGGTCATGTGATTTTTGTGCGCCATTGCCTGTCTTTATCGTAGGCCTCGGACCAGCTGGTGTGCCTAAGTTACGCTACTTGTAAATGGGTGGAACCGAGAGACACCAAGAAATTACAAGAAGAAACAGCATACAACTAAGATGGGTTTCCTTAGATTTAAGTTATTAAATCAGAGTGCAATGACCCAGTGCCAAGGTTAGTAAATAATGAGGTTGCCTCTTTAAAGCACAAAGTCAACAACTGACACATAATTGTGCCTATAGCGTCTAGCTGTATAACAGTCGTGTGGGGATTGTGATTGATTACTTTCATATATTTTTGCTGTTATTAGCTCTGAAAAGGCAACCTGTATTCTTTATAGACCTTGAATCAGTAAAACATACCCAGGGCCCAAAAACTAAAGCCTATGACCTCGAATACGAACTGCTTCCTAATTTAAAATAATTTATAATATAAATCAACTAAACTAACTACTAACTCAACATTTAAGAAGTGTGATTGTGTAAGTTTTCCGAATTTACGAAGGTGTCTCATGCAGCGTATTCAATAAATAATATTGTGCAAGTAGATTGTTCAGAAACCGAGACAAGAATATAAGTTACTCTTCAAATAGCAGTAGGTGACAAAATCAATAACGCAGCGTCATCTAGTTAACTTAACAAGAACTTCAAAATTTAGAATGCATTATCTGTGTATCTTATAAGGAGAAATAAAATAAATATAATCCCCATTGCGAAGACCGCTTGCCAGATTTGCCATACCGTTCTCGCGACGATTCATGTTCATATTCTACAGAATTAATAGAAGCCAGCAATGCCGCCACGCCTGAGCTCCCAACCAAAGCATATTCGGCTGATACAATAATGCAAACAATGTATTTCTTCCTCGCATATTCCGCTCCTTGATCTCTCTGGGAAGTTGGCGCGTTTAGGAGATCTCCGGGGAGACGTGTCGCCTTTTGTCGGGGCGAAATTCATGGCGGAGTTTAGTTGATGTTGATAATTTCGATAGCTTTGTTTCGGGCCGGATTCCGAGCGACCCCGCGAAAACTTGGGAATCCCGAGGGGGGATCTGAGACCGAGAGATTGGCGGCAATAGAGAAATAATCGTACGGTGTTTAGGAATGGTATTAAGCGATGTCTAGACGAATGGGGGGCCACATCACAACCGATTTAAATCCACGTTTTGAAGATGCACGAAAGTCCAAAAAATGTGCCAATATGCATGTTTCTACCTTACTGGTAGCTATAAAGATGTCGTCCGGCATTCAATGTGTAAGAATGGGAGGTGGTGAGGTGAAGCACAGTCAAACTAGATAAAAGAGACGGCGCCAGGCGTCCACTCCGGGATTCCCCACCTCACCACGATGGGTTGAACCTGGACCAAGATTATATTCTGTGCAAAGCGCTGTTTCAAGCGATCGCCACTGGCGCCACACGACGAAACAAATTTACACGGTGGATTAATGTTAAAACACCATTGCTGCAGAGTCTTTTATAAAATAAAAACATGCAAATGTGTCTGTTACAACGAATTTAATATCCAAAATAAAGTAAAATATTTGTTTGTTATGTCCCTCTAATTTGGCAAGTTCACATGGCATATTTCCATACGTTTTTTTAAGAAAAGCGAGTCTAAAAAGCAAGCAAGAGTATTTGGTACCTTTTGGTTTGAAATGAAGTCCATGGCTAGTTGTAGTGTAAGTAAGCATAAAACGCATTAGATTTTTCAGTTTCTTCTTTATATGGAGGACTATTGGTTCGCTTTGGAGTTATAAACAAAATTTTCTATTTTCATTCTTGCATACGTTACAAAATACTCTTCCAAAATAATATTTAGAATTTTCGCTTCTTCAACTGGTTGATCAGATCATCCCACAATTCCAAAATAGTGTTTATTCTTCGGCAATTCACCTAACGGTTTGTGCAGTGTGCATACCATTTTCTTCATGTGCATGGTAATTTCATGTTGTCGCAAACAAATATACCTATAAAAGCTGTGTTTAATAGGGTAAAACTGCTAAATACTGGACGCAAAGACAATTCGTTACCGTAAAAAGAAGGCAAATCAAATCGTAATAAAGCTGGATATTTAAAATTTGTCAATAACTGACAACTGACATACCAATAACCACAGAATACCCCCCTATTACCTATAATAAGTAGCCAAATATGAGGTCATGCTCGGGTCTTTAATATAGTGTCGGTCCAGGTTGAACCGCTTCGATTGTGTTATTAGAACGAAGTGACACACCTTTCGAGCTCTACCAGTACAGCAGGTATATTATGATTTGTGTGAAAAATAGTATAAGGCCTTCGCCCCCCAAAAACAAACTTTTCTCCCAACACGTCGCCGATTCGGGACGATTCAGTCGGAAGTTGTGTAGGCCTACATCGAGGAAACTTCAACTTCCCCCCAGAATTGTACTGTCGCAAATTTAGGACATACCAAGACTAACTTCGTTTTAGAGGCTTAGGAGACGTGTCCGGGCGCATGCGACTTGACTTTCTCAAACTTCTGAGAGCGGAATATTTTACACAATATAAGTAAATTTACAAATATATTTATACTTGCAGAAACTGGGGGGCCTTCGCAATTCCCCAAACCACTTAAAACTTTCGGAGCAGCTCGGCTCAAAGTAACACTTGATAAGAAGAGAGAGTGGTTTGTAGTTTCTTAATTTGATATGTCAGATTGTGCACTTTTAGGCACGAAAATGAATATGAAACGCATTGCATTCTGTAGCTGCACTCGCTTGTACTCGATTCCGCCTTCGAGTCTATTCTACAGTCGACAGGACCGTATTCAATAAATCGCTAAAGAAACTAAACTAAATTAAAGAAATTATTTTGGATATATGGAGTTTTGACTGTGATTATAAGGCTTTGATCCCATTATTATTTGCATAAAAATCAGAGGATTTAGTTAAACGTTAGCGAAGTTGGTTGAATATCGATTTTATAACGAGAACACTACGTGCCTTATGAGCTTGAAACTTTGCACAATATTAAAGTGTCGTTATGTACTTAGCACCTTCTACTTGTTCGTATAAAGTATAGATATTACCATAAGGCCCACCCTTTTGACAAGGTTTTTAGTGAACGTGTTATTTTTGGATGTTAATTTCACTTTCAATTGAAAGCATTTTGCATTTATATCGGAAATAATTTACTGTACAGGATTATTCATATAACATTCTACCCCATTAATTTTTTGGTAATAATTGTAAATCAATTTTAAGATTTTTTAAAGGTGTATTGTCTTTTTAATCTGAAGATGGCTGTTGAAATGTAATGCCGAAACGTACGTAATAAAGAACTACTGATTAATTAAATGGTGGTCGAATACCCAGGAAAACAAAATCCAAGGTAATAGTTGTGGAAAGAAAAATGTAAATATAAAAATTTTATACAATTTCATATTTAATTTTTTTTCCAAAATTAAAAACGAAGAAGTTAAAAGAGGTAGAATGTTACGTGAATAAACCAGTGTATACAACATGTTGTAGGCAACAAATAAAAATCCAGGCCATCCACCATATCCAAGAGGCATAAAATAAAAATATGAAGACGAGCTATCTGTAGCTGGGGCATTCATATCAGATCCTGAGTGGATATTAACTTGTATACAGCCGATGAAATTTCAGCTGTAAACGCGTAATGCATTTCTCACATGAAATAGTTACAAAGTGCGCAATTTGAAGCTGCGCTAAAGGTCCGTATTTGCGCGAAAATGTTGAACAAACAACATGGCGCCAGTCGGGGCAAAAATTGAAACGATAAATTTAACAATTCAACACCTACAATGACTTCCGCTGGAATGATGTTTTCATCTGCTGGATATAGTCGACTGTGTAAGCTTAGATATATCTACAGGGTGTTCTGTTCAAAAATTAAGCTTTAGCGTATTAATTATTTAGTGATTGTTTATAGAAAACAGAAAAGAAGGAATTTTTATTTTTTAGTGCTTGCCAGGCGTAAGTCGCCTTTCATTTCATTCTAGTGCATTCGGGCCTTAATAGTTTGGGTGGGGAGAGCTATTAGTAGCACGAAAGGCATTTGTTTTAAAACTGAAACACACCTTTATTGCTGTAAATTGTTCCGTAGCTGTTGCGTTTCATTACTGCCATACTTTTCGTAATTAGATATAAACGGGAAAAATTACTGCCCTCAGTTTATTACGTCGAATTTTATAGCTAGGTTAAATAAGTCCTCATGCTAGTCTGCCAACATTGTAGAACAGTTCAAAGTATGGTCGAGTCTAGAAAATAGTAATACATCTTTTTTAAATTCTCACTATTCTAAAAGCACAGAATAGACAGTACTTTAGTGTTGGCTGCATAACTCTAATTGGCGTCACAAAAAGAATATAGGACACAAGCGTCACGCAGTTTTCAAAAATATACATATTCTGCAAGCAACATAATATTTCACGTTTAAGGTTTTTTAAGGTTGCCGTCAAACACAAAAAAGCCATATCGATTATAACTATTTACGCAATAATATCCTAAGATCTGTGAAATTATGGCACAGCTATCCACCGCATTTCGCTGCACAAGTGGCCAGCCGTCGAACAGTGTAACCCATGCAAGTATTGGTGACTTATATTATATTAGGAAAGCATGCAGTCACTAGTTTTTACTACAATATCTATCTTCTCTGTCTCCTTCATCTCTTTTTACTACTAATACCAGGTTCAGTTTAATATGGCTAAAACAGTGTTTTGTCTCGTATTTTGTTGCCGAGGCGCCTGTTCTCGAGCTACCCTGGTAAAATATAAATGAACTCACTTGGAACACGGCGATATTCGGGGCGCGATCTATTTCATAGCACGCTCTGCTACTGGTAAAAATACCAGACTTATCAGCAGAAATCACCCGTATAAAATTCAAAGCTTTTTATGCGGTCGACGTCGACCTAGTCAAGGAGTCAGCCAATAAGAAAGCGAGCGTAGCGATTTGATTGGTCGGCGTTTCGGAGATCCACGGAGCCTTTGTCGACGTAGGCCAGTTAGGCAATTATAACCAGTGCCGTGCACGGAAATAAGGATTGCGCTTTATTATACGGATTTTGGTTTTGTGTATAGATTTTTGGTTGGTGTTGTTTTGTGTGAAACAAAATTATTGGTCTGCTTTGGTTTGAATTATTTTAAAGTTTATTTTATTCTTTTTTAGAGCATTTAAATAAAAATTTTATATTATTTTTTAACCTATACTCGTATGTCCCAGTTTCTTTAAATCAGAAGCTCCAAGGAACTGACACATGACAAGATGAACTGCCTCAAACCTTTCTTATGTAAAATGTTGTTTAATTCAGTCAACCTTTTTCGTGTTCTCCACGGATATTTTGCGGGGAAAACATTGATTTATGACTACTAGACACAGGAGGTGAATGAAACTTTCTTTTAAATTAAATTGGGGGTTGGTAAAGAAATTATATACATTTTCTTTTACACAACACTTTCGTACGCATATGTTAGTGTAAGAGATCTGTCGATAGTAGGGGCAATTATCAGAAAATTATACGCTGGCTATGGAACTTTGAAGTAGAAAATAATTGCCAGGAAATTATCTTTTATACATTAGGTATAAAATTTGCAGGCTGGGGATATCATTAAGGTATTTATGTATGCCATAAAGTGCAACAAGAAAATTGCATCCGAGGCATCATAAAACGCAGAAATATCTCACATGAAATAAAAACTAAATAAATATTTTTTCCTAGGGTTAATTTTGTTTGCAATCCGTGGTTCTTCATTTTTGGTAAACAGGAGACGACACAGGTAAACTAATAGAAAATATAGGTAATGAACTCAATATTTTAGAACTACCTTGTTTGTTGTTGCCTTTGAAACTAAATACACTTTTCCCCGGATGAACATTTCCAAGAAACCCTCCTGTCCTGTTTACTCGTAGATATGAGACTTTAAAGGGAAGACCCCAAAGGAAAAATTACATCGAGCTGATAGGAAAGTCTTTGCTTTAGTTACTCTATTTTGGTAACATCAAAGAGTAGGATCAATAGAGACTAAAATTGTAGTTTACAAAGCATAATGCACCTAAAATTACGCTGTCAACCTTGCTACAGAGTAGTTACAAGCATGCCTGTAAGTTGTGCGATATTCTCAAGAACTAGTTACATGTCTCCCACACTAGTGTCTAGCAAGTTAATTCATTCCGGGGTTATATCCAAAGTCATTGGCTCCAAAATATAAAAAGTAACACTGCTGAACACAAGGACTGTGTTTACATTTACCTACCCAGGAATATCAATATGTTTCCCAATTCCCTTGATATTACGGGGGCGTGGGTTTCAGAAGGTATTTCGCCTATTAACTGAATTATAAGCTATATAGCTATATAGCGGTAAATGAGGATCAACATAGGAAAGCTATTTAGTTGAAATTAATTGGACTCGCGTTACTTGCGCATTCCCAAATTTTCGTAACCAGGTAACAATCATATACTATTAATTCTACCTTTGGTGCTTTTGGCCAAAATGTACACTCTGTGCATATTAATTCGCATGTGCGTAGGGAGGGGGTCTTGCTTTGTCTCTAAACACAAAATTAATGTCCTGACTGAAAAATTATGGACAAATTTGGTAGTCAACGTAAAATTATGGACAAATTTGGTAGTCAACGGAAAAAATAAGTTAAATACCCCTCCCCCTGGAAAATATAATATATAATATAATATCGTGCCCGTGGCAGTCCTATTTATTTAAAACGAAGGGTGGATTGTTATTCAACGTTAAAATACAGCGTTGCTTGAATTATCAACCCTTCAATGTTTATTTTATTCCGAAGAATTATTTACCTTATTAACAAGAATAACAAAGGTAGCCACACCTACCTAATTTAACCCGATATTCCGAGTTTCCGGGTTTATTTTCTGCCTGTCGAAATAAAATCGAAAGTACGCGGGCGAGTCAAAATTGCACGTAACATACGGAATACTGAACTTTACGGGGGAAAGCAAATAGAATCAACTCCAACTTTGGAAATAAAATTTGCAGTGTGAGAATTGGAGGAGAAAGGTTCTGTGAGTGCAAGCCGCGCTTCAAAGTTCTTATTATCATTTCAAAGACAAGCACGCACTTTTTATAAACTCGAAGTCCATACAGTGGCGTAGGGGTGCGAAATTTTCCGAAAAATTTTCTTTGTGAAATATTGCAGTCTACTGTGTTTAGTCGGATTAAAATATATAAACAAAAATTAGAAAAATCCAAAGAAAATACAGAGCTATTCATAAACATTGCACCTAATAGGAAAAATGTTTATTATTAGATGTTTTGAAAATCTGATTGCGTTGGTGCATGTTTTGGCCTGAAGAGAGTCGTGACGTTACAGCCCATGCCTGTCAAATATGACATTTAAAATAAAAATTAGGAAAAATGGGGTTACAGAAGGAAATAATAAGAGTAATCCTGGCATTCAATATGCCAATATACTGGATAGTTAATACCAATATTATTTTTCATTTTAGAATAAGAATTAAATAATAATAATAATTAAAGGCAACGAAAGCCTTGGAATTAAATACTATATTCGATTTAAGCGGTCAGGGGACTGACCCCACGAATGGAAAAAGCACAAATTTAATATCCAGAGGCAGAAATTTCCCGATAAATCTGCACGACGCCTGGGAGTGCCATTCCGGCCAATCTCTATTTAGACTAGGTGGACTAATTGAAGTTTATAAATGATTTATTCTAGGGCAAATCGTATCCGGCAGGTCCGGACCGTAAATCATGCGAAAGTTTTATGGGGATTGCGCCGTTTGTAAATGTAAAACGTAATAATGACAAATTGGGGGAAATTAAACATCGATGCCGCAAATCAATTGGTCAGCTGGACAGCTATTTAGACACTTCTAGTCGAACTTAAATCGAAATAATTTGTTTATCTAGAGCCCTGACACGACCTTCTCAAGCTTACAAGCCCTGTGCAAACATGTGGCAACGCCGCAGCGGGACGGTTCAACGGGTCTATGCAGTATCTTAGTTTATCTTTTGTAATAAATGTTCAACCCTCTTTTTAATTATAATTAGATACTTTGTTTCAATAATTGGGTACCTAAGTAAGTAGGTACGTTTGTCTAACAGACAATAAAATCAGTAACAAATAACAAAATATACACAGAACTATAAGGATTTATAATAAGTATGATTCCTGGTGTGGATAGGTACATTTTCGACAAATAATATGGTAAATTTGGGCAAATAGAGGGGACTACATTTTGTTGTAAGTCGAATTTTTGTGAGAATTTTTCGCAAAGTGCGCCATCAGGCAAATGATGATTACCTATCTTCCCTTATGGTTAAATTTTCATAAAAATACAAACAACAAGCGAACAGAGAATAGCATGTTGTGAAGGAGAGTACCTAATCTCTTCTGATTGAAGTGGCAGTTAGGGTCAATTTCATAATACATTCAACTAAATTATCTTTTAATTTTAACATTAGGTAAAGAAACTTTTGCAACAATACTATAACAATAGTTGGATTGTTAGAAAGCTCCTTTAATTTTAAAGGGTACTTTAATTTGTCTATGCAATTAGCCCTTAATCATTTTATTCTTAAATGTTCGTCCTTTGGAAAGCCTAAAACGAATAAAAGTTGACCGCTTGCGTCAAGCAAAGAAAACCTAGCTACTTCAAGTTATTATTACGAACTGACTTACAGCAAGGTATATAAATAAGTTATAGCTTCCCTCGACGGTTCTAGGCATTTTGAGGCTTGAAATTGTAAAGGAACGATTCTTCACTTCGAACTTTTAGAGAAATGTTTCATTTTTTCACAAACAAAACAAATTTATAAAAAAGCTGTCGCCAGCACTTCGGGCTGTCTGTTTCCACCCAGAGACACACTGCCTCGTCGTAGCAATCTGGCGACGATAGCACTACCCGCACAACACAAATTAATTTTGGTAAATTTCTTGTAAAATCGACCGACAGGGAGTGACAGGCCACGCCGCGCAGACCCGCAAGCCATGTTTCCAGCTTTCTCAACTTCAGGGCTTTCCTAGAGCCGACTGTGGCCCTGATAATTGTTGTTCTATCGAACAGTGTTGCATACAACAAAACCCGAGTCCCACGCGCTAAAAATTAATTATTTTGCCCTGTAGGAAATGTTGTGCCACCTTCATCTTTGCATCAAAAATAGCTTGTACCCAGAGGTTTACAGAGATCATAGTGTAATTCCCTTAAGCGCCGTCCTAGAGGGTGAAATCTACCCCACGCGCTAAAAATTAATTATTTCGCCCTGTAGGAAATGTTGTGCCACCTTCATCTTTACACCAAAAATAGCTTGTACCCAGAGGTTTACAGAGATCAAAGTGTGATTCCCTTACGCGCCGTCCTAGAGGGTGCCGTATTGAAAAATTCTCCCAACAATATTTCCCAGGCATTTGTTCGTTATCAAACTTTAAGTGTAATTTTCAAGAGAAACTTGTTATCTCCCTCCATGAATGTTTGGTATTCATAAACTCCCGGTGGTTATTATTACTTTTATACATAAAGCTGGGATTAAATTCATGGAACAGATACCTGCAATTCCGCTGGTTGGGTTTGGTATGTGCTCTAATTTGAATTTTTAGACACAAGGGGAATACAAAAATGTTAATAACTTGACGGAAGATTTCCATCCCAGAAAAGAAGTAACTAATTATAGACAATTATAGACAATTGTAATCATTAAATTTACAAAGTTAATATCTATGAACAATAAAATTAGGTTTGAAAGACAACTGCGACCTTTAACCGTTGGCAATCGGCGCAGCGACCCCAGACAAGGGATAATGCGGGTATGTGATTCCAGCTTATTTTTTGGCCTCCAAATAAAAAGCGAATAGCCGGCCCTGGCCATCAGCAAAAAATATTTATTGCTAATGGGAACGGAAGGCAACAAAAGAAAGCAATTCCCGTTTCGGCGCCTCGGAGGGGATCGATTAAATCCGATTCAAACAGAAAAGGGGGGGCCGAAGATTACATTATTTTTATTGCACGAAGATAGGGCCGAATTCTCCGTTGTTCTCTCAGACAGTGCGGGCGGTGTTTAAAGTTTAGATTTACCCGGCATCCGTCTCGGAAAGAGGCGCGTTTAAGGTTCGGTGCACGGCGAGAAAGTCGCTGTGCGCCGAATTTTCGACCTGCGGATAAAACGCTGCGGACGAAACGTTGCGTGTGAACGGACCCTTAGCCTTAGCTACGCGACACGATGGATTTTTACAAAATTAAACTCGACAATCTCAAACTTTCGTCTTTGTTTTCAATGTTATAAAACAAAATGAAAACTTCTTTGTTTAAGTGAGGAAGTTAACAGAAAATAAAGAGCAACGTTGAGAAAGCTTGCCCAGAACTTTATAACAGTTCCATTGATTTAAGCTTTTCGAAATTAACTCAGAAGTTAAAAAGGTATTTCTTATATAACCTCAAATTAATATAATTAGTAAAAGTTGGTGACCCAAATATTAAATATTTTTTGGTTTAGTTTAGTTGGGAAAAGGGTCAAAACGCTATTAAAAACACTATTTCTTCACTATTTAAAATTAATATTCGATATATATTTGCATTTTATTATTTTCATAATTACTATTATAAAAATTAATAATTCATACTTAAATATCCCTTCAGTTTATATTCAAACAGTTTATTAATAGTATTGCCTGCATAGATATCTCCTGTGCCGTAAAATTATTTTTATTATACTTCTTTGAAAACACCTTATTTTCATCTGTTTTAGCAATAATGAAAGATGGGTTTTTTTTTTCAACTTTCCGTGCGCTGAATAAAAATACCGAATATATGGCTTTAAAATAAAAATATTTTTTATTTTAAGTCGTAAGTGTTTCAATATTTAGACATATTTCTGTAATATTTTTGACGTTTTATTGCACGAAGATAGGGCCGAATTCTCCGTTGTTCTCTCAGACAGTGCGGGCGGTGTTTAAAGTTTAGATTGACCCGGCATCCGTCTCGGAAAGAGGCGCGTTTAAGGTTCGGTGCACGGCGAGAAAGTCGCTGTGCGCCGAATTTTCGACCTGCGGATAAAACGCTGCGGACGAAACGTTGCGTGTGAACGGACCCTTAGCCTTAACTACGCGACACGATGGATTTTTACAAAATTAAACTCGACAATCTCAAACTTTCGTCTTTGTTTTCAATGTTATAAAACAAAATGAAAACTTCTTTGTTTAAGTGAGGAAGTTAACAGAAAATAAAGAGCAACGTTGAGAAAGCTTGCCCAGAACCTTATAACAGTTCCATTGATTTAAGCTTTTCGAAATTAACTCTGAAGTTAAAAAGGTATTTCTTATATAACCTCAAATTAATATAATTAGTAAAGGTTGGTGACCCAAATATTAAATATTTTTTGGTTTAGTTTAGTTGGGAAAAGGGTCAAAACGCTATTAAAAACACTATTTCTTCACTATTTCAAATTAATATTCGATATATATTTGCATTTTATTATTTTCATAATTACTATTATAAAAATTAATAATTCATACTTAAATATCCCTTCAGTTTATATTCAAACAGTTTATTAATAGTATTGCCTGCATAGATATCTCCTGTGCCGTAAAATTATTTTTATTATACTTCTTTGAAAACACCTTATTTTCATCTGTTTTAGCAATAATGAAAGATGGGTTTTTTTTTTCAACTTTCCGTGCGCTGAATAAAAATACCGAATATATGGCTTTAAAATAAAAATATTTTTTATTTTAAGTCGTAAGTGTTTCAATATTTAGACATATTTCTGTAATATTTTTGACGTTTTATTGCACGAAGATAGGGCCGAATTCTCCGTTGTTCTCTCAGACAGTGCGGGCGGTGTTTAAAGTTTAGATTGACCCGGCATCCGTCTCGGAAAGAGGCGCGTTTAAGGTTCGGTGCACGGCGAGAAAGTCGCTGTGCGCCGAATTTTCGACCTGCGGATAAAACGCTGCGGACGAAACGTTGCGTGTGAACGGACCCTTAGCCTTAACTACGCGACACGATGGATTTTTACAAAATTAAACTCGACAATCTCAAACTTTCGTCTTTGTTTTCAATGTTATAAAACAAAATGAAAACTTCTTTGTTTAAGTGAGGAAGTTAACAGAAAATAAAGAGCAACGTTGAGAAAGCTTGCCCAGAACCTTATAACAGTTCCATTGATTTAAGCTTTTCGAAATTAACTCTGAAGTTAAAAAGGTATTTCTTATATAACCTCAAATTAATATAATTAGTAAAGGTTGGTGACCCAAATATTAAATATTTTTTGGTTTAGTTTAGTTTTGAAAAGGGTCAAAACGCTATTAAAAACACTATTTCTTCACTATTTCAAATTAATATTCGATATATATTTGCATTTTATTATTTTCATAATTACTATTATAAAAATTAATAATTCATACTTAAATATCCCTTCAGTTTATATTCAAACAGTTTATTAATAGTATTGCCTGCATAGATATCTCCTGTGCCGTAAAATTATTTTTATTATACTTCTTTGAAAACACCTTATTTTCATCTGTTTTAGCAATAATGAAAGATGGGTTTTTTTTTCAACTTTCCGTGCGCTGAATAAAAATACCGAATATATGGCTTTAAAATAAAAATATTTTTTATTTTAAGTCGTAAGTGTTTCAATATTTAGACATATTTCTGTAATATTTTTGACGTTTTATTGCACGAAGATAGGGCCGAATTCTCCGTTGTTCTCTCAGACAGTGCGGGCGGTGTTTAAAGTTTAGATTGACCCGGCATCCGTCTCGGAAAGAGGCGCGTTTAAGGTTCGGTGCACGGCGAGAAAGTCGCTGTGCGCCGAATTTTCGACCTGCGGATAAAACGCGGCGGACGAAACGTTGCGTGTGAACGGACCCTTAGCCTTAGCTACGCGACACGATGGATTTTTACAAAATTAAACTCGACAATCTCAAACTTTCGTCTTTGTTTTCAATGTTATAAAACAAAATGAAAACTTCTTTGTTTAAGTGAGGAAGTTAACAGAAAATAAAGAGCAACGTTGAGAAAGCTTGCCCAGAACTTTATAACAGTTCCATTGATTTAAGCTTTTCGCAATTAACTCAGAAGTTAAAAAGGTATTTCTTATATAACCTCAAATTAATATAATTAGTAAAGGTTGGTGACCCAAATATTAAATATTTTTTGGTTTAGTTTAGTTTTGAAAAGGGTCAAAACGCTATTAAAAACACTATTTCTTCACTATTTCAAATTAATATTCGATATATATTTGCATTTTATTATTTTCATAATTACTATTATAAAAATTAATAATTCATACTTAAATATCCCTTCAGTTTATATTCAAACAGTTTATTAATAGTATTGCCTGCATAGATATCTCCTGTGCCGTAAAATTATTTTTATTATACTTCTTTGAAAACACCTTATTTTCATCTGTTTTAGCAATAATGAAAGATGGGGTCTAAATTTAAGAAACTCTATATTATGCTCTCTGATATTTAACATGTACCTATTTTTTATTTTAAGTCGTAAGTGTTTCAATATTTAGACATATTTCTGTAATATTTTTGACGTTTTATTGCACGAAGATAGGGCCGAATTCTCCGTTGTTCTCTCAGACAGTGCGGGCGGTGTTTAAAGTTTAGATTTACCCGGCATCCGTCTCGGAAAGAGGCGCGTTTAAGGTTCGGTGCACGGCGAGAAAGTCGCTGTGCGCCGAATTTTCGACCTGCGGATAAAACGCGGCGGACGAAACGTTGCGTGTGAACGGACCCTTAGCCTTAGCTACGCGACACGATGGATTTTTACAAAATTAAACTCGACAATCTCAAACTTTCGTCTTTGTTTTCAATGTTATAAAACAAAATGAAAACTTCTTTGTTTAAGTGAGGAAGTTAACAGAAAATAAAGAGCAACGTTGAGAAAGCTTGCCCAGAACTTTATAACAGTTCCATTGATTTAAGCTTTTCGCAATTAACTCAGAAGTTAAAAAGGTATTTCTTATATAACCTCAAATTAATATAATTAGTAAAGGTTGGTGACCCAAATATTAAATATTTTTTGGTTTAGTTTAGTTTTGAAAAGGGTCAAAACGCTATTAAAAACACTATTTCTTCACTATTTAAAATTAATATTCGATTTGCATTTTATTATTTTCATAATTACTATTATAAAAATTAATAATTCATACTTAAATATCCCTTCAGTTTATATTCAAACAGTTTATTAATAGTATTGCCTGCATAGATATCTCCTGTGCCGTAAAATTATTTTTATTATACTTCTTTGAAAACACCTTATTTTCATCTGTTTTAGCAATAATGAAAGATGGGGTCTAAATTTAAGAAACTCTATATTATGCTCTCTGATATTTAACATGTACCTATTTTTTATTTTAAGTCGTAAGTGTTTCAATATTTAGACATATTTCTGTAATATTTTTGACGTTTTATTCACCTTATCTGATAATAACTAATTTACAACAAAGCACCTTTGAAATAATTTGAGAGTAACCATGGAAACGCATCATACATAACCAACACTATATTATCTGCATTGTTTATTTTTTGTCAATTAAATTTATTATAATATGCCGATAAAATGTTTTAAGTTTCAATTTTCAAAGAAGTATAATAAAAAATATCGTTCATTACACGTCCAGAAATAGATTTTTCCGTGCTTGCATGACTTCCCGTGTTCGGCTGCGTCTCACACGGGAATTTGTCACGCGCGCACGGAAAAATCTTTATTTCCAGACTCGTAATGAAATATACTATTTTGTGAAAAATGAAAACAGTGAATTGGTAAATGTGATAGTCCAAGATTTCAACTCTCATAAGATTATAGAATAAGATGTTATGTAAAATGTAGACAGTATATTTCTTTCCCTGAAGCAAGTAGCTTGCCCCAGATAATATGGGCCCAATCATTGTTATTTAAAGAAGTAGTGCTTAATTTTTAATTTTTTAATAGATACAACCCGTCCCACGAACATATTTACTTGTTTTTCGCAAAATTCTTTTGATAAATTCGAAAAGTGCCTTTCTAAAAATGGACGGTGGTGGTAAATTTCTTAATTGGGTCTTGTACTTTCCTCCAGTACCAAAAGAAACCTCGAAAATCCGATATTTAACCAAATTTCCCGACTCCCGATTTTCAAGTTTCGAGAAACGGAACGGCTGTAGAATTAGCGAAATTGACGGGAAATCCTGAGGAACCGCTCTTAAAAATTGCCTGTTTTTCTCATTTTTTTTTTATTTTTCGGTGGCACCGGAAGCAACTGCACCTCACCTGATTAATTATTTCCAGTGATGTGTTTCCTACTTACTCCATATTAAGAATCATCAATAAACGCGCCAAATTGATTTTTATAGATTAAAATTTTCTTTTCCTGTGCATCAAACGGTAGGTATAAGGCACTGGCTGTATAGCAGGACTTCGCACACAACTCGCGTCCCCGAGGTCCAGACTTACCACCGTCTTTCGCGCCGTATTATCAAAGTCTAGAAATATAATATCTCTGGACGCTGGTAATATCAGCGGAGGATTTTCGGGGCCCCGAAAATACGCCTATCGGATTTCTAAGGGACCAAGGGACCCTTTTTTGTTGTTGCTCCAAGGGCCTTCTTTCCTATTTTGATCTATAATCATATGAGAGTAGATTTGAGTAAAAATTAACCATAACTTCTTTAAATAGCAATGATTAATTATAAATTGCAATTAAATAACAATGGTCGGGCTTATATTAATTATTTCCAGTGATGTGTTTCCTACTTACTCCATATTAAGAATCATCAATAAACGCGCCAAATTGATTTTTATAGATTAAAATTTGATAAATCAATCCTTAAGGTGTCAAGCATTGGTAACTTTACGTTAATGATTTTTTTTATTTTTATTTTTCAATATTTCCATGTCAAACAGAATTTTACCGTTAGAAAATAATAACGAGAAGACTTTATTTATTTAGAAGTACGGGAATGGTAAATAAATTCATGGTAATGTAGGCATACAATTTCGGAAGTATAAAAAGGAAATTATTAAAATGGTTTTCGGTAAAAATGAAACCAATTAGATGTTTATGGAGCCTAAGAGGGCATTAGCAATTAAAATGTCCCCGAAACGAGAGGCGGAAAAATCTCTTTCAAGGTCCCTGGGGCGCCTTAACAAATTTGAATTTTATTTTGGGCTAATAACAGTAAAATAATAAGTCAACAGCACCAGTGGGTGTCCTCTCGAAATTTTCAGCGGAAATCTCAGACTCAGAATAACGCCCCTGGATATTAATTTCAATATTGTTCGAGTTTGAGGATCAGTTCCCTCCAAGGACCTCGCCGAAGAATTTGCTGAGACAGCGCCGAGAATTCGAAATATTCCGCAAACGAGAAACGCTTTTAACTGGAATAAACTGAATAATTTACTACATTTAGCTTTTTAACAACAATACGTCTCTTGTATTAAGCAAGCTTTCAAGACTTAGATACTAGTATACCAAGCACGGGCGTAGCCAACGGGGTGGTTTCGGGGGTTCAACCCCCCCCCCCCCCCCCCCGAAATAAGCAAAATATTACCTAATATTATACCGAAAAAATACGAGGAGTGAAGAGTTAAATTATTATTACGTTTGAATATATGTAGTAATAGTAGCGCCTAGCGCCATCTTTTGACGAGAGGCAGACGCAGTTGCAGCCGAACTATTTTGTATTGTAGGGACACTTTGCGTTGTTTCTCGATTATTCGCCACGCCCCTCGGTCGAAATGAGCGGAACTTTGTGGAAGTTCGTGGAAGTTTCTGGACGGCTACTGGGCTGCTATAGCGGCGCCGCGGCGCGTGACCGCGCTTACGGCAGTATTGTTCCATGCGAACTCGAAGCGAATAAAAGTGAAAAGTGGTGAACGAATAGTATTCGATGACCTTGTTAAGGATAGATACGTGAATCATTATTACTGTCGAAAAATGGAGGGGGAAAAAAGGAAGGGTGATAAACCTAAAGGTATGGACTACTGGAAAAAGTGGTGTAGTCAAGGTCAAGGGGTTTCTAATAAAGAAACTAATTTGGATTTAGCTATCAAAGCTTCAGCTACCTTGCATGCTGATAAGAAGACTGCCTACCCCGAAATCTAGTTTGGAATGCCTAGATATGTGCGATAAAAACCTTTATCCTAATATTTACACATTACTACAAATCTTCGCTACCATTCCTGTATCCACTGCTACCCCAGAAAGGTCTTTCTCGAGCCTAAGGAGACTGAAAAACTATTTACGAAACACTACAAGTGAAAACAGACTTAATGGTTTGGCTCTAATGAACATTCACTATGGAACAGAAATTCATGCAGATGAAGTAGTGGATATATTTAAAAGAAAAAGCCGAAGATTTCTTCTTTAATGGTTTTAGATTTAGCGCAGAGGAACGAAGTTAATTTATCCATTTCATTTAAAGTTAAGAACTTTATAAATATGTCGTAGTTTTTCGGATGAATATATAGATATTAAATTTCATGTAAGTATATTTTTGTTGTTTTATTTACTTTTCAAACTAAACCCCCCCCAAAACTAAATCCTGGCTACGCCCGTGATACCAAGTATAGCTATCTACAGTGAGATAATTTCGTATTTTTCGAAAGACTTTTAAAATATTTTTTCAGCCTATAGTACTCGAAGAGCTCTAAATTTTAGGTCATAATTTTTTGAAATAGTTCAGATATATGCGGGTGAAAATCTGTTTGCTAGATTTGTTTACAAAGCAACAAATATACATACAAATCAAGCTATTAAAAGCGTGTTAATTATAGAATGCTTTTCAACTGTACACATTTCAGTATAGAGGGTGATTCAGTTTTATTCTGGGACACAAGTGATAGAAAACCAAAAACTGCACTTCCTTGTATACAGGGTGAGTCATTAGTAATGGCACAAAGTGCAACCGCATATATTTTGGGCCAAAATATTACGATTGAAGCTAATATGCCTTATAGAAATGTTGTTTGTTTAAGAGATACAGGGCGTTAAAGTTTATTTTTTTAAATTTAATTATGGCTACAACTCCCGAAATAACCAAACTGCTGAACTGAAATTTGGCACTGCCATGTTTTTGGGGATGTAGAATAAGCAGAAAATACCAATTTCTACATATCTTACAGAGGGCACCACTTGGTCTGTTTTTGGATAGTGCTTTTACTCACAACTTTTTTGAGGTTATCTTTTGGGGCCTGCAGGTCCATTATTTTAGTGCACCTTTTCATTCTGCAATAAAAAGGTACTCCTATTTCACAATGATCAAATCAACCGTTTGCTTTCAAATATTGCACAACGACTGTACCATTTAAAGCGAGAAAAAAACCCATATGAACAATGTCCCAAAAAATGTTCACTTTCAAAATGGAATTAATTGAAACTCGACAAAATTTGGACACCCTATTTCAAGAAAACAAATGGGTTTCGACCAATGTTCACTTGGCATTTTTTTCTTCATTTTCAATGTACAGTTGATCTGTAATATTTGAAAGTAGTAAGCGAAAATTTTATTTTTCGAATATTGAAGTCAACATCTGTTTTGGGGCACGTTTTGGTAATTTAAACGCAAACGGTTGATTTGGGCGTTATGAAACAAGAGAACTTTTTGTTGCAGAATGAAAAGGTGCGCTAAATTGATGGATCTGCAGGGCCAAAAAGATAACCTCAAAAAAGTTAGGAGTAAAAACACGATCCAAAAACAGCGCAAGTGGCGCCCTCTGTGAGATACGGAGAAAATGACATTTACAGCTTATTCTCGATCCCCAAAAACACAGCAGTGCCAAATTTCAGTTCAGCACCTTGATTAGTTTGGGAGATGTGGCCATAATTCAATTTCAAAAAATGAACTTTAACGCCCTGTAGGTATCTCTATAAGGCATGTCAGCCTCAATCGTAATATTTTGGCCCAAAATATATGCGGTTGCACTCTGTGCCATTACTCATTACTCACTCACCCTGTATACTATATCTCCACATATTTTTACAACTTTAACACCCTCTAATTTTTTTATAAGGCCTTAAAAAGATACCTATAGTTTATACAAGAAAGTGCGGTTATTTTTTGTTTTCTATCACCACAGACCTATATAGCTTAGCGAAGCTATATAGGTCTGTGCTATCACCTATTGAAGTGTCCAAGAATAAAACTGAATCACCCTGTATTATTATTATACCTAATACAGATGCTTATTGGTCCAGGACGTGAATTTCCACCAGTCGGAGAAGTATGTTGTTAAGCGGTTATATTGTTGAAAATTTTAAAACGCAATATTCATCTATTGTTGTAAAACCCACAAACAATAATTTTACGGAAAGCTATAGCAGAGTATTCCGAATTCGTTTTAACTTTTCGTATAAACTGGCACTTAATTCTAATAACCATAACGTCATAAATCTCCACAGCCCCTGACCCCATATTAAAAGAGGCTGGTTGATGGGAAATATAAAATTCCGCTTCAGCTCTAAGCCTATTATGTTTAGAGGGGCATTCTGCTAGGAACCTACTTACGGATAATTAATTTTTTAGGAAAATAGAGACATGTAAGGGGCTTAATGTAGAATAACCATTATGCGAAATTAATGCATAAGAAGTCCCGTGTCGGCTCGTTACTGGACTTTAAAAATATAGATTAATTTACATTATCTACCACAAACATATTGTCGATAATTATTGGTTAGGTTGGGCTCAGCTCGTAATTCATTCCATACAAAAACCACAGAGTCCTGTGTGTGCTATAGCCGTTCAAACGCATTCAAATAATATTGGCCCTCCATTCAATTATGTCCATTGTGCTTGACGCGCACTCTTTATTACGTATCGGGTAAATAAAAGGGGCACTAGGTGACCAAATAAAGACTGACCGGCTGGGGAGAGAACATAAAGTGAATCGCCCTTTTTGATATATGATGTTTACATCTTGTTTGTTTTGTTAGATAAAGGGATTCGAAGTCTCGTGTTTATTTTTCATTTTTGCCGATAAAGGAGGAGAATAAATTAATCATAATCTGTAAAGGGAAGCAATGATGATAAATAAACAAAGTATAGGATGTGTGCAGGACAGGAGTCCTTTATATTATGTGCCAGCAATGTTTATTTTACAAGCTTTTTTTACAAGCTTTTATTTAACATGCATACATACAGTGTGACCCATTTGTTTTGGGGTCAGTCTGTAAAAAGTGTATCAATCGTGCGATTTGGCTGATTTTTTTTTAAATTGTAGAGCTCGATGAACTGCACATTTTGAACAAAAATTGCCTGGTTCGCATAAAATCCAAAGCCTACTATGACCGTTTTTATGAGCAACATTTTAAGAAACCATATTAGCGTTTTTTTTTTGAAAAAATCTGTGTGCGCCAATGGATTGAGCACCCCTCGAAATGGGTATGTACAAAATTTCATCAAAATATTTCAAGTAATAACGATTTTGTAGAAAAATTAAAAATGCAGCCAAGGTACGTCTTTATTTTCAAAAATTCAAAGTTGGCCATGGAAAATAATTGAATTGTAATAATACAACCTTATGCTTATAAACACAAAACATAAAAACAATTAAAATTATAAAATTTTTGTAACTTCTACCAAACCTCCATTTTCTACAATGCATTTGTCGTTCCTCTTGCGTACATTCAAAATTACATTTCGTATTTGCTGTGGAGTAATTTCCTCACAACTACGGTTTATCCTAGCTTGCAGTTCTTGTAAATTATGGGGTCTTGACTTATAAACATTTTGCTTAAGTGTACCCCAAAGAAAAAAATCTAAAGGAGTTAAGTCCGGAGATCTCGGTGGCCACTCACAGAAAGGACTATTTCGCCCTATCCAACAGTTTTCAAAATTATTATCTAGCCAGTTTCTGATTAAACGAGCATTATGAATAGGACTGCCATCTAACTGTAACTTTAAATTTAAACGGTATCTTAATGGTAACTCATCTAAAGCATTTCTAAATTCAATTTCTAGAAAATTCAAGAAGCCAGCCGCATTCAAATTCCCTTCAAAGAAAAATGGGCCAATTATTCTGTCGCGTAGTATTCCACACCAAACGTTAATTTTTTGTGAATATTGTCTCCTTGCATTTATTATAAACTCTGGATTTTCAGCTGACCAGTGACGGCAGTTTTGACTTGATACTACACCATTTGTAGTAAACGTGGCTTCGTCGGTGAATAAAATTTCATTTAAAAAGTTGCCATTATGGAGATATTCACCTTGCAGCCAATAGCAAAATTCTAATCTTCTCTCCTCATCTCCTGGTTCCAGGGTGTGCAAAAATTTTGGCTTAAATGGTTTTATTTTGTTTTGTCTCAAACATCTCCTTATACTCTCTCTGGGTATATGAAGGTCTAAACTAGCCGTTCGAACACTATTTCGAGGATTGTCACTAAAGTATTGCAGAATTTGATTGTTATTTTCAACAAGTCCACGGCGTCCATTTTGCCTAGTTTTTAATAAATTTTTAGAAATCGATCCAGTTTCATCAAAAATATTGTTTATACGTTGTACAGTACTTCGACTCACTGATCTACCTGGGTGTCTATTGTTAAATTCGGCCGCAGCTTCTGCTGCCGAGCGCTCGTTGTCGCCCACGAGTCGAACAATTTCTATTTTGTCTCTTATGCTTAAATATTCCATAATTATGATAATTAATTGTATTGAGCACAAACAATTTCTGAACTCAATTTAGACAGTTTGACACTTAATAAAAGTAAACAATTCAATTATTTTCCATGGCCAACTTTGAATTTTTGAAAATAAAGACGTACCTTGGCTGCATTTTTAATTTTTCTACAAAATCGTTATTACTTGAAATATTTTGATGAAATTTTGTACATACCCATTTCGAGGGGTGCTCAATCCATTGGCGCACACAGATTTTTTCAAAAAAAAACGCTAATATGGTTTCTTAAAATTTTGCTCATAAAAACGGTCATAGTAGGCTTTGGATTTTATGCGAACCAGGCAATTTTTGTTCAAAATGTGCAGTTCATCGAGCTCTACAATTAAAAAAAAAAACAGCCAAATCGCACGATTGATACACTTTTTACAGACTGACCCCAAAACAAATGGGTCACACTGTATGTATGCATGTTTAGGTCAAATCTTGCAAGCTGAATTAGAACCACTTCCTGACATCCGATTGAGCTGAAATTGTGCATACACCTTTAGTTCCGGTGACAATACAATATGCAATACTCAATATGGTAATACTTTCAATATCGCCGCCGCTCCAAGATGGCGGATGATGTATTTTTTGTCGAACCCCTTAATATGGGTATCAAATGAAAGGGCTCGACAATATGGCGGCCGCCCCAAGATGGCGGACTAAATTTCTTTACCACCCTCCTGACAATGGGAATCAAATAGGTCCTAAAAAGCACAAAATAAAATTTAAAATAAAAAAACTTTTTAAAAACAAGCTTTTATTTAAGCCATGTACTAAAATGAATAGAAATAAGTTTAGATTTTCGTTAAGACAATTTAATTCCAAATTGCGACCAGTTTTTGCAAATTGAAAAGCTTGTCGCGCGAATTGTAAAGAAAAAATGCATACTTTGGCAAATAGGTAGGTGCCAAGGTACGTGCTTGTGCTTATCAACCAATCACTGTTAAAAAAAAAATAATTGGTACCTACTTTCATCAACATTTCGCGCGACAAGCTTTTCAATTTGCAAAAACTGGTCTCAATTTTGAAGTGAATTATCTTAACGAAAACCTAAACTTATTTTTATTCATTTTAGTACATGGCTTAAATAAAAGCTTGTTTTTAAAAAGTTTTTTTATATTAATTTTTTTATAGTACTAATTGAAGAAATAAAAATATTGAAACCTGTGCCTCTAATAGGAGTCTATAAAATAATTTTTTGTTGTGTCTGTGAAACGAGCCCGTTGTTGTAATTTGGAAACCCCATTTATTTCGACCAATAAAGGTACAATTTGGGGGTGGTATTTGACACAAATGAAACTGGTAGACCAGCTCTTCGTATTGATTAAAGATTTGAGCCGGGGCGTTTTCCCTTATAGCAGAAATAAATAAATATAGAGTGGACTATAAAGTTTGGTAGCTAAAAGTGTTATAGACTATATTCGCAAATGGTTGTGTTTGTCACTGACCCAAATGCCTTAGGCCGTTCGATCACTGATTTTATTGTGTTATATGGATTTGGGACAGTTAAGATTTATGAGGGTGTACAGTCTGACGTAGATAGGATGTAGATGTGTACAACTGAAGAGAAGCATGAGCATTGAAACAGTTTTGTCAATATTAAAAACGCCAATTTCCCCCACAGACATTTTAAAACCCATGTACATACAACACTGATAACTGTACAACCCTAATAATTCATAACGTTCATATAACTCCGTCATTACAGGAGTTTTATGGCTGAATGCTAAATCCGATTAAAAATTTAAAACGCAAGGGTGGTTGTGCCTTGTTCCCCCTAGAGACAGAAATCGCTGTTTAAGCTGATAAAATATATTTCCCCGTTGTTTTTGCACTTTGAGTATGCCAATAATAGTTGCAACTTTCTTGCATGAAACGAACAAAACCTAAGTTTATCATCAAAATTTAGAATTTCATAGTCATCTATGTTTCACAAAACAAAACACTTCCTAGGTAAGTGCCTAAAACTTGTGGAGGCCTTGCATGCTTTAACGGTTGCCTAAATTTGGGGTAGAAAACGACGCTTCATCTTTACGTTATCTATGGTTTGTTTATTTATCTTAAAAAGCAAGTTTTACGTGTGGAGTTGTACCTTGAGAATAATAAGAGACACTGTCGTGTCGTCAGGAAGTCCATCGAAAACTCCAAGATTGCTGGAGGGTTCGAACTTTTGAAGTAAAAACTTCGTCGGTACATTATCCATTTTAGCTTTGCTTTTTACTTTAAAAGTTTTACCTGCGATGAAAAAGGCGATTTTTATAGCTCTAAAAGTGGCAGTATTATGAGTACAAACCTTTCAAAATCAAATGAAGTTAATGTGTTACAATATTAGAGAAATATTTTTTTATGGATTCACCATAAAAGGTTAAAAGGAATAATGGCTAGGATATATTTACCTGTTGCTTTTAAAACAAAATAAAATGTTTTTTTGTCGTCACATAACACAATGTTTGTTTTATTTGTATATTTTTTGGCTTTAAGTGGCAAAACTAACATTTAAAAAAAAAGATGGATTTTGTACCTACAATAATGTATAAATAACGTCCCCAATAGATTTTTACAAAAGAAAGTTAGCGGCTTTATGGGACTATAAATTTTGGCAACTGGTAATATCATACCAACATCCAAGTTCTAATGGATGTGCCGGTGCTTTCATATTTGAATCGTTCGGGTTATGGCTGCCTTGATGAACCTAATAAGGGGAAACAGCTGTCGTAGTCTACCTTCCCGGACGATTCAAATATGAAAGCACCGGCACATCCATTAGAACTTGGATGTTGGTCTGATATTACCAGTTGCCAAAATTTATAGTCCCATAAAGCCGCTAACTTTCTTTTGTAAAAATCTATTGGGGACGTGAAAAATTTTTATCATTTTTTAATATTTCTACGGCTATAAGGTGCAAGTTTCACAAGGATAGGGCTCCCGGCCAGATCCTTGTTGATTTCCAAAAAATTTTGAAGATACAGTGGTGAATGGCCAATGAGCCTGTTTCCTGTGTCGCTTCTTCTTCACATTATTTTGTAGTTTTCTGGATTCAACACCAACCTAACTTTTTCTTGTTGGTGTTTACTATGTTTTGTGAAATTTCGGCTCTGGTACTATCAGCTTGATACTAGATGGCGCCACTGGTTGGTTTCTCACCTCCAAGTGCAAGTTACACTATTATAAGTGCTACCGTTTCGGTTTGAGTCATTCGGGAAAGTTATGGCTGCCTTGATGAACCTAATAAGGGGAAACAGCTGTCGTAGTCTACCTTCTCGAACGATTCAAATATGAAAGCACCGGCACATCCATTAGAACTTGGATGTTGGTATGATATTATCAGTTGCCAAAATTTATAGTCCCATAAAGCCGCTAACTTTCTTTTGTATAAATAAAGAGGGATGTTTTTTTGGAATATCAGGCAAACGATAATCAGTTTAAAAAAATCTCTCTAACCCACGATACACAGATAACGGTATGTCAGCGCGCAAGTACTGTGACGTCAACGGTGACGCTTATTCGACAAAATCATGGCTACCTTTTATTTTTAAACGGAAATTTTACTCGTTTATTGGGAGCTAGGCAACCACATATACGCCAAGGTGTCTCAAGATGCATACATTCTGTTTTTGTATTTAACTTGACGTATGTCAGTGAGACTAGGTAATTGATTCGCCAAAAACAATCAATATCTTCCTCCCACATTCTACCCCAACAAAAGTTTGCCTATAGAATAGCAATTTGCCCTCGGTCTAACCTAATATAGGACCCCTTGATTTCCCTTTATTTGAACCTACAACATTAAGATTGATAGGGGGCGAGTGTGACAAATCTGGGAATATTAAATCAGATGGAACATCGTCGGCAACCTTTACAGTTAACTATTAAATTCGTGGGGTTTTTGCATTACTCCCTTTCAACTTTTGCTAAATATAATAAACAATAATGTTGACGTAACGTGAGACTGACGTCTTCAAAGACCAAGACATTTTCGACATCTTTTAAGGTATCTTTTTCTTTTAAGACATATTTGACACCTTTTAAGGCCCCCTGAGACGTTCCCTTTCCTTTAAGACTATCTGAAGAATTTTTTTAATATATATTTTTCTGTTAAGGCAATGCAAATAAAAAGACTGTCTCATATTTAGGTTATGTTTTCACAAATGAGGTTATGTTAGTTTTAGGTTAGTTTCATGACACAATAACCTACAACAGTCAGGCACGTTGCTCAACAAATTGAATAGCAGCGTCCAGAAGAGCCTAAAGCAAACCATCCCTAACGGAATTACTGAAATAATGCCAGGGACGGACCTACCCTTCTCCAGGGCCTGCCTCAGCCCTCCCCGATTCCCGGTGCCTAATGGGACCCAGGTCTTCCCAGTCTTGCAAATTGAATTTTAACGGCTTGAGGCCCCAGGGGAAATGCCGAAATACTCGAGGCCATTATCTCAGCTTGACAATTAACGTGGCCGTGCAGTTGGGACGAGAAACTATTAAGTGGGGAGATGTTTGAATTGGCGCATTGCTTGCTATTCTTTCTGGAACTCGAAATCTCTGATGGTGCTTTGCGGAATTCAAAAGGGCGCGTTCAGCTTCAATGGCCTTCGTATTTTATTGTCTGTTAATTATTGGTATTCTGTTTTCGAAGAGAAACTATATCACAATGTTGACAACTTTCCACGAACATGTTTAATTTGCTACAAGCAATTTTTTTTTCTGAGAACGCCTTCCTTATAATATGAGTTTCCATGAACTCATCTCTCGCTACAGGTTCAAAATATAAGTATTTCAAAATTTAACGTATTTTCCAAGAACTCTGAAAAAAGGTGCGCAACGAATAAAATGTGCCAAAGACGAACAATAGTCCGTTAATTAGCTTGAAAACTTTGATCCCAGTCTATTTATTACCACAGGGAACTGACTAAACTTCCGCGAGGCACCTTTGATTTTTAATAACTTCACAAAGCCCCATCATAACATCGTTATAAAGTGCACCGGGCCGCTCTTAGACTTTGTTCTCGATTAATTTTGCAAAAACCGAAACCCCTAATTGCCCGCGACCTATTAATCACGGCGTTACCGTTAACATGGCCTGTTTCTTAGTTTCCGCCTCGTTTAGCGGATCCAGATTAAAAATACGGCTGCAAAAACTTTAAGAGAAATAAATGTTCGGGCACAGGTCTTTCTTTGGCCCTATCTGGAAGCGTAGTTTGCCGGGAACAGTGACTAATTTCCCGCTGTGGAAGTGAAGTGCCGTAATTCGGCCAAAATTCATTTCTCGAGGACACAATCTATAATTGCTAATTCCGTTGAGTGCAACGGCAACGTAGGTATATCAATCTTGGCTTTCTGCTGGTTTGGAGAACGTATTCCGTGCATCAGTTCTTGCATTTTTATTTCATGAGGATTTAGAAAAGATGAGTGAAAGAACAGCTACAATACTGTACATTGGTATAACTTGGTAATTTGAATGAAAATGTTCTTTGGCCTCACTCCAAACTCTTGCCTGGCCGGTAACATTCAAGCAAAAAATGCGAAGACAGTGAATCATCGACTACCATGCGTTACTCTGGTGTTTATTATTTCTGGGACGCACTGTTTATCGAATTCAACAAAGCGGATGAACGGGGACTAGAATTTCGGGCCCCCATATTTCAAACTCCTCGAACATTCAAAAATGTCTTAGCCGCCATTACCCGCTGCGAAAAAAATGGCCCCCGGCAAAGCCGAAGAAAAATCCCGACCATTAATTACATGCTGAATTAATCTCTTCCGGGAAACTCATTATCCTGGTAGCTCGAAGCTAGTTTTTCAGCTGCAATTAAAAAACATGTAAGAAATTGGCCATCGATCCGTTTTCTTTCGCGTTCGGTCGTTAAGCGTTCGACAGAAACGCTGCTTTTATATTGATTTACAACTCTTTCGAATAAAAATTCTCTGCTGGAGGGCGACGAATGCATAATATAACTTGAAACAAGAAAAACGTGGGGAATTGGGAATGGCAAAAGGTGGGGAATGAATGCTGTATTTCTCAGTAAGTAGGTGAACTTTTGGTCTTATTTTCCTTAAAATTTGAATGGTAAACAATGACAGAAAACACTCTGCTAGTCATTGATGGGTTTCGATATATGTCACGCCCAACGTGGGGCACCAATAACTATTATTATCTTACGTTAAATGTTGTTGCTAATTAGGAATATTAGGATATGCATTTTCGGCCCAACAACATTTCATGTTATCGCCTACCATCAATTTTACAACTTCGTTATGTCAGTTTTATCGACTGTTTTCATTTCAACTTGATTACCGCCAATAAAGATTTCATTAGTCCAATTGAATCAATAAACTACGTATCGACATAGCATTTTCGAACCAGCATGGCGATTTTCAAGACAAACTGAGGGCGATCTTGCGTGCATTTTGATCGCACCCGCCCTTGTAAGCAACGCTAAATTATAATCTTGCAGTCTGTGCGAGCCCTAACAACGTGATAGGTAAACCAAGCGATCCTCGTCGGTATAATATAAAGGTAAACGATTTTCATTGTAATGCAGCTTCCGTGTGCCGATCTAATACGGATCTACGGTATACAACGTAAACTATGACGTAACTTCCTGTTTAACGATAGCACAAATTGCGCTGCAATTTCAGGCGTTTTGCTTTTGACAGTAAATGTACGGGTGAAATGAGGCGGGAATAATGGACTTCCATATTGAATTTCGAGACGACGAGAAATATATTTTCGGAATTTCTACTTAGTCGGTAGTTTAAAAATAAAGATTGAGGTAAAAATTGATAAGTCGAGGTGAATATGTGTATTTAAAAGATTCTAACAATTTATATTTGTTTGTCCATATTTTGTTGCAAAGGAGATACTCTTCCAAACATTGTGGTAAAAAATCAATTTTAATAACATAATAACCCTTAAACATATTTGTGCTTATCTGAACATGGAATTACGCTAGTCAAAAAATTTCATCAATTTTGGAATTTGTGACGATTAAGTTTGATTGCAGTAAACCCAATGAAATTGTTCAAGATAAATGAAGTATAAAAAGCTAAATTAAACTTCGATACTTTGGGAGAAGCAGATTAAAGAATGGAACGGAAATTAACTGTTGGTGTACTCATTTGATAAATATGAAAATGAAGGGGGAATTTTAATGCTATAATCCTGAAAACAAACATTACTGTTGCGGTCCTATCCTAACAAAAAAATCGTAATGCGTAAAATAAAAACGAGCATTTCCATTGATTTTTTTATTTTAAATCTAACTAACTTGTGAGTACATAATTTTCTACAGTTCTCTGTCATCGTGGGAATTGCCACTTCATTGATGTGTGAACACAGTCCTGTTATTGAATTTTAAATCATATTTGACCAGTAGAAACTACGTGGGCATGATTTTTTTTATAAATTGTACTGTGCCAACGCGGCGGTCAAATAGCATTCTAGAGAATACGACAGAAAAGTCAATCAAAGTTAGAAGTTTGTTCGTTTTGTTTCGCAAAGGAAAAATCCCTTTAGACATTCCATTGTCTGATCTTACTACATACGTGTTGAGAAACGTGCTTAATTTACAGAAAAAAAATTAAAGAGCTAAGAACCCGAGCGTTTTTTTAGGGCGGAGAGGTAGCAAAAACTTACCGCGCTCCAACCGGACCGAAAAGAAAACTAATGGCTCTGAGGGTCAAGCCTTGCAGGTGCGGGTACAGGGTCATCACTCGATAGTAGAGGCACCCCTTACTTTTATATTTGGTAGAAGTTGTAGCTCTGTAATACCTATACTGTATAATATAATATAATATAATATAATATAATATAATATAATATAATATAATATAATATAATATAATATAATATAATATAATATAATATAATATAATATAATATAATATAATATAATATAATATAATATAATATAATATAATATAATATAATATAATATAATATAATATAATATAATATAATATAATATAATATAATATAATATAATATAATATAATATAATATAATATAATATAATATAATATAATATAATATAATATAATATAATATAATATAATATAATATAATATAATATAATATAATATAATATAATATAATATAATATAATATAATATAATATAATATAATATAATATAATATAATATAATATAATATAATATAATATAATATAATATAATATAATATAATATAATATAATATAATATAATATAATATAATATAATATAATATAATATAATATAATATAATATAATATAATATAATATAATATAATATAATATAATATAATATAATATAATATAATATAATATAATATAATATAATATAATATAATATAATATAATATAATATAATATAATATAATATAATATAATATAATATAATATAATATAATATAATATAATATAATATAATATAATATAATATAATATAATATAATATAATATAATATAATATAATATAATATAATATAATATAATATAATATAATATAATCCAAAATTTCGCGTAATCGACCCAGCCGCACCCCTGTACTTCGCTACCCCTATACTTTCGCAGATACCCGCAAAAAGGCTGCCCGTAATCTACCGGATAAGCAGCAGTTTTTATGGGAACTGACCGCTTTTAAATGCGGGGGGCTTTACCTACGTCTGTCCGGGAACACCCCCGACGGACCTGGCTGCCTACCACTTATAAGGGTGCGGGAGAACCTTTCACTGAAAAAAAAAGAAATTAATTGTATCCCCGGAACAACCATTCCCGGCGAAATATACTTTATCGGAAATAATGTTATGTTTTCAAACAATTTTAGACGTTTCTCGCGAAACCTACACTTTTCTCTGCCTTGCGCAGAGCCGGACTATGCTTGAGAAGCGGCGTGATAAGGGACTTTCCATAAAATATGCCAAATGTTTTTTAAGAAGGATTTGGTTTTGCATGTTTTCTAATTTATCTAAATTGCTATTATATTTAGAAACATTTTTAGTGCCACTGATTCATGCTTAGTGACGTGGTAAATGCGATTATGGTGTTATGGTGGGTGCTTCTTTACTAGGTGAGTCCTGATATTATTATTCTTTATGCGGAATTGATAGGGCTATAGGGTAACACCCGCTTTACAAATTAACTGGCTGCTACCATACTCCACGTGAGGTGTGGAAATTTTCAAATTTTTACAGAATTTTAAGGAACTAATGGTTTGGCAACGTAGTAGGAAGCCATCGCTTTAAATAATGAAGGCAACTTGCGACCAGTGGCTCCCAAACTTGAAATTGTTTAGTACAGCATTATAAAAAACAGTATATAATTACGTGTTTTTAGTGTAGATTTTTCAACTGTCTTAATTTGTGTGGCTTATACTTCTAAGCAAGTAAGGTAAGATAATAATTTATAACTATTTCAAGTTTTTGAAGATTTTGATTGGGGTGTCAGCTATTGGCTTATATTATGATTATGCCAAGCCAATGCCTGACATAGGTGTCATTCACTGGGAAAACCACAAATCATGCAAAAATGACCTCTAAAGTTTATAACATTAAACCTTATAATGGTGTACAAATTTCACGTCAATGGGTTAAATATTTCCAATGCCTGACACCTCTGTCAGCCATTGACTATACAATGTGTCAGCTATTGGTCACATTTGGCGCTGACTATGGACTATGGTAGACCTCGCAGTACTGTCTTCAAGAGCTTCAAAACATGTATAGATTTGTCACTCAACAATTCTGAGCCATGTCTTCTTCTTGTCGAAATTGCTGAACACGACCAATAACTACTATTACGATCTTTACAAGTTTTCCATATCTAATTAAATTCAATTAAGTATTCAAAATAAGTTAAAAGATGTATATTAAAAAACGACTCTATAGAGAATTTATGCCGTTTGTCATTTCAGGGGAAGAGAAGATACAGTATTTTTAGAAAAAAAGAGAAAGATAGGGAGAAGAAAAGAGGGATGGGGAAGAAAAGAACAATAAATGGAAAACACATAGAAAATATTAAATGAGAAAAAAACAGTTGGAGCTAAAAAAAATGGGAATACATTTACGAGAATCAATATTATCATAAAAAATAAAAGAAGTAGGTAAATAAAAGCGAACATTATTTTTAACAACAACTGTGACATGTGAACAAATAACAATTTCCAAAATTGGAAACCCATATATTTTCTACTCAAGAATAAGTTACTATATGTTCCAGAAATGAGAATGTACGAATAAATAAACATTTCTGCATACAATAATCACTTGTGTTTTCCTTTTTTAAAATTGCTGTGATAATTTTTATAGGGTGACAGGTTTTATCCTTATCAGATTCAGGCTAAGGGTCTAGTCAAAAATGGATAAAAAAATATAAATTTCAAAATATTGTTGAATTTGATTTTTATATAGATTAAAATTTGACAAATCAATCCATAAGGGGTCAGGCACTGGTGAGTTTACGTTAATTATTTTTTTTGTTGAAAAATTTATATTTTAATTAAATTCTACTATAACACACAAGTTATACTACGAGTAGATAAAAAATAAACAACGTTACTAATTAGAGGCTTCCCCCCTAGTACCCAATTATTTTATCCATTTATATTAATTAGTACATACCCCTTTGGGTGCAGTCACACAAACTCATATAAATAGCTGGATGATTATTTTATTAATTACCTTTTTCTGCCTATGCTACGTGAGGTGAATCAATATTTATGTTCTACGTAGGGAACTCAGACGATATATTCCTGAAACAAGTAAAATCGCGGTTAATATAATATAGGACAATAAAGTACGATACGTTTCAAGTTTCTGATTGCTTTTGAACAAAATTTTCAAGAATATAATCTGTGGAATGATAAAATAATAGTAGGTACGTACCCTTTGTAATTTGTAATGATTTCGAATCGCCCAAACTATAGCGTCGCGAATAAAATGATCTAGCTAAACAGCATTTTTTATTTATATTCTTTGCAACTGCATCTGGGCACATTGTGCATATAGGTACAGTATTTAATTTACTGGTAGAAATCCCTTTCGTAAATTATTAAAAAAGTACGACTGAAAATTTCACCTTTTAAAAAAAGTCGAGGTCGTCGGTTCGCTCTGCAAAGCACCGTCCCGTTATCCCCGGGCCTCCATTGTCGTCCAACGGAGTCCTAAGCGGCCGACGCGGCGTCCCTTGGACTCCCCGGGGAGTCCTGGGCTGTCGAACGCCAGTCGCGCTTCAACAAAAAGCTCCCGGATAAGGGCCCAGCGCCGCGACGCTTCGGAATTAATTATGTAGACGTTTTGTCGGGACGTCTGGGGCTATTTCGGGCTATTACTAGACCATTTAAACATGGAATCCCGCTCGAAAAGCTCCCTTTAATAAAAACATATTTTAGGCAGTTACTTTTCATATTAAACAAAAGCAATATAAAGGGGATTTTTTGTCCGTCCATCATGTTTGCAATTCATTCCGAGGTTATCTTATTAATTTAACGTCCTGTTTATATCCACCCTTCTGAAGCCCTTATGTACACAACGAGAGATGAACGATCACTATTAATGGTGAATCACATGAACACGTCATATATTTTGTTAGTTTAAGGTAGGTCCCAAATTCTCCTTTATGACTATCATACCTAAGCAAATTGTTTGTAACTATTATTGAGACAGGCTCTGGACGTATATATAGTGTATGTAATCAAACGTGATGTTCGTAGATTCCTCGAAAACACAGCATCTTGCCGCTTAACAGTTGTTAGTTAGAATTGCATAGCTTCGTTATCCTTCGACGTCGGTCGAATTGCCCAATCAAGCGAATGCTATTCAGAGAATTACACCAGGAACTCCTTTGAATAATTTGGGCATTTGCGAATTGTTCCAAACAGTACCTAAATACTCTTAGATTATATAGGTACTAAAAGAGATGTAGATTTTATTTAAAAAAAGTGGGATCTGTTATGTAACTGCTACTTGCGTCAAAAGGTCAGAACATGCGTATAGAGTTCTAGAGATAGACCGCTAAGTTATATGGGACAGAGAGAGGCAGAAAATTATATAGGCTAGAGAAATAAAACTGACACTTACTTAATAATATGCAAAAATGGTAATAACGCTGTATTTATATGGAGATGAAAATTTGATAATATTTAACATACATTTTGAAATAGTTGGGGATGCTAATATTAAACATATTTAACTGCCCCTTTTTTATTGGTGTCCTGCTCTTGCAAATTGATAATGAATTGAAAAAAATCAGAATATAGATACGGTATATTAAAACCCGACCATATTTTTGCACGCACAAATATTTACCAAACCTGAATACGTAAACTAGCGACAAAACTCTATTAAAACGTGGGAATGCATATTCAATTTTCCACCCAAATTAAAGTATTACGAACTTTTTAACAGGTTATATTATGATGCACCATATAAAACATAGTATGGTTCTGAAATTTGCAACAAAAAAATGTACATCTACAGGGTCGTTCAAACTCGACGTCCCAAGCTGCTTCGGATATATTTTTTTTGTAACGAACATACTTTTTTAGATATTCTTTCTAAGCCACTTTTGTCTGTTTCGTTTTTTCGTTTACAATTTACAGGCATATATATATATATATATATATGTATATATATATATAACCAAAATTGACATAATTAAATATTGTGACGTAGTCTCTTTTATGTGTCAAATTTGACATTAACGAAAAAAATGTCCGAAAAATGGGCTTATTTAACCGAATTTCGAAAAAAGTCATAAGAAAAATATGTTTCTTTCGCAATTTTATATCCCTATGCAAAATTTCAAGAGCCTACTACGATTTTCATATTTTGCCCTTTGTTGGATATTATTGGACATAATATTTTAAATTTTCTAGATATTTCTGATCAGATCAGCATGACAGAAATATCTGTGTGGAAGGAAAATAAGGATATTTAGACTGTAAACTAAGTATTGTGCAGTATGTATTCAGTCAATGAGTGTTTTGAATTACATGGGATCGACTTTTATGGATGGACAAATACAGAAAATGGCAACAAAGGGCAAAATATGAAAAAATAAAAAAAATATGCGGTTATATATATATATATATATATATATATATATATATATATATATATATATATATATATATATATATATATATATATATATATATATATATATATATATATATATATATATATATATATATATATATATATATATATAACCGCATACACGTGTTTCATGCTATTTGGCAATCATCAGTACGGTGTAACATTAACCAAATCAAAAGATAGGCATGATATATATATATATATATATATATATATATATATATATATATATATATATATATATATCATGCCTATCTTTTGATTTGGTTAATGTTACACCGTACTGATGATTGCCAAATAGCATGAAACACGTGTATGCGGTTATATATATATATATATATATATATCATGCCTATCTTTTGATTTGGTTAATGTTACACCGTACTGATGATTGCCAAATAGCATGAAACACGTGTATGCGGTTATATATATATATATATATATATATATATATATATATATATATATATATATGTATATGTATATGTATATGTATATGTATATATATATATATATATATATAAGGATGTAAGATTATATATATATATATATATATATATATACAGGATGAGTTTTTTTCGATGCCCACTATGGGGATCTCGAAAACTAGCAGAGCTAGAACAAAGATTAAATGGGGAAAGAATTGCAGTTTTTAATGGTCAATCTAATGCCCCTTTTGGATTTTTAAAAAAGTTCATGGCTCACTAGATATTTTGAATAGAGTGATTTTTTTGCTATTTCATCAGATCTCTGTAGCTCCGTTATTTCTGATTATACAGAAAAACTGTAGAGACAAAAATTTTAGAAAATTTTGGGCTTAATAAGATAATCTGATCCAATTTTTATCTTGTTTGTGATTTTTGAAATATGACATAAACTTTTGTTTTTTTAATTGTAAATCATAGTTGGCTGTGGCCTTATCAAATCGGCCATTTTTTAAGCTTTCCAAAGATATAATACTCGGTATAGTTATTACAAAAAATAAAAGAGCCATAGCTAATTTTCTGATTTTTTTTAAATTTTCACAAAGTCAGCCATGGACTATTTTCATAATTACGTTACACATACTTCAAACTTTCTAATATTTTGTTTTTAGCTGGTAACAAAATGTAACAAAATAAAACAAAAATTAAAAAACTCAAATTCAAATTATTATTATTTTAAAAGGTCACCTTTTAAAATGAAAAAAGGTGTTCAAATAATACACCATTATTATTTATGCAAATATTGCATCTTTTTAAAACTGAATTTGTCGACTTTCTTAGAGAGCGCCTGTCAATACTGGCAATTGCTTCTAAAACAGCTGCTGTTAATTCAACAATAATTATTGTCTCATACTTTATTTTGTACTCCCCACAAAAAGAAATCCAAAACAGACAAATCGAGGGATCGGGGCTGCCAGAAAATAGGTCTATTTCTCCCTATCCAACTATTTGGATAGAGCTGATCTAGGTAATTTCTTACGGGCAAATAATTATGTGGTGGAGCTCCGTCATGATAATTTTTGTTTTATTTTGTTACATTTTGTTAGCAGTTAAAAATAAAGTATTTGAAAGTTTGAAGTATGTCTTATTATAAAATAGAACGTAATTATGATATTCCAGGGCTATTTGAAAATTTAAAAAAAAATCAGAAAATTAGCCATAGCTATTTTATTTATTATAAAAACTACTTACTAAAAGTATTATATTTTTGGAAAGCTCAAAAAATGGCCGATTTGATAAGGCCACAGCCAACTATGATTTAAATTTAAAAAAACACAAATTTATGTCACATCTCAAAAATCACAAACAACATAAAAAATTGGATCAGATTTTCTTATTTAGCCCAAAATTATCTGCACTTTTTGTCTCTACAGTTTTTCTGTATAATCAGAAATAATGGAGCTACAGAGATCTGATGAAATAGCAAAAAATCACTCTTTTCAAAATATCTAGTGAGCTATGAACTTTTTTAAAAATCCAAAAGGGGCATTAGATTGAGCATTCAAAACTGCAATTCTTTCCCCATTTAACCTTTGTTATAGCCCTGCTAGTTTCCGAGATCCTCATAGTGGGCATCGAAAAAAAACTCACCCTGCCAAAAAGTCTGCACCATATGGAAAATATTTTTAATAAATAACTTACGGAAAATTTCTTAGCGGCATCAGGTTTTGCTTGCTCTAGAACCAAAATTGACATAATTAAATATTGTGACGTAGTCTCTTTTATGTGTCAAATTTGACATTAACGAAAAAAATGTCCGAAAAATGGGCTTATTTAACCGAATTTCGAAAAAAGTCATAAGAAAAATATGTTTCTTTCGCAATTTTATATCCCTATGCAAAATTTCAAGAGCCTACTACGATTTTCATATTTTGCCCTTTGTTGGATATTATTGGACATAATATTTTAAATTTTCTAGATATTTCTGATCAGATCAGCATGACAGAAATATCTGTGTGGAAGGAAAATAAGGATATTTAGACTGTAAACTAAGTATTGTGCAGTATGTATTCAGTCAATGAGTGTTTTGAATTACATGGGATCGACTTTTATGGATGGACAAATACAGAAAATGGCAACAAAGGGCAAAATATGAAAAAATAAAAAATATGCGGTTATATATATATATATATATATATATATATATATATATATATATATATAACCGCATACACGTGTTTCATGCTATTTGGCAATCATCAGTACGGTGTAACATTAACCAAATCAAAAGATAGGCATGATATATATATATATATATATATATATATATATATATATGTATATATATATATATATATATGTATATATATATATATATATATATATATATATATATATATATATATATATATACATATATATATATATATATATATATATATATCATGCCTATCTTTTGATTTGGTTAATGTTACACCGTACTGATGATTGCCAAATAGCATGAAACACGTGTATGCGGTTATATATATATATATATATATATATCATGCCTATCTTTTGATTTGGTTAATGTTACACCGTACTGATGATTGCCAAATAGCATGAAACACGTGTATGCGGTTATATATATATATATATATATATATATATATATATATATATATATATGTATATGTATATGTATATGTATATGTATATATATATATATATATATATAAGGATGTAAGATTATATATATATATATATATATATATATACAGGATGAGTTTTTTTCGATGCCCACTATGGGGATCTCGAAAACTAGCAGAGCTAGAACAAAGATTAAATGGGGAAAGAATTGCAGTTTTTAATGGTCAATCTAATGCCCCTTTTGGATTTTTAAAAAAGTTCATGGCTCACTAGATATTTTGAATAGAGTGATTTTTTTGCTATTTCATCAGATCTCTGTAGCTCCGTTATTTCTGATTATACAGAAAAACTGTAGAGACAAAAATTTTAGAAAATTTTGGGCTTAATAAGATAATCTGATCCAATTTTTATCTTGTTTGTGATTTTTGAAATATGACATAAACTTTTGTTTTTTTAATTGTAAATCATAGTTGGCTGTGGCCTTATCAAATCGGCCATTTTTTAAGCTTTCCAAAGATATAATACTCGGTATAGTTATTACAAAAAATAAAAGAGCCATAGCTAATTTTCTGATTTTTTTTAAATTTTCACAAAGTCAGCCATGGACTATTTTCATAATTACGTTACACATACTTCAAACTTTCTAATATTTTGTTTTTAGCTGGTAACAAAATGTAACAAAATAAAACAAAAATTAAAAAACTCAAATTCAAATTATTATTATTTTAAAAGGTCACCTTTTAAAATGAAAAAAGGTGTTCAAATAATACACCATTATTATTTATGCAAATATTGCATCTTTTTAAAACTGAATTTGTCGACTTTCTTAGAGAGCGCCTGTCAATACTGGCAATTGCTTCTAAAACAGCTGCTGTTAATTCAACAATAATTATTGTCTCATACTTTATTTTGTACTCCCCACAAAAAGAAATCCAAAACAGACAAATCGAGGGATCGGGGCTGCCAGAAAATAGGTCTATTTCTCCCTATCCAACTATTTGGATAGAGCTGATCTAGGTAATTTCTTACGGGCAAATAATTATGTGGTGGAGCTCCGTCATGATAATTTTTGTTTTATTTTGTTACATTTTGTTAGCAGTTAAAAATAAAGTATTTGAAAGTTTGAAGTATGTCTTATTATAAAATAGAACGTAATTATGATATTCCAGGGCTATTTGAAAATTTAAAAAAAAATCAGAAAATTAGCCATAGCTATTTTATTTATTATAAAAACTACTTACTAAAAGTATTATATTTTTGGAAAGCTCAAAAAATGGCCGATTTGATAAGGCCACAGCCAACTATGATTTAAATTTAAAAAAACACAAATTTATGTCACATCTCAAAAATCACAAACAACATAAAAAATTGGATCAGATTTTCTTATTTAGCCCAAAATTATCTGCACTTTTTGTCTCTACAGTTTTTCTGTATAATCAGAAATAATGGAGCTACAGAGATCTGATGAAATAGCAAAAAATCACTCTTTTCAAAATATCTAGTGAGCTATGAACTTTTTTAAAAATCCAAAAGGGGCATTAGATTGAGCATTCAAAACTGCAATTCTTTCCCCATTTAACCTTTGTTATAGCCCTGCTAGTTTCCGAGATCCTCATAGTGGGCATCGAAAAAAAACTCACCCTGCCAAAAAGTCTGCACCATATGGAAAATATTTTTAATAAATAACTTACGGAAAATTTCTTAGCGGCATCAGGTTTTGCTTGCTCTAGAACCAAAATTGACATAATTAAATATTGTGACGTAGTCTCTTTTATGTGTCAAATTTGACATTAACGAAAAAAATGTCCGAAAAATGGGCTTATTTAACCGAATTTCGAAAAAAGTCATAAGAAAAATATGTTTCTTTCGCAATTTTATATCCCTATGCAAAATTTCAAGAGCCTACTACGATTTTCATATTTTGCCCTTTGTTGGATATTATTGGACATAATATTTTAAATTTTCTAGATATTTCTGATCAGATCAGCATGACAGAAATATCTGTGTGGAAGGAAAATAAGGATATTTAGACTGTAAACTAAGTATTGTGCAGTATGTATTCAGTCAATGAGTGTTTTGAATTACATGGGATCGACTTTTATGGATGGACAAATACAGAAAATGGCAACAAAGGGCAAAATATGAAAATCGTAGTATGCTCTTGAAATTTTGCACAGGGGTATAAAATTGCGACAGAAACATATTTTTCTTATAACTTTTTTCGAAATTGTATATAGTTATATAGTGTGAAACCGGCTTAAATCCGGGCTGCGTTTTATACGCTCCGTGCGAGCCGAGCCTAACGGCCTGCGGGAGCGTCACGTTCGCCGCAAAAACGGCGGGGAATGCGCCCGCAGGAGTTCGGGATATCCGACCGAAATGAAGTTAAATCTGCATATAAAAACTGGAGTCACGAAGCGCGGATATTACTGTCCCGAGCCCCGCCGGGACGGCAGCCGCCGCACGTGAAAAATAACCTCATTCCGTGAGCGGAATATGCACGGCCCCACGCTAAACACATTTTCAATTCTTATAAAACCGGGATTCCGGCCGTTTCCGGCATTACCGACGCGACGGCAGGGCCCCGGCGATGACGTCGCAAAAGTTAGATTGTGACGTCACCGCGCCACGCCGAGGCCTTCTCCTCTCGTCGGTAACGGCCCCTCGCGAAATTAGACGCCGCGTTTATTGTTACGGGCTTTGTTTAATTTACTCTTTTGGCGGCAAGAGAAAATAGAAGGGGGGGAGATGCCGTTATTGGAATGCCGTAAAGAGAAAAGAATCGGGGAGGGGAATGGCTAATTCCTAAGCGATTTCGGGCTGGCCGTAATTCTTTAAATGAATTTTCCGGGGGGAAATTCGGTCCTTTTTTCGAACGTTGGCAAAATTGCGACGTAAGTTTTATTGGAAAGTTGGTAAATATCGTAAACTGAAGGCTGAGAATACAAATAAGCGGGATCGGCAACAAACTTTCGGGTAGATTCTTGGGGGGTACATTTTTTTTAAATTAGAATTTTCAATAGGGTCTACACTTTAACACTCTCCATCTTACTTGCACAGTTTTTCAGTAGATGTAGCTAACCACTTTATACCCTGTTATTATTTATCACTAGAAGAAGAAGACAGTATGAACCTACCCTAACCTATCACAAAACAATGAAGTAAAGTTGTTAGAGGTTTAGGAATGTGACGTTGACGTTTGACGCTTATTTTGGCAATTTTATCATAGTTATATTAACTATTGACATAATTGACATGCAAGAACATTGTAAGTGGCATTTATGAGATTTTCACTTTTGCCCGCATTTCTGGGGTTTAGTTACGGGATATTTTTGAATAAAAATACAAAACACTCCAATTTCGCTTTATTTGATGTTTCTTCCTATTGTATCTCACAAAATGGACGTTTTCAGCGGTAAAAACATAGTAAAGTTAATTACAATTCGAATAATTTTTATAATTTACGTTGTAGAGGTACGCGTAATTTTGGGTTTTCATTAGTTTCACTATTAAAACATTGTAACGCTACTTACAATATTTTTGCCTGGAAAAATCACAAGTTTTTTTAAAGGTAATCGCATTTACAATGTTTTTACACGAAGTTTTGTTGAGACACGATACGTTTACAATTGGAGAGTGCATTTTACTATAGACCAAAAGAAATCAATTTTTCCATTTTTACCTGTTTTAAGAAAGCCGCACATTCTAAGGTGTTAAAATGTTTTTGCACGGAAATTGTTTAAAATGAAATACATTGTAACTTCTAAGTAATATTTAAAATATTGTACCATGGAAAAAGTTGTAAAGAACTGTGCAATGTTTTTACCGTAAAACTGATGAACTTTTTGGAATTTTAAGTACAAAGAAAAATAGAAAACCCACTTTTTCGAAAAAGTAACTATATTAGTTAATACCTACTCATCTAAAAGCCTTCTACTAAAAAAAGTACAAAAAATGATCATTAGTTACAAATATATTAGCATTTTTAATAGCCAAAAATTTCAAACCTCTACTATGGAGTAGACTGTTGTCAGTTACAATGTTTTTGCACGGCACCGTCGCAATGATAAAGGCCTGCCAGCTGGCGACGCGAAACGTCACTACGTCATCACAGGGAGGTCGGGAGGTTGCTTTTTGAAGTTGTTTACGTTTATTTGTCTGGCGATTTTCCTGTTTTAAAGAACGTTTATTGTGTGTTGGAGGGTGTTTTTTAGTAATATAGGACGTGGAGTTTTATTAATAAGGTGGTAAAACAGCAGTGGTTCAGAATAAAGTGATTAAAGTTCAATTTTAGTTTATAGGTTTTAGGTTGTGTCTATAGTTTCGGACTAATTTAAATCATGCCGTGGACGTGTTCCGTTCCCAACTGCAAGGGAAACTACAAAGGCGGTCCTAATATGTCCGCTTTTTCCTCCATAAAGACCCCATTTTAAGGGAAAAGTGGGTTAAGGCTATCAAAAGAGATTTTGTTCCTACACGCAGTTTTCCAGGATTTTGGTTTGGACTGTTGGAGAGTGTTATACCTAACAATTTTACGTGATTAAACGTAACCACCTTGAAATCAATAAGTTTTATGCTTTTATTTATTCGAATTTAGTTGTATCTAGGCAGGCAAATAAGAAATAATTGGCATTTACGAAAATTTTACCGGTAGATATCTAAATGCACCAAAACTCCTTGAAAATGTGACTTTCACTCTCGTAGATTATTATCCGTGTTGTAAAACCATGAGCTATATATGTAAACAATCATTTTAAAGTGCTTTTTTACCAAATTTACCAAGTTGACACCTTGAAATTTGAATTTGGCTCCTTAGGCTCACCTCCCTTGGATGACTCATCGCTTTCAGCTGGCGGGCCTTGTCATTGCGACGGTGTCGTTTTGCATGCCTGTATCAACATCGCAACCTATGACAATGTGGAAGTCTAGTTCACTCATCCTCCGCAATTTGCTTATTTTTGTTGTTTTGTGGATGGCTGCATCATATGGGCAATCTTCTTCTTCTTTCTTTTTATTGGGCTGGGCTACTTGGCTACTTGGGCATTAACCCAGAGACGGTGTTTATTGCACCACCCCTCCTACTACATGGGGTTAGGCTATAATCTTTCAAAATCAACTAACCTAAACAGTTGATTTTGAAAACGCCTGTAACGGGGATATTTTCCAGAGATTTTCTGTGTATGAAAATGGGTATAAATTTGATTTGGACCCGTTTAAATATCCACTCAGCCCCAATTTATTTAATTAAAGACATCAGGCCGTGGCAAATTTGTTTTCGTTAACTACGGGAAAGTTAAATTAAAATTCTAAATTACGGTTGAGTATACATATAAATCTGTGGCCGACACGTGTTAAGCATTTGGCATTTATTCCTCTCTTCAAGACAAGGAAAAAAAGAAAAAAATATGCACTAAAATTCATTCGAACGCTTGGTATCGCATAAAAATGGGAGACCAAACGCCGTCAAGTTAACGAGAGGGTCTACAAAGCGAAAAGTTTTTTTCCCGGTAGTTTAATTGGAAAATTATTAGGCAAAGGCGAATGGCTCGAGGTGAAAAGCTCCGAATAATTAGCACTTGTGCCGCGCGCGCCACGAATAAAGCCACTCGAACGACGCCAGTAAAATTGTACTCAAAAAGTCGATTGTTAAACGGCGGTAGGTGTTTTTCCGGGCAATTTCTCATTTAATTCAATTATCGGCGGAACTATGAAGTGGCGTTTGGTCGGGCGAAAACTGAAAATTAATTTTTTGCCCCCCGAAAATCGATATCCTGTCGGAATGTCTTTCCGCGGCATGACACGGTTTTAAATTAGGCCGAAATTGGGAAGTGTTAAATGGGGAACGGTGATCAGTTTCCCGATTCATTAGCTGGAATCAACGACAATTTGCCGGAACGAGGAAAAACCCACGTTTAGGTCGAACATCGTGACAGATATTTCCCAGAAGGATGGATGTGGTCCGTTTTTGAATTTTTTTAAATCACCAAAAACGTGACAAAATTGCCGTTATACATAGAAACATTTTTAGTGTCACTGGTTCACGTTTGCATGTTAGTACACCTGCTGTCACTCTCCTCGGGCTTACACAAGAGTGTCACATAATCTCACACCTCAGAATTACTGAAATCGTATGGAGATTTGCAAATTTTTACAGATTTTCAAGGAATCATCTCACGATATGGCAACGCTGTAGTACGAAGTCATCGCTTCAATAATGAAGAGACCTTGCGATCAGTGCCTCTCAAACTGTCTACAAAATTCGGGAAAATTTTTTTCTATTTCCTGCAGAGTTCGAGAATGTTCTGCGCGTTATTTATTGTCAGTTTAGGTCCCCTACACCGACGAAGGTTCTTCCACGGGCCCGGGCCCGCTCGATATTAAATTGTAAATCACCCCGGTCCGGTCCTGCTTGAAAAACGGCGGTTTTAGCGAATAAAAATGAGTCCGAATTACAGTCGGCGGTTTGGAATGGTTATTTTATTGGGGCTGAGATAGCACTCGGAACAGGGTTGATTTACACCTGCTCTGGGGTGCTCGGCATCGGAGTTAGCGGCTATTTTTCATGACGGCCTAGGTGCGGGTCAGATTAAGGGTGAAGGTTTTTAATTTTGATAATTATAGCGGAAATCGGAGCCATTATTTTCGTGCACGCCATAGCATGATTCACGAACGAGGAATTTTTCGTACTACGTACGTAGTGGTATCACTCCCCATGGCGGGAAAATTCTGCGCAGCCACCATGTGGGAATAGATTCTGTCAAATTGATGCAATGTCGGGGCGATTGGGCAGTTCTTTTTTGGCTGTATGAGAGATATTACAGTGCCGTGGAATGTGCTTTTTTGTAAATTGTGCTTTTTGCTAGTATCTTTAAATAAAGAATCCCAGGAAGGAGGAAAAGCTGCTTGTGCTTACCACACACTATACAGGGTGTTCACTTTCAAAATGACCACCATTAGTATTTTTGAAACGGTAAGAGCTACAAGGTTGGTTAAATTAGACAAAAGTTGCACATTTTGATGTGTTTCAAGAATCTGTAAAGAAATTTGACATAGCTCACGTGGTTACTAAAATAACCTAAAAAAAACTGAAAACTTCCACTTTTTTATTTTGTCCGTAACTTTTTTAATATCAAACGGAATTGAATGAAATTTGGTGGAATTACGTAATTAGGTACGGGCTTTCGAATGCACTTTTCAGAAAAATTCTCTACCTACTGGATCTTTAGGTGTTCATAACCAAATTTCGATTTTCTTATGGCGGCCATATTGGATTTTACCACCATTGGATAGAGCAAAAAATTACGAATACAACCATGTATCACAACATCTAATTAAACCCACTTAAATGTCAAATTTATAATATTTTAAATATTTTGAAGCCAGGCAGTAGGCCATATGATACCGAAAACAATATCAATAACTGTCACCTAATAAACTGAAACGTCAGTTAGTTCCCATAACCTTTGTTAACTACTTAAAATTGTGTGTTAACTGTCTTAAGTGACTAAAGCTTATTGAATCATGCCCCAACAATATCCAATAAATGAAAGATTGGATATGTACAACGTTTATATTCGAAACTACCGTAATTCTAGCCAGTATCAAGAATTATACCCCGAACGAAGGCAGCCTAACAGAACTATTTTCCGAAGGTTGTGTAGGCGTATGGAAGCGGATGCGACGTTACAAAACAAAGGAAGAAATGATTTTGTAAGAGCTAGAGGAGCTGTAAGTGAAATCAATGTTTTGGCTCAAATTCATTTAAATCCAGAGACATCGCAAAGGAAAATTGCTAGGGAATGTGGTTTGTCGTTAGGGGAAGTTAACAAGATTTTAAAAAAGCACAGATACCATGACTTTAAAATTCAACCCGTACAAAAGTTACTTATTTGTTGCCGGGGGACTAAGGCCTGTCGGTTAGATACTGGCCCCTGGCGACATCTATCTATTTATTAGTATTTAGTTTCTGGTTCCTATTAAAATAACGTTAAATAAATAAACTTTTGACATCAAATTTGACGTTTCTGTTTATTAGGTGACGTTAATGATATTGTTTTCGAAATCATGGCCTACTGCCTGGCTTCAAAATATTTAAAATATTAGAAATTTGACATTTAGGTGGGTTTAATTAGGTGTTGTGATACATGGTTGTATTCGTAATTTTTTGCTCTATCCAATGGTGGTAAAATCCAATATGGCCGCCATAAGAAAATTGAAATTTGGTTATGAACACCTAAAGATCCAGAGAATTTTTCTGAATAGTGCATTCGAAAGCCCGTACCTAATTACGTAATTCCACCAAATTTCATTCAATTCCGTTTAATATTAAAAAAAGTTACGGACAAAATAAAAAAGTGGAAGTTTTCAGTTTTTTCAGGTTATTTTAGTAACCACGTGAGCTATGTCAAATTTCTTTACAGATTCTTGAAACACATCAAAATGCGCAACTTTTGTCTAATTTAACCAACCTCGTAGCTCTTACCGTTTCAAAAATACCAAAGGTGGGCTTTTTGAAAGTGAACACCCTGTATACTGTATACACCTCTGACTTCTATTCCACCAATATGGCTCAAGGTCATTGAATTTGCGGATGATTTCTCAAGAGTAAGTTATACTGCTGGTTGTTTGATATGCTCTGGTATTATTAAGGGCGATGAACGCGTCTGACGTTTGGTCTGTTTACATCTTGCCAAGGCCAAGTGAGTACTATAATGGCTTACTTTACTGCCGTATTTTGAGCTTTTAACGACTGGTTTGAGGCTTTTTAACGCCGTTAAAAAAAAAAGATTAATAAATGAGATTCTTTAAAGTTCCTTTGACCCCGTCGCCATCTTTTCCTTCCTCCCTACTATCTCCCGGAATAATCCGGAACGCAATGCTCTAAAATTCCATGGCACTCGACAGCCTTGGACACAGACGAGCTATAAATTCATTTCGACATGCCGGGATTCGTATATTTGCCACGCGTACACGAGACATACGTGACCCTGGGATCCCCCGGTAAAAAAAAACATTCATCACGGGAATACCAGATGGCGGATTATACGGACAGTGTGGGGATGTGTATCCGGTTTTTTTGGCGATACTTTACATGTAGGATGATTGTAGGTTATGTTAGGTCATCCTCCGGCATTCTAGACAAAACAAAAATAGCCAAAAATGTGCTGTGATTCCACCGACATCTGTATTTTGTGTTGATCAGGAAATTGAACCGTACATTAAATAATAGAGGCTTTAATTGATGGTAGCACACAATAGCTAATACGTTTGTAATATAATAATTCGCGATATTGTGTCATATGCAGTCGACCACATAAAATGTATTGCAGTTAGGTAATGGAGTTTGCATGTCCCCACACAATTTGATTTTGTAACTGCCTATTATATACTATGCAATCATTAATTAGAAGTAAAAATTGTTTCGGCAACGGTAAAAATGATCGTAAAAGTAATTATGTTTATAATAAAAATTGCAGCATATTCCGATAGAACGGAGGGCATATTCATAAATAATAGTTTGAAATATTATTAGTACCAGTTTCCATTTACGTATTATGGATATTTATATTAATATTTCGATATTGGAAAAATATTATTCAATGCATTATTAAATATTCTGGGATTATATGATAGGCAAATATTAATACGTAATCGACCGGCAATTTAAAATATTAGGGGAACATCAATTTCGTAATTACTACGGCAATATCCATATATTTTATTCAAAAACAACAAAAATGTGAAAATGTTTGAAATGTGTAATAAATCACTCTTAAATAAATCAATTGCTCCACTGGGTTGCTATGGTAACGACGTTACCATAGCAACGTCACCTAATCACCCAAGCGCTCAACCAACACTACCCATATTTATAAACATCGTGACCCACCGGCAGTTTGCATCTCTCTTTTTAACTTGTTAGGTTTCGAAACCAGCATTTCTGTTAACTTAAAATTTACTGTCTTGTTTTCTTGCCAACATTCAGAAATAGAAATGCCATTATATCGCCCTTGAGTTTCTGCATATCTCCTCTCCATATTCCGTAATGTAGTAATCTGTAACCTTCAATTTACGAGTGTTATTAGTCCTTTATCAAGTTCGCGGAAATACGACAAATTCGCAGCAAGCCGTGATTTATTATACCCTCTGGATTTCCCGATCCAATGCATCTGCATTTACACAACTCTTAACATATCTCAGGAACACATTTATCATCCCAGGTAGAAAGCCTATAGCCCGCCCAAATTTACTTTAATTTAAATACGATTTCCTCTGTTGAGGAAATATTATTTGTTACCTGCCTTATACCTCTGTCTAGAGGACGAATGGAAATAAGTAGTATGTCGCAATATCGATTTTTGTTGGCGACGCTTAACTGCAAAGTGTCAATAACTTTGAGGTTATGTAAAGTTGATCTTTAGATAAAACGTGATATTCCCCACCAACTATCCCACACGTTGGAACGCTCTGGTAATTTCTACTAGAGCCCCACAATCATTTGCCAAAATCAAAATGAAAAATCATCCTAATTAGCTAAAACCAGAATCCGACTCCCGGAGACAGTGATTTAAGGTTTATCCGAAGGGTTAACCCTATTTGCCCGGTCCTTACTAGAAAGAACAAACAGAGGGTCAGTCCGGGTCCCGAAAAGGATTCTGGCAGTGCCGGGAATGCCGCCCTGTTTGACAAAGACAAATACGTTTAAGTTTAAACTGTTGTTGCCGGTGTTGCTTAAATAAGCGTCAAAGTACACTTTCCGGGTCAAATTAAGCGGAACGTTGCGAGTTTTAAAGCTGAAGGGCCGGCAGTTCGAGCCGGGTGGATCGCCGACGATACGAGTGCATTTTGAAACACTCGAAACGCCCAGCGAAGCGCGGTAAATAGATACTATTTGCGTCAAATGTATCACGAAGTTGTCGGATATGTCGTAGGTGTACGTTTTAACACACAATTTAAAAATCTATGGTAGGACAACCCAGACTAACCTTCCAACCCAACCATCTAGCACGAATAAATTATTTTGAAAACTCTCGAGGACTCTCGTGCAATACATTTGTCGCGCTAGCATTCGGTGATTAGTGCGAAAACGGGCGAGTCATTAAAGTTGAGCATACATACACACATCCAAGCTTATGTCGTCGCAAAAACATTTTCGCAATTTTGCACACCATGACTGACGCGTCAAATGTGGAATATATGGAGAAATACCGTCGAATTTAGGTACTGACAAAACCTCTCTTCTACTAGGTTGCAGTTGTGAAGGGCCTGTTGTTTCGATAAGCTTTTTGCTACGACACGCAATCTTCTAACTTCAAAATATGCATTTTCGCCAATTATTTCAGTGTGTTTACATAACATTTCCATGGACCACCAACATCAAGGAACTTTCCTTTGAGGAATCTCAACCAAATCAGGCGCCACCTTCCCAAAGGGCAGCGCGTGTCGGTCCCCCGCAAAGCCAAAGCCAAAGGGACGTCATTGTCAGGACCTCGGTTAATTATGGATCATCAAAAGCGAGAACTCCGCAATTATGTTGTCGGCAGTTGCGTAGCCGCGAGAATCTAGGTATGTGGCATAGTGGTGACGTCTGTGGTGTACTAGGAGGTGTCCCATCATCGAATTAAGCGAGGGCACTAGACAGACCCTTGAAGTCAAGCGAGTAGTTAAATATGGGGGTTCTGTGACACTTCGATAGCCGACTCGAATATTTTGAGATATAAAAACTGGTAGCTCCCCAGGTGAGGATGGAGTTCGATATTTTATTTTCATGCTGTTTTATTCGGCGAAATCAAATTGTATGAAATTGACTTGCCGCCCTTTGAGTCACATAAAAATCAATCGAATAAAAAATGTCTATACGGATGACGCATAGCTTTTCATATGACGCGGCATATCCAATTCTTTATGAGAAATAAATATATACCATCGGTTATCTATAGTGTATGGATATAAGCGGATGTAGATAGAGGGATTTATTTATTAATTTAAATAAAATTGACAATTTCAGTGTATGCGTTTGGGCAAGTGTAATAAAAATAAAATAAAATACGAATAAATTTCCTAGATCGTAAATAGCATGTTAAAATATCGAAGCTGTGTATTTTAGTATCATGCAAATGTTTACCTGCTAATTGTTTACGTTATAGTACTTGCTGAATCATATAGTTAATGCGTACATACTCCTGGTAGTTGCTAAGGTAAAATCAATTTACATTGTGAAAGAAAGATTCTATTTTCGTTTACGACAGTCACAAATATATACAAGACTTATGTGACACTTTTTACTAAATACAATATTAATTATCGATAGTAGTAGTGGGTAAAATTACTACTTTGTTCCAACTGAGAAATATTCTAAAAGAGAAAATCTAGATAGCATAAGTTGTTTTGCAAATTCAATAAAAAAAACTCAGCTTATCTCTTCCTTATATTAAAATATGAATGAGAGTGGAAAGTAATAGGTGATGTCATTGTCCCAAAAGATGGATATCTTTCCTGAGAATTCAATTTATTCCAAAAGTATTCACGTTGCGACGAAATTCTACCCGCGGCGGGCTACATAATAACCGAATTTATTTAGAGTACTAGTACGTCATTCGCAGCCTTTTTTCTTATACTTTCGTATGCCCATACACGTGTATAATATCATCCGACAAGGCTGCTCGTAAAATTTTACTGCGTGGGACCCAATAAACCAACCTTCCTCCAACATGCCAGTGCGGTGGAGGATATTTTCTTTCTGGGGACTGGCAAAATTTGTCTTTCCTCTGCAGAAAGAATTAGGTGCCTCGGTTAAAGAAGGAATATTTGTGGACCGACGTCCTAGCGGAAATGTCACAGTAGCCCCACTGCTTAACTACTAAGAATCACAGTATCCGCACTGCTTAACTACTAAGTGTCACAGTACCCCCAATGTTTAACTACCAAGGTAAGCCTCTAACCTAACGCATATGTTAAAGACGGCCAAAAATCGTTTCTCTGTGTGGTTTTGCAGGGAAAAATTTGTATAAAAATTAGAGTTACATTTTTATAGTTTCTCTTCTTCATATACGTACTTCAATGGCACTATGGCGCGCGCCTCTCCGATAAATTAGGCTTGCCCGACTCGTAGGCCTCCCAGAAATTTTACAACCGTGACTGCCGGGCCGGCAGCCTGTTTTACAACTGTCGCAGGCGACTTTATGCCGTCTGACGTCCGACAGTGCCATAAAGACGTCGCCTGGACGCAGAACGCATTCCTCCAATTGCAAGGGTGGAAAAATATCAACGGTGCAAATTTCACTCGAGGCTAACGTAGACTGACATATTCTTTGTTGTCTCTTTTCGGAGTTGTCTGGGACAACCCAAAATATCAGTTCCTGACAATCTAGATTACAGAAAAGTTTGTATGACAATTTCATTATAGTACCACCTGCGGAATGTGGTAATATTTCATTCTAGGCTTCCACAGATACATTTATTTTGTAAAGCGATTGAAAATTGGCAAAGTCAAATTTATGTTTCCTAAGCGTTATTGCGCGCTGGAATCCAATTGCAAAATTTACAGTTGAACGGAGGTAGAGCTAATAGATAATTCGTTATCATTTGGAAACGTTGGTCTAATGAAAGAACAGCATTAATTCCGCGCGAATTTGGGAAATTCGGCAACAATTTTATAACACTCAACGATAATTATATGGCGGATGGCTCAACGAAGGTTCAGCGAATAGTTTCAAAAAGGACGTTTAATATTTATAATGGAAAATTAATTTTATTAATGTCGCCTATTGTGTGGCGACTTTTTATTAATATTCGTTATGGAGGTAGTGTAGTGCAGTAATTATAGTGCCTTGCTTTTAGGCAAAACTGTTGTTGACGACTATTATTCTCCGCGAATAAAGGCACGCCAGGCCGGCAGATTTGAAAAATTCTATGCCTATGTGAATAAAGTGATTAAATTGATTTTTGCGAAGCCATAGATGACTGGATTTTTTAATTTATTTTGATAGTTTTTATTTTATTTTGATCGAATCTTGTTGATGGAAATTGTCAGTATGTCGGTTTCTAATATATTATATTGTGTAAACTTTCAAAATATCCACGGAAAGTTATAATTCCTACTCTAGTATTTTTATGGATATTACTTATTCATGAAATATATTATGGGCATGGTTCGCATCTCTACGAATGTATACAATTGTATAACCCGCATTCAGCCACCATTGCGTGACCCGAAAACTTTTCGTGTTGCATTGGAATGTTGACATTAGGAAGTGTGGTAGTAAGTAAATAGGTTTTAGCATTGCTCCATTTTTGTGTTACATAGTTGCGCCCTTTTACCTTTTAGATTTTAATCATTAGTTGCCGCCCCGTGGAACATTGCATAGTGCACGTAGAATACATTTCAGATTCTTCGCGGGTCATGGCGAGTTTTCGTTGGCAAATAAACTAGAACGGATCGTTTTGATGAAATTGGCATACGTTGTTGTTAAGTGGTTCATTATGATTATGGCATGCTGGCGAATTAGCAGGCAGTGTACTTTGTACGTATCTATGTTGGTTTTATTGACTGTCTGATTAGAGAGTATACACCGCCCGAATGAGATATTTTGAACTAGTTTCGGAACTGAGGTGCGTTTTGACGAGAACATATTTGTTCCATTATGGCTAATTTGCCGTTGCTAATCTCTATATTATATGCGTTGGCAAAATATGTTGACAATAATTCATTACCTACAATTATAATTAGTGTTCTGTAATATCAAAAGTTTTAATAATGTCCCACATAGCGTTAGTCAAATTAACAATTACCTAATTAAATACCATCATGCCATCTACTTTGTTTCGGCATTGCCTGTAGGGCACGCGGACATAGAAGCGGTGTAGTCGGTTGCATTACAAAATTGTTCAGAAGTAATGCCTCTCGTTATTTAGTCATTTTGCATAAACTCATCAGGGTAATTCAGAAGTGGGATAGTTGCAACGAATACTGCAAAAACAAACTGCGCACCAATTTGTACGACATTTCTTTAGCGGAATCTCGATAACATCAAACTCTCAAACTGTTAAAGAGTTATACCGCCAAAGGCGGCAGGTATATAAACTTGGCACGAACCTCGAATATAAAAACCGGGTGTGGGTTTAAACGCAAGGGCGTCACGTACTTTACAGCTACTTTCGGCCTGTCATTTTTAGCATAAATCACCTACCACCTTCACCCGGCCCACCCAGATGAAAAATAAGAACATATGCATCGACTTGGTATGCAAAGCCAGGCCTGAAAGCATTCGTCAGTCGAGGGAGAAAAAGCGACCTCTTAGATAATAAAAATGGGGCCCATATCTCGGCAACGGCACGAGTCACTCTTGGAATTTCTATTTTTTTTTGCCTTCGTTGATGCTCTTAAGGTATTTAACCTTCATGTCTTCCTACTCCCTCCTTTTAATGTTTTTCGCAGTGATCATTCTTTGTAAATACCTATAACTATGGTTAAAAGCAAACACGAATCGTATGTATGAATGTTTATGATGTTTTGTGGTAGCAATCTACTTTAGACCAGAAAAGAGACGCCTGCTGCTGATCGCAGAAAAATCCAGTTAGGTTAGGCGGTAATATCCATAGAGATCATATATATAGGTAGAGTGCTTCACGATGTTTTTTATACATAGGATGCGCGGAGAATTTTTGACGAATTTAAAATCATAAAATAGTAATAAATAGGCCCAGTGGACATGCGTATTTGCAATTTGAGGTAGTGTTTTGTGAAACTTGATACTCTTTGACAGCGACAAACTAAGTATAACCTACCGTCGTTTGCATCATAGACGCTTTGTGGCATAATTTTTTCGATTTTCAGCTAATTATTAATAGTTTCTTCGCGTTCTAGTTGTTCGAGTGTTTTATCTAATTAAGTGATCATCTCGAATATGTTCTGCTCATTTTACACCAGAGTGTTTATAAACGAAACGAGTCAAAACGCAGCTAATTGAAAATGCGGTACCAACTCTTCTATTAAAACCACCTAAACCCTCATTTAAGTAAGTATATCATGATTGTGGTGTAAGAAACTATAAGTAGCTTATTTGTTTTAGTGTTAAAGTTATAAAGGTAGATGAAAACAAGTCAAGTTCTAGCATCAGTGAAGCAAATTCTAGTAGTTTGGACGAAACTAGTATTACAAGTATAAACGAACCTAGTTGTACTTATCGAAGTCTTGACCAGTCCACGTTAAGGTGAGCTTAATTTATTATCGATATACAAGTTTGTAGGGGGATATTAATTCAGAAAAATAACCACTGTTCTGAATTGCGCGGTCTGAAGGTCTACTGCGCATGTTCCATAGGCCCATTCGCAAATCCACAATTTGCCATAACGATGGACCTGTTCAGCACTCTACCAATATATATGATCTCTATGGTAATATCTCTTCTTCGTCTTTCTGTGGTTACCACAAAACAGCAACTGGTGACAGCAAATAGATAATTGGCAACATAAATATTATAACAAGGATAGAGCTAGGGCGGAACATTTTTTTCAAGGCCAAATTACCAATGCACCCAAAAAAATCCCTTAGAGAGGCATTGTGCAGCATTGTGGCGTCATTCAAAAACCTGGTAACTTTCAGTTTGTTTACAAATTTAATTCAATAATTCCCATTCCGAGATACAAGTCCCTTGCCATTAATGTCATTATTTAATAACGAGCACACATTTTGTTTCCAGATTGCAATTTAAAGTAGGTGCAGTGTCATTTGCGCGAGCGGCCACTGGCCGGTGCAATTAAAAGTTTCCCGTTGTGGTAAACTCGATTAAAAAAAGTTTTCGTGGCGACGGCAGATGTATAGGTTCTATTTATTTTAGGAGACAATGGGAGATCTACTACCCGGTATTTTAAAAGGGGGATTGAAGATGTCAATATTCAGCAGAATCTTTGGTCTATCTATATTGAATTGAACACAGAACTCCACAGAACCAGTGATTATAGTCACTGACAGAAGTCTGGTACGATGTAATATTTTAAAGTGCACTACTGCTACTCTCTAATAGATGGCATGGCAGTCAGAGCAACTGTAGAATGGAGCCATCTATTGATCAGACTTTTCTTGCCCTATGTAGACGATATTTTCCATGTTTGCAGTTATAAGATCTGAACGTATATATACGATATAACCTGGATTGCATTATTCCTTCCGTTTATTTACGGAACAAAACTCAACTTTCATTAAGACGGATCGATTTAATGGAAAACCTTAAACAATGTTGGTGGAGACCGAGTACAAAGCCAACTTCCCATTGTAAAAAGTAATAAGCTAAGCTAATAATAGTGAGAGCTATTTCAATTAGTTGGAGTTGTAAGGAAAACACCTTTTCTCGGGATAAGAATTTTAATTTAGGAGCTTTCATTGTTCTAGGGATCTTTCCCGTCTGAAAGTTGCACCAAGAAAACTTATTACGCCAAAATTAATAACTGTTTTCTTGAATGGTCTCACCTAGCCGTAATTAATATAGAATCGATAGCGAATTTCCCTCAAACGCTCCTTTAAGTTTAATTCTAATTAAAAATGCCTGTAGCTATAGCGTTTTGTATGCAGGTGCAATTTCAGTCTAGCCTCAGGGTGTAATAATCAATTTACAGGTCAGGTCAGACACAAATCAGAGACTGAGCTATATCCTGTTACGATAATCTTATGTAGGTAGGTATAGTTGGAAACGTCATCTTACAAATGAATTCCACCGATTAGTTAAAAGTTTGATATTAGGCAGTCTTGTTTCGTTATCATTATTTGATGGTAGTCTTCTAGCTATAAATTATATTTGAACTAACAAAAAAGTCAAACTTTCCCATGAATAAACAACAAACTAAAAGTTAGTCTAGCATAATTTAATCAAGGATTACACAATTTCCGTTAAGTAGCTCTAACGAAAATTAAATTGTTGTAAAAACAATTTTTTGCATTCACGAAGCGATTCAAAAGCAAACACTGTCAGAATTAAGGTAAAGTAATCACTTAAGGTAAGGAAATTCATTGGATAATTCAATAGCCTGTTCTAGCCGGTAAAATAGGTACTCGCAGGAAACAGAGTGGAGCAAAAACTTTCTAATGTCTAGGTGCAAATGCCGATATCCATTTTAAGCGATTGAATACTATTAAGGGGATTAATTGAATGGGATTAGGCTTTCCGTGCATTCATAGAATACTTGGAGAGGGGGAAACCGAACTCTTTTTTAAGTTGGGTTAACCTAACCCCAAATTGTATTTATTTAACATTTAAACTATTCATTTTTGAAAATCCTGAAAATCTTCGCATTTTCTTCTATACAGGGTGTAACTTTGATTAGTAGGTACATTGTGATAACGTACATTTTTACAGCCAGGTATTTTCTATATTTTTAAGGTTTTTAAGGAAAAAAGTTTTAGATAAAAGTTGCAACATATGGGATTTTTTTTTATTAATTGCACAACGAAAATACAAATATTCTCGAAAGTTGGTGCATGTTCGATAATCATATTAGGCGCACTTATAATGGTTGCAAGTCAAACAGCATACAGGGTAGGTCAAAAAATATAAAAATTGTACAAGAGTAAAGTACCCTTATTTCAAAAAATTCAGCAAAATGTTATTAAGAAAAGTTAGAATTAAATGTTATGCCTAAATACCAAAACATGGCCTCCTAAGAAAAAGAAATATATAAAAACATTAATAATTTCCTAAAAAAAATTGTTTTAATATTCACCCTAAACAATTTTATAAATCAATCAAAATTATATCAGTTTCTCATAACTTTGTTCAAATTCAAGCATATTTGTAAAATTAAGTTAGATTTTTAATTTTTTAGGGAATCACAAATTGCATGTTTGTTGCAACGATATTAAACAAAACTTTAAAATTTCGCAAAAATTCTTCTGGACAAGGTAAAACATTAGTAATGATAATGTATATATTAAAAAACTCTCATTTAAGGTGCAAAATTTTTATTTTAAATGTTGATAAGAAACTGTGGTAATTAATCGACGAAAAAAAATTTTTTCTTAGGAGACTATGTATTGGTATTTAGGCATAGCTTTTAATTCTAAACAACTTTTCTTAATAACCTTTTGCTGAATTTTTTGAAATAAAGGTACTTTACTTTTGTGCAATTTTTATATTTTTTTACCATATACCCTGTATGCTCTTTAACTTGCAACCATTCTGAGTGCACCTAATATGATTACTGAACATGCATCAACTTTCGGCAATGTCTGTATTTTGGTTGTGCAATTAATAAAAAAAGTCCCATATGTTGCACACTTAAATGACCACATTGTATAGGAAAAAATATCATAAGTTATGATGATTATTCGCCCTTAAAATATGGATAACTTTAGTAGAGTGTTGAGTGTAGTTTGTATACAAATTTGGAATTGAGTATTTAAAAAATTGACAATTGCAAAATTAGAAGTTTCAAGGTCTAATATTTTCCAAACGCTTGAGACAACCATATTACATGTAGGTATACATTATACATCCTTGAAATTGTGACAATAAGCAGATTCAAATATCTAAATATATAGGTAAGTACAGGGTGTTCGATTTAAAAACAAAAATTTGGCTTTTCTGAACATTCCGCCGCGGCGGTTGTGTAGCATTTTTTAGCCGCCGCGGCGGCGGCTGGGTAGCAATTTTTCACCTACGCCGCGGCGGTTGGGTAGCAATTTTTAGTCGCCGCCGCGGCGGTTGGTTGTGCAATTAATAAAAAAAGTCCCATATGTTGCACACTTAAATGACCACATTGTATAGGAAAAAATATCATAAGTTATGATGATTATTCGCCCTTAAAATATGGATAACTTTAGTAGAGTGTTGAGTGTAGTTTGTATACAAATTTGGAATTGAGTATTTAAAAAATTGACAATTGCAAAATTAGAAGTTTCAAGGTCTAATATTTTCCAAACGCTTGAGACCACCATATTACATGTAGGTATACATTATACATCCTTGAAATTGTGACAATAAGCAGATTCAAATATCTAAATATATAGGTAAGTACAGGGTGTTCGATTTAAAAACAAAAATTTGGCTTTTCTGAACATTCCGCCGCGGCGGTTGTGTAGCATTTTTTAGCCGCCGCCGCGGCGGTTGGGTAGCAATTTTTCACCTACGCCGCGGCGGTTGGGTAGCAATTTTTAGTCGCCGCCGCGGCGGTTGGGTAGCAATTTTTCACCTACGCCGCGGCGGTTGGGTAGCAATTTTTAGTCGCCGCCGCGGCGGTTGGATAGCAATGTTTAAGTGTCGCCAAAATGGTTATATTATAGTAAAGAACCGAAATAATATGGCGCTCGGCGGCAGTCAGTTAATGAACTGCACGCCCCCCTTTGTCCCCGATATGAGGCCCGTCCATTTTTATTCATGAAGGGCGTTTTTTTTTTTTTTTGAGGTGCGTCGTTACCTTTTTATGGAACGTATGCGGGCCGGGCGAACTAGCGACAATGTTTCATGCCGGGCGGCGAGATCGCTGAAAAGGCCATAAAGGCGAGAACTTTATCGCAACTTTTATTCCGGTCGAAAAAATGCCGTTGCCGCGCGTCAAGATTTATGCCCCGGTCCCCTGAATTAATGCGCCCCCGGTTTTTTCCCCCTGGCCCGTATTGCGAATCGGAGGATATTTAATATAGACGCGGCCTGGCGACGGGAAAAATATGATTTGTTGCGTCGAGGAGTTGGAGAGACAAATTTTCTTTCTCCGCTGCTATACGGAACCGCCCCGCCGGTCGCGTAGGCTATTTTTGCTTGCTACGTAACCGCCGCGACGGTTGCGTAGATGATTTTTTTGTTGCTACGCATCCGCCGCGACGAATCACTCTTTTTTTTTCTTAGACAAGGAAAGAGAGAGGGCGCCTAACGGCACCCGCGTGTTACCTACTGGCACATATTTATTTGTAGCTATTTTGAATTAATCAAAACAAAATAAATAAAGCACGCCCATGGAAACCAGCCCAAATTTTATGAAACTATCATAATCAATCAAGAAATTTTCAATAAAAACGATGTTAAAAAATAATTATATTGGTCCTATTGACAAACAAAACAATGCACTTTATCATACTAAAAGGTAGAAGGAATTTGAATAAGTTATATTGAGGAAAAATAATATTTTCGGGAATCATTCAAAAGTAGCTTGTTAAATATTTACCTGTGAAACGAAATCCCGGGCTCCTGCTTTTCACTTCTGCTTTTGCAACCAAACGCTGAACAATTCACCATCTTCAGAGTATACTTTCACCTTAATCACTGTTACTTTTAATTAACAAATTCTTGAAATTAACTGACAATGTATTCGCTTTGTCTGCCACATATAAAATGGCCGCCGTTCAAAACGACGTAACACAATCTATACACGGCAGCGTAGGCCAGCGCGGTGTCCCCTCTCTTTCCTTGTCTAAGCCTTTTTTACAAAAAATTATAGTTATGTAGTCACGTAAAGAAATTTCGACGTTGCCCATCAAACCTGACATATTTTCTAATACGTATAATATATGTATTATAAATGAACGATATACTGCCAAATTGAAATGCCAGATTTAAATTTCCCCCATAGAAATCTAATTTAACAAAAGGCCCAAAAATCGACACGATGGTTGAACCGCCACAGACAATTTTTTGTTGCTACGCAACCGCCGCGACGGTTACATAGACATTTTTTTTGTACATATCCGGCGCTATGGTGTCGGATAAACACTTTGCTAGTACAGGACATTGACAAAAATGGTAGTTAAATAAACTAAAAGTATAAAGAAATTTTGAAGTTATAAACAATACTGCTAAATAAAACTTCCCAATAGAAAAGAAACTTAAATATTTACAACTGCCCAAAAATCGACACGTCAATTATTTAACCATCAACTATTTGTTTTTATTGGTAGAAAAATTACGTCCACGACGGTTGGGTAGACAGTTTTTTGGTTGCTACGTGACCGCCGCGTCGATGAAGGACACACTTTTTGTTGTTAGGGAATAATGACAACATTGATAGTTATCTAACCTCAAAGTACGGAAATTGTGAAGTGGTCCATCAAAGCCGAAAGCTTTTTTCATAAATTAAAACAATACTGTCGAACTGATTGATGCCAGGCTTAAAACTCTCCCATAGAAAAGGAATTTAACAAAAAAATTCACAATTATTACCGACTATTTCCCTCGTCTTAATTTCCACCAATCACAAACGCGCAATTTTGAATTACAAATGGTTTCTAGATGGAAAAACTGTATGACAGCACCTGTGAGCAGTTTTTTTCGAGTTTACCCGCCGCAAAACTTGACAGCTGTTGTACAGGGTGATTCAGTTTTAATCTGCAACACTTCAACAGGTGATAGAAAACCAAAAAATAACCGCACTTTCTCCTATAAACTATATCATTTTAAGGCCTTATAAAAAAGTTACAGGCTGTTAAATTTGCAAGAAATACGTGGAATTTATTGAATATTTTACAAACTAGTTGAGATATTTAAGTCATATTTGGTACACGTTACACGAATACATTTTATTGCTATACAAGGTGGTTCTATTTTTTTTCTAAAATAAATTATACTAATTACCCATTTCTACGCCACTGGTTGTTCAAGATGTTTGATATTAACAGGTTTTATGCTAACCCATGCCGTTATAACGTGTACCAAATATGACTTAAATATCTCAACTAGTTTGTAAAATATTCAATAAATTCCACATATTTCTTGCAAATTTAACACCCTGTAACTTTTTAATAAGGCCTTTAAATGATATAGTTTATAAAAGAAAGTGCGCTTATTTTTTGGTTTTCTATCACCTGTTGAAGTGTTGCAGATTAAAACTGAATCACCCTGTATAATACGCGACTGAATTTAAGATGCCAACGCCCCGACGGGACTGCGAACTAATATATGGGCCATCGTCACCGTGTGAACGGTGCTAGCCACCGGGTCTACAATGCGTTGTGCGTTGTTCTTTGTTGTTGTTCATTGTTGGCATGGTCCATAGACTAGTTTAGCATTGAGCCTATAGGGGGCGTATTTCTTATATTCAATGGCGTATAGGTAGTATGTTTTGTAAGCTATGTGTATGCAGAATAATCTGTTACTCATGAAATAGTCTTGTCAAATACCTACCATTCGGGCATCTAATTTTTCCTGTGAAAAAAAAATCTAAAAAACACACTGCTACTATTTTTTTAACAAAATGCATTCTTGCAGGTACCTACAAAAATCCTCGTCATCGACTCTGATTTTTGTTGCGACCAGCACTCATGCTTTTTGTTAAAATATTACTGAGCAACGTGTTTTTTCGATTTTTTTCGGAAAAATTAGATGCCCTTATGATATTACTTACGAAAAATCAACACGACGCGACGGTTCAATCATCATTTTATTTTTGCTACGTAACCGCCGCGACGACTACATAGACAATTTTTGTAACCGCTGCAAAAGATCTAAAGAAGGATTTTTAAATTTTGCTTTCTACGGCATTCTCGACCCAATAAATTGCGAGCGATGCAGGACGGTCAGTGGCAGCAGAGAGTATCTCGGAAACCAGGCAACGTGCGGGCCCATTGTTTAACAACAATGAGGACCTATTGATCTCGGAAACGGCCAGCGATTGGGGCGAAGCGACCATCTGCATATTAAATAGCTTGGGACTGGGGAAAGAAATTTGATGGATTTGCTACAGAATGAGGTCGTATAGGAAAAATTGATTGAAACCTCACTTCAATTCTAGGTAAAGTAATAAAAATAAATTTCGTTCCTTGACGAAGAAGAGGAATTCAAAATCAACCTTTTTTAAAATATAGTTTATTTTTAAACATTGAAAAAAAAGTTGAAACAAATTAGGTGGGTCATTGACCAATATGGAAAAGCTGCTCCTACTTATGGGTATCTAGGTGAATCTAGTTCACAATTATTGTCCACTGGGGACATCAGCCAACCATCTACATCTGGATTATCATTGCTGGAATCATTAATTACTCATTCCTTCTAGAACAACAGTTTCATGAATAAACATCAAGCCCTCCCCCGTATTTTTCTGAACTTCATATTCAGTTGGTCCCACACTCGGTCCGAACCGTTCGCATATTGAGAAAAATCGTCGGAAATATGAAATTCAAATGCACTTCCGCGGAAAACATCGGATTAATTAAAAATCCTGTCCGACCAGATTTCCCCGAGGCCAGATTATATATTGTATTTACATATAAAAAGAAGGACGCTAACGGTTACTGGGGTCTGGGAATCCCCCAGGAGAGCACCCCCAGCTCTAATTCTGCGAGAGACGCGATTATAGGCCATTTACAAATGCCGTTTTGGAAATATATCTGAGAGAGATGCCGTTCCAGGCGTTTTATCAATATGGGTATAAGTTTATCCTGAAATATTAACTTCAAAAGTTCGCGGACATGAAGTCTGAAACTATAGAAATTGGCGGCTACCTAACAGATATATAGTGAGGGCAGAATGTAAAGGCGAAGTCGGCAATAAATCATCAAAGAGAGAGCGCTATATCTATTGCATTACTTGCACTCGCACAATTACACTCATGTCTCCTCCTCCAATTTGTATTCGACGTATGTACGTCTTAAAGTTCGCTAAGCAACTTTCATAAAAGGAAGAGAGATAGAAAACCTAGTACTTGTCTTGTATTACTTACTAGTTGATTGTTTAAGGCAGGCAGGGTCGGCCTAGAATAAATTATTGCTTTACTAACTGATGTGAACAGACGGATTAAAAATTTGTACTTAGGTACCTGTTGTAATTTCATTTGTAATTTTTGAAGATTAATTCTGTAATTTAGACTGGCAATTAAAAGATAATGATCCTGAAATTCAAAGTAGGTCTTAGGTATTTAAATAATTATTGTAATGGTTAGTCAAAAATCTATATATTTTTAGTTACAAATTAAATATCAACATAAAATAAACTTTACATAGTCAGAAGTCAGTATATACATAATAAATAAACAATAATAATATAAATTTAATTCGTTATGAATTTTAGTCAGAATATAAAATACTATCATCCTAATATGAATCGTCATTTAAATTAATAACAATTGGGTCTATGTTAACCTCCAATATTTATTCTTTTTCCCAATAATCTTTAATAACGTTCTCGGTGTGTTTTATACAACTGGACCAGTTTTCTTTAGTGACTTCCTGGAGAGCTTCTTTCCAAATAGACATTACCGTGTTATCATCATGCATTTTCAGGAAAATATTTTTTTTTATTCCGAAGCCAGTTAATTATTTCTTCTTTTTTTGTGGCTGTATTGGGCACATTTTCACACAGTATGGAATGGTATTTCGCATTGTCCATTATAATTAAAGAAGGGTTTTCAAGTTTCGGCAATAGTTTCTCCTCCAACCATTTTTCAAACATTTCGGCGTTCATATTATCGTGGTAGTCTGCACTTTTATTTTTAGTTTATTTTCTACTTAAATTCAAACTTCCTTAAAATGACACTTAACGTTGATTTGCTGCAGCTAAAAATTCCCTGTTTTTCCAGTTCTTCCCATATTTTTTCCCTACTATTAATTGTTGCTTGTTAGTTGTCATGTCATAAATCAAACTTCTTATTTCTCCTTTATCCGATTCTGTCAAATCTTTAGTTTTCGGGGCTGCTTTACTTTTAGCGTGTACCATTTTAATATGTTTAATGCCTTCTTGCCTAGTTCGTGAAATGGTCCTTGTACTAATCTGTAACGCCTCCGATGCACATTGAAGTACCGATAAATTTTTACGTGTGTTCTCTTTTTTTTTCTTGGAAATATTTCACCACATTTAATATTAATTTTCTAATTTGGGCACTGAATACTTCACGCTGCATTGTTATTACAGGAAGTCTATCACCAAAATAAACCAAATATTTAACTACTGCCCTGTTTTATAGGCGCACCCCCATTTGAATATATTATCTTTATTCAGACAAGGACAGAGCAATAAAAAGTTGGTCTTGCGGTTCTTTAAGCCGAACCACTCGCTCCAAAACATAAGGGAGAGCAAGTAGGAAAATCATAGCCCATCTCTTCGATTTTATGACCGACTTCGCCTTTACATTCTGCCCTTACTATAGTTATTGTACCTTAGACTTTAGCATTTGACTTTAAAAAAATGCTCTGAATTTAACTTAAAATATGTATATACACAAACATATTATTTACATTTAGGTCTGGCGATTATATTCTCGCTTTTTCATGTGCATACCCAGAAAAAAAATCTGTTCAGGAACAAAACCGCAACATACTCGTTTACCCCCTGATATATTTTCATGTGTTTTTAAAAGCCGAAAACGGCGAGTGCTCTCCAAACACGCGAGCGGCCGTAATGATAATTTTACATTCCATTTGTGCAGCAGTATTTATTCATATTTTAATTTGAATATGGACCCGTCCAATTGGAGGCGCGCACTCTGAATCGTTGTTTACGGCGATAAGGGAAAAATTTAAATATTGAAGCGATATGGCGGGCCAAGCGGCCGCTACTGGTTTTTAGCCGGGGCCGGCTCTTTTAATTGAAGGCGATATTATTTGGGTTTAATGAAAGACGATATTTCGGACAACTTCTGTAAAAATGTTACGTCGTTAAGAAGTGAAGTCCTGAAAACAAATTACTGAAGTGGTACTTAAATGTTAATAAGCTAAAGAACAGATATAAATACATTCTATTGAAGTCACAGTTATGAGTTATGTATGTTCCTAAGTTAGTTTTCTTGGTTTCTCTATTTTTACTGACTTGTCAAGGTTATATTCATTGTGGTTTATTAGCGAAATTGTTTAGTTCAGCGTTGTAAAAAGTATTGTGCAATGGTATCTGTTTTTAGTGCATATTTTTCAACTGTCTTAATTTTTGTGGCTTATACTTCTAAGCAAACAAGGTAAGATAATAATTTAGAACTATATTTCAAGTTTTTGAAGATTTTGGTTGGGGTGTCAACTATTGGCTTTGGTCAGGGAAGAGAAGAGAAGAAACATTATTTTTCTACTCCTATGCTAGTAACATACCTATTAAGTGACGGTTTAGGTTATAAGTAAGTTCATTGTTACGAACACTGACACGTAATGACTGACATGTCACGACTGACACGTAATAAAAAAAATTAAATTGCCTGTCAGATAATCAGAAGTATAGTTTATCTATTATAATAGTTTTTCTTTCGTCGAAGAAAAATTATAATACAAAACTCGAGTTGGAAGCTTATTACATACTCGTGGAATTACAGCACTCGCCGCTGCGCGGCTCGTGCGCAACTTTTCCACTCATACGTAATAAGCTGTTTACAACTCTCGCTATGTAATATACTATTTTAGAAAAAAATATAAAGATAGGGAGAAGAAAAGAGGGAGGGGAAGAGAAGAACAATAAATAGAAAACTGATAGAAAATATTAAAGGAGAAAAAAGCAGTTGGAGCTAAATAAAATGGGAATACATTTACGAGAATCAATATTATATCATAGAAAAATAAAAAATAGATAAATAAAAGGGAACATTTTTTTTAATAACCACTGTGACATATGAACAAAGTTGGAAACCCAAAGTTTTCTACCCAAGAATAAGTTACTATATGTGCCAGAAATGAGAATGTACAGGGTGTTCCCGTATATTTTGACCCACCCCTAGAGCCTATATTTTTCGAGTTAGAAAAAAATTACTTAAATGAAAGTTGTAGGGTTTTTTCTGAACCGCTAGGATCTCTTACTAGATAAAACAAATAAGCATCGCAAATTTATGAAAAAATATAAACTTACTTTATTTAAATGGAACATCCTGTATATTTGTGGATCTTTGAATTGCACGTATATTTCCGATTCCAACAATATAAATATGTTATATTTTTGCTCTAAGCATTCGCATGATATTTTAAATTGCAGATAAATACGATCTTGATGTTTAATCAAGGTTGCCATGGAAAAACATTTCAACTTAGGCAAGGGCATTCCTGTCAATTCATTATTTTTGGGACAATACACCTTGGTACCCTACGACTTTCATTTAAGTAATTTTTTAACTCGAAAAATAGAGGCTCTAGGGGTGGGTCAAAAAATACGGGAACATCCTGTACGAATACATAAACATTTCTACATACAATAATCGCTTGTTGTGTTTTCCTTTTTAGAAATTGCTGTGGCAATTTCTATAGGGTGTCAAGTTTTGGGCTTATCAGATTCTGGCTAAGGATCTAGTCAAAAATCACTATGTCAGCTACTGGATAAAAAATTATAAATTTTAAATATTGTTTATAAAAAGGTGACTGTCGACAATATACACGACTGTTTCTGGACGGCGATCCTTCATCAGTATGGCTTACCCGACTTACGAGTTTAATGCTAATTTTTTTCGTTACGTTACGGGATATGGTTGTGGAAGTATCCAGTTCTGACAGTCGTAAAAGTGCGTTGTTATTGGAAACCCAGTTCGCACCGCTGTTGATCTTGTTCGAGATTATTCGTTCCAAAAATGAATCGAATTTGGTTGGGTATATATCAACAAGTTTAGAAATTTAATTAAACCTATCAAATTGGACAGGTAAATTTGGTTTTGGATGCGTGTCGTGACATATTTATAAACGTTTTTTGAGAGAGAATTGCGTGGATAGTAGGACCTATAAAAATGGAAATTTTATTTTTTGTGTGCATATCAAAAAATGCGTAGATATTTTTTATTCTTCAATTTGTTTTCAATTAATTTAGGAGCTACAGAAAATCTTAAAATATATCTAAATCCAGGCATCCTGGTATGCATACTGATTTTAGCAAAACTCTGCATTGCGTTTCTAGAACTTTAACTATAATAAATTTGATATTAGTCTCTGTTTTCGCTATTCATTATTACGATTTAGAAATAAATGGTATTTCCTATCTATTCCTATTGTTGCTAATCCCTTCTGTATGAGAATATGGAGCCAATAATAGTAAGCAATTAATTGCTTTTCGATGCACAGGGTGTTCCAGTAAATAAGTATTTTAATTAATGGTTTCATGTGAATATTTCTTTTTTCATCCTTGAATCTTTAGTTTTAAAATATGTGGGAGTATCAGAAAAATTCTTGAAGCCAACAAAATCGGTTGCTCTCCATCTTTCAAAACTTCATCTCGGCTTTTCTGTCCCGAAACTTTTTTGATGCGTATATATTACAAAACAACATGGACGTATCTCGACCTGCTCTCAAATATTAGGTCGAACTATCGTTATGAGGTTTGTTTTTATTTCTTTAAAGTCACCAAAATATGACGAAATTGCTATTATACTTAAAAACCAGCCAAGATACTGTAATCAAAATTCTATGATCACAGAAAGGCAAATAATAATTTTCTTTCGTATAGGTACTTCTGGGATTAACCAAAGACGGATAAAATCCCCTGGTCTTAGTATGTAGGCGCTATAAATTGATAAAGTCAGATTAAAATTGAATAATAGATTGCCGGGGATTTAACTGCTGCATTTTTACCTTTGCTCCGTAATATATCTCTGGCGAGGTTTCCTTTGAAGTAAAATAAATTAAATGTTGAGTTAGAGGAAAGGTGCCTCTTGGAATTTCTTATTGAAACTTGTGCTTGTAACTATATGTAGACATCTTTTTTACCAGGGACTCTTTAAAGTAAGGGGACCCAGCATTATACCATTAGTATATCTCTGAACGCTGATTATATACTTTCCAAAGTGAGGCCTATTCTTTCCTCATTCTAATGGTACCAGTAATGCCAAGTATTCCATTTTATTGGAGACTCTGACTCTATGAATATAACATTGTTAATAAAAATTATTAATGATTTCCATGATTTATAAAAATTAGACTTGATAATGTTGTGTATACAAGTGCAGAATGTGGCAACTGTCAAATGAAAGATATTTATTTTATAGTTGAAATTGATTCCAGCAATTATTTCCACAAATTTAAGTAATAAGTATGGTAAGTCAGTAGTGCCGATTTTGCTTATTTAAGAATTTGTCGCTATTGCACCTTGTTACCAGGTTCCTCAATCCATTAGTAATATGTATACTTGAACTTTCTTCCCTTGTTGAATGTATATACCCAAAGAACTTTCACAGGTTTCGGGATGGACTAATAAGATAGTAGGTCTAGTAGTTTTAATGATGTAGTTATTCTCGGTGTTCATTATAAAATTTTTGTAATTTTATTTCTCTCCCAATGTATCTTACTTAAAATATACTTGTAGACGTAGATAAAAACTCTTTAAAAAAGACCTGACTGAAGCTACCTGCTTAATAATTTAAAATTTTCGAAATACGATTTTTGTTTTGAACTACATACTTACCTATACTTAATGCCCACGCAATGGGAATTGTAGGATTACTAAAGGTGATTCAGGAAAAATCTGGTTGCAATTATTGGGACTACTACAGGCGGCGGCATTACCTTTAATTGACACATCTGAGTATCTGGAAGTTAGAAAACTTAAAAATTGTGAATTATGATGGGAAATATTTTGCCTCCTTTAGAATCTATGGCAATGGCATGTCACATAAAACCTGATGGCAGTTGGACACTGACATATAACATAACCTTGTATCAGCCCCCTTGTGGTCTTTTTGGAGTCAACAGAAAACAAACTTCCCCTCAAGGCTTCCCTTTTCCTATGTGATAGACTGTGACATGCTGGGTTCCCTTATTTTAAAGAGTCCCTGTTTTTTACGTTTGGTTGAATATCTTAACACGTAAACCATAAACTTTCTCGCGCAGAATTGTCCCTTTATACTTTGATGCAACAAAATAACGTACACTTGCCGTGCGCCAAGCCATAATTACTCAACCTTATCTGGTTTGTGTAGAACGCGCGATTACAAACCTGCGAAAAAGCCCTATAAATTAGCGATTGTCTTCGGCCCCCCGTTCCAGCGGGCGGCGGCTCTAGAATTATTTACGAGGATATAACTTTTGTTATTTCTCTTCGAACGGCTTAAATTAATGTAATTATGAAGAGTGTGATTTATAACTACATTTGTTTCTGGGGAAACACAAATAGCCGCGGTTTCTCAGGAACTTTGCGAAATATCGCCCTATAATTGCTGTTGTTTTACTGTTTGGTGCGAAGTTCTGGGAGGGTCGAATTCGGGAGACTGTTTAGCAAAGTGCCAATATATTTTTAGTGTCGCGAACGAGAAGATCTCGAAAGAAAAACTAGAAATCGTTTATAGATATCGGAACAAACATAAAAGGAAAATAAATTTGTGTCTGTTATTTTGTATGGTTCTATATATTTTTTCTTTATAGCAGTATTTATCCTTCTTCTGAAATATAAAATTACTAGAACATTATTTAGGAAGGGTTGCAAGTTACAAGTATTAATTTTTGTCCAAACCTGCGAAATTTTTTTAATGTGCAGGAATTAAAAAGTTATGGCATTTCCCGAATTTTAGAGACAATAGTTTGAGAGCCACTGGTCGCAAGATCCCTTCATTATTAAACCGATGGCTTCCTCATACAGCGTTGCCATACCGTCAGATAAATCGTTGAAAATTTGTTGTGCAATATAAAAGGTTTTGTCAAAAAATTATTCAACGGTTAGTGTGGTTAGTTCACAGGCACGTGATGATGTTAGACAGATATGTTTCATTGTACGTTAGTAGGTACACAAAACTCGTATACTAACAATTGGTTGCTAAAATGGAGTTTCAAAGTATAGGTAACTAGAAAACCGATAGGGGAAACAAAATTGGTAGATCGACGGTCATTCCAACAAACAAAACTTCCCAGTTATATTTGCCATATAAAAAAGTCGTTATCTTTTGCTTGTCCGACTATTCTCAAGTGGTTAGTTGTGGTAGAATCGACGTGGAATAAATAAATTAAACGGGTTCAGAGCGGCTCCGAAAACAGTTAAAGAATTTAGAAGGGATGAAGGGATTCGGACCAGTCAAATTGATCGTCAATTCGCGTGTCGTTGCAATTTACCGCGAAGTGGCGCTGCCCCCCCCCCCCCCATAAAGACGGACAACAAAATAGATAAGCCATAGGCGCGCTTCTAGAATTTCTTCGGAGAAATATACTGTGAAGAATTTTTTCATTTCTTGTCATTAAATAATACTTATATCGTATAACCTGGACCGACACTATATTATGCGGACTCTGATGACCCTGGCATCATGGTTGAGATGGACGTACTGTATCTATAATTTTAGACAGTGACATTCACGCTCCAGCCGTTGTAATAAGCTCACGTCAAATATACCTTAGTTGTTCAAATCGCGTTTTGATTATAATTATCCTGACGAAATACCCTAAAGACTACATCAGAAGTGGTTGTGAACCTACGCGCGCTTATCCATCTCTGCGCCAGAGATGGGAAAATCTAGTAAGAAGAAATCCCGAAGACACTCACCGTCGTCTTCATCAAGTTGCTCGACTTGTTCATCGCCTTCCTCTACAACAAGCGCGGACAGCAACTACACCACCAAAAAGAGACGACGTAAACAAAAAATCACTGCCGTCGACAGCATCAGCTGTGGCAAACAAAAAAACCACTGCCGTCAACAGCACCAGCTGTGGCAAACAAAAAAATCACTGCCGTCAACAGCATCAGATGTGGCAAACAAAAAAATCACTGCCGTCAACAGCACCAGCTGTGGCAAACAAAAAAATCACTGCCGTCAACAGCATCAGCTGTGGCAAACAAAAAGAAAATCACTGCCGTCAACAGCATTATTAACTGTGGCAAACAAAAAGAAAATCACTGCCGTCAACAGCAACAGCTGTGGCAAACAAAAAAACACTGCCGTCAACAGCACCAACTGTGGCAAACAAACAAAAAATCGTCTCCACTACTCAAAAACCCTTACTAATTTGATTCCTTATATTTTAGATCTTGAACTAAGGGTCAATCTTGGTGGTGTTCGAGGACGAACGACAATACAGGATGGCCGTGCGGACTCTGATGACCCTGGCATCATGGTTGAGATGGACGTACTGTATCTATAATTTTAGACAGTGACATTCACGCTCCAGCCGTTGTAATAAGCTCACGTCAAATATTCCTTAGTTGTTCAAATCGCGTTTTGATTATAATTATCCTGACGAAATACCCTAAAGACTACAATTAAAGACCCGAGCATGACGTCATATTTCATTGTTGTTTACGGACTGGGGTGGCGCCACTCGACGAAAAAAATGGCGACTTATTATAGGTTATAGGGGGGTATTCTGTGGTTATTGGTATGTCAGTTACTGACGTTTAAAATGCCCCAAATCTTAAATATCCAGCTTTATTACGATTTGCCTTCTTTTTATGGTAACGCATTCTCTTTGGGTCCAGTATTTAGCAATTTTATCCTATTAACAGAGCTTTTATATGTATATTTGTGTGTGATAACATGAAATTTCCACGCACATGAAGAAAATGGTATGCACACTGCACAGACCGTTAGGTGAATTGCAGAAGAATAAACACTATTTTGGAATTATGGGATGATCTGATCAACCACCTGAAGAAGCTAAAATTCTAGATATTATTTTGGCAGAGTATTTTCTAACGTATGCAAGAATGAAAATAGAAAATTTTGTTTATAGCTCCAAAGCGAACCAATAGTCCTCCATATAAAGAAGAAACTGAAAAATCGAGTGCATTTTATGCTTATACTTACACTACAACTAGCCATGGACTTAATTTCAAACCAAAAGGTACCAAATACTCTTGCTTGCTTTTTAGATTCGCTTTTCTTAAGAAAATGTATGGAAATATGCCATGTGAACTTATCAAATTATAGGGACATAACAAACAAATATTTTATTTTATTTTCAATATTAAATTCGTGGTAACAGACATATTTGCATGTTTGTATTATTTTATAAAATATTCTGCAACAATGGTGTTTTAACATTAAACCACCGTGTAAATTTGTTTCGTCGTGTGGCGCCAGTGGCGATCGCTTGAAACAGCGCTATGCACAGGTCTTTCATATAGTGTTGGTCCAGGTATAACTATAACTGGCACAGAATTGTACTCATTCAACACAAGCAAGACATATTATTTTTTATAGGTGTTCGAATTCAAAGTTTGACTTTTTAGTTTTTCATAGTTCAATTCTTTGAATATACTAAAAAACACTTTTTGACTAAATGTGGTTACACGGGGCGTCCTAAGTCTGGTGGTCTGAGGTTAGAATTTTGAAATTTTAACTGTCAACTTTCTCCGCAGTATAAGGTTATGTCTCAGAACACTTTTTTTAAAATACTTGTGACATCAGTTACATTAGTTGCTTTGTTTACTTCTAATGTATATTGGATCGCTGCAATATATATTGTTTGTGAACCGATATTGCCTCTTGATATCGACTTTAATTAAATTTTTTGCTGGTAATTCCATTTCTAGCCTCCGGCGCCCGCCATATATTTCTCGAAATAATAGTTTTCCCGTCTTTTTTTTTTTTCGTCCGATTTTTATAGAGCGCGGTCCGAGTATTTGCGCGCCACTGACACTAAACCCCCCACACGTTGGCCCACATCCAGACCAATAAATTTCTCACCACTCCAGGCCCGGATTAACCAAATAAAACATTATATTCGGAGATTTAGGTCCGAAATTTTTCAGGCGTTTTACGAAATAAGCCCTATGCGTTATTTATGTCTTAATATCATTCTTTTTTAACTTGGCCTTACTTTATGGAGCATGTGTGCTCTGTATCTCGGAATAGCGCGGGAACATGGCGCCCTGCAATGAAATATATTTTCGCAGGCCCATCGGGGGATACGGGTTATTGTAGAAAAGTTGAAATAACGGCCGTGTGAGATTTTGGAAAAACATGAGTCTAAAGCGTGGCTTCCATTCTATATTTTATTCCGAAAATATTTCCAATATCTTCGTCCTGTTTTATAACATAACTGTTATAGAGATACTACCGTTGAGTGATGTATTGGAAAGACAAACAAAGGAACAAAGGTAATATTGCCTAAAAACTTATAAGGCCTTGCGTGCTTTCAAGGTTGCCTACACTAGAGCGTTACAGCGCTGCCAACAGTCCAAATACCCATTATTATTTATGACCGTAAAACGGGGTTACTTTGCACCTGTCAGGATAACTTTCCACCAATGTTGTAAATGTTATTTATAGACACTTATTTCCTCTAATTTGGATTTTTTCACTTTATAACATTTTCTACTAACAGATGGAGCCGCAATAAGTAATAGCAACAGGTTAGACTCCTCCTCCCGCCATTAGTTGTTGATCAGCTGTTACCGGTATCTTAACCTCAAAATTTGTTTTTTTTGTTTTATAGTTCCCCAAAATTGTATTGCCAAGGAATTGCTATCTGATAAGAAGCGGTAAGAATACATTTAAATGCATGTACCCACTATTGTTTAAACATATAATAAAAAACACAAAGTTATTAGAATTTGGAATCGAAGAATAAATAATTTTTTATTATAATAACGCTTTTCTAGAAAATTGGGGATACTTTGCACCACTTTCAGTAGTGTCTACTCGCCACTTTCAGTGGTGTCTTCTCTTTAAGCCCTTTCATTTAATATACCAATATTTAATCCGCCATCTTGGAGCGGCGGCCATATTGAATTTAGTGTGATGTTACTAACTTTATCCTTTTCAAGCCCATTCATTTGATACCCATATTAAGGAGATTAAAAAGAAAATGTAATCCGCTACCTTGGAGAGGCGGCCATATTGAATTTAGTGTCACTAACTTTATAGTTTTCTACTCTTCAAGCCCTCTCATTTGATATCCATATTAAGGGGGTTGTTACCCCAATAAAAAATAGCAGCTTTAAATGCCGATTATTGGCCAAATGAAGTAATTAAATATGCGGAAAAATCCTACGTATCTAAGTCAATATTAACGTCGGGTTTCTTTGCATTAGTGTCAGTTTACAGGCTAAAAATAATTCAAATTCCAAATGGTGCAAAGTAGGGTACCTATACTTTGCACCATAATTAAAATGAGTGCCACCTTTTAGTGACGCGTTAAACCTAGTTCTAAACGTAGGTACACTTGTTTTATGACCTATAAAATTGTCTTCCACAAAAAAATACCACTGGATTTAAAATATTTTAACTTTTGCATTTCAAAAATTAGGGGAAAAAAGTGGTGCAAAGTAACCCCGTTTTACGGTATATTATACGTATTTATATTTTATATTTATATCATAAATAAAGTTTATATATGAATAAGCTGCAACACATATACTCGTAGGTTACTTAAGTCGAACACACAAAATAGTAAAACAGAATTCCATCGATGCAGCAGAGTTCCTCTTGCCAAAATTCGATTGTGCATTGCGGTTTCAACTCCCAAAGTAATAACGACCAAAACTTTTGTGCCATCTAATTATCCCTTCTATTCATTAGAAAGTTTCTTCGTCGACCCATCGGCTTTTAAAGTGTCCTAGGTCCTAGTTTTAAGTTTGGAGTCAGGAATTGTTATCTAGCTCATACCTCATACAGGTACAGACGGATGCATTCACTTTATCATTTATTAACAATACTGAAGCTTGGAAATGATATTTCCGTATAAATATGCGAAATCACGACCTTTGCAATGTTAATCTAGTCGAATCTTCAGAGGTATCATTCTCTGTCACCCCACGTCGCTTGTTATCGTTATCAAGATGGCAACAGCCCGACTTCTGAAAAAGACTAGATTAATGTGTTTTTGGGGAAATTACGTTGTCACCAGCTAAAAAATGGTCCTTCGACCTGCGCGCTTGTTTTTTCCGCAGATTTCCATCGTGCATTCGTTCGCGTACGTGCGTCAGGCAGGAAATGTGAATCGGCTCCTGACACACAATTACCATATCTTTTAACTTATCTAATGCAATTAGTTCACGCAAACGACGAAAGTAATTTAACCGCTGCTTCAGTTGCGAGCGGAAAACTTGGAACAGTTTAAAATTCTTTATGTTAGCGCGGTATAATTGTTGGAAACAACGAATAGTTGCATTGTGCTACATTTGGGACAAACGGAAACGCTTGTAAAGGTAAGATTTATATAAAAGTACAATGTTCTACCTATCAAGCCTGAAGCCTACATATTGTTGTTTTTTCCAGTATAATATAATTTTGTAAACGATATATCCACAACCTTCTCAAGCTTACAAACCCTGTCCAAACATGTGGCAACGCTGCAGCGAGACGGTTCAACGAGTCTATGCAGTATAGAAGAGTCTGCACTTTGACTTAGTTTATCTTTTCTAATAAATGTTCAACCTTTTTTAATTATAATTAGATGCATTTGTTAACTTTGTTTCAATTATTGAGTACCTAAGTAAGTAGGTACGTTTGTTTAACAGACAATAAAGGTAGCAACAAGTAACAAAATATACACAGAAGGATAAGTATATAATATGGTAAATTTTGGCAAATAGAGGGGACTACATTTTGTTGTAAGTCGAATTTTTGTGAAAAATTTTTGCAAAGTGCGCCATCAGGCAAATAATGATTACCTATCTTCCCTTATGGTTAAATTTTCATAAAAATACAAACAACAAGCGAAAAGAGAACAGCATGTTGTGAAGGAGAGTAATCTCTTCTGATTGAAATGGCAGTTAGGGTCAATTTCATAATACATTCAACTAAATTATGTTTTGACTTTAAGATTAGGTAAAGAAACTTTTGCAATAATACTAAACAATGGTTGGATTGTTACAAAGCTTTAATTTTAAAGGGTACTTTAGTTCGTCTATGCAATTAGCCCTTAATCATTTTAATCTTAAATGTTCGTCCTTTGGAAAGCCCAAAACGAATACAAGTTGACCGCCTGCCGTCAAGCAAAGAAAACCTAGCTACTTCAAGTTATTATTACGATGTGACTTACAGCCAGGTATATAACTAAGTTTTAGCTTCCCTCGACGGTTCTAGGTAACTTGAGGCTTGAAATTGTAAAGGAACGATTCTTCACTTCGAACTTTTAGAGAAATGTTTCATTGTTTCACAAACAAAACAAATTTATAAAAAAGGTGTCGCCAGCACTTCGGGCTGTCTGTTTCCACCCAGAGACACACTGCCTCGTCGTAGCAATCTGGCGACGATAGCACTACCCGCACTAAATAAATTAATTCTGACAAATTTCTTGTAGAATCAACTGACAGGGAGTGACAGGCCACGCCGCGCAGGCTCGCAAGCCATGTTGCCAGCTTTATCAACTTCAGGGCTCTCCTAGAGTCGGCTGTGATATATCTATCTATCTATCTATCGATCAATAACACGCCTGTCCATAAATTGACTGATTTCCAGTCAAGCGATGTGTGTATATTTTGTGACGGATTTTCAGAATAACGGCGTTATATCAAAAAATGGGCCAGACCAACTGGAAACCCAAACAAAATAAATTTGAATTAAAGCGATTTATTAAACGGTTCGCGAGATATCTCTATTTGTGTTCGGAAAATGTTTGTTTTCTTGGCAAATAAAAAACCGTCGAGCTGTTTAGTTTTTCACAGTTTTCCGACAAATTCACTTTAAATTTTTGCTCGGGGATATTGTAAATCGTGTTTAAACAAGGATTTTATATAACTTGTTGGTGTATATATTTTTCAGATGCGTGTGAAATACGTTAATGATTATTAAGAACGTTGTTGTCGGAGCGATACATGTCAAAAGTTAAATTTGTAGCGATAAATTCACCATGTTTTTGGTCAACAAAGCGAAAAAAATTATAAAACCACTTTGGCATCAACCAGAGCAACGATACAAGAAGTATAATATACATTGTGGTCATTTAGTGTGCAACATATGGAATTTTTTTTATTAATTGCACAACGAAAATACAAATATTCCCCAAAATTCAGCAAAATGTTGTTAAGAAAAGTCGTCTAGAATTAAAAGCTATGCCTAAATATCAAAACATGGCTTGCTAAGGAATAAAATTTTTTTAAAACATTAATAATTTCCTCAAAAAAGTTTGTTTTAATATTCACCCTAAACAATTACATAAATCAATCAAAATTAAATCAATTCCGCATAACTTTATTCAAATTCAAGCATATTTGTAAAATTTACTCTCATTTAAGGTGCAACATTTTTATTTTAAATAATGTTTATTATGAAACTGGAAATTAATTGACGAAAATTTTTTTTTCTTAGGAGGCTATGTTTTTTTATTTAGGCATAGCTTTTAATTCTAAACAACTTTCCTAAATAACACTTTGCTGAATTTTTTAAAATAAAGGTACTTTACTCTTGTACAATTTTTATATTTTTTACCCACCCTGTATGCTGTATGGCTTGCAAGTGCGCCTAATATGATTACCGGACATGCACCAACTTTCGGGTATATTTGTATTTTTGTTGTTCAATTAATAAAACAATATCCCATATGTTGCACACTTAAATGACCACACTGTATAGTTGCTTACAAAAAAGATAGCAAACTGAGTCTTGAGAAAATTTTGTTGGTGTAAAAATAATTTTTACTTTTCTGCTGTAAACTAATTCTGCCTCTAGGTATAATTATATCTCCCCTAGTCATCATTTTATACTGGAATACACACTGGTGCCTTGCGTTTCTTTTTGTGTCAACTTTTCCCAAAACTATGTGGCTAGAGTCTGGAGTTAATAACTATGCAACCAGCTTGCCAGAAGTTTCTCTTGTGATTCTTCGTCGCAGTACACATTGTACGCATATAGAATATACCTATAACCTCCATCTTTTGTAAAGAAAAAACATTTTTCTGCTTAAATTTGAATTTTCTATCCGCATAGTTAACTTTTATTGTCGCCGTATATGGCTTCTATAATCCGCATTCATTCACCAAAAAGTTTACGCGAGGAAATAAAGATAATTAACGAAGAAATTTACATTTTTACCACGTTACGCGCACGGAAGTTAGAAAAACTGCCGCTTTATTTATACAAATCTACATAAAACCACTATTCGTTCTGCGGTTCTACTTCCACCTTGTTTAAACCGTACATATCTTTGTTTTCCTACTTTGCATCCAAAACGGATTTTCTGAATTCGGTACGCTGCATTCCATAGAGTCTAATGCGAATCCTCTGTCAAAATTCAACAAAGAATTTTTTTTGTTGTCTTTATTGTTGTGTCAATAACTATAGAATTTACTTTGGTAACCAATACTGGCCTAACCTAGGGTCCCTGTATACCTGGTTATAACTATAAATATATAAATATAAACAGTTGTACACGGACCTAACCTAACCCGACAAAAAATAGACTATCTACAAGAGATGACACTAAAACTCCAAGATTCCTTCTGAGATAAAATGCCGACGTTATAAATCGTCTTCATTTACTGTCTCCCAAGTCCCAGGAATTTCATTATCCGATTATTTCAGTAGCACAGATATGCAGGGACTTTTATCAACTCTAAAGCATTATCTTTGTAATCTCGCTTGCGTTTTTCATATTTACATTAAGTATGTATTGTTAAAGTTTACACAGTATATTACCCTTGTTTATAGCATATAAACTCCAACAGATGGCGCTACGAGTCTACATCTCAACTATAAACCCTATAGTCTCGGTCAAGGTTGTGATTGCCAATAATAAATATACCTGCACTTCAGCGCCGCCTCGATGTTTACACAGTTAGTAGATCCTACACCTTACGGCTCCGTAATCTGAATAAATGAAAAAGTTCTTAACTTCATAAAGCGACTTCCGCACTTCTGCGAGAGAGCAATCTACCGAAGTTTTCTTTTACGACGGCGACGTAAATTGTTTAAGCTTTTATAACTAACGGGGGCACGGGGATTTTTATGGGCGATACGCCATTGTGTTGCTACAAAGCGCATTAGGGCTTAACAGGCAATTAAATGGGCGTTTATAACAGACGACAATAGTCGCGAGTAAGGTCGTAACCGCGTTTTTATCACTAGCCGCGTGCATTATTTGGATTTGTATCTCACCGCCAAAGGCTAGCCACTATTGGATATTACAGCTAATATTTTTGTTCGAATTGTTCGACGAAGGGCATGGCTGCCTGAGTGTGTTAAGCTTTCGACTGTTTCTTTGTGTGCCAATTTGTAATGCGGATCGAAATACGGACAAATTGCCCAGAATCACTTTCTTTGTTCTCTCGCAAAACAAGAGCAAAGCGAGCTCTTTTAAAATTGTAATACAGACCTAAACACTTGCTAAAAAGGATAAATGGTTGTGTCGGCGCAAAAACCAGACAAACGATCATTTTTTAAAAAGATTACTTCGACGTTCGTGTTATTGATTGCAGCTTAATTAAACATTTCCTGGCATGTTTGCTGTAACTAATCTGCAGGGGAAATCTTTTGACATGTCGGTAATTAACGTATTGTCCGTTTGGTATTAGGGTATAGGGTTTACCTTGCGACATAAAGTATTCATATTGTGACGTATATTGTTCTGGCACAGCGCAGCGGTCCATGCTAAGCATGCACCTAATCTCGGTAATGTTATATTCCTCCTATTATTCTCGAGCATATGGCTTAAATATCAGTGGGTATCTTACGAGCTATACCTACATCTTTTCCATAGTATAACATTATAATCTAAACAAGGATCGTACCTACGAAGGCGTCCTGGAGCACTTTTTTTTCTTGAAAATGTACACTTTATTTTCTGTCAATTTTACAGATTATTCTGTAAATTTTACACTTACTTCTGTAAACTTTAAACTTTTTTCTGTAAAATTTACACTTCTTGTGTAAAATCTACAGAAAAAAGTGAAACATTTTCAGAAAAAAGGTGTAAAATTTACAGGAAAAAGTGTAAAACTTTCACAAAAGTGTAAAATTTTGATATTTTACAGAAAAAATTGTAAACTTTACAGAAAAGAAAGTGTACAATTTACAGAAAAATGTAAATTTTACAAAAAAAAGTGAAAAGTTTACAGAATAATCATAAAATTGGCAGAAAAGAAGTTTAAATCTTTAAGGAAAAAAGTACGTGGTCAAAGGACGCCTTATGGTTGTGTATTCACGGTAATATTTTGTCTTGCCATATCTTTCCATTACATCTTATGAATTCGGATTTTCTCTGCAAAACAGTAACTAGGGAAATGCCTATCTAGGCCATTCACCATAGGGAACATCTCAGGCGATAGATAAAATCCTGTTCACCTGTCTTTCGACTTGGCGGAAAAGGATGCTTTAAAAAAGCCCTAAAACGTTCGCAAAGAACCAGTCAAACTGTCACGAGAAGTGAAATCTCATTTTCGCCCGTCGTTCGGGATTTCAACATCCAACTTTCTGGAAGGTAATTTCTCAAGATATAAAATTAAGATTAGCACAGATAGAGCGCAAGACCGATAATGCAGAAAAAGTGTCCTTATACAGGGCATTGAAAATGACGAAGTTAGTGAGAGAGACTAAAGGACAATCCCTATCAGTAGTTAGTTCCTTAGAAGTCTCGATTTTGACTGTTAAGGGAGTAGAGGAAAATACCCTAATATTAGACCATATTACATTTTGTTCTGTATTTTGTCCTATAATAAATTAAAATGCACAAACTTATGTCGAATACGTTTAATATAGTCTCTATTTTCACTGCAGTTTATGTAGAGTTGCCAAATATTAACAGTTGTTGCATAAATGAGAATTATGAAAAAATAAGTCAAATCTTCAATTTTTAGAATTCCGTGCCTAATATGAGACAGTTTCATATCCAGGTTTAACAGAAACACTACTTGCCACAAAATAATTTTTATTTCAAAAACTTTAAAAGAATATAAAATTAACCTAGTATATACAGCAATTTAGTTACATAACACTTGACACACTGAACAGGTTCCTAATATGAGATAGTCTCAAGAACACTACTTACCACTAAATAATTTTTATTTCAAAAACATTAAATGAATGTCAACTTAACACAGTATACAACTCTTTAATTATATAACACTTGACATTCTATTCAAATTATTAGTAATCTAAATTGGATGAAGTGAGTCTCCTTATGAGATATCTCATATTAGGAACACCGGGGTGTCTCATATTAGGAATCCAATGTACCTACATATCATAAAAAAATTTGTCATTGTTAACAAATGTTATTAAATGCGTTATATAACTACTCTAATTATAAAATAACTTTTATTCAATACAACAAGCTACAAAAATATATTATACACTTACCACGTTATTCAGAATTACACGGTAACCGAAGCTCTTTAAAAGTTTGTGCATGAACGGTTGAAGCGTTGAAGTAAACAATGCCGTTCTTAACCTAAAAATTTAGATGAGCTAGACACTGGACTACGTGTGGCGACTTATACCATTAGTGATTGTTTGAGACATTGGCAGTTAGATGGAGACTCTTACCGATTTCTCTTACTTTAGGAGTTAGTGTGGGGTGTCATATTGGGAACTGTCTCATATTAGGGTGCTTTCCTCTACATAGTTCATATAAACAGTAAACGCGCTGTTGTCAGTTTTTTTTCTTTAAATTTTGGACAATAATCTTGCTTTCTTACATGTAAGAACATTTTATAATCGAAATGTTCTTACCAAATTATTTTATAAATCAGTTACAAGTAAAAGGAAAGCTGAATCTTCAAAACCGCAGCCAAAAAAACCGCCCATACTCCCGTAAAACAAAAGGGGGCTCTATAAAGCCAACAAGTCAAAGTTAACATCTTCGGATGGGGGCCATAAATCCCCTGAGGGTAAGGCGGCCGCAGATAGGGGGTAGTTTTTAACCGGCAATCAATATAGGACCCTAATGTGGCTATATCTGTTTCCTAAGGGGCCGAGGCGCCCCAGGACCGTACCCGGCCCAGCGGGATCGATCAATTTGAATGGGGATTGGACGGCAATTCGCGGTGCAAAAAGGGTGGGGCGTCTGCGGGCACAGGGCCGCACCTAGGAGATCCCCAAATGTGTGAACCACGTTTTTTTATATTTCCACTTTTGGGAAACGGGAGAAACCCCCCAAAACACACTGTAAACATTTCGTCGACTTGTAATTTTTAGATCGTTCGCAGAGCGGTCAACTGGGTAAATCCATTAATTTCAAATTACAAATGTTTAAAGAAAATAACAGAGTCGACCTACGTGCATTAGCTACCTGCCTATTAATTTTTCAAAGGTAATCACATTAAATGCCACTGCACGATTAGGTTTACCGGCGTAGAATTATTTAGTAATGCGGGTTATGGGGGTTTTATAGTTTTGTCATTTTCTAGCAGGTAACGGTCGTTAAGGGAATCCATAGTTTGAATTATTCACTTTATTTGTGAATTTTTGTGAAATTTTCTTGAAATCGGCCGTGAAATGTCTCAAAATTGCCATTAAAAACTCAGAAAACGGCACTGAAGTAGCCCCATTATTGTACGATTTTTTCAATAAGTAAAGGCTCATTTAACTTTTCGTACACAATGCGAAATTGTTAGCTATAGCAGCGCAATCTTTCATTATAAATATTTTAGTAGCAGTTTGGAGTTTCTGTTGGGCAGCGCCGTGCCTCGTCATACTTGACCTAGGTAGAGCGATCGTCAAAGTCAAGCAACGCCGCGCGCAATCGGTTCATAGACGGGTGATCCCTTATGATTATTTTTTTGCTTAATAAATCTTTTTTTCCGATTTCAAAAAAATATATACACTGTGGATAGAAATTGTGGAATATTGCTTATATTTCTTAAAATATTCCTCATATGAAAAACTTGTTTTAATAAAAGTGTTAGGGGAAATTATTTCCCGTTTAGTGATATCAAGCAATCTTTCATAGCACAAAAAATATGGTTGCCATGGTAACCGACTCGATTTTTTTAAATGGCACCATATACGTTTTTTGGTGAAAATTGATACATTGGAAGTTTCTGAACACGATAAAATACAATTTTAATGGGGTCGCATAAGAAAAAAATACAAAAAAAAAAGTTTTCTATTATGCTATTGACAATGTTTATCAAAATAATTATTAACACCAAGTTAGCCATGCCAAAATCAGAACAATGGGAAACTGTCACTAGCTGTCAGTTGCTTGTAATTGTGTGCATTGTTACAGTAAACGCACTTTTCAGTTTTATACTCAATTTTCTGTGTACTTAAGTACTTAGTAAGTTATAATGGCGCGCTTGAATTAAGTGAAACGGAAAGAATACAGATTAACATACTAAGTACTTAAGTACACAGAAAATTGAGTAAAAAAAGTACGTTTAGTTAACAATGTACACAGTTACACAGCTAGTGATAGTTTCGCATTGTTCTGATTTTGGCATAGCTAACTTGATGTTAATAGGTAATTATTTTGATAAACATTTTCAATAGCATAATAGAAAACTTAATTTTTTGTATTTCTTTCTTATGCGACCCCATTAAAATTGTATTGTATCGTATTCAGAAAGTTCCAATGTATCAATTTTCACAAAAAAAGTATATGGTGCCATTTAAAAAAAAATTAAATCGGTTACCATGGCAACTAAATTTTTTGTGCTACGAAAGATTGCTTGATATCACTGAACGGGAAATAATTTCCCCTAACACTTTTATTAAAACATGTTTTTGATATGAGGAATATTTTAAGAAATATAAGCAATATTCCACAATTTCCATCCACACTGTATAATATGGTTTATTTGCCTCGGCCAGTTGAACTTCAGTGCCTTGGTACATAAATAACTATTGTACTAGCTCTGGTAACACAAACCTACAGCTTCGGCCCGTGACTGCTGTTATAATGCAGAAGATTCCAATAAAAGGAAATGTACAAAACTCGTAGAAAGTCTCCTTTTAAAGAGACCCTTAAAACGAACCTCTTATTTTGTGCCCCGCTTGTTTTTTGCTTCGTATAAAGCCAACAAGTCAAAGTTAACTTCTTCGGTGGGATGCCCATAAATCTAGGCTAAGGCGGCTGCAGATAGGGGGTAGTTTTTAGGCGGGAAAATAAATGGTTTATTCGAAAGCACACCGAAGAAAATGTGAAATTTTCGTGGGGAAAAAGGTAAAAATATTTTTTTGGAAATTTCGCAGAGCGTCTGCACTGATCCCAGGCGGCACTGCTGGGTGCTGGACCAACATTACTGGTCCAGGGGGAAACATAATTCTGTAAAATTACAAATTTATTGCTTGTATTTGTAAATAAACGCAACTTTTGCCTGAATAAACATTAAAAGACTTTTACATTGCAAATGTATTTATCCTTCACATACATTCCACATTGTTATTATCAGCGCAACTCATATGGAGTAAATACAGGCGAAATATTATTTTGAGCACAGTATTTCGCAGACAAAAAAACAACAATCATTATTCGGTAGAATTACTGGGAAATTATTTTGCACGGTCTTTTAGCTGCATTTACGTGCCAAATAAAATATTTTTTATTATACTTCTTTGAAAACACCTTATTTTCATCTGTTTTAGCAATAATGAAAGTTGGGTTTTTTCGGGCTAGCGCACGGAAACAGCGCATGGAAAAACTTTCCGTGCGCTGAATAAAAATACCGAATATATGGCTTTAAAATAGAAATATAGGTACAGCAAAGTAAACTAAATTTAAGAAACTCTATATGCTCTCTGATATTTAACATGTACTTATTTTGTATTTTAATTCGTAAGTGTTTCAATATTTAGATACATTTCGGCTGCGCCTCACACGGGAATTTGTCACTCGCGCACATAAAAATCTTTATTTCCAGACTCGTAATGAAATATACTATACTATTTAAGTATAACTACAATAGGTGTGTGAGTGAAATATATCTATAGTTTATTTATTCTGCAATAGTTAAGTTTTTATTCTGGCAATATGCACAAAGGACAGCAGGTCGAGCTCATCCCTATATAATTTCACATTCACCCTAAATAGGGTATGAAATCGAGCAAAGGCTATTAAGAAATTTCCCTAATTGAGTGAGGATTTGAACCCGATTTATAGGATTATTCTAAATTATGTATCTTGTTCTCCCATTTCGAACTACGTTTGATTTCCCCACCCAAACTAATTCCGGAGGTCTTAATCTTCGTTTGAAACGCTTAGCACCGGAACTTCGGGCATTATTATTACTATTACCGTTTTAGCAACTGAATTACAAATGAAGCTTCCGTGTAATTTACCCTGTACCCGGCTTAAAACCGTAATCTTTTCACCGGTTATATCCCTAACTCGCGGACCGAGCAATCCCACCGAATTTTGGTCCCTAGGGCGTCGGTTCCCCAAGATAAAATTTTAATTGTATCGCGCAACTTGCAAATCTAATTTCGAACTTCTTACCGAAGCCCCAACAATCGTACAAAATAAATGTCCTAAGTTGATTTTATATTCCTTTCAAACTCTAAAAATATCACGGGTTTTGGTTCCCGGCAAGAGTAGCGAGTGCCCCATAGTTCTGGGAAGAAGAAGAAAATATTTGACACTTACGCACCTAACCTAAAGACTTACCCACGGTATGTCATTGCGCATCTTGTGACGTCAGTTGCGAATCAGAATTTGAATTGCTTCATATGTTTTACACAGCAATAGAAACTTTTTTATGGGTTTTTGCTTATTTGAAACGTTTTCTTTTAAATAAATGTTGTTAAAAATATGTAGATTATATTACTAGATAAATGAATGAATATTCTGTTGATAAAAAACACATTTAATTTGATAATTATAATTTTACGAATAATTTCTTTTCTTTGCGTTTTAGCTAATCGTATGGATGCAAATAAAACTGATGTATATTTTGTTAAATTAACAGGATTTTTCTTTTAAAATACCGTATATTGGTAGACAATAAAAAAATATCATATAGGTATCTATAAATAATATATTTATTGTAAGTAAGGTAATCCTGAACTAAGTTTTGGCTTCTATCGACACAAACTCTCCATCGAAAAAAGTATTTTACACATGACTTGTTATAGGTAAAGATATTGATAAATAAAATTCAAAGCCTTACCAAAAATATAACTTTTTCCTTCCAGTGTTTATGTCGATTTATGTCAATTAAAGCCTTATTATTTACCAATTAATGCACACAAGTCTCGACACAAGCACAACCTGCACAACTAATGCTTAGTTTATTGTTAAACAACAAACAAAACAGCATAATAAATAGTGAGTAAAATAGGGATCAAATAATGATTCCCTTTAACTATAACAAGGCTACTTTTTTATTGCACATTCTATTTTATTTGCTGTATAAACCAGGCATAAACTCTGTTGAGTCCCCTATTTTTAATACTCTGTTCTATAAATAAACTGTTTCCTTACCATTTTTTAAATTGATACTGTCTTGTCTGCGGCATGCAGCGATCCATTTTTTGGCAAGATTATTGTCCTTGGGAAATCTATAGTACTTAATTTCCGTTCCCTTACTGTTTCTTTTATTATTTGGACAAACGCTGACTGCACATCCCGGCATTATGGCCTATTTTAAAGCACAGTCGAGCTGAACTGACGATCAGTCAGTTGTTTACGCTTTTTTCTTGACACATTAAACTGTATACTATAAAAAATCGTAAAACACAACCGCAACCGCCCATTATTTTGAATTCGTGATTCGCAACTGACGTAGATGCGCAGAGTTGCCTTGTTTTCGGATTCGTTAGTGACATACCGTGGGTAAGTGTATCGTGGACTAGAGGTGAAAACTATCAATTGTTTTTCCTATCGATAGTGTCGGTATTTTGTTAAAAAAAATCGATTGTATCTATACATAGTAGTCCTAGTCTTCTCTAATTATAAAGAAAGCAGTAGAAACTGCAAAAAAACATTTCCTTTTAATTCGTATCACAAAAACTGACATTTTACATTTTAATAATAAAATTATAATATCAATGATGGCTGGTTTCCCCAATGAATAAAAACAATTTATTACTAGTAATAAAATATTAAACTTTCTTTACACAAAAATAAAATAGGAAAACAAGGCTTTCTTAATTCCCAGTTATTATTATTCCTACTATATTTACACCGTGGTTTATTTACCTTATTTGTAGAACCTAATTCTAGTTCAGAATGGTTTGGCGCATGCGGAGTTGCAAAAACGCGCGATAAATAACAACTGATCATGGGCAATAGCAGGACGGCTCCCATAGATATATAAAAAATATTTTTATATGTCTATGCAGCAATAGGTACCCAGGTGGCACCACTTGTAAGGCTAATATCAATAGTCTAGGAAAGATATCGATATTTTTTATGGTCAAAACCTTGCCACTATCGATAGTTTCCCACCTCTACTAAAGATACAAAACAATGAAGTTAGGTTGTTCGAAGTGTATCGAACGTGTTTCGAACATAGACAAGAAAGATTTATATATGTCCAGGACCTTGAAAATTAAAACCGAAACAAAGCTTAGGCGAGCTGAATTAAACGGTTTAGTCCTTCTCCTACTATTTCGGAAGGCTCTATTACATTATCCCAAGTAAATTACCGTTCCGAGAAATTTACCAGCGCGAATCTAAGCCAGTGCTCCCGTTTGCCTGAAGTATCGGAGTGGAGTATGCAAAATGCTTCCAGGCCGGCAATAAATTTAATTTGGAAGACAACTATAAGTTCGTTGGGCGTAGGAAAGATATCGATATTTTTTATGGTCAAAACCTTGCCACTATCGATAGTTTCCCACCTCTACTGAAGATACAAAACAATGAAGTTAGGTTGTTCGAAGTGTATCGAACGTGTTTCGAACATAGACAAGAAAGATTTATATATGTCCAGGACCTTGAAAATTAAAACCGAAACAAAGCTTAGGCGAGCTGAATTAAACGGTTTAGTCCTTTTCCTACTATTTCGGAAGGCTCTATTACATTATCCCAAGTAAATTACCGTTCCGAGAAATTTACCAGCGCGAATCTAAGCCAGTGCTCCCGTTTGCCTGAAGTATCGGAGTGGAGTATGCAAAATGCTTCCAGGCCGGCAATAAATTTAATTTGGAAGACAACTATAAGTTCGTTGGGCGTAGGAAAGATATCGATATTTTTTATGGTCAAAACCTTGCCACTATCGATAGTTTCCCACCTCTACTAAAGATACAAAACAATGAAGTTAGGTTGTTCGAAGTGTATCGAACGTGTTTCGAACATAGACAAGAAAGATTTATATATGTCCAGGACCTTGAAAATTAAAACCGAAACAAAGCTTAGGCGAGCTGAATTAAACGATTTAGTCCTTTTCCTACTATTTCGGAAGGCTCTATTACATTATCCCAAGTAAATTACCGTTCCGAGAAATTTACCAGCGCGAATCTAAGCCAGTGCTCTCGTTTGCGTGAAGTATCGGAGTGGAGTATGCAAAATGCTTCCAGGCCGGCAATAAATTTAATTTGGAAGACAACTATAAGTTCGTTGGGCGTAGGAAACTTCAGGAGAGTCGCTCCAGGGGTATTTGTCATCCGAATAGAGTACGCGTGCATCGGAATATAATTGGGTCTTAAAAACTAAACGGAACTATGGCTATGAGGTATCGTGTACTGAAATTTCAGCCACCAAGCGACCACTACGTTTTTTCCACGCGCTAACCAGTCCGCAAGCGTTTCGGAGCGCGCTTAGTCGCCGATTACGAGGTGATCACGCTGTGACCAGTGTTGATCTCTGCCGACTCTTTCGCACAACTCCCACGGCAAGGAGTCACCACTGCCGCAAACGGCACCGGGTTGTCGAATTAACGTCCCCTACCCCGAGGGGACCGAGAATAAATTCCGGTAAAAGTCCGGGGCGCTCAAATAAAAACCCGGAGCCGGCTCCGGGGCTGGTCAGGCTCCAAGAAACACAGCGGTAAAAATAATTACGGCGGCTGTGGTCGGTTGTTCCGGCGGCCCTACCGTTTTTTTTTTTGTCTCGCGGATTGTGAAGGTGGTGTGGCTATAAAGGTTTGATTGAAAGACGGGAGGGTTGTTTGTTGTTAGGTATTTCCGGATTTTGGGGAATTCCACTAATAGAAAGTGTCAAACAAAGGCGCTTGCTTATTGGTGGACAAGAAACATTTGTTTCGTTCGACAAGATTATCTACTTTCATTGTTGTACGAGATATTTGTGGAATCTCAGGCAGAATCCCCCTAATTTTGGAATTAGGAAGTATAATTACTAATTAATTAGTTGATTCAATATGGGACAGAACATTCGGAGTGATCTCGTTAGCAATACATCTAGCTAATTAGGTACCTATCGATATTTGATGCTACCTATTTGATAATTAATTCTGTATTTCCCAATTTGTTTTTATGTAGATAGTTAAATTCTACGCATGTTATGCGTTCTAGCGCTGATTTAATGTAATTGATTACATTCGGATGAAAAACTAAACAGTGGTTAAGTATATGCGTTACATTTAGAGTACAATTCAAAATTGCGGTTTAATTATCTATAATGCCTGTTTGAAGTAGGTAATTAATAGCATATTATTTAAATGAATTATGGCCTATTATTAAAATTAAATTATATTAAATGGAAACAATACAAGTACTTACTTAGCTTTATTAGTTAATTCAAAATTTTCAGTAGCTGTTAAATTATTTCAAGTATCAATATTTCCTTCTATTCGGCCAAAAATAACAATTTTCTTTCTTCAATTGTAATATTTAATTACGTACGTTTCGGCAATATGGATAATTACCATCATCAGATTTTTTATAACTAGGTATGAATTTTTTAAACAGAGATTGACGTCCTGGAATAAATAAATAAAATTACAAACTGTTAATTAATAAAACATTGGAATACAAAAACTAGACATAAATACATATTAAAAATCCATAACCATACTCATATTGATACTTGAACTAATACGACCAGGAAATAAATAAAAAAAAGTTAAATTATTTTTTATAAATTCGGTCAAAAATTTCAATGTTACTATAATAGATGTGTTCACTAATTTTAAAAAATTCTTACTGAAATAAATGTAAAATGTAAACTGCGAATTTGGAAATATAGATTATTTATTCCGCGATAGTAAATTTTATAATATGGCAATTTGCACAAAGGACAGCACCTCGAAGGACGAACTGTTTTGTGAACATATGTCCCATCCTGTTTAGTTGAGCAGTGACGTTGTATTACGTCTTCTGGTGATATATTTGTTCTATAATGTTTTTTCTTGCATCTCTAGAAACCCAGGAGCCTGTTATTAAGCGACCATTTTCAAGTTAATCCCTTAAGGCGTGGTTCTTTTATAGCAATTTAACTTTTTCCAGCATTAAATTAACCGAATTAATCAGGAATTTATATTAAATGACCCGGTTCCGCCCCACTTTGTGTATCGACCCGTCATTTATAATGACCTTATTTGCATGGGATGTTGAATCAATGTCCTCTCATGATATCCAGTTTAGAGAGGTATTTAGCCCTCCTTGATACCTCAGAAGGGCGTTAATAGGATAGTAACGCCAGAAACACAATACCTATCTATAATAAATTTAGAACCACGATTGAAGTTACAACGAAAGATATTGTTTCCACAGAGATTACCCCCACTTATTCGTTTCCTTATTATGGTTATATTCTTCAGACTGCTGTGACAGTTCAGGACTGGCCATAGATCTGTAGACGACAACAAGCGTTCAAAATCGGTAGTTGTTAAGTCTGTATAATATCAGTCGTGGTCTTGTGGTTAAGTAAATCTCCTTCGATGTTGACTTTAAAACAAAACCTAAAGAATCTAGCCAGATAAACCCACTGTGTCTGAGATAAATTTCCTTTGGGCAAGCCGTGGAAATCCGTGGCATTTTTATCGCACTTTAACGTTTTCCAAGAGGAAATTAAGTAAATTGATTCGTAATTTATAGGCGACGGTGTCGGTCCCATTCTAACCGGGTTGCCCCGGCTTGTCAATTGGAGTGGCTATAATGGCCTTATTTACATGCGTCATTAAATCAAAGCTTCCCCATAATTTGTAGGTTAAAGTGGACGGATGGTATCAGGCTCCACCGTGTGCCACGAAAGGGTCTGTAATAAATTTATACAGATTCTGTTTAGACCACTTTTCAAATAAAATATAATCTAGAATTTTAAGGTTCTACTACTTTTGTTCTCAAAATATAGTGGTAAGATTATGATATCTAAATGTAAAGGTTAAGTTGTATAAACAATGACACACCACAAGCTTTGAAGATTGCCAAGGTATTGCAAAATTTCTAAGAGAGTGACTCTATAGTTCCAAATCTTAATTATGTGATACTTTTTGACTAAACCTAAAGAATATTAAATAAGTACAATCCTCCATCTTGCGTTGAACTTCATATTTCACTCTCTCCACCCTACTGTATGATTAAACCAACCAACTCCCCAGTCTGCCGAACTTTCCTTTTTATTCTTAGCCCCCCACTTTTTTATGAAATATGCAACACCCCATGATACCACGACAAGCCGCGGCTTATCATAATTTTCCAGTAGTACAGCGAACTTTACCAAAAACTTCGCCACATTTTAACATGAGAAATTACCTTGTTATGAATCTAGAACGAATATCGAATCATCGATGAAGCTATAGACTCGAAGGACGCTTGCACTTTACTATCCTGAGGGCTCCTGAGATGGTTGGGTGGTAGGTATTTAGATTTCGTCGCAATGCTACTCTCATTCGTTTAAATTCACGGAGGGATCTCTCATTTGGCGGGGCAGTTAAATTGATTTTTATTCTTCCATAACTAACTTGAAGAAATTATTACAGAAATTAACGGAATTATTATTACGCAGTACTTTTCTGTTCGACGCGGCAACGGCGCTTTGTACCAGAACCCCACAACTTAACTACCGCTAGCATTCATTTCGCGTATTTTCCCTTGTTTTTCAATTCTGTTTTAACAGAAAAAAAAGTCGCTAACGCGATTTCTAGAATTTTCGCTAAAAAATGCAAAGTAGTTGGATTTTTTGCAGTAGGAATCTGTCAACTTGCTAGAAAATGCAGTTTCTCGTGTATGACTTTAACCATTCGATTTTTATCTCCGCCCATTTGAAGGATTCAGATCCTTAAAAAGAATGTACATTTGATTCAAAAACTTATTAGAAATCGAAATTGAAAAATTAACAGAAGGTATATTGAAAGAGTTTTTACGAGTTCCAACATCGAGCTGTATTAATTTCATCTCCACTTAAGGGAACTTCTCGTCCGGCCTCCAAATAAATAACGAAGTTGTTAAACCGGTTACTACTGATAAAAGCTTTTGCGGGGCTGGTGGGTGGGGCGCCGCAGGTCCCAGGTGAGGGACACCCCCCGGAGGAAAAAAAGAGGGGGTAATTAAATTCCGGGAGAGCATGGCAATTAGCAGGGCCCACGGCCGCCCCAGGATTACCGTTATGCCCTTTTGGGGTCGTTTTTAATTGAAACGCTTAATGCGATCTCGCGGCCCTGGTTTCTTGCCTCTTAATTATGGCGATAGGTGTAGGGTAGGTACGTTAAATTATATGGGTATTTAAACGGTAGGTAGAGAAAGTAAATGAAAAAATATATATAACTTCAATTTTTAACACAAGTTAAAACTTGCTTTAAAAACAGGTGAAACTATAATAGTGCTCTTACCATTAGCCAATGCGCACGGTGCTTTTTGTATTTGTTGTATTTTTGTAATTTTTGTATTTTTTGTATTTTTGTATTTTGTATTTTTTGTGTTTTTTGTATTTTTTGTATTTTTTGTATTTTTCGTATTTTTTGTATTTTTTGTATTTTTTGTTTTTTTTGTATTTTTTGTATTTTTTGCATTTTTTGCATTTTTTGTATTTTTTGTATTTTTTGTATTTTTTGTATTTTTTGTATTTTTTGTATTTTTTGTATTTTTCGTATTTTTCGTATTTTTTGTATTTTTTGTATTTTTTGTATTTTTTGTATTTTTTGTATTTTTTGTATTTTTGCATTTTTGCATTTTTGTATTTTTGTATTTTTGTATTTTTGTATTTTTGTATTTTTGTATTTTTGTATTTTTGTATTTTTGTATTTTTGTATTTTTGTATTTTTGTATTTTTGTATTTTTGTATTTTTGTATTTTTGTATTTTTGTATTTTTGTATTTTTGTATTTTTGTATTTTTGTATTTTTGTATTTTTGTATTTTTGTATTTTTGTATTTTTGTATTTTTGTATTTTTGTATTTTTGTATTTTTGTATTTTTGTATTTTTGTATTTTTGTATTTTTGTATTTTTGTATTTTTGTATTTTTGTATTTTTGTATTTTTGTATTTTTGTATTTTTGTATTTTTGTATTTTTGTATTTTTGTATTTTTGTATTTTTGTATTTTTGTATTTTTTGTATTTTTGTATTTTTGCATTTTTGTATTTTTGTATTTTTTGTATTTATTGTGGTTTTTTGTATTTTTAGGTTTTTTTTATATTTTGGTATTTTGGTACTCCTTGGTACTTTGGTAGTTTGGTATTTTCGTATTTTCGTATTTTCTACTGGCGTATTTTCTACTGTAGGTACGTTTAGTAACAGATGATATTGCATGCCTGAGCAAGATAATATAATTCCATTCCACTTTATCGACTACTAGATGGCGGCAGTTTTCCTCTAAGGTAAAGGATAGATCCGTCCGCCTCCGGGATTGGATTGACCACATGCCAGCCGAGAGATATACATCTGCCGGGGCAATTAGACTCCCAAACAAAGTTAGCGCAGCGATCCCCATAAGTCATGCTAAATAAGTTGTGACGAACTTCGGTCGAAATCCTAAATATAAGCTACGACCCAAGGGCGGGGGACGGATATCCGCCAGGCTAAATTAATTTCGGGACGTTTGAGCCCGAAATATCGAACACGGGAACTTTCTGGTGTGTATAATCCCATGATGACGAATGGCCGAAGGATAGAATTGACGGGGTGGTTATGTACAGACTTGGATAGTCCACATGGCGTGTTGTCTGGCGTAGATACAATGTGTAAGAATGTAACCATAAAAGAAATCAATCAATCAAGTAAATATAAGAGATAAATTAAAAAGCTGCCAGCAACCCTAACTACTGATAGTATGGGTTTTTATATTGCCTCATGATCCGACCTGTGCCTTCGGTGAGTGCATAGTTAATAATTCAGTTCTGAGGACCATCTGTTCCGAACGAGACATAAATTATCCTTGTAAATGCACTTATACAGTTGCGCAGCCAGTGTTTAATATTTTATCAGGAAATATGCTGTCACGGAACGGTCTAAAATATATTAATATTGTATGCGCATAATTGAAAATGCTCCGTACGATAACAGTTCAAAAATTCAGCATACTTTGTAAGGACTTTGCATAATCTCTTATGAATAAAATTTCCTGGAGAGGGAATGTGCGTTTTTAAGAATAACGGCGATTTTAGATTTAGTACGTCTTAATTCCGTCGAAAGCTTCTTTTCCAGATTAGTTTAATGCCTTCTTATAAAGCGCAGATTCACTTGATAAGAGTTTACAGGACGTTCATTTTACTTACATCGATTTTTTTGTTTGAGTAGGTACCTTTAATCAGCATAAACCACAAATGGACTCAAAACTTATATTTTTCCTCTATCAGTCTTTAACAGGATATGAAGTATCTACGTGGCACGTCTCTTATTAATTTCATTAGGAACACTTCGAAACAAGTGGAACAAAGAACGGAAAAGTAACTAAATGGTATCATTATGTCTCGTGTTACAACTCTCAGCGATACTGGTCTCTGAATCCTTCTAGAGAATTGAATCCATATACTGCACTGTTCTTTTAGCGTGAAAAGTCACTTAATGATAAAAGATACCCTTCGGTTATTAGCGGAGTTAGAAAAACTCGCAATTACTTTTCTAATCTTCGTAAAAAGGAACTTAGCGCAGTCTACAATTACCGTGGAAACTTTGTTATGGCGTTTTAAATTTATACACCCACGTAGTTTTATTATGTAATAAATTTTACTACTGCCGAGATGGCTATAGATACAAAACGAGAGCAAAGCAAAACAGTAGCTGCTTTATTACCCTTGCAAAGTTAATAGGCATATTTTTCATACAGTGTTAACAACTTGGCGAATGCGACTGCATAAAGCAAGTTGTGATAAAAGGAAGAAAGTACTTTGTATAAAATTCAAGACACTTATTATTGTGATAATAACTCGCGGTTCTGAAATTTCCTGCACTCAAGTTGGACACCTAGTTGCAGAAGCTTATCAAGCTCAAGTTTACGCTAGTTCATTTTCTTATATTCTCTGTTAGGTGTGTTCACTAATTTCCAATTGCATTACGAATTTGGCATGGCTATAAAACTGTTAGGGCTAGTGACACGTCGCTGCCACATATGGCATGCTGCATACAGCTGTCGTACTCCGCAGGTTTACGTAAGTTAAGGTTCCACATCTGTACTTGTGTACATCTGTATTTGTGTACATCTTTACTTGTACACACGTGTATTTATGCACAGGTGTACTTGCGCACATGTGCATGTGTACTTGTGTACATTTGTACATGTACACTTGTGTACTTGTGTACATGTGTACATTTCTACACCTGTACATTTTTACACGTGTACATTTGTGCGCCTTTATATAATTTTGTACATTTGTGCTTGTGTACATGTGTGCATGTGATCATGTGTGCATTTGTGCATGTGTACATGTGTACTTGTGTACATTTGTACAGTTGTATACTCGCACATTTGTACTTGTGTGCATTTGTGTGTGTGTGCATGTATACTTGTGTACATTTGTATGGGTGTACTTGCGTACATGTATACTTGCGAGCGTTTGTACTTGAGTTGATTTGTACTTGTGCACTTGTGTACATTTGCAATTGTGCACTTGTGTACATGTGTACTTGTGTACATTTGCGCTTGTATACAGTTGTGCTTGTGTGTATTTGTACCAGTGTACTTGTGTACATTTTTATTTGTGCACATTTGTACATTTGTACGTGTGTGCTTGTGTAGTTGTGCACTTGTGTACTTGTATTTTCCCATTTTAGTATTTTCGTATTCTTGTTTTTGTATTTATAATTTGGAGGCTATTAACGGCCTTTTTCTGGTGTTTAAATATAAATTTATAATTATTTTTTTGTGAACATTCTTATTATGGATACAGGATGTGACTACTGACATTAACTATTGGACATGTTCTACCGTTAAAGCATATCATACACTTTCAATACGAACCTGTTAACGATGTCAACTGCAGCCGAAATCCGCCAAAGACGAATCGCTCGAGATCAATGGACGGCATTTAGGTGGCGATAATGGAAATCCGCTAGATGGCGCTGCAGGTTATTATCTTTTGTGTGTTATGCGCTCGCAGTCTACCTGGATTACGGCGACAACTCCAGGCACCTCGGTAACTATGCGCTAATGAAGTTATGTACGAACTTCGAAACTAATATAATGATTTCGCCCGTAAAATTACTATTGTAAATCATTTTAACTGCCAAGTTATATTCTTATGGGCGCAAACTACATTGGCCAGGACGGTGGAAGATATTATTACCTTTTATTATAAGAATTTACAACTGTGCCAGAAGTAGTTCTGTCGTTGGACCACCGCGTTGTCATTGCCCCACTCAGTGCTACAATGACATCATTACCGCACTGGATGCTGTAAGGAGGTACATGCCGTAATGGAAGAGTATAAAAATTGCAGTTTTGCGGCAACAGCGTTACTTTCTACATGGTTGTCAGATCCCCCGTGAGCAGGTCTTAATTTTTAATGGCACACAGTTGCATTAGGGCGAAATTGAAATTTATATTTCGGTGGACAGAGACCGTCCCCGGGGGACCGGCTATAGCCGTCCAGGGCCGGAATGGCCGGCAAATGCCAACGTTGAGTTAAGGCCCTGTTTTATAAACGACCTTTGCTGTAACATTATGCAGCTTTAACGGCGGGACTGGATGTGGGACGTTTAGCCTTATGCGATATTTATATTTCAATTTACGGCTTCTTTTAAATAGGTGTGTTGCTCGTCTGATTTGAAATATCACGCTTTTGTCTTTTGTCTTATTAGTTAATTTAACGTAGGTACCTACAACATACATTCTAGGTATTCACTATTTTCCAATGGGCCTTGTTCGCTCAATCGAATTTCGATATTTCTTACTAGGTACTATAGAATGAAATTAATCACATAACTCTTTAATAAAATCCCCCTCAGCATCTTTCTCGTCAATACCTAGTTTTGTTATTAACTAAAAAAAATATACAGTGTGGATAGAAATTGTGGAATATTGCTTAATATTTCTTAAAATACTTATTCCTCATATGAAAAATTTGTTTTAATAAAAGTGTTAGGGGAAATTATTTCCCGTTTAGTGATATCAAGCAATCTTTCGTAGCACAAAAAATGTGGTTGCCATAGTAACAGACTTGATTTTTTAAATGTCACCATATACAGTGTGACCCATTTGTTTTGGGGTCAGTCTGTAAAAAGTGTATCAATCGTGCGATTTGGCTGATTTTTTTTTTAAGTTGTAGAGCTCGATGAACTGCACATTTTGAACAAAAATTGCCTGGTTCGCATAAAATCCAAAGCCTACTATGACCGTTTTTATGAGCAAAATTTTAAGAAACCATATTAGCGGTTTTTTTTTGAAAAAATCTGTGTGCGCCAATGGATTGAGCACCCCTCGAAATGGGTATGTACAAAATTTCATCAAAATATTTCAAGTAATAACGATTTTGTAGAAAAATTAAAAATGCAGCCAAGGTACGTCTTTATTTTCAAAAATTCAAAGTTGGCCATGGAAAATAATTGAATTGTTTACTTTTATTAAGTGTCAAACTGTCTAAATTGAGTTCAGAAATTGTTTGTGCTCAATACAATTAATTATCATAATTATGGAATATTTAAGCATAAGAGACAAAATAGAAATTGTTCGACTCGTGGGCGACAACGAGCGCTCGGCAGCAGAAGCTGCGGCCGAATTTAACAATAGACACCCAGGTAGATCAGTGAGTCGAAGTACTGTACAACGTATAAACAATATTTTTGATGAAACTGGATCGATTTCTAAAAATTTATTAAAAACTAGGCAAAATGAACGCCGTGGACTTGTTGAAAATAACAATCAAATTCTGCAATACTTTAGTGACAATCCTCGAAATAGTGTTCGAACGGCTAGTTTAGACCTTCATATACCCAGAGAGAGTATAAGGAGATGTTTGAGACAAAACAAAATAAAACCGTTTAAGCCAAAATTTTTGCACACCCTGGAACCAGGAGATGAGGAGAGAAGATTAGAATTTTGCTATTGGCTGCAAGGTGAATATCTCCATAATGGCAACTTTTTAAATGAAATTTTATTCACCGACGAAGCCACGTTTATTACAAATGGTGTAGTATCAAGTCAAAACTGCCGTCACTGGTCAGCTGAAAATCCAGAGTTTATAATAAATGCAAGGAGACAATATTCACAAAAAATTAACGTTTGGTGTGGAATACTACGCGACAGAATAATTGGCCCATTTTTCTTTGAAGGGAATTTGAATGCGGCTGGCTTCTTGAATTTTCTAGAAATTGAATTTAGAAATGCTTTAGATGAGTTACCATTAAGATACCGTTTAAATTTAAAGTTACAGTTAGATGGCAGTCCTATTCATAATGCTCGTTTAATCAGAAACTGGCTAGATAATAATTTTGAAAACTGTTGGATAGGGCGAAATAGTCCTTTCTGTGAGTGGCCACCGAGATCTCCGGACTTAACTCCTTTAGATTTTTTTCTTTGGGGTACACTTAAGCAAAATGTTTATAAGTCAAGACCCCATAATTTACAAGAACTGCAAGCTAGGATAAACCGTAGTTGTGAGGAAATTACTCCACAGCAAATACGAAATGTAATTTTGAATGTACGCAAGAGGAACGACAAATGCATTGTAGAAAATGGAGGCTTGGTAGAAGTTACAAAAATTTTATAATTTTAATTGTTTTTATGTTTTGTGTTTATAAGCATAAGGTTGTATTATTACAATTCAATTATTTTCCATGGCCAACTTTGAATTTTTGAAAATAAAGACGTACCTTGGCTGCATTTTTAATTTTTCTACAAAATCGTTATTACTTGAAATATTTTGATGAAATTTTGTACATACCCATTTCGAGGGGTGCTCAATCCATTGGCGCACACAGATTTTTTCAAAAAAGAACGCTAATATGGTTTCTTAAAATTTTGCTCATAAAAACGGTCATAGTAGGCTTTGGATTTTATGCGAACCAGGCAATTTTTGTTCAAAATGTGCAGTTCATCGAGCCCTACAATTTAAAAAAAAAATCAGCCAAATCGCACGATTGATACACTTTTTACAGACTGACCCCAAAACAAATGGGTCACACTGTACGTTTTTTGGTGAAAATTGATACATTGGAACTTTCTGAATACGACACAATACAATTTTAATTGGTTCGCATAAGAAAAAAATACAAATAAATTAGGTTTTCTGTTATGCTATTGACAATGTTTCTCAAAATAATTATACACATCAAGTTAGCCATGCCAAAATCAGAACAATGAAAAACTGTCACTAGCTGTCAGTTTCTTGTAATTGTGTGCATTATTACAGTAAACGTACTTTTTTACTGGTCATGTCATTCTGTCATTCTTTAATGGAAACCGAGCAAATAAACTGTTTTTCTGAAAACCTGCAAAAATTAAGCTGTATACCGTATGCTGATTTGAAATCAAATTTAATTGGTCTTGTAATAAGGATGGTGCTAGGCACTTATTTAGCATTATCAGTATTGTTACCTCCCTAAAGAACTGAAAAAAGTGATAGATGAGAGAAAGGAGAAAGGAATATTTTGGTCATCCGGAAAACCTTTTGATAGCCATTTTAGGAGATGATGAAAACACATTCGAGAGTTAGCTTTAAGAATAATTGCAAAATGAAGATCAACGGCAAAAAACAACGATGTCAGAATATTTCGAGTTAATAAATAAAATTTTAATTGACACGATTATGTAAAGTAGACAGTCAAAATGTTATTATAAACCAGATTTTTTTAGGTTTGAACAACATACAAGTTGGTCATCATTCTGCAAATAACTTTTAACGCAACAAGGGGAAAAATATTTCGATTTTGGTATATTATTAAATTAACTGATATTGAGGTTATTTTTTATTTCTTTTTAAGGCCTCTGCTCTTTTCGAGCAATCTAGCTACTACGGGGCGACGTACGGTGCCAAAGCGTGGGGTACCACGAAAGACCCACTACCCACTCGTGGTCATGTGTTATGTCTATTTGGTTTTTGCCACAAAATATAAGTTAGGTAAATTTTCTTCTTCTTCAGTCTTCACAAATCTCAAATATAAACATATCGATATTGCCGTAAATCGTGTCAACGTCTCAAAACAGTAGCAAATCAGCTTTTTGGGCCCGTGACCTCACGGGCCCAAGGAATTTGAATTTCAAAAACGTTTTTAGGGCATTTCCCGGCCGAAAAAAAATCGGAAAAAAATATTTTGGTGTTTTATTTACTATTAAGATTCATAATCAAAAATAAAAAAAAGTGTGAAACAGGCCCATTGTACCTAACCAAAATCAGAATTATATTATTTCTGCTAAATGAAGGAAAGCAGCGGCACTTGCACCATTTGGTAGATGTGTTCAGTTTTATCTGAATACTTTGCCACTTTTTTACGATTTCTTAAAGAATTACTTTTCTGTAAGAGTTTTATAGCTATAATTCCAGAATTCAGAAAGATGTATTTTTCCATAATCCCACTTCTTGCATGCTTTTTATGTATGCCAGTTTTTAGTGCCCTGCATTATCAGTTATTATTGAACTTTTCCAATATTCGTATAGGTATATGCGGAATTTTCTGACGCTGTTTCGTAGACAGGGTGAGAATATAAAATTATAATACGGAATTATTCAGATTCACTCATATATCCCATTTTAATAAAATATTCATAAGTATAAAAAATATATACCTTGCATTTCTAAAGTCAAAACTCACATGAAATATTTATTTTCTTTTAGGGCAGTCGTGGAAAAGTTAAACTAGCTTTTAGAACTGAGATTGAAAACTACGTACACTAACAAGAAGATTCAGTAGGGAAGAAAATGGGTCGAGAGTAGATTTTAATGGATTTTTCCAAGGTAAATAACGCAGGAAAAAGTAATAAGACGACTTTTATTTATTTTGAACGTTTTAAGAAAAAATTAAATCAAAACACGGCGTGGTAACGTTAAATAATTGTCGACTATCCGACTCTAAAAAATCTAACAGGAAGTAACATTCACCAACATCCCAAAATTGCAGCATTTAATCCAACAATCATCCCGTGCCTGCCTCCTTTTCCCATCGAGAAAAAGCCGAGGTAACAGCGCCGTTTTCGCTTGAATTGTTAAAATCAATTTGAGGGGCAGACCTTAAGATAACCGGTTAAATAATACAAGGTATCGCCCAAGCACCACAGACAAGCACTTAGCCACCGAAAAGGCTGGCGTCAATTTTTAATGTAGGACAGTCCGCATTGAGACGCTAAAATTAAAAAGAAACTTCCATTACAAGTATAAATAGAAAGAAACAGGAATGATATAAGAGAAAATTATCGATGTCAAATAAGACTGGTGAGTAGGTATGAGGAGAGTTGAGCCAGACATCGCTATCTCTCTCTGACTCATGAGTTTCCATGGCGACTTTCTACCGAGAGAGATAGCTATATAATTACAAGCGTTAGAAAGAGATAGTGATGTTTGGCTCAACCAAATGTGGCGAATACTCGTAGTAAGCTTTAGCTAGTAGATACTAGATATTTTTCTTAACAACACTGTAGAATATTGGATTTTTCATTTTTTGTATACAGGATTCATTTTTTGAGTCATCAAAATCAACCCATATTTCGCGAAATAATAGCGAAAATAGACGTAACTAGGGGGGGGCTAGGGGGGCTTTGCCCCCCCTACATTTCTATTAGCCCTTCCTAAAATGTAAAGGATGTGCGAAGATATGCTTCTCGTAAACAGAATAAATCCAACATTCTGACAACACAACGTTACGCAACACGGCGAACACCGCACGCGCCTTTTTAAATTCACCAGTTTCGACGAATCGCTTGCTCTTGCGGAATCTTGCGCCTTGTGCCCCACAAAATCCGACTGAAATTTAAACGCGCAAGCGAGAGCGAACGCACCTTGCCTGCTGCCGAGAGAAAGAGACGAGACGGGCGTCGGAGAATGTACTTTTGCTGTGCCAGACTCCATACTTTTATTTTGTTATTCATCCAGTGTATTGTTGTTTCGTTATAATATGTACTATGTAAATAATCTTACTTCACCAAATAGCAGACATCCCAACATTTTTTCTCTGGTTTCTACCCGGAAACGTCTACTTTTTCATAATGTTTTTTCTTAAATGAATTAAAGATGATTCAAAATTACCAGTAGATAGACCTACGGGTGAAGTTAGCTGTACTGTCGGATTTTTAGCAGCGTTGCCAGAGCTACTGCATACGTACAAATGTAGTAGTTGCATGGTCCAGGGTTACATATAGACGCAAAACAGGGGTACCTAGTTTTAATGTTTTATGGTCAGTGACAATAGATGTTTTGTGGTGAAAAGTGACAAATGACAACATAACATACATAACAAAAATAAAGTCAGTGAGAAGTAAAGATTCGCTCAGTATTTAATCAGATTCGCGTCCCCCTTTTGAGATTAAGATTAATTATTTTTCGCGGCAGTTTCATTATTTATCGCGCTCATTTTTTAATCTGATAGGAGAGCTTTAGTTTTTGTCTCTTTGAAGCGGAAAATATTCCTCACATAATTACGACTTTATTTCACGAACCTGAATAATGTTAAAATATAATTTATCTTTATGGTAGGGCAACTGTGCGGTACAAGTTTTTTACGGGCGTTTGTAAAATTATGTTTCGTGCTTCCAGCTGTTTTTTTTTGCAAATAGGAAGTCTGCAGTGGAATATATTTAAATCGCTGGAAATGTTTGCATACGTATACACTTACCGTATTAAGCAAATAATTTTATGTAAATGGCAAACAAAAGAAAAAATGTTTTAATTTTATTATAACCGTACGTTGTGGAAAAGGCTTAAGTAAACTGATAATTTCATTTGTATCAATAGGGGAAAGATGCACAGTCTGGCAACTAGGTTGTTCGTCGAACACTGACTGCCGCGCCATCTAGTAGTGAGTAGCAGCAACTGCAATAGAATTTGCGTTCGCTCACACAGAACGAAGTTTATTTCGTGCATTTCGAGATTTTCGAGTTACTTTATTGTTCATCCCGTCGAAACGAGTTTAAAATCCGGCCCCTTGTAACTCGAAGTTAGCGTCTAATCGGGAATAGGCTATATTTGTCTGGAAACTCGGATTCACTGTTGTTGTTCATTATTCCGCGTTGCCTGAAAATTGAATTCCGGAACTTATTTAGGAACCGAACTTCCGAAATTGGGGGATTTGGGTTGTGGGCCGTATCCGAAATCTTAATAACGCGGAATTAAAACCGGGGTTTACACGGGATGCGCGTTTAGTTGGGGAACTAATTAATTGTTATGATTTAACTTTTATGTCGGGCGTTATGGAAATAAATATTGCAAATAATAAATCATTACATAACCATGTACAGTGTTTTTCAAGAAGTTCGCACTGTAACTACGTAGAAACTATACTTCTTACTTAATATACTTCTTTGAAAACACCTTATTTTCATCTGTTTTAGCAATAATGAAAGATGAGGTTTTTCGGGCTAGCGCACGGAAACTGCGCATGGAAAAACTTTCCGTGCGCTGAATAAAAATACGGAATATATGGCTTTAAAATAGAAATATACAGCAAAGTAAACTAAATTTAAGAAACTCTATATGCTCTCTGATATTTAACATGTACGTATTTTGTATTTTAATTCGTAAGTGTTTCAGTATTTAGATACATTTCTGTAATATTTTTGACGTTTTCTTCACCTTATCTGACAATAACTAATTTACAACAAAGCACCTTTGAAATAATTTGAGAGTAACCATGGAAACGCATCATACATACCAAACACTATATTGTCTGCATTGTTTATTTTTTGTCAATTAAATTTATTATAATATGCCGATAAAATGTTTTAAGTTTCCGTTTTCAAAGAAGTATAATAAAAATATCGTTCATTACACGTCCAGAAATAGATTTTTCCAGACTCGTAATGAAATATACTATTATATCACTGGTTTCATCATTGTGTTAAATTTTTATTAGAAAATATCTACAGGGTGTCCCATTTATGGTTCAAAAAAATACATGTGCGGGAACCTCGTGCTTTTTCATTGAAAATTATTGTTCGAGGCCTAATAAGAGGAAACGGCTGTCCTAGTCAACCGATAAAAAATTGAAAAACTGCTAGTGATGTGAAACCTGTAATATTAAAATTAATTATTATTTCCGTGCCATTTGCCGAATGGCCAAAATCTAGCCAACGTAAAAAACCGGACTCCAGATATTCCCAGACTATTGTGGGTGACATTTCCGCATAGGAAATTAATTGAACTTCCCCTCATCACTGGGACCTCTCCCCAAGTCGGTCGGGTATAAAAACTTGCCAGTTTAAATTTCGCGCGGCTTCGAAGATGAACCCGTGTCAAAACGTTGCCCGGTTTTTTTTATATTTCGCTTCGCGGGAACTGCTGGATTTAATCTAAATTTAATGTCACTACTCCGTGCAGTAAACACTCCGTTGCGGGTTTTTGTTTTTTCGGGCACTCGATTTCAGCGCGGGAGTTCGGCGAATGGGTAATTTGTAATTAAAATTTTTGGAGGACGGAAGTCGTTTTTAATTAAAGTTCTGGGGCGAGGGATGCAACGTTTGGATGTTTGTTTTATGAGGAAAGAGGGAGTTACCTGTTTTAGTTGCGATCTGGCACTTTATTTTCAATGTTCGTTGTTTTTTGAGGTAGGGTTACCACCTGGCCTTTTTTGAAAAGGACAGTCCTTTCTTCAAACAAATCGTGCTTGCGACTTTTTTGGCCCTAAAATGTCCTTTTTAATAACCTTATGGATGACGGGGCGGTATAGTTCGAGTTCGGAAAGCGGCATATGCTCTACCAGCTCCTGGTGACCTGACTCCTCGATTATCGTTTTTATCATCGTTGTCGACTTTACTGGATTACTGGTGTTCAAGTCCATTTTACTATATTGATATTATCAAAGATCTATCCAACCTAGATATTCAGTGAATGTGTTTGACAAGGGAAAGGGAAATGAAAATGTAAGCCAATTTTCGCCCACTATAGCGATTTAATTACTTGGAATTTTGACAAAATTTAAATGTTTTAATGTTTTGTTATAATTTAATTTGTAAGAAAATTTCTAGAACTGTTAAACTGTTAAAACATTGTAACGCTACTTCCAATATTTTTGCCTGGAATAATCACAAGTTTTTTAAAGGTAATGGCATACACGAAGTTTTATTGAGACACGATACGTTTACAATTGGAAAGTGAATAATTATTATGGACTAAAAGAAGTCAATTTTTTCATTTTCACCTTTTTTACAATTAAAAAATGATAATATCATCGAGGTATACAATACATTAATTTTGAAGGCCTCGGAGAACATTATTCATTAGTCTTCGGAAGGTGCCGGGTGCATTTTTGAGACCAAATGGCATGCTTTTAAATTGGTAGTGACTTATGTCTGTAGAAAATGCCGTTTTGGGTATATCTTCTGGTGACATTACTTCGAATTTTGATAAAATTTAAACTTTTTCTGTTTTGTTATAATTTAATTTGTAAGAAAATTTCTAGAAGAATTTTTGGCAATGTCCTTTTTTCACTTTGCAAAAAGGTGGCAACCCTATTTTGAGGCTGCTAGCGATAAGAACCTTTTTAACGAGACATACCGATGAGATTTTGTTGCAGAAATAGTGAAATCCAAAATGTTCCAGCACGGTTCCGAGTGGCTGAACGTTTGCCGGAATCATTAAATTACAGTAATAAATAACACCCGAAGTTTGACGGTGGTTGCCGAATTAAATTTGTATCACCGTTGAGATCAAAGGAATATTTTGAAAACGTTACAGAGCTCTGGAAACATATTTTTTCAAATTAAGTTAATATACCATTGAAATCATAACGTTTCGGCACAGCAGGATTTGGTAGAAATGTATATAACAAAGTTTGATTAAATTGTAAATTATTCTTGTAAATCCCTTATACAGTGTGGTGCAAAGAGTTCCCAACAAATGGGATTTTTTTATTGTTGAGATATTAAAACAAGCATTCTGGCTAATCTTTTCTGTGGAATATTTTTTAATTTTTTCTTTGTAACAAACAATAATAGCAAACAAGTTAGTAACAAGCACCAAGCACAATTCAAAAATTTAAAAATTATTCCAATTGAATAAATTTAAGGGTGCGCAATTTCTGACTATCAATAATTGTTTCCATGGCTAGCTAGGTTTCGCTAAATGATTAGAAAAATTCCATGTTTTTTACATATCAGACCCTGTAGCTTTTGAACAATAAAAGATACAGAAAATCATTTCCTACGAAAGTTGTTGAGAATGATAAGGACTTTTAATATACAGGGTGAATCAGTTTTTTGTAGCAGGACTTTAACAGGTCATAGATCTTCAATAAATAACCGCACTTTCTTCTATTAACTATATCATTTTAAGGCCTTATAAAAAAGTTACTGGGTGTTAAAATTGTAAGAAATATGTGGACTTTATTGAATATTTACCAAACTAGTTGAGATATTTAAGTCATATTTGGTATACGCTATAATGGTACTGGTTATAGCATAAAACCTGTTAATATCGAACATCTTGCACAACCAGTGGCGAAGAAGTGGGTAATTGGTAGAATTTTATTTTTAGACAAAAAAATGAATCACCTTGTATTGTAATAAAAGGTATTGAATTTTTTATGTAGAATTTAATGGCATACAAAAATGTTCTCTTGGTATTTGTTCGCATATGTTCTAGTTTAACGGCAAATTTCATTATTTTGTATTATTTCGGGGTATTTCTGAAAATTATCTAAAAAAATTGCTCCATAAGTAATACTTAAAGTAGAAATAATGTGTTTGCTACTTTAAATAAAGTAACTTTTTCCAATAAAATTACCTATTTAAGGCTATACTTTTAAAGTTGCAGGGTCTAAAACATTTAAGGAAGATACAATTAAGGTTACGCTGTGTATCTTGAAAAGTAAAACCTTGAATGGGTTAGTTTATTGGAAAAAGTTACTTTATTTAAAATAAGAAACACGTTTTTTCTACATTAAGTGTTACTTATGGAGCACATTTTTAGATAATTTTTCAGAAATACCCCGAAATAAAAAAAAATGGAATTTGCCATTAAACTATAACACATGCGAGCAAATACCAAGAGCACATTTTTATCTGCAATTAAAATCTACATAAAAAAATTCAATACCTTTTGTTAAAATACAAGGTGATTCATTTTTTTTCCAAAAATAATTTTACCAATTCCCCACTTCTCCGCCACTGGTTGTGCAAGATGTTCGATATTAACGGGTTTTATACTAACCCATGCCGTTATAACGTGTACCAAATATGACTTAAATATCTCAACTAGTTTGGTAAATATTCAATAAAGTTCGCATATTTTTTCAAAATTTAACACCCTGTAACTTTTTTCTAAGGCCTTAAAAATATAGTTTATACGAAAAAGTGCCGTTATTTTTTGAAGATCTATCACCTGTTAAAGTCCTGCTACAAAAAACTGATTCACCCTGTATAGGGAAAAAATTGTAAATTATGACCATGGGCAGATTTCAAATATCTAAAACTATACAGGGTGTTCTATTTTAAAAAAACATAAGTTTGCTTTTGCACCGCTTTTCTGAACACTGTATATAAAACTAAATAAACGCTGAAAAACTTGCTTTTTTTCTACAACTGTGTAAAAATATACCTACGTGATAACACTGTACATAACCGACATAAGTCAATTATTTATTACAAAAATATAATGTTCAAAAAACGTTCTGAAATCAACTCTCGTGTACTATACTACTTGAGTTAGTTGTCCCGAAGAAAGAAGTTTGCTAATCAGGGGATTTCACTTAGACCCCCTAATTTATCGTTCAATTTCGTCGAAGCAAAATAACACTACTAGCCAGACGCTTTCTCCGGAACTGCTGGGAACTCTTACCGCTAGCTTTTTAGAGTAACTCCGCCGTTTGTCTGAGACCGAAATTGCCAATCGCTATAAATTAAATTTATCGTAGGCAACCGTCGAAATCGATAGCTCGAGATTGTGTTGTTTTTTTTACTAAGAATCCGCATCTGGATGTAGGCACGATACACTTAACCACGGTATGTCACCTTGTGACGTCAGTTGCGAATCAGAATTTAAATTGCTCCATATGTTTTACACAGCAATAGATACTTTTTTATGGGTCTTTGCTTATTTTAAACGTTTTCTTTTAAATAAATGTTGTTAAAAATAGGTAGATTATATTACTAGATAAATGAATGAATATTCTGTTGATAAAATCACATTTAATTTGATAATTATAATTTTACAAATAATTTGTTTTCTTTGCGTTTTAGCTAATCGTATGCATGCAAATAAAATTGATGTAGGTATATTTTGTTAAATTAACAGGATTTTTCTTTTAACAGACCGTATATTGGTAGAAAATATCATATAGGTATCTAAATAATACATTTATTGTAAGGAAAGTAATCCTGAACTAAGTTTTGGCTTCTATCGACACAAACTCTCCATCGAAAAAAAGTATATTACAGATGACTTGATAAAGGCAAAGCTATTGATAAATAAAATTCAAAGCCTTACCAAAAATATAACTTTTTCCTTCCAGTGTTTATGTCGGTTTATGTCAATTAAAGCCTTATTTACCAATTATTGCACACAAGCCTCGACACAAGCACAACCTGCACAACTAATGCTTAGTTTATAGTTAAACAACAAACAAAACAACATAATAAATAGTGAGTAAAATAGGGATCAAATAATGATTCCTTTTAACCATAACAAGGCTAATTTTTTATTGCGCACATTCTATTTTATTTGCTGTATAAACCAGGCATAAACTCTGTTGAGTCCCCTATTTTTAATGCTATGTTCTATAATGGGAAATCTGTAATACTTAATTTTTCCGTTCCCTTACTGTTTCTATTATTATTTTGACATACGCTGACTGCACATCCCGACATTTTTGGCCTATTTCAAAGCACTGTCGAGCTGGACTGACGATCAGTTAGTTGTTTACACTTTTTTCTTGACACATTAAACTGTAAACTATAAAAAATCGCAAAACACAACCGAAGACCCCATGCATTATCTACAATTCGTAATTCGCAACTAACGTAGATGCGCATAGTTGCCTCGTTTTCGGATTCGTTAGTGACATACCGTGGGTAAGTGTATCGTGGATGTAGGTACAATAAATTTGCAGCCCGGAAGAGTTTTCGATAAAACGAAGATAGCTTTCTAATATTTTCATTACAACACGTATGCACTAATGAGGTCACTACAGCACACGACAGTCGACGGAAGTGATGTTCATCAAAAAGCTTTTTGTAGCGGCCTTTACTTTTGTTTAATGTTTTCGCGTAAAGTCTAAAATTGCAGAAAACATTAAAAAAACGTTAAATCCGCTTTAAAATAGTAGAGACGCGAAATAATTCACATTTCTTCCTAGGAGTCTAATTAAAACGCTAAAATATTCAATTAACTCGTAATGAAACCCTCTTTTACGTTCTGTCGCGATGAAAATAATGCGCGAGTGTATAAAATAATAGAATATGAAAAATTAAAGGGTTTATTTTATTTTAAATTTTAATTTTATTAAAATGCATTTAATTAAAATGTATACCCTGGACTGGCCGTTAAAGTATTACGTTTTCGTAGGCAGTTCGTCGAAATTTTGCAAAAGTGTCTAGAGATTTTTATGATTTTCTAACTGTGGTTTTTGTTTATACAGTGTGGATAGAAATTGTGGAATATTGCTTATATTTCTTAAAATATTCTTCATATGAAAAACTTGTTTTAATAAAAGTGTTAGGGGAAATTATTTCCCATTTAGTGATATCAAGCAATCTTTCGTAGAACAAAAAATGTGGTTGCCATAGTAACCGACTTGATTTTTTTAAATGGCACCATATACGTTTTTTGGTGAAAATGGATACATTGGAATTTTCTGAATACGATACAATAAAAAATTGTAATGGGGTCGCATAAGAAAAAAATACAAAAAATTAAGTTTTCTAATATGCTATTGACAATGTTTATCAAAATAAATATTGACGTCAAGTTAGCCATGCCAAAATCAGAACAATGGGAAACTGTCACTAGCTATCAGTTGCTTGTATACCCCGTACCCCGATTACTGTAAGAATTCCCGATTTTGTCAGATGACATTCTCCACAAAATCCCTAGGAATTTTCTGTTAACCATGGGTATAACATTGGTATATGTGTCTCAACCAGTTAATGACGTCATCCATCGATTTATGATGTGAAAAGTTACCCAAGTGATACGAAAAAAGAGCATAATAAAATAAAAACCCTATTGCAATCACGATTATACCGCTATAAATAAAAATATTTATGACTACAACTCATTTTAATAATAATTTCAAACGTCATGGAAACACTTTCATTTTGGTATTTTCGTATAATCAGCTACTTGCGGCTGCGTCTATGGGCGGACTCAGGCAAATTTAGCTTCGGTGTGTCAAAGTGACAGTGAAGGTTTTCCAGATCGTTCAAACTGGTTCAAACATTCGGTAATGAAAATATTCGCGGGTTTTCTACGTTTCGTGAGTTTTACCGTCATCTGTGTTGTTCTTGTTCGTGTTACTTTTCGTGTTATTACTGCGAACGGGCTCGTTACTGACCTGAACTTATGACCCGGTTGCATTTTTTGCTGCATTAATGCCAACTTAGGATATCGAAATTACCAATTGACAGTCCCAGTAAGGACTTCTTAAAATAACTTGAGTATAATTGTGTGTATTGTTACAGTAAACGTAATTTTTTACTCAATTTTCTGTGTAGTTAAGTACTTAGTAAGTTATAATGGCGCTTGAATTAAGTGAAACGGAAAGAATCCAGGTTAACATACTAAGTACTTAAGTACACAGAAAATGGAGTAAAAAGGTACGTTTAGTGTAACAATGTACACACTTACACAGCTAGTGACAGTTTCGCATTGTTCTGATTTTGGCATGGCTAACTTGATGTTAATAATTATTTTGATAAACATTGTCAATAGCATAATAGAAAACTTAATTTTTTTTGTATTTTTTTCTTATGCGACCCCATTAATATCGTATTCAGAAAGTTCCAATGTATCAATTTTTAAAAAAATTAAATCGGTTACCATGGCAACCACATTTTTTGTGCTACGAAAGATTGCTTGATATCACTAAACGGGAAATAATTTCCCCTAACACTTTTATTAAAACATGTTTTTGATATGAAGAATAATTTAAGAAATATAAGCAATATTCCACAATTTCTATCCACACTGTATATGTAAGTTATAGAACCCACTTCCTTTTGATAATACAGCAGTATGAAACTTACATTTTTAACAACCACCTACCAACATTTCACAATATTCTAAGAATTTAGCAGTGCGCACAGTATAAAATATTTCTCTATGAGTATCAAGCCCAAATCCTTCTTGAAATGTTTGCAGCTTTAGCTCCCTGTTTATATCGTGGGAGTTCAGCTGAAATATATCCCACTATTCATATTTAGACAATATCTCAGCGTTACCAACAAATGATAAAATAGAAACTCAGTGGCGGCTCGTGCACACTTTTTTAAGCTCAATATACCAAAAAAATACACTAGATAAGCGACAAAATATTGAAAGTTTATTCATTGCTTCTGATAATGTGACACAATGAGATACTTTGACTCGTGCTTTCGAGCTTTTACTGGCCATCATGGGCAGAGTCATCTGCGTACGCCAGTGGCCTTATGCCCCATAAAAATGGCCGTAAGTAAATAAGATAAACCCATTTGGCCATCATAATAAATAAAACTTTAGGGCCTGTTCCAAACTTTTACGAACATCATATATTTTTATTACAATTTCATGTGCTTTTATGGTACTCACGTTTAGCAGCCCACTCGGCATGTTTCGTCTTTACCTCTAAATTCTGCCGTGCGAAAATTTGCAGTTTTAGCTGCAAATAGACGAGTCCACTGATAATTTGACCTTGAAAAAAATAATTTTCAGTGGACTAGTCTATGGCCACCGGTGTGTCTAAAAATAGCTTATGTCTACGTGACAATCGATGAAATGGTCAAAACGGATTGCCATTAAATATTTAGGGGTTCGCATCATTGTAAAACTCTCAAAATAAGAGCATACAGGGGGGTCATATGGGATTTTTTTATTAATTGCACCACGAACATACAAATATTCCCGAAAGTTGGTGCATGTTCGATAATCATATTAGGCGCACTTAGAATGGTTGCAAGTCAAACAGCATACAGGGTAGGTCAAAAAATATAAAAATTATACAAGAGTAAAGAACCCTTATTTTAGAAAATTCAGCAAAATGTTATTGAGAAAAGTTGTCTAGAATTAAAAGTTATGCCTAAATACCAAAACATGGTCTCCTAAGAAAAAAAATATTTTTTTGAAAAACATTAACAATTTCCTCAAAAAAGTTTGTTTTATTATTCACCCTAAACAATTTAATGAATCAATCAAAATTAAATCAATTCCGCATAACTTTGTTCAAATTCAAGCATATTTGTAAAATTAACTTTAATTTTTATTTTTTTAGGGAATCACAAACTTCATGTTTGTTGCAAGGATGTTAAACAAAACTTTAAAATTTCGCAAAAATTCTTCTGAGCAAGGTAAAACATTAATAATGACAATGTGTTTATTAAAAAACTCTCATTTAAGGTGCAAAATTTTTATTTTAAATGTTTATTAAGAAACTGGAAATTAATTGACGAAAATTTTTTTTCTTAGGAGGCTATATTTTGGTATTTAGGCATGGCTTTTAATTATAAACAACTTTTCTTAACATCCATTTGTTGATTTTTTTTAAATAAGGGTAATATACTCTTGTACAATTTTTATATTTTTGGACCTACCCTGTATGCTGTTTAACTTGCACCCCTTCTAAGTGCACCTAATATGATAATTGAACATGCATCAACTTTCGGCAAATGTTGCACACTTAAATGAACACACTGTACATACAGGGTGTTCACTTTTAAGTGGACACAAATCAATAAAAAATTGATTTTTTGGGATATTTTCAAATTTTTTTTTATACAAAGGTCTTCAAAATGCGCAACTTTCTTTGTCAAATTGCAATTCCAGGGCTGGCTAAGCTTTTTTTTAAACCCCGATATTCACAAAATCTATTTAGGCAATTCTGACCCCACAGCTTTAATCAGAACACCCAAAAACCCTTATATACCAAATTTGAATTAAAAAATATACAGGGAGTTCTATTCTGCAGGGTGTCAAAGTTGGGCAAAATAGGAATTTTAAAGGCACCTGCAAAGTCAAGTGTGCCATGGAATCCCCTCAAAACAGTTAAATGGTTAATAGGACCACTCAAGGTGTTGGTGTGCAAAGGTCCGATTCAAAATATACAGAATGTTCTTATCTGTGCCATCTTAAAATGCTGAATTTTTATGAAACTTTATATGGGTCATGAGGGCTGTGGAATCATTGAAAAAATATTGATAAACACAAAAGTAATGTATTTCTTTACAAAATGCCAACTAACAAATAAAAACAATTTAAATTATTGGACCTTACTCAACAAAGTCACTGTCTAAGATGATACATTTAACCACCTTAACTGATATGGACTTACTGACTGGCAGGCTTCTGTATTTTTTAGATTTAGTTCGTTTATAGTATGTGGAGCGGTTTTGATATACTCGATTTTTGACCCGTATAAAGTTCAAAACATTCGGTAATTTGAGATGACACAGATAAGAGCACTCTGTATATTTTGCATTGAACTTTTGCACACCAACACCTTGAGTGGTCCTATTTATCATTCAACTGTTTTGAGGGTATTCCATGGCACTCTTGACTTGGCAGATGCCTTTAAAATTCCTATTTTGCTCAACTTTGACACCCTGCAGAATAGAACTCCCTGTATATTTTTATTCAAATTTGGTATATAGGGGTTTTTGGGTGTTCTGATTGACGCTGTATACCCTGTATAGGTAATTAGATTTATTCGAGCCCTCAATATTCGGAAAAATCTTTTAATTAGGTACATATTTTTTTACGAATCCTGAATAAGTATTGATGTATATTAATATGACAATTTAATCAAAAAATTTGGACTTTTCGGCTTAGTTAGGCCATTCACACAAAATGGGCCCTAAGGGTTCTTTTTGATCTTTAATTAAAAAATTTAAATTCAAATGAAGGGAGAAACCTCATTATTTAAGTATGGATTTATCTTTATGCTTTTAGTTAAAAAACACATGATTTGAAAATAAATAAAAAATACCTAACCAAACATGTTGCATAAAATTTTATATAAAAACTAATAACTAAATTAAAAAGTCTATGCCTCGACTTAGTTGTAAGATTTGTTAGACATTACAATAATTTTTAATTTTTCTGTTTTCATTTGTTTTCGTTACAAAATTAAAATTTGAAAGTTGGTGGATTTTCGACTTAATCTTAAAACACCACACTGTTCGTACACGAGGCCGAATTCCCGACATTGCTCAGGTCATTTAGCATGTTCCGATATCGGAATAAAGTGTTCCGTCCAAATAAAAAGTCCAGTAGAATTTGGAGAAACGGAAACTTTAGCGAACTTCGCGAAGTTCGGGATTTACTTGGATTCCGTTGCAGCAGACTGGACCCTGCATATGTGAGGCGAGTTTCGCGTCGCAATCGACAGCTGTGCCACTTTTAAGGCTCGGCCGAGTGTGCATAAACAAAAATGAAGACGGGAAGTTTGGGAATACGAAATGGAACGAACGAATTCATTTGAATTTTTGAGGAGGATGGAATTATGACTAGTGGAACTTCTTGCACAGATAAGCGCAACTATTATTGCCATGTCATACTACCCTTTTAGTGATCAGTGCGTCGAATCACGTCACAACTATGCCAAGGCTTAAAAGCGGCTTTTGAATGTATAAAATATCAAAACGAAATCCTCGGAACTGCAAACCCATAACAAAGTGCAGCAATATTACATTATTGACTCCTTTGTAATAGCGGGTTGTCGACAAGCAAATTAAAATTCTCCATTTTGCGCAAGCTGCACGGAAATATAACAAAGGGAATCTATTTCCCAGACGAATCTGCGGTCTTGGAGGCCACGGACTGAGCGCAGTTCCGGGTAAACGTATGCCTTTTGTGTGGGAACGAATTCGCTGCCGCCACGGCTACGGGAGAAATATCCCAGAGAAAAATACCGCGGATGTAATTTGCCAAGTGAGAACTTTCCTTGAAATTGCGATTTTAGATGGTAACAAAACATAGTTAATTCATTAAAAACGAAAAATTTTATTGAATGTAACAACACAACACCGGTACTTTCATACTGTCGACTAATTTATATACAGGGTGAGTTTTTTTCGATGCCCACTATGGGGATCTCGGAAACTAGCAGAGCTAGAACAAAGGTTAAATGGGGAAAGAATTGCAGTTTTGAATGCTCAATCTAGTGCTCCTTTTGGATTTTTAAAAAAGTTCATGGCTTACTAGATATTTTGAAAAGAGTGATTTTTTGCTATTTCATCAGATCTTTGTAGCTCCGTTATTTCTGATTATACAGAAAAACTGTAGAGACAAAAATTGTAGATAATTTTGGGCTTAACAAGATAATCTAATCCAATTTTTTTATGTTGTTTGTGATTTTTGAGATATGACACAAACTTGTGTTTTTTTAAATGTAAATCATAGTTGGCTGTGGCCTTATCAAATCGGCCATTTTTTGAGCTTTCCAAAGATATAGATCGGCATAGTTATTATAAAAAATAAAATGCCTACGGCTAATTTTCTGATTTTTTTTTAATTTTTACATAGTCAGCCATAGAATATTTTCATAATTACGTTCTATTTTATAATTAGACATACTTCAAACTTTCTAATATTTTGTTTTTAGCTGGTAACAAAATGTAACAAAATAAAAAAAAGATTAAAAGCTCAAATTCAAATTATTATTATTTTAAAAGATCACATTCGAAAATAAAAAAGGTGTTTAAACAATCCACCATTATTATTTATGCAAATATTGCATCTTTTTAAAACTGAATTTGTCGCCTTTTTTAGATAGCGCCTGTAAATACTGGCAATTGCTTCTAAAACAGCTGCTCTTAATTTAGCAATTGTCTTATACTTTATTTTGTACTGTTCCCCACAAAAAAAAATCCAAAACAGACAAATCGGGGGATAGGGGCTGCCAGGAAATAGGACTATTTCTCCCTATCCAACTATTTGGATAAAGCTGAATTATATAGTGGAGCTCCATCATGATAATTTTTGTTTTATTTGGTTACATTTTGTTGCCAGCTAAAAATAGAATAGAATATTTGAAGTATGTCTTATTATAAAATAGAACATAATTTTATGAAAATATCCATGGCTGACTATGTGAAAATTTAAAAAAAAATCAGAAAATTAGCCATAGCTCTTTTATTTTTTATAATAACTATGCCGAGTATTATATATTTGGAAAGCTCAAAAAGTGGCCGATTTAATAAGGCCACAGTCAACTATGATTTACATTTAAAAAACACAAGTTAATGTCATATCTCAAAAATCACAAACAACAAACAAATTGGATCAGATTATCTTATTAAGTCCAAAATTATCTACATTTTTTGTCTCTACAGTTTTTCTGTGTAATCAGAAATAACGGAGCTACAGAAATCTGATGAAATAGCAAAAAATCACTCTTTTCAAAGTATCTAGTGAGCCATGAACTTTTTTTTTAATTCAAAAGGGGGCATTAGATTGAGCATTCAAAACTGCAATTCTTTCCCCATTTAACCTTTGTTCTAGCTCTGCTAGTTTCCGAGATCCCCATGGTGGGCATCAAACAAAACTCACCCTGTATAGTAAGCGTTTTCTAAAACTAAAATCTCTTTTTGTTCTTTGAAAATAATAAGTGCTTACCCCAAAAACGTCGAAACTATTTTAGAACACGCCAATTGGAAATCCCTATATATAGAAAAGGTCGATTGCTTTTCCCTTCCTACATATACTCGCAAAATTTTGCATTTATTTCATATCTCTGCGAAAGGTTTTATATGTTCGTATTTGACAAAAATATTTTTAATTGAAGGTTGTCGTGGATATCAACCGTTTTCAGACTTTCGAATTGAACCGTCGATTACTTAATATTTAGGTAGGACACTTCAGAACAGCCAGGTTTCTTTTCTTTTTAAAAAACGCATTATTATTTTTGCATTTTTTTACAGTCCGCATCATATTTTGAGAAATCTTTTTTATTATTCAAAAGTAAATTTTGAGTTTTTCGATCGTTTATGCTCAAAAAATTATCACAAATGGCGTGCTCAAAAACAGACACATTATAGATATTCGTTATTTTCTTCAAATTTAAAAAAAATCTTTTTCGTATAAAGTGGGTTTGAAATGACATTCAACAATGAAAATGCACGTAGCGCCAGTAAACGTAGTAAAATTGAAAGATTTTATTTTTTATTTATATTTCAATGAAATGTTTTTAGAAAACAATTGAAAAATTGAAATAAAGAAATTAATATACCACGTTCTCAAAAAGGACTACAAGGAAAAATTATGTTATATGTTTAGTCCGTTTTTTATATTATTTTATTATTTTATCATAATTTAATTGTCTTTTTTTAAAAACGAGGCGTATTAAAAATTATTTTAATTTTATTATTTTTTGCTTTTTAATTTTGTGTTTAAATCTTTGCAATCGATTTTAAACATCTTGTTGAGACTATGACAGATACATGTGGCCAATTTCAAATTTATTTCAGTTTCTCTTCACCTGACCAAATTTGAAATAGAAAATTGTTATACCTACAGTGTGTCCCAATGAAATATATGAAGGGCAAGGAAAACAATTGGTCTTTATTTTTTTATTGGTATCTCATAGGCGGTGGTATTTGGATGGGGTAATTATTTCATGGCCTGCTATGATTTTTTTAAATAGCAAATTTTCAAGAAACCCCATTAGGGATTTTTTTAGGACCAAATAACAACAAATTGTTCAGAATGAAAAACTGAGTATATTCGCAAAATTTCAAAAGGCTAGGAATACTTTGATTTTTAGATTTATCTTCCACTTTTCTCTTAGAAAAGTGTCCTTTCTGGAGATTTCACGTCAAAATTTTATTTTTTCACGATGATCAAGTTTACTAATAACATTTTGACGTGAAAGCTCCAGAAAGGACACATTTCTAAGAAAAAAGTGGGAGAAAAAGGCGAAAAAGCTAAAAATAAAACTAAGCCTAGACTTTTGAAATTTTGCAGTTCTACTCAGTTTTTCATTCTGAACAAGTTTTCTTAATAACATTTTGTCGTAAAAAAATCCCTAATAGGGTTTCTTGAAAATTAGCTATATTAAAAAATCATAGCAGCTAGGCCATGAAATAATTGCCCCATCCAAATACCACCGCCTATGAGATACTCTTCCTTGGGACTACCAATAAAAAAATAGAGACCATTTGTTTTCCTTGTCCTTCATATAGTTCTGAGGTGTCCAGTATCAAATTGGGACACACTGTATATATCAATCTGTTCATTGTTATTTTCCTGAAAAATAAAATAAAGAGTAATCAGAATTGTCGCATTCAACGTAATATGTTGTGTCTTATAAAAATTCTAATCCCAATTGTAACAAAAAGAAAATTCACACACGCAGAGTTTTGCGCTGCTTCGTGTTATTCTATTTATTTACCTTTTGTACTTTAATAGTTGTTGTACTTATACTTGTTGTTAATAAACATTATTATTAATAGCTTTGTTCCAGTAATAGTTCGGATCCAATTCTAGCGAATCAAAATGCAGGAAAGTGCATAATTCCCGAACAAATTCTATTATTATTAGGTAATCGCCACGTAGTAACAAAGCCGGTTATTTACTGCATTTAGCTTTTATCAAGCCAAATGTGCAAATTTCTGTGCTATTTGGGTCATAACGATGCTGTTAGTGACAACAGCGTAGGACGTAGACCCCCACATTATGCGGGACACGATAACTTAAATGATCTTATAATTTGTAGAATACATTCTTCGGTCAATCTATTCCAACATGCCCCGTCAATTTGTTGGAAATTTAATACGAATACCAGCATAGACTGAATCGTTTAATCATTGGCTTCAATTAGATGCTCACGAAAAATAAAATTTAAATTTCAAAGCCATAAAAAGACCATAAATAAGCCTTCGAATTACTTCTGTGAAATACAAAACAAATCGAACAATATTTTCTGTAGAACAAATATGGAAAAGTCCGTCGAGTACGTAAAACAATTGGAAATTAGTACGTAAAACAATTGGAAATTAGTCTCTCATAATTTGGACAAACATAAAAAAATTACCATTATTTTCTTATGCGGCAGAATATAAGGAAGATAATTCTTCACAAAAAGCGTTTACCTACAATATCCCAGCATCTAGAAAAGAGCGTCAGTATTTGCAGGATACGGCAGATCAAACAATATTGATGTCTGTTTACTGTTTGCACGTCGTTATGGGAAAATCAGAGAGTGCGCCAGCCCGCGAATTCTCTGAACCGTTTAGTTGGTAATATTTTCCTAGATTAAACCATTAACTCTTCACCAGGGCCGAATTGGCCGATCTGGACACTGGGAAAAATCATGGTGGACTGAATCGTGTTCTAATAAATAAATATTTACTTAAACCGTCGAAAAGCAAACCCTAAATGAGATTGACAGCGACGCAATAATTGACAACGTTGAAGAAAACTGTAGCATGCTTAAAAAAGAACTGCAGTTTGAAATTTAAATATTTTCCAACAATTTTTTTGATTTTTATGTGTAAAGTTTTAACTATACAGATCATTAGTTGGAACCATTAGGGATTTTTTTATTTTTGGACTAAGATTAAACTACTCTGGGGCGATCATCTCTGCTTCCAAAAATATTGGTAAAGAGACCAATAAGTAAACGTAGTGACGTCATTTGACATACCTGTCAAAAATTACACTTAAATAAATGGTAAAATAGGCCTTATTTGTTATTTTATGGAAAAATTGGAAATCTTGCCTCCTTTTTGGAAAATATGAATACCCCACACGTTAATTTATAGAAAAAAAGTTATTTGAAAAAGTTCAATGGAATTTACACATTTTCAATCAAAAATTCCGACAATGACCGAAGATAAATTTTTGTTTTTCTAAAAACTAATAAATTTCATTTTTTCGGGGTGTCATAGATTTACTTTGGAATTGCTTGTCTATCATCCAATTCATCCAAACGCGATATTTTTAGTTATGGACCCTTTTTAGGTAGTATTTGGCTAGTTTCAAGAAAACTCAACTAACAAGGTGCAATTTGGACGATTTTCTTATTTCTGAACAACCGTTGCCAATTTTTTGATCTTATTTATTTACAAAATTGTTTCTAGAAACTTCACAAGTTAATCTTGGCACACCGAAGAAAATGAAATTTACTAGTTTTTATATTTTCCAAATTATCATTGTCGGATGTTTGCCTGACAATTTTCACGTATTGGTAAATCACATTCCAAGCAACTGTTTCAAATAACTGTTTTAGAAAAAAATAACAAATAAGGACTATTTTGGCCATTTATTTGTCATTTTTGACAGGTATGTCAAATGACGCCACGACATTTGCTGGAAGCAGAGATGATCGCCCCAAAAATTAAAAAAATCCTTATGGTTCCAAAATACATACAGCCACTCCATAATCATATGTTGTGCCAAAACATTACGATTGAGCTTATAGACCTTCAGACAGTGACAGATTTTCCTTAACGATTTTCTCATTTATGTCTTGGAGAGGGTTGAAAGGTAAATCGATGCTGAGTCGGAAAATAGTAATTTTAAGTTTGGCCCCCGGGGAAAACATATATGGAAAATTTTTCAAAACAGAAAAAAAGGTACTAATTCTCACTTATGCCGTGTTCACCGTATGATTTCTTATATTTATACCAAAAGGCATAAGTGTAGCGTGTGGAAAAAGGGTTAAATTAAGGGTTTGGCAGATCACACAAAATCAGAATTAGAAAATCAGTCAGGAAAATCTGTCACTGTCTGACGGTCTATTAACAACCACCGGTCAAATCTCAATTGTTACTGAGATATAGGGCGTTAATGTTCATTTGAAATTGAATTATGGCTACCTCTCCCAAAATAAACAAGCTGCTGAACTGAAATTTGGCACTGTTATTTTTTGGGGGATGGAGAATATGCTGAAGATGTCAATTGTCTCATACCGATAAAATTCAACCATTTCATTGCGTTGAAATTGGCAAAACGAGCCCCAAAACACCAATTAACAACATTCTGTATTTTATAGAAAATTAGTTCCGAAGGTAAATATTAAATATATATTTTATTTAAGAAAAATGAAATATTGTGGCCTGTTTGACCTATATTCCCGGACCGTCTTGACTGTCCCAGTCCACACCTGCTCTTCATTACGTTGTTTTATGGTCAACCGCATAGGTAACTGTTCGTGTTTATAATGCCGCGTCCGCGTCCTGATAATGAAATTGTTCATATCAATTCCCAACGAAATCAGAATGTTCACATTTTACAGAGAAAATGTTACATACGCGAAGTTTTAAGTTAAACTGTCAAAAGTACATCGATATTTAAGTTTTTTTTATCTTTTTAACCGGAAGTTTTTCAACAAGAATTACCGTCAATAGGTATTTCTTAGCTTATCGCTTATTCCTCCTAAAAACCCCGCTCGAGTATTCTTGACCTACAACCTTTCACCCCTACCAAATTGCGAAAGTTTCTCCCCAAATATTAAGTAATTAACGGTTTAATTTGAAACGACTGAAAGGGGTTGATTCAGTTTCGGGTTTCAGTTGAAAATAACAGCTTTTTCCGTGCCTTTAGATACCCATACCATTTCTGATCAATGCGTATGGTTCAGCGTGCAGCACTGACCTCACACCCCTCCAACACCAAAGGTCTTTCGAATACGAACATATGTGGAGCATTTCACAGAGAACGTAATATCCGACAAATCAAAAACGAAATAAAAGCCATGTTTTGCGAGTACGTGTTAGGAAGGGAAAAGCAATCAGCCTTGTCTATATACCTAGGCGTTTTCAGTTACTCGCGTGTTAGCAAATAGCTTCGACGTTTTTGGGAAATAGCCGATTATTTTTGAAGAGAGTGATATTTGTAATAAACATATAAAAACCTACCGCAAACTCACATTCTTTTCTCTTTTAAAAACAGCCCCTTATAGATATGCAGCCACATTTGCGCGCATTCAGAAGTATGCAACCAGATATACGTGTCGTGCTGTCGCCATTACTTCCATATAACAGGAAATATTCCTCTTCGCGAATATCTCGAATAAAACCAATGAAAGTTAGTTCAAAATGTCGTCACAAAGAAAAGCAGAGGGTGCGTCCTCGTGTGCCGTGCCGTAGAATCTGAAAGGCAGGATAACCGTGTTAAGATTATATCTCCGGATTTCCATTTGCGTTGCCGAATTTTGGTTTATTAGATGCCGTCTTTTAAAAGTATCCGCTTGGTTTTTTCAGGTCGAAGTCGACATGTCTCGTCGCCCATGCAAATTTTAGACCGAATAAATTTGCCTGTAAATTTGCACCTGCCTTGATCTGAAGTCTTGTGGGGAAAATAGAGCGTTTACCGTGATATTAGAAGGCACTTACACATGGAATTTACATCGAGATCGATAGTTCCTACCTGCTTCATTATGTGATACACTCTTATTAGCCCTCGAATACCATCGTGATAAGTAAACATTAATAACGGGGCTGTTTGTTAGGCGATGGCATTTCTGAAATACCAACAGACGCATGTTTGTGTAGGTAGGTACATGGATAAATTAAATATTGTACCTATTTCAATGATTAGTTGACAATTTCGAGGTTCAAAGCCTTGGGTAGAAACATACAAATTAGATATAGTGGTAGTAATGAGTAGATTGTTTGTTTTAATTCTACTTAATAATAAAGCAGGCGGAGCTTCTCCATAAGGTCCTTTAGTCAATTACCTACCTAATTTATTTCAATTTTTTTCAATTTTCAATAATAAACTACATTTAAAAAATGCAATTATATTTTCATGCAAGAACTCCCCAATTATGACTAATGGAGTCAAGATTACTAATGTGTAATAATAATTTATTCCCATCCGCAGCCGCCTGCCCGTATTTTAAATTGACCTCACGGGTTATTATGGCAATCCACAAAGATTAATGCATTGAACGTGAGACAGAGACAACAGCATACGCGCCCGTTCTGAAGCCGAAAAGAGATAAGTAGACGACGAAATCGTCGACGGCCGACCATTAATAATGTATGCTTTAAGCGGAGGTTCCACATAGCAGTCAACTGCAATCACAGTTCAACTGTTCGGTGGTTGAGGCTTATACTTACTGCTATAGCAGAACTGTCAAGAGGTGTTTCACAATATTTGCAAAAGTGTGTTGACAATAGTAGTTACAAAATGGTGCCGAATAAGAGAAAAGTGTATACTATCATGTGCCTTTTGATTAAAAAAAGTTAATATTAGACGTAAATATAAGATGAAAAGGTATTGGCAGACCACTTTCGATTGAAATATTTCACAGTAGACGGAGATTTTCAAAATTTTACGTGAAAAATATATCGAGGTGATTTTAAACGTCCCATAGGCCTTCATTGTATCGATATTATAATTCGATAAGATGATACATTATTTCATCTGAAAATTAGAAAGATTTCTAGTTGTAATATAGTATCTGCGATAACAGTGTACTCCGATCACATCGATATTCGCTTGGCAGCGGAACCACGCCCACCAAACAATCACTGCGATCGCAGTCGAGTGCTATGTGAAACCGCCTCCATAATAAGTAGAGTAGAGATTAATAAAGTAGAGTAGTGAGAATGTAGGCGCGCGCCGAATATCGGGCATGGGCGAAAATAGCGTACGTAAACACGCAAAAATCTTTCAAAATTTCGGTTTTTCCGCGGGTTTTCGCGAAGTTTCGATGTTGCAAAATTTGCAAAACAGTGTGGTGATTAGTTTGAGCTGCGTACAGTAAATATTCATCCCGAATAAAAACACAAATATCGTCGTGAAGTCCGGGACGTCAAAAAAATTCATTTTCTCGAAAACTACGTCCGGGCGGGAAAAACTAAGGCCGGATTTGTGTTCAGGGGCCTTGAAAATTTTATTGATATTTTTTAGTAATAAAAATAATTAGTGGAATTCATAAAGTTAGGTATAGTGTAATTCATAAATATGTTGGTGTATTTGTATATTTATGTTATTACTTTTTCACAACATTTAAAGAATATAAACCACTTTTTAGGAAAGACAGTAAGAGGAAAGGTCAATTTTTTTGTCAGAAGGTTCAAGATGATGAAATACAATTTAAATACTGAAAGTCTCCTCAATGGCTTTCAGTAGTAGTGAGTTACTAAACTTGACGGTAGCTGTAGCTTATCTAACAATGGGTGTACGATGTACGTGCTTTCAGACTATTTTGTAGCTAATTTCGCATGCGTGTGTAAAGTGTTTGAGAAAACTCAATCAAGGTAGCACAACATAAAGTGGGGATGGTATACAGTGTGGCCCACATCAGGCTAGAAGAACCCATAAAATTTGTATTTGGCACATTTTATTTTAAAAAACCAAGACCTACTAAAAATGGAATTTAATTTTTTTTCTATTACCTGTTCCACCATTTATTTCGATAAATTTTTCATATCTTATAATTTTTAGATTTTTTTGTATTTTTTTGTATACCTATTGACCTTACTATTATTTGTAATAAAGTTATAGTTTTAATTGTTTTTAATCCGCAAGGTAAAATATGTAGTTAAATAGCAATTTTCATTGGTTTATAGAATTTTTATTGTTCGATATTTTTTAACAAAATTTGGTACAAACCCGTTATAAAGGATATTCAATCCAGTGGCGTGGTCAGAATTTTTATAAAAATATGCTTAATATTATTTGTCCAATTTTGATCCAAAAAATATGTTGTTGTAGCCTTGGTTTTTTAAATTAAAATGTGTCGTTTTGACCTACAGTACAGAGTACAGTTTTTGATGAACTATGGTTAAAAACCTCTATCAAAATCTGATGATAAATACAAATTTTATGTGGTATTTCGGTTTGAAGTGATCACATTGTATGCTGTTTGAACATCGAAATCGAAACCGTATCTTTGAAAAATGTTTGTTTGTAATTTATATATTATGTAAAATATAAAGAGATATAAACATAAACTTAATTATGCTAGTACAAATATACAGATTTTGTTTCTTTAGTTTTGAAGTTTTTTGTTATCATTGACATTGTAAACCTGTTAGGATAAAGAGAAAATATCAATAATAGCTTTTTGTAGGAAATTAAATGCTTTATTCAAAAACAAAAAGTCAACACATACTCCTTTACACATAATACATAAGTATCTTGTCTGCCAGATTTTCTAATAGGCCAGGGAAAATAGAATTTGACCTAGACAAAAATATTAACTGCAATTTTGTTGTACCATATCAAAGTTATAAGTAAATACGTCGGTAGAAACCAAAAATTAAACATTTTGAAAAAACAGAACCTTGAGTTACCTCAAAAAACACCTATTTTTCGTTAGAAATTTCGAGCAAAAATGTTAACTGGATTTTTTTAGACTGTATAGGTAAAAAAAACTTCCCTTGCTAACATAATATATTAAGAAATTAAACATTTTAAGAATATGGAAGTAACTTAGATCGACAAAAAGGAATAAAAATCGGATAATTTTCTATTTCGGCAAAAGCAAAAATATTAATTACGTTTTTATTGCAGATGATCATTCCCTTTTACAATAGAATGTAACTTATACAAAATTAAACATTTATCTGAGCCGCATGTACGTCAGCTGTCACTTCTCATTGGTATAGAATAGGCAAAAATATTAACTGTTTTTTGTTTGTTTAACTTTTTACAATATAACTATATTGAATCATATACATATAGCGAAATTAAACATTTATTTAGGGCGCATATAGGTCAACTGTCATTTGTCATTTGTATCGGTAGAGCAAAAATATTACTTAACAATTTTTGTTTAATTTCAAAAAATTTAACAAGACTTAGTACTTAGCCACTTACAAAGTTTAACAAAAATCAGCCAGTTAATAATTTTGCTCTCAAAGACAGCTTCAAATTTCCTTAAAATGCGATTTCCGGCGAAACAATATGTTTAATTTCAGAACAAACTGTTAATACTTGATTTTTAAGGTAATTATAAATAATAAAGCCGCAGTTAATATTTTTGCCCAACAAAATATTACGCAAAATGTAACTTTTACATCATTCGGATACTTGCGCAAACGTAATCTGTTTAATTTATCAATCTTAACTTTATATACCTTACTTACTAATAAATGCAGCTTAAAATTCGCAGTTAATATTTATGCCGTCTTTATTACAACAATAAAATGTATTTGTCTAAAAAACGCCCACACGCGTATGTTTATTTTGTATAAAAAACAATTCTGGCGTTCATTTATTACCAATATTTTGTGATGGCATTATAAAAATGCGGTTATGAATTTTGTCTAGGTTTCGTTATTTTTTACTGTAATTTCCCTGGCCTATAAGTTATCTTAACTGGTTCAAGAATAAAGATATAAAATCTAATATCTTTGAAAAACCTATGAAAAAAAACCCTTAGCATTTGCTAGAAATTTTCATTAGATAATTATTTGACCAATGTTCAATATTTCAACGTAACCTAACATACATTTGAAAATTGTCTCCGTTATAGGTAAAGTAAAGCGCCACCGCCACCTGAAGTTTGCCAAGAGTGAGATGTTATAAATGACAATACAATATTGGGTTTGCACAGAAAGATTTTTAGTAGCTGTAATAATTATAAATAATAAATGATGTTTAGTGGCATATCAGGTAAAGGATATCAATTGAAAAAAATGCACTCCAGCCGGGACTTGAACCCGGGACTCCTACTGTGGCCGTAGGCACTTTAACCAACTAAGCTACCGGAGATAAGGGTTCCATCGAGTGCCTACGGCCACAGTAGGAGTCCCGGGTTCAAGTCCCGGCTGGAGTGCATTTTTTTCAATTGATATCCTTTACCTGATATGCCACTAAACATCATTTATTATTTATAATTATTACAGGTACTAAAAATCTTTCTGTGTTTCATATTCTGGCTTTGACATTGTAGGTTAGAATTTCCACGTTCGATACTTGCATTAAGTCGCTATATGTCGAATATTGTGGGTGGAAGAACAAATAGGAAGTTTACATAACCAACAATAATGAATGGTTTCCCTACACCCTCTAACCCCTTGTAGTAGCTGTAGAAGACGCCGAAGTCTTCTACATCTCACCGCTACTAACTATATATCAATTGGAATAAATAACACCTAGCCGATGGAACCCATATCTCCGGTAGCTTAGTTGGTTAAAGTGCCTACGGCCACAGTAGGAGTCCCGGGTTCAAGTCCCGGCTGGAGTGCATTTTTTTCAATTGATATCCTTTACCTGATATGCCACTAAACATCATTTAATATTGGGTTTGTTCCAACAACAGTTCTAAACCGGCTCCCAGCGATCTAAGCGATCTAATTGGTTGAAAACAGTTCTGGAATTAACCTTTCTGCATTCTGATTCGCTAGAACTATCGTTGGAACAAAGCTATTATTAACTTTACTTCGGAAAAATTCGAACATCCGTTAAATAAAATGCAAAACTCACCACCCGTTTGTCTTCTCCCGCCGGCAATCCACCGGAACGCAGACCAAACTACCAAACCACGCGCGAGGTCGCGGAATTGGACGCGTGCGAGCAGCGCGTCGCCCCCGCGCACACCGACGTCGTGGGGCACGGTTCGAGCGGCACTGAAACGGACGTCCAGAGCGCCGCGACGCCCGGCGCCTCCGGACGGCGGGCCCCGCGCCGCTGCCGAGCCATCGGACGGGGGCCCACCCCTTCTGTTTTGTTGTTTTACGAGAATACCTCTTAAAATTTTTAGGCAGGTGCTGATTTATTATGGAGTAAGGTTTAGGTCACCTAAGAGTACGCAGCCCCTAAGAGTACGCACTGGCATTTTTATTAGTTCCAATGCTATTCGGATAGAGGTCGCTATTCAGTGTAGACGCCTTCAATTGACAACAAGTTTTGATTATAGTCGCGTGGTGCTCCGTAAAAGATTCGACGAATTACAGGCAGTTAACCAATTTTATACATATTTTTATAATTTTTTGTCATCTTTGCTGTAAGGAGTATCTTACCCTGTGAATGCTTAACTATATTGTTCGACTGTGCATCTTAAAAAGGCTTTAGATAGGCAAGTTTCGCACAGCTTATGATGTGTAATTATGGTTGCCTGTTTTAAATAAATAGATTATTCAATCAGCGCTGACATGTCCGCAAGAGTAGGCATGCAAAGAGTACGCGCGCACAAACAGGTCTATTAGAAAAGGAATTAAAAAAAGGGATTGCCACTTGTTGAAAAAACTACAAAATCTCAATACGATATTCTTTGTTCTCTCTACAGGGAACACTAGAGCATTTCAGAATGGATTAAGTGTGATTCATGAGGTGCATGGTGGCACGAAGACTGTACTATAGACTTTGGACTGTACCAACTACCTCGAACATGGCGTCTTTATAATATGTGACTTATGTCAAGAATAATATATTGTTGTTATTTGAATTTTTTTTAGCGCGTACTCTTAAATCCAGCACTACGTACTCTTTCGAGCTCTCGTTCCTAAGAGTACGCAAACTGTTTTTTTTTTATTAAAGATGTAATATCTCTCATGTCGATAATTATAAATAAATATTTCTTTGCATTACATATTCCTAAATGTAATAAGGAATTTATACTGTGTCGAATAAGTCTGTATTACTTATTGTTGTCGATTTATTTAACTTTAAATATTAAGTGCGTACTCTTGGGTGACCTTACCCTACGTTAACAAATAGGTTGACAAATGTAAGAGAAGTATAAAAGGACATCGTCTCCCATTAGTACTTCACAAGAGTCTTGCAAATTTCTTGTTCTTGCTGCAAGAAAAATAAAAAACAAAAATCCAATTATACTTCTTTGAAAACACCTTATTTTCATCTGTTTTAGCAATAATGAAAGATGGGGTTTTTCGGGCTAGCGCACGGAAACACCGCATGGAAAAACTTTCCGTGCGCTAAATAAAAATACCGGATATATGGCTTTAAAATAGAAATATACAGCAAAGTAACTAAATTTAAGAAACTCTATATGCTCTCTGATATTTAACATGTTCCTATTTTGTATTTTAATTCGTAAGTGTTTCAATATTTAGACACATTTCTGTAATATTTTTGACGTTTTATTCACCTTATCTGATAATAACTAATTTACAGCAAAGAACCTTTGAAATAATTTGAGAGTAACAATGGAAACGCATCATACATACCAAACACTATATTGTCTGCATTAAATTTATTATGATATGCCGATAAAATGTTTTAAGTTTCCGTTTTCAAAGAAGTATAATAAAAAATATCGTTCATTACACGTCCAGAAACAGATTTATCCGTGCTTGCATGACTTTCCGTGTTCGGCTGCGCCTCACACGGGAATTTGTCACGCGCGCACGGAAAAATCTTTATTTCCAGACTCGTAATGAAATATACTATATTGCTGTTTTATACTGTCCACTCAGCACAATAAACAATCAATATGAATGAATATGAATTGGTGTCAATTTAATTGGTTGAATTTAAATTCTCCTAGTGTTTCTGACACTTTTCCAGTCATTTGATTAGCTCTGACTCATTGACCTCTGACTAGGGTTACTGTTTTTATTTTTTTTTGTATTTAGGTTATGATTTATGTCAAATTAAAGAAAAACGATGGGAACTCATGGGCAGAGTGTTATTTTTTAATAGGAAACTGAAACAGTGTATGTCTGGTTGCCCTCTATAAGAAAACTTATTATAGGCGTAAATAATATGAATACCATAGTTTTGAGTTGGCAAAAATAGCAGCATGAAAATATGCCACTGAAAGAATGACAGTGTCATTTCAACTTTAAAATAATTCAAAAGAAAAATGTATAATATTGCACGTTAGTTTTCAAGCATTAGTTGCAGCTGCCTGATTATTATACAAATAACCAAATACCTGGTACGGCGAAAATAATATGGTTTAGTAGCGCGTTTAGCTTGCATACTAGCAAGAAGTGTAAAAGCTCTGGAAATTATTTCAAATGACTCCATTATCACAAAATGTTCAACAGAATTATTATTACAGAAAACACTAGAGAAAAGAGCAAAGAAGATGTGTTATATAGATAATGATAATTAAATACCTATCTTCATAATATAATAAGCTGTATTTTATCTCATGTTTTAGATTAAAAATTAGCTCCAAATCCTCGCCCATAACCACAATTGCCACTAAACTAAGTAAATATCTATTTTGGATTTTGGATTGTACCAAAAAAGAAGTAATAATTTATGCACACCATGCAATCTTCAATATAGCTGATACAATTATTGGAACTAGACAGAAACTAGAGCAGAGGTTACCTACAATAGAAGACATTGTTCGGATGTGTTAATTTTAACAAATTTGCATTTCAATCTTCAATTTTATTACTAAGTCGTTATTCGCTGGCGAAACTTACCACTTTAACCTTCATTACACTTTTCACATTTTCATAATTAAACTATGGACTTCGCCAACAAATGCGCTTTAGTAACGGTAAAATTGAGGAGACTTTTGAAAAATTATTTTTCCTGCTAAAAAGTGACATTATTGTCCTAACTCTCCCAATCCAGAAACTCTAGTTCTGACCAGTTGAGAATTTTCTGTTGGAATGGGCCAATACACTGAAGAACAAAAATTCTTACGAAATATGAAAATATAAATTTAAATTTCCGTAACAGTGAGGTCCATATATGACTGCATTTCCGAGAATACTTACATGCGGAGTACCTACTTTGGTATATTGAGACAACCTCTATATTTTGGAATTTTTAATTGTTTGGTATGATAAATTTGCTTCTTTGCATGTAATTCCAAAAATATATTATTAATGATAACCTATATAAAACTATATATTAAATTGGGATGACAAAACGAATCTAAACGCTCGAAATCGAGCGTAACGTCTTATCTGGAATACCCTGTACATATTGTTCTGTCAAATATCTGTCATTATGCAAACAAAAGACTACGCATACACTGTAATCAACAACTGCTTGGTATACTCCAAGCCACATGGTAATTTTGTGGGTTTCCCGCGCCCAACTTTGACAGAACTCCAGGAATCCAGGACAGTATCCGGCGAAGTTTGAGGCCCACAGGAAACAGGAAGTGCAGCATGCCACGCCTGTCTCGATCTCACTGGATGCCAGGATGTCACGGGTTGATTTCGGTCTGTATTTTATATCATCATATATAAGACTCAAAGTAGGCCATTTTAACGTGTACCTACGGAATTTCTAAACTAGTTTGGTAAATACTCCTATTCAATAAAGTCCATATATTTTCTACAACTTTGACACCCTGTGAAGCCTTAAAAATATATAGTTTATATACCCCGATTACTGTAAGAAGTCCCGATTTTGTCAGATGACATTCTCCACAAAATCCCTAGGAATTTTCTGTTAACCATGGGTATAACATTGGTATATGCGTCGCAACCAGTTAATGACGTCACTCATTGATATATGATGTAAAAAGTTGCCCAAGTGATACGAAAAAAGAACATAATTAAATAAAAACCCTATTGCAATCACGATTATACTGCTACAAATAAAAATAACCATGACTAGAACTCATTTTAATAATAATTTCAAACGTCATGGAAACACTTTCATTTTGGTATTTTGGTAAAATCGGCTACTTGCGGCAGCGTCTATGGTGCGTACTCAGGCAAATTTTATTTCCGTTTTCCGTGTTGTGAAAGTAAAAACCTATATATATTTTGTGGTTCAAAAGGGTTCAAACTTTGGGCAGTGGAAATATTCGCGGGTTTTGTACGTTTCGTGAGTTTTACCGTTATCTGTGTTGTTCTTGTTCGTGTTATTAGTAGTTATTCATTGTGCAAATGGGCTCGTTACTAACCTGAACTTTTGACCCGGTTGCATTTTTTGCTCCATCGATGCCAACTTAGGATCTCGAAATTACCAATTGACAGTCCCAGTAAGGACTTCTTTTAATAATTTTACTATACGAGAATGTGCGTTATTATTCGAAGATCCATCACCTGTTACGTTTTGGTCCCTTAAAACTGAACCACCCACATACCAGATGGCTCCCTGATATGATGAACAGTCGCAGTCGACCCACCACCAACTCCGAGCAGCATTTATTAATTCGAGGCGCCATTTTTTCGAATTTCGCCGCATAAATTGGCGTCGCAACGCTTCCGCAATGCAAATAAAGGCGTCAGTTTAATTTACGGATTTTTCCCGAAAGACAAAAGGCGACCGCGGGCTTAGAGTTCCCCGAACTGAATATATACATATAAACAATGGATATTTTGCGTCTCATAATTAAGCGCGGCGAGAAATTAAGATTTGCGGTGGATCCTCCACAAAAAAAATAAAACTAAACTCGTAGTATTAGTTGTGGCGTAGATGACGACACATGGAATAACTGGCGCAGTAGTTCGGAGCGGAACGTCATTTATTTATATACCTTATCACATTCTTACTTTACTAGAACCTACTTCTCTTTAAAGAAACCTAATACCGGATAGGTACATATGTTTACCTTCAAATAGAGCGAGTTTTGCCTACATCTGTTGCATCGAATTTCACGTTATCCAGTCACGGTAAAGGGCTGCGAGGCCCTTGAGGAGCCTTTGAGCGCGCTCACGTCAACCAGGTATAAAAATGTACCGTGCAAGCGACGTAGAATTAATTTTTTACCACTGCGCTGACTTTATATTCGACTTCCGACGTTGTCGGGTTTGCTTCCGGACGTTTTCCTATAAGATAGTCGACAAAGTTTACGTCACGGCATTCGTAAGAACGCAGCTTCTACCGAACTACGTCTTCCTAACCTGGAAAGAACCTAAGAAAAATAAAAAAAAACATAGAAATAGCTTCCACCCCTTCAATGTTTTGTTTCTATAGAATTTTTGTTTGTTTGCAAACAAATCAAAGGCGAGGTTGCCACTATTACAAAGTGCTAACGATGTAAATAATACTAGAGCTAATTAAAATAAAGTTAGTATTATGTTGTATGGAAAACAAAGCTGTCCGAAGAGAAATTCAATAGCATTATTCATTTGATCAATCTTTGCACGTAAATATCAATTATTAATTATTTACCCTTATTCTTATTTACTATTTCTGATTTTTTTTTCTGAGATTGTTGCCCAATCCGACAACGCAGCTTTCTGGTTTCAACGATATATCTTTGTTATATGTTTACTTTAGGAGTTTGCACAAAATCGTACTGTGAATTATTGAATGTCGCCAATGTCGGACAAAATCAAAATCGCCATGGAAAAATCGAAACAACTATTACGAGAACCCAGAGCTTGACTTAGACAGTTTGCAGTTTGTATCAGATGTTAATTATTGTTGTTACCACGCATCGTGCTGTGAAAATGATATATTCATTGTTATATTATTGGTGAAAAAAAACGACATTGTTGAATGTTGAATGTAATGTCCACAGCAGTAATGTTGAATTTTATACAATTTCATATTAATTCACAATTTTTTCCAAAATTAAACACAAAAAACTTAAAGAGGTCGTAGAATGTTATATGAATAACCCTGTAGATTTGGGCCTTTGGGTCTAGAAACTAATAAATTTTTCGGTGGATATTTTAGCATCAATTATTTATCAGTTTTACTACACTACGAAAAAACATGAATTCATGAATGACGCATACTTAGTTATCGTATTGATTGTTTATTGCGCCGAGTGGACAGTATAAAACAGCAAGAATTAATTTTCAATAAATTTCGTGTTTTGGCACGCCAATGTTTTGTGTTTACTATAGTTGTAAATATAAATATAGGCCAGGGAAAATGTAATTTGACCTAGAAAAAAATATTAACTGCAATTTCGTTTTACCATATCAAAGATATTAGTAAATACGTTGGTAAAAACCAAAAATTAAACATTTTGAAAAAACGGAACCTTGAGTTACCTCAAAAAACACCTATTTTTCGTTAGAAATTTCGAGCAAAAATGTTAACTGGATTTTTTTAGACTCTTTAGATAAAAACTTCCCTTGCTAACATATATTAAGAAATTAAACATTTTAAGAATATGGAAGTAACTTAAATCGACAAAGAGGGATAAAAATCGGTAATTTTCTATTTCGGCAAAAGCGAAAATATTAACTACGTTTTTATTGCAGATGATCATTCCCTTTTACAAATAGAATGTAACTTATACAAAATTAAACATTTATCTGAGCCGCATGTACGTCAGCTGTCACTTCTCATTGGTATAGACTAGGCAAAAATATTAACTGTTTTTTTTTTGTTTAACTTTTTACAATATGACTATATTGAATCATATATAGCGAAATTAAACATTTATTTACGGCGCATGTAGGTCAACTGTCATTTGTCATTTCAAAATACTTCCATTAGCAATTTTTTTTTAATTTCAAAAAAAGTAACAAGACTTAGTATCCACTTACGAAGTTTAACAAATATCAGCTAGTTAATAATTTTGCTCTCAAAGACAGCTTCAAATTTCTTTAAAATGCGATTTGCGGCGAAACAACATGTTTAATTTCAGAACAAACTGTTAATACTTGATTTTTAAGGTAATTATAAATAATAAAAACGCAGTTAATATTTTTGCCCAACAAAATATTACGCAAAATGTAATTTTTACATCATTCGGATACTTGCGCAAACGTAATTTGTTCAATTTATCAATCTCAACTTTATATACCTTACTTACTAATATATGCAGCTTAAAATTCGCAGTTAATATTTATGCCGTCTTTATTACAAGAAAATGTATTTTTCTAAAAAACGCCCACACGCGCATATTTATTTTATATAAAAAAACAATTCTGGCGTTCATTTATTACCAATATTTTGTGATGGCATTATAAAAATGCGGTTATGAATTTTGTCTAGGTTTCGTTATTTTTTACCGTAATTTCCCTGTCCTAATAAGTATGTTGTATATTTCTTGAGGGGCCACACAAAACTGTGCCATTTCTATGTTTGTTTTATTTTTCTGAGGCAAGAACTGTTACCATAATGCATCCTACAGGGTAAATAAATTAAGTTCGCGTTCTTTTTAATTCGCATTTTAGTGTGATCGATGCGAAACGGGGCCGTGCTGTCAACTCGAAATTGCCTTGCACCCCGCTCACAGAAAATACCGGCGCGACATCTTTTGATACATCGCCCACCCCGCCGGGCACGCCCCGGCGTTGTTTTACTAATTTTCCGCCCGAGGCCCGGGGGGATGACTTCCAGTCGTTACTCGCACTCGCTACTTCATTACGCCATCCCACAACTTCATCCGACTTCATATTGCCGGAATAAATAACAATAAAATGTAGATATGGCCTAGTTCCCCCCAAGCCCGTCTTTGTTTCTCTCGGTTAAGTATAGATATGGAATAATATTGTACTTGTTTGAGAAGCAAATGTACGTTGACGTCGGCATTCCGTTTCTTGGCGGTATCTTTCCGATATTATTCCGGTTCTTTTTATTTGTTCATATACAGGAGAGTGCATTTTATAGTTTCGTATATTCGAAGTAATAAAGTTAATATATCTACCTAATTTAGCTTAAATAATATCCCCTTTTACCCTACACGTTCTAGTTCCCCTTCTAACCAACCGGAGCAGTTTCAAAATAATAAGCCAGCCACTCGGTAGTGGACATTTCATTAATGCCAACCACTTCTACGTCTTTTATCTACAGATAGGTGGTAAGCCAAAGCTTTGTTCTGAGCGGAGAACGACTGGTTAGTATGCATGAAGACAATGTAGTACGTAGTTCAACGTTTAATTAGTTGAAATTTGTATTTATGTCTGAATTTAACTTGCTAAAATTGCATGGCAAATAAAATGACAAAATTAAACACAAAAAACTTAAAGAGGTCGTAGAATGTTATATGAATAACCCTGTAGATTTGGGCCTTTGGGTCTAGAAACTAATGAATTTTTCGGTGGATATTTTAGCATTAAATATTTATCAGTTTTCCTACACTACGAAAAAACATGAATTCATGAATGACGCATACTTAGTTATCGTATTGATTGTTTATTGCGCCGAGTGGACAGTATAAAACAGCAAGAATTAATTTTCAATAAATTTCGTGTTTTGGCACGCCAATGTTTTGTGTTTACTATAGTTGTAAATATAAATATAGGCCAGGGAAAATATAATTTGACCTAGAAAAAAATATTAACTGCAATTTCGTTTTACCATATCAAAGATATAAGTAAATACGTTGGTAGAAACCAAAAATTAAACATTTTGAAAAAACGGAACCTTGAGTTACCTCAAAAAACACCTATTTTTCGTTAAAAATTTCGAGCAAAAATGTTAACTGGATTTTTTTAGACTCTTTAGATAAAAACTTCCCTTGCTAACATATATTAAGAATTAAATTTATTTGTTCACATACAGGAGAGTGCATTTTATAGTTTCGTATATTCGAAGTAATAAAGTTAATATATCTACCTAATTTAGCTTAAATAATATCCCCTTTTACCCTACACGTTCTAGTTCCCCTTCTAACCAACCGAAGCAGTTTCAAAATAACAAGCCAGCCACTCGGTAGTGGACATTTAATTAATGCCAACCACTTCTACGTCTTTTATCTACAGATAGGTGGTAAGCCAAAGCTTTGTTCTGACCGGAGAACGACTGGTTAGTATGCATGAAGACAATGTAGTACATAGTTCAACGTTTAATTAGTTGAAATTTGTATTTATGTCTGAATTTAACTTGCTAAAATTGCATTGCAAATAAAATGACAAAATCATTACAAAGAATTTGAGAGAAACAGTTTCGTCGTTTTATTGTCTAAAACGCCAAACGTGGCAACCACTGTGCCTGTCAGGAGAAAAGGCATTGCAATGTTGCCGGTGCCCGTTTGCAATAATTCGTGGATCAAAGGAAAATTTTACTTTTTTATTCAATACATGGGCGTCCGCAGAAATTTTTTCAGGGGGGGACAATAAGAATTATTGACAAAATAAAGAAGACAATAAATATTTATTGTTATAAAAAAATATAATAAACTATATGAAAACAAAATCACAGATCAATTGCGAAATCTCACAAATAAAAATAAAACAATATTTTAAATAGTTTCTAATGTCCATTTTCAATCTAAATCATGAACCTACCTACAACAATAATAAGTAATAAGTAATGCAGGACCACAGCAAGAGTAGTAAGACTAGACTGACATTTATTATATTATTATATTACATACCCGGAAAGGATCTTCTCAGATCGTAATCCTATTCTAAATCAGCACATATAAAATCGTAGATATACAGTGTGTCCCCAGATGGGGTACCTACCTAAAGTTTCTTATACATATTTGATTTTTCGAGAAAAAGTCATTCTTGATAAAAAGTTTTGCTTGTTCTTAATATAAGATTGGCATGGAAAAAGGTAACATTATTTATACTGGTTGACCAGAAAATTGAAAAAACGTTAATTAACATAAGAGTAAACTGACTCTATTTGTGAGATACTGAAAAAATTTATAAAGAAAATGTGTTTAGCGTGTTAAGTTACTTAGGTGTAGAAAATTTCAAAGCGTAAGGCCTACTTTGATTTTTTGAGTTTTTCTTGTTTTTCTTTAATTAAATGGTTTTCTGCAAATAGTATGACAAAACTGTATTAACAAAAGTTACCCAGAATGGAAAACTGCGCCTGATGACAAAATTTAACAATTCTAGCTCGATTTTAGGCCTACTATTTATGTAGTCTGAAAAATATTGGAAGAAACTCAAAGTGGGCCAGGATTGTCAAATTTTTTTTATAATACATAGTTTGCTACTCTTAGTAACTTTTGCTAATACAGTTTTGTCATACTATTTACAGAAAAACATTTTATCGAAGAAAAACAAGGAAAAAACAAAAAATCAAAGTAGGCCTTACACTTTAAAATTTTGTACACCTAAGTAACTTAACACGCTGAAAAAATTTTCTTTATAACTTTTTTCATTATATCTACAAATAGAGGCAGTTTACTCTAACGTTTTTTTCAATTTTCTGGTTACTCCGTATATATAATGTTAACTTTTTCCATGCCAATCTTATTTTAAGAACAAGCAAAACTTTTTATCAAGAATGATCTTTTCGCGAAAAATAAAATATAAGAAACTTTACAAGAGTGCGGTACCCCATCTGGGGACACACTGTATTTGCCTACTACTTTTAACTTTTTGTTGTTTACAGAATGATATTATATATTATGCTCAAAAGCCAGGGGGGGCGTGCGCCCCCCCCCCCCCCATCTGCCCCCCCCCCTCCGGACGCCCATGATTCAGTCTCTCCAGCTTGTCTATGAATATCTATTATTTAATGCATTGCAACCTTTGAGCTTTAACTAATGCAATTGCACACAAAAATGTTGTGACATGAATATTTACGAAAAAACACTTCTTGACTAAATGTGGTTTCATGAAGTATCAAATTTCAACTTTCCTTGTAACTTTCAACGCAGAAGAAGGTTATGTTTTAAAACACTTCAGTGTTATCACCATGTTGCCAAATTTACTTTTTAAAACACTCGTGACGTCATAAACGCTTTCCCGCCAAATTTCGAAGAAAGTATAAAACTTGCTATTACGTAAATATTATTTTTGGATATAATCGGAGGATTTTATGCAAGTGTGCAGGAATTGTTTTATCAAGTTTGTAAAATTTCATCAAGCACCTACCTTATTCCTTAAAGGTTATTCTAACCGAACATAGAAAATGAAAAATTATCTGTGTACTTTAGAAAAAGCCCTGACAGTTTAAACGAGATATTGATTTACTAGAGGAGGCAGGCTGCTGTCTCGGAAAATATGATGTATGGAGCTGGACAGGGATTTAAGTAGGCCGATATTTTGGGGGCAGGTCCCAAATATCGACTTTATAATAGATTTAAGCAATGACGTCAGAACCTATAGACCGGTTTGTTTTGATAAACGCTTGACGCCCCGAACTAATCACAATCTAAGCGCTCCATTAAATTATTCCGAAAATGTCGCGAGATTGTCAGAAATTGCCCGCTTTTGTCGAGCCGTAGCGAACTTATTTCGACTCTGGGCTCGGAGGCTGGCGTCGTTATTAGACCATCCCCGAGTCTTCAGGTGAGGTTCCGATGCTTCCGGCGCCCCCAAACACGAAAAAACATGCGATATCTAAGTGTGATTCTGGAGGAACTCTAACCGGGAATCACTGGGTGTATAGTTGATTGATGGTTGACTTTCTGTTTTTGTTTGTGGCATGTTTTTAGAGTAGTATATGGATATATTATTTAATCTTGGAGTAAAAATAAAGGGCATTTTAACAATGGGGCACCACGTCTATAGGTTTTGACGTCATTAGATTTAAGCAATTATTGGGCGAGAGTAAACCAAGTCTTAGAATATAATATAATATTAATAATATAATAATAATAATTACTTTCTGTAGAGGTACTTTTAATAACAACATTTTCAAAACCTGTTGATTTGCGAATTCGGCAGTGTTTTTTTTTCAGTGTTAATTATTGCAATTATTAATTATTATTAAGAGAAAAAATGATCTAACATTGAATTCTGCACACACACACACACACACACACACACACTTCAAACTTGAACACGCAATTGAAACTGGAACACAATAATTGAAACTCTAACTTGGGCTTTATTACAAATTGTTACAAACAAATAGTTAGGTATAGGTACCTAAATACACAAAAACCCAAAGTAAAAATGAAATTTCTATTTTTTTCTACCAATCCACCATTTATTTCGATAAATTTTTTATACTTCATCATTTTTACATTAGGGTTTGTATATTTGGGTAAGTAAGTTAGTTTTAATTGTTTTTAATCCACTTGCAACTTTTGATATATTAGGCAGTAAAATAGATTGGGAATTCGTGATTTTCATTAGTTTCTAGAATTTTTATTGTTGGATATTTTTTAACAAAACTTGGTACAATGCCGTTTTAAATGGAATGCCCAATCAGTGGCTAGTCAGAATTTTTCTAAAAATATCCTAATACGATTAGTCTAATTTTGACCACAATAGGATGTGAAGTATAGGTCCCTCTATATCTGAATAATACGCAGATGTTTTATCTACCTAAAACGGAGTTACTTTGCACCACTTTTTTTCACTAATTTTTGAAATGCAGAAGTTAAAACATTTTAAATCCAGTATCGGTATTTTTTTTGTGGAAGACAATTGTATAGGTTATACAGCAAGTGTACCTACGCTTAGAATTAGGTTTAACGCGTCACTAAAAGGTGGCACTCATTTTAATTATGGTGCAAAGTATACCCTACAAGAGGGATGCTTTGCACGATTTGGAATTTGAATTATTTTTAGCCTGTAAACTGACACTAATGCAAAGAAACCCGACTTAAATATTCACTTTGCACCATAATAGATACGTAGGATTTTTTCCCGCATATTTAATGAGTTCATTTGGCCAATAATATGCATTTAAAGCTGCTATTTTTTATTAGGGTAACAACCCCCTTAATATGGGTATCAAACGAAAGGGCTTGAAGAATAGAACCACTGAAGGTGGTGCAAAGTATCCCCAATTTTCTAGAAAACCGTTATAATTATAAAAATTATTTTTTCTTCGATTCCAAATTTGTTTTTTTTTATTATTATACGTATAAATAATAGTGGGTACAAGCAATTAAATGTATTCTTACCGCTTCTTATCAGCTAGAAATTCCTTGGCAATACAATTTTGGGGAACTATAAAACAACGAAATTTTGAGGTTAAGATAACGGTAACAGCTGATCAACAACTAATGGCGAGAGGGGGAGTCTAACCTGTTGCTATTACTTATTGCGGCTCCATCTATTAGTAGAAATTGTTATAAAGTGAAAAAATCCACATTAGAGGAAATAAGTGTCTATAAATAACATTTACAACATTGGTGCAAAGTTACCCTGACAGGTGCAAAGTAACCCCGTTTTACGGTACCTGATTTTAACAATTTTAAGCCATCCACTTTCTATTTTTTTACCTAAACTAATTTACTTTTTTTACCTAAACAAAAAATAACGATAAAATGCTTTTTGAAATTTGGATCTGCCGCTTTCTTAACGAACCGGCAGTCTCAACCACGGACGTAGCCAAGGGGGGGTTTCGGGGGTTCAAACCCCCCCCCCCCCCCCGAAATAAGCAAAATATTACCTAATATTATACAGAAAAAATACGAGGAGTGAAGAGTTAAATTATTATTACGTTTGAATATATGTAGTAATAGTAGCGCCTAGCGCCATCTTTTGACGAGAGGCAGACGCAGTTGCAGCCGAACTATTTTGTATTGTAGGGACACTTTGCGTTGTTTCGCGATTATTCGCCACGCCCCTCGGTCGAAATGAGCGGAACTTTGTGGAAGTTCGTGGAAGTTTCTGGACGGCTACTGGCCTGCTATATAAGCGGCGCGTGACCGCGCCTACGGCAGTATTGTTCCATGCAAACTCGAAGCGAATAAAAGTGAAAAGTGGTGAACGAATAGTGAAGAGAATTAAGTGTACCGTGTAAGTGAGTAATTTTAGTGCACTGTTATTCGATGACATTGTTAAGGATAGATACGTGAATCATTATTACTGTCGAAAAATGGAGGGGAAAAAAAAGAAGGGTGATAAACCTAAAGGTATGGACTACTGGAAAAAGTGGTGTAGTCAAGGTCAAGGGGTTTCTAATAAAGAAACTAATTTGGATTTAGCTATCAAAGCTTCAGCTAACTTGCATGCTGATAAGAAGACTGCCTACCCCGAAATCTAGTTTGGAATGCCTAGATATGTGCGATAAAAGCCTTTATCCTAATATTTACACATTACTACAAATCTTGGCTACCATTGCTGTATCCACTGCTACCCCAGAAAGGTCTTTCTCGAGCCTAAGGAGACTGAAAAACTATTTACGAAACACTACAAGTGAAAACAGACTTAATGGTTTGGCTCTAATGAACATTCACTATGGAACAGAAATTCATGCAGATGAAGTAGTGGATATATTTAAAAGAAAAAGCCGAAGATTTCTTCTTTAATGGTTTTAGATTTAGCGCAGAGGAACGAAGTTAATTTATCCATTTCATTTAAAGTTAAGAACTTTATAAATATGTCGTAGTTTTTCGGATGAATATATAGATATTAAATTTCATGTAAGTATATTTTTGTTGTTTTATTTACTTCTCAAACTAAACCCCCCCCCCCCCCCCCAAACTAAATCCTTGCTACGCCCGTGATCTCAACGTTATTTTTTGTTTTCATTTGTCCCCGTTTGATCGTCTATCCCCACCCAACCCCGATGAGATTCCGTATTCCGTATGAACACGACTCCAAGGCCTCATGAATACCGTAGCGATAAATTAAATGGAAATCAGGGAACAGTCTTTTAATCAATCCCTATTCCCTAACCCTGTTTTATGCCCGACATCCTCCGCGAAAAAATGTCCCCACCAACTTGATAAATTCACTACAGACGGGCAATCTGTAACCCAATGAAAGGAAGGTATAGGTATTCGTAGTTAGTTCCAAGGCGAAATTATACACCTTATTTCACTTCTAAGAGCAGAAGTTTTAGAAAAAAATCGCCAGGACCACAATATAAGGTATTACCACTGTGGGATTTTGCATCTAGTAAAGTTTTAGCATTAGGCATGGAGATGCATATATATAGGTAGAGTGCTGGACGATGTTTTTTATACATAGGATGCGCGGAAAATCTTTGACGAATTTAAAATCATAAAATAGTAATAAATAGGCCCAGTGGTCATGCGCATTTGCAATGTGAGGTAGTGTTTTTTCGATTTTCAGCTAATTATTAATAGTTTCTTCGCGTTTTAATTGTTTGGGTGTTTTATCTAATTAAGTGATCATCTCGAATATGTTCTGCTCATTTTACACCAGAGTGTTTAAAAACGAAATTAGTCAAAAAGCAGCTAATTGAAAATGCGGTACCAACTCTTCTATATTAAAACCACCTAGACCATCATTTAAGTAAGTATATTAACATGATTGTGGTGTAAGAAACTATAGTAGCTTATTTGTTTTAGTGTTAAAGTTATAAAGGTAGATGAGCAAATTCTAGTAGTTTGGACGAAACTAGTTTTACAAGTATAAACGAACCTAGTTGTAGTTATCGAAGTCTTGACCAGTCCACGTTGAAGTGAGCTTAATTTATTATCAATATACAAGTTTGTAGGGAGATAGTAATTCAGAAAAACAACCACTGTTTTGAATTGCGCAGTCTGAAGGTCTAATGCGCATGTTCCATAGGTCCATGCGCAAATCCACAATTTGCCATAAAAAGGGACCTATATATCTGATCTCTATGGCATTAGGTGAAGTATGAAGACATTCCAGGCAAGTCGAGCCATCTATGTTTGACAAAATGAACCACCTACTAGGTAATTGCCTAAAACTACTTATTCGCCTTGCGTGCTTTAACAGTTGCCTACGTTATATATTGGAGTATGTTTGTCGGAGCAGTATGCAGCGTTGCCTAACCTACATAGGCACTACTTGCCATGACAATCTTGCTATACTTGCTTACGCCATCTCTGTGCTAAGTTAATTATAACAATCCTAACTCTTCCATTAATTTCCAGAAATCAAATTGATTAACAACTCATGATATAAGTCCTAGAGATGGCTTCCAAGGAGTAGATAAGCGCGGAGCCAGGTCCTGGGGAGGTCCCCTCTCCATTTCATTATTTCCGAGGCCCTCGGGGACGGGCTGTTTGCCCATTATGACGTTATTAAACGTGTTTTGTGTCCCCGTTGCACTGGCTGATACATTAAAGCGCCCTAGAGGTAGCGGGGCACGGCATACTAATGCCCGGAGTGAGGATGGTCTTTGATCATGGAAATTTGGGAATCCCCACAGGGTACAAGCGTCGAGAGTGGCCGATGAGGGGTCGTGTGCCATTTTTCAATCTCGTGGGGGACAGGGGTTTTAAGTCCGGAAAGCCGCTATAGTATTATGCTGTGTTTATTATAATAATATATAAGATTAGGGTGCATCAAAAGGGTGGGCTCACTGGAGTCACTGGCTCACCCTCTGTTATTTCTTTCATTAACTGGGGGTGGTGGTATAGGTAGATAGTTTTTGATTTATTAATACAAGGTAGAAACTTCTCTCTATACTTGTACAGGGTCACTAAAACTCGCGTCCCAGCAGGACAATTATTATATATGGGCAATAGAAAAGAGGAAAAAATCCGCGGCGTTAAATGAGATTAACTCGCAACTAAATTTAAAAATTTTATTTCTTTGTAACCAACATATACCTTTTTGGATTCTTTATACTAAAATCGAGTAATCCTTAAGCCTGGGGTAAATAAAACCACGTGTTCAATGACGTTCCCCCGGGTGGTCGGTAGGCTATAAAATTTCACCCGACTCGGCAACAGGGACGTATCCGATCGCAAAAGTTAGTTATTCGGTTTTATCTTGTTGTGCGGTTTTATTTTGTTGTTTTCAGCTATTTAGACACTGCCACAATAGTATATATTACATAGCGAGAGTTATAAACAGCTTATTACGTATGAGTGGAAAAGTTGCGCACGAGACGCGCAGCGGCGAGTGCTGTAATTCCCCGAGTAATAAGCTTACAACTCGAGTTTTGTACTATAATTTTTCTTCGACGAAAGAAAAACTATTATAATAGATAAACTATATACTTCTGATTATCTGACAGGCAACAATTAGTATGTTGATTAGTTCATTAAGAAAAGATACGTAATTTTTTTATTACGTGTCAGTGTTCGTAACAATGGACTTACTTATAACCTAAATCGTCACTCAATAGGTATGTCTCTAGCATATATAGGAGTAGAAAAATAATTTTATCGATGTTTTGAGCCATTTTTCTGAAATATTTTGATGTAAACAATTGTAAAAGTAAAATTAAATAAAGGTCGTGGCTCAGTACGGCCCTGGCGAATATCTAGCTCTTGTTTACGCCACGCGTAAGAGTTGCTCGATTTTAGTATAGGTAGTCATAATCTTTCTTTTCATGAAAGTTTTGTTGGTTTCTTCATTATAACTAAAGGGTGTTCCAGTTGAAAACCACAATTTTGAAATAAACTATAGAAAATTTTATTCTGAGCAACAAAGTTCACGTGAACATGGGTCCGAAATGCTGAATAAAAAAGATACATTGTCATGAAATTAATTTTTTAAACGGTACCAGCGTTTTGCTGTATATACTACCTATATCTTTTTAAAGCCTTGTAAAATAATTACAGGGTGTTCAAGTTGTAAAAGATATGTGGACTTTATTGAATATTTACCAAACTAGTTGCTATATTTAAGTCATATTATTTGGTACACCTCATAACGGCATGGGTTAGCATAGAACCTGTTAATATCAAACATATTTAACAACCAGTGGCGGAGACTAGCGGGTAATAATGGTACAATTGTTTTTAGAAAAAAATGAATCATCTTGTATATAGCAATAAAATGTATTCAATTCCTTATGTAAATTTTAATTGTAAACAAAAACGTCCATCTAACATTCTTTTATGTGTCATGGTTTCATGGCAAATTTGATTCTTTGTATTATTTCCGGGTATTTCTGAAAAATTATCTAAAAAAAATGCTCTATAAGTAAGACTTAAAGTAGAAATAATGTATTTACTACTTTAAACAAAGTAACTTTTTCCAATAAACTTGCCTATTTACGGTTATACTTTTGAAGATACAGTGCCTAAAATATTAAAATTAATGTTACGCTCTGTATCTTGAAAAGTAAAACCCTGAATGTGTAAGTGTGTAAGTTTATTGGTAAAGTTACTGTATTTAAAGTAAGAAATACATTTTTTCTACTTATGGTGCGAATATTTAAGTTAATTTTTCTGAAATACCCCGAAATAATACGAAAAAATCAAATTTGCTATGAAATCACGACACGTGAAAAAATGCTAACAGAACGTTTTTGTTTACAATTAAAATTTACATAAGAAAATCCACTTCCCCGACACTGGTTGTTTAAGGTGTTTGATGTTAACAGAACTTGCACCAAATGACTTAAATATCTCAACTTGTTTGGTAAATATTTAATAAAGTCCACATATACTTTACATACTTTTTACAACACCCTGTAATTTTTTCATAAGGCCTTAAAATGACATAGTTCATAGAAGAAAGTGCGGTTATTTTTTGGGCGCAGAATAAAACTGAATCACCCTGTATAGTTACAAAAAATATATACCGGGCGGCGAGACTCCAAGTGCCGTTTGTCAAAAGCAACGATAATATTCTGTATAGAGACTGCAATAAATAATGTAAGATATAGATAATGTGCACCTCAGCAATGAACTTTGTTGGTCATTATAAAAAGCTAAACTTCAGTGCCTTATGTTATACAAACAAAGATTTATGGGTAAAACCAATGAATAAAGAACCCCAGGAAGGAGCCAAAGCTATATGGGCTTTATAAAATATACGTGAGACGGAAATTGCCCTGAATGGAGACTGAATTTTGACAAAATATTTTTATATTTGCCAGTTGTCACGGTGGTTTGTGCTATTAGATATTTGTGTAGTTCTTCGATAAGTACTTTTTGGAGATCCATTATGGTTAGCTGTGCAGCCTGCGGCTATTCCGTGACTACCAGAACAAAATGTTTGGGGGATAACATTCCAACGGTAAGTACTTTTGTAAACCGGAAACGGCATGCGGCCATATGCAGAGATTGGACCGGTCCAGCGTAAAGCCCAAATTTGCTCCTTCCTGGGGTTCTTTATTCATAGGGTAAAACGATTATTAATAAACCGTTAAAAAGGAAAACGGCTCCATCTATGTGAGAGTAACAAAAAGTAGTCTTGGTGATATGGATCAATAACTGGTTAGATAGCTTCGATTACTTATAGATGGCGCTGAGGGCAATAAATCCATACTTTTACAGATTCTATTTATCGCCCACATAATCTATACTACCTATCTTTGTAAAAGTAATACATTTATTGTGTAAATAAAATTTTTTAAACACAAATAAATACTTGGGCGGTACAGAATTTGTATCATTATGATTATTGTTATTAATTAGAAAAGTCTGAGATATCCTTATTACTATTGAAAGTTTCAAACAGAATTAATGATTTTAGAAGCACACGCCTAGATTTACCAAATCCTCTTCTGCCTTTTGCCTCAAATTATATTACCTACATTATAGTAAAAGTCTTATTTTGATTCGCTTAAAATGATATATTTATCTTTGATGAGGTCGATACATATTACAGTCTTCTTTTTTAAAAAATTATCTCATATCACAATAGAAATTATTCCGCGTAGAAAATATTAACGGCAACATAACAACATTTATCATTTTTCAGGGAGATAATGTTCCATGTATTTTAGATGGGCGAATAGCAGATCTTCTGGTGGTCCTAGACCAATAAACAACCAAGCTACGGAAGCTAATGTTGCCCTCCAAACTGATAGGTGCGTCCATATTTTCAGATCTTTACTGGTAACCTAGACACAAGAAAAGTTTCACGTCTTAAATGGTACCTACCACTTCTCCTTATGCATTACTCACATTTGCAAATGCTCCAATTGTATCATTGTTTCTTATACCCGTTGAATTCGTCCTTGTTCTATTCGAATACGACATCAAAGAAATCTTATCATCATAAGAAGCTGTTGACAGATGAATAGCAAGGCAAGCCACGTACAGGACAACAATTACCAGGCTCTTCTTGTGCCTCCACAGCTCACCGGTATGGTTATTATCGAAGTGGGCAATATCCATCCTAAAAAATAACTTACATCGTCTTGCTTTTTCACATAATTGCCATAGGTACCTGTCAAACACAGAAACTATACACAAAACGCATAGGCCGAAAAAAAGTCCTACGTAAGTATCACTATAGTAAGCGTAATGAACTAAAAACGCCTCGTCCTGAGTGCTGATGTTGCACAAGACATAGAGGCAATGGCCTAATGCCAGACCTCCAAGTAAACCGTGGCATAGAGTAGAGATCCTCATCCACCACTTTTGGAAATCTATTGCTACCTCTAGTGGATATATAAAGCTAAAAATAAAAACATGTTAGATTTCTTCACCAAGAAGAAACATTATGTTGACCTTCCGCTAGAATGCTCATCAAAGTCCTGTGCACTCTGCCTGTTTAGATGATTGTTATTCTTGTTGGAAGCCATCTCAAACTTATTCTTCTTTTGTATGTACAATTTGTCGCTCTTTTTGGGACTTTTCCGGACTTTATCCTGCTTGGTGACAACGTCCTCGTGATTAGCCTCGAAAACGTCATCTTGAAGTTCCTCCAAGGCCATAGTTATGTCGTTCTTGGGCTCGAACTCATCGTCCTTCTTCTTGTGCTTCCTCTTGCTGTTGCTTGAGGACATGGGCGAGCCGTCCCGTCTTTTCTTCTTGCTCTTTCGTTTTTCTTTGGGGATCATCATCTCCCTGCTATCGCCCATCCCCATTTCGGAATCCGCGTGCCGCTTCTTTCTCGATTTAGATTTTTTCGTGGATGTGGATATGATGTCTTCGGGGTCTCTCGAGTTGTAGAGATCTTGGATCGCGTTGTAGGCGTTTCGTTCTTCAGTGTCCATTTGAGAATATTCCTTGCGCTTTCTGTAGTGCTTTCTTTCTTCCGGGCTAAGCAGTTCCAAGTTACCTAAAAAGGTGCCAGTTAAAAAGTTTTCCTAGTCATATTCTTAGTAACAAAATAGTTATTTATGTACCAAGGCACTGAAGTTCAACTTTTTAAGACTCATGTGGAGTTTAGTTGCTGAGGCCTCTGGCCGAGGCAAATAAACCACATGAGTCATAAAAAGAACTTCAGTGCCGAGGTACATATTATATATTTTTTTTGAAATCGGAAAAAAAAAATGTTTTATTAGGCAAGAAAATAATAATAAGGGATCACCCGTCCACGAACCGACTACGCGCGGCGTTGCTTGACTTTACCGATCGCTCTACCTAGGACAAGTATAATGACGTACGGCACCTTCTGACAGAAAAACCAAACTGCTGCTTCTTGTACAGCCTACACAACAAATCCATTGATATTCAAATTTACTAAAATATGTATACTGAAGGATTGCGCTTCTATAGGAAACAATTTCGCAATGTGTACGAAAAGTTAAATGAGCCTTTATCGGCCGGGTTTTGTATATTTGGTCACTTTTGACGAGCGATTTCTCCGCGTCTGACGTTTGATGTTTACATCTCGCCAAGGCCGACTTATTGAAAAAATCGTACAATAATGGGCTACATTATTGTACGATTTCTGCGCTTTTAATGACGATTTTGGGACATTTTAATGCCGATTTCAAGAAAAAATATATTAAACATCATTTTATCGCGTTTCTTACAACCCTCATGCTTTTTCCTTGCGTGTAGACAACAATAGTGCCCCCAAATGTCTAAGATCTCCAATAAATCTCCTTTGAAACAGAACAATGGCCAGGCCATAGAGAAAATAGCGGAACCGTTCACGACCTCTAGACATTTCACGAATTTCACCCTTTGCCCTTTTGGTATTTACAGCCGGGCCGTTAGGGCAGAGTCTGTGGGTGACCTTCTGTTATGTTGGGGGGGGATTACTTTTTAGCGAAAATACTGTGTTGAATTAAAGTACCTAGCTGTTGAAATACATTTCGATAATGGGGGCTACGTTATTTGACATTTAAACCCCCTATATGTAGGTCGCCCACGCTATATGGATTATAATTTCAATTTATACATTGTATATTTTATTCAACAATTTAAAAAAAACGTGTATAAATTTGGAAGCTTAATAATTTTTAGCCAAGAAATTACTAACTTTGTGATCGAGGATTCTGAAGATACTAAGAAAGAATATATATTAAAATTATTAGATTGATAAAACGCTATTGGAAAAAAAGAATAATTCCTGAAATAAGTCTCTTTAATCGTGAAATAAATATACAGGGTGAGTCACATCTAAAGGCAGAGCCGAAAACACAAGGTAGAACTCGCTAAAATAAGCACATATTATGCTTAATAAACATTAGCCCAAAAAAGCTTGGTTCTCCATATACAGCGTGTTGAAAATTTTCCAAAAATAACATATTTTTTTAATTTCTTTCGATCCCATTTAGGAATTCCAACCAAATTTGGTACACATTATACACTGGACGGTTGCCATTTTGTGGAATAATTTGACCCCGTTCCGATCACCAGCGGCGTAGGTACAAATAGTTACTGTAAATAATTGTAGAAAAAAAGTAGTACGGCCCTGTGCAAAACCAAAAATTTTGCCTTTTTTGGATAGCCCATTTAATTTGGAACAAAAAGTGCCTCTTGGTATTTTTTTTATTTCTGGTACAGTTTCTTGGTAATTTCGGATTTTTTAAACTAGTCAAGGTGATTATGCTGGCATTTAAAATAAAATTAATTGTATCTACGCCGCTGCTCATCTGAACAGGGCCAAATTATTGCACAAAATGACAACACATAATATGTATAAAATAATTCCTAAACGGGCTAGAAAAAAATTAAAAAATATTTGGAAAAGTTTCAACACTCTGTATATGGAGAGCCAAGCGTTTTTGAGCTAATGTTTATTAAGCATATGTGCTTATTTTAGCGAATCCTACCTTGTGCTTTCGGCTCTGCCTTTAGATATGACTCACCCTGTATAATAAAACTTTATTTTTTCTTAATATATCTTCTTCATATTATTCCTTCTACCTTTTATAGTCAAGTGCACTGTTTTGTTTGTAAATAGGTCCAATATAATTATTTTTTAACGTCGTTTTTATGGAAAATTTCTTAATTTTATTTTATTTATTTATTTATTTATTTATTTATTTATTTATTTAAATTCTCAACAATCAGTAGATTATTACAGAGAATTATATAGATAATTACTAAAAAAAACAAGATTACTGCAACATGTTTTTCTTACTTTTTCCCTTTATGTTTTTTTTTTCCAGAAATAATTTTTTTAGCTTCATTTTAAATCTGGTGGTATTTCTTATACATTTGATTTCTTTTGGAATCTTATTATATAATAAAACTCCATCACAGAGAATTGATTTTTTCCCAAAATTACTTTTAAATTTTTGAATCTGAAAATCACTATTTTGTCTTGTAATTTTGGAATAAACTTTTTGAATAGCAATGCTGGAATATTTTTCTTTTTTAACAACTGAATGAATCAAAATGCATACTTTGAATTTATATAAACTTTAAATATCTAGATATCCTTTTGGTTTATACAAATTTATTGTTGGTTCCAAGAAAGGTAGTTTATGGATGCATTTAATAATTTTATTTTGCAACTTTTTCAAAGGTTTTCTTGCATCCAAACTTGCTGATCCCCAAATTGAAATTAAATATTGTAATTTTGAGTATATTAATGAAAAGTAAATATTTTTCAAGTATTTCAATGCAATATAGTTGGTTATGATAGTTTCATAAAATATGGCCTGGTTTCCATGGGTGTGCATTCTTTATTTTATTTTGATTGATTCGAAATCGCCACAAATAAATATACTTCAGCACTTGACACTAGCTTTACATTTGGGAAATTATCTGCAAATAAATACCAATATTTCAAATTACATTTAAGTCAAAATTATCTACCTTTTCATTTTTAATAATTGATAGAATCTGGAAAAAATGTATTCAGTCAATGCTTATACCTATTTATACATATACTGCGGTGCAATTCTTAAAAAAATTATTTTTTTTAAATTTGCAAATAAAAATAAAAATACATGGTTCATTTTATATGAACACAAATGATTTTTAAGCGACTTCAAAAAAGGAGGAGGTTATCAATTCGGTTGTATGTTTTTTTATGTTTGTTACCTCAGAACTCCGTCATTTATGAACCGATTTGGACAATTCTTTTTTTTATTATTTGAAAGGGTATACCTACAGAATGGTCCCATTTAAATTTGAAGAAAAAATTCCACCCCTAAGGGTGGACAAATAAGGGATGAAATTTCATACTGAGCCGATTTCCATTATTCTTTTTTAACGGGGAGTAGGTACCTTAGAGGTGGCCTCATTTAAATTTGAAGAAAAAATTCCATCCCTAAGGGTGGAAAAATAAGGAATGAAATTTCATATTGGACCGATTTCGATGATTCCCTTTTTATTAGAAAGGGGTTAAATTAAATTTGAAAAGAAAAATTTCAATCCTAAGGGTGGACAAACAGGGGATGGAATTTAATACTGGACCGATTTCGATAATATTCTTAATAATTCACTAAAAAATAAGAAATAAAAAAAATTTATCAAAAAAATTAATACCGACTTCAAAAATTTGCCCGTATGCACACTCTAGGTACTAAAAATTAAAAAAAAAAAATAACACCGACTTCACAATTTTGCCCGTATAAACATTTGAACAAAAATGTTAGAAATATGTTTCTCTTTCTAAATTGAGTTATCTTTGGTGACAGTAAGTTATATGATGTATGTAGCACGGGCGTAGCCAAGGGGGGGGGGGGGTTTCGGGGGTTCAAACCCCCCCCCCCCCCCCCCCGAAATAAGCAAAATATTACCTAATATTATACCGAAAAAATACGAGAAGTGAAGAGTTAAATTATTATTACGTTTGAATATATGTAGTAATAGTAGCACCTAGCGCCATCTTTTGACGAGAGGCAGACGCAGTTGCAGCCGAACTATTTTCTATTGTAGGGACACTTTGCGTTGTTTCTCGATTATTCGCCACGCCCCTCGGTCGAAATGAGCGGAACTTTGTGGAAGTTCGTGGAAGTTTCTGGACGGCTACTGGGCTGCTATATAAGCGGCGCCGCGGCGCGTGACCGCGCTTACGGCAGTATTGTTCCATGCGAACTCGAAGCGAATAAAAGTGAAAAGTGGTGAACGAATAGTGAAGAGAATTAAGTGTACCGTGTAAGTGAGTAATTTTAGTGCGCTGTTATTCGATGACCTTGTTAAGGATAGATACGTGAATCATTATTACTGTCGAAAAATGGAGGGGAAAAAAAGGAAGGGTGATAAACCTAAAGGTATGGACTACTGGAAAAAGTGGTGTAGTCAAGGTCAAGGGGTTTCTAATAAAGAAACAAATTTGGATTTAGCTATCAAAGCTTCAGCTACCTTGCATGCTGATAAGAAGACTGCCTACCCCGAAATCTAGTTTGGAATGCCTAGATATGTGCGATAAAAATCTTTATCCTAATATTTACACATTACTACAAATCTTGGCTACCATTCCTGTATCCACTGCTACCCCAGAAAGGTCTTTCTCGAGCCTAAGGAGACTGAAAAACTATTTACGAAACACTACAAGTGAAAACAGACTTCATGGTTTGGCTCTAATGAACATTCACTATGGAACATAAATTCATGCAGATGAAGTAGTGGATATATTTAAAAGAAAAAGCCGAAGATTTCTTCTTTAATGGTTTTAGATTTAGCGCAGAGGAACGAAATTAATTTATCCATTTCATTTAAAGTTAAGAACTTTATAAATATGTCGTAGTTTTTCGGATGAATATATAGATATTAAATTTCATGTAAGTATATTTTTGTTGTTTTATTTACTTCTCAAACTAACCCCCCCCCCCCCCAAAACTAAATCCTGGCTACGCCCGTGGTATGTAGGATATGCATTCATATCTAAATAGATTTGAATTCCTTGCCTTGACTGTCACCAAATCCAAAGATAACTCAATTTAGAAAGAGAAAAATATTTCTAACATTTTAGTTTAAATGTGCATACTGGCAAATTTGCGAAGTCGGTGTTATTTTCTGTTTTTGTTTTTTTTTAATTTTTAGTGGAGTGTGCATACTGGCAAATTTTTGAAGTCGGTTTTGATTTTTTTTGATAAATTTTTTTTATTCATATCATAATGACCCAGTTAAAAAATCAGCACTACACTACCAAAAAAGGGCTTATGATATTTTTTTAGATTTTAATATGAAATGTCACACCTGCCGCGACTTGTAGGTTGATACTCCCTATGACGTCACAGTGTGGCACCCGCATATAAACCAAGTATTACATCTACCACGGGCGTAGCCAGGATTTAGTTTTGGGGGGGGGGGTTAGTTTGAGAAGTAAATAAAACAACAAAAATATACTTACATGAAATTTAGTATCTATATATTCATCCGAAAAACTACGACATATTTATAAAGTTCTTAACTTTAAATGAAATGGATAAATTAATTTCGTTCCTCTGCGCTAAATCTAAAACCATTAAAGAAGAAATCTTCGGCTTTTTCTTTTAAATATATCCACTACTTCATCTGCATGAATTTCTGTTCCATAGTGAATGTTCATTAGAGCCAAACCATTAAGTCTGTTTTCACTTGTAGTGTTTCGTAAATAGTTTTTCAGTCTCCTTAGGCTCGAGAAAGACCTTTCTGGGGTAGCAGTGGATACAGGAATGGTAGCCAAGATTTATAGTAATGTGTAAATATTAGGATAAAGGTTTTTATCGCACATATCTAGGCATTCCAAACTAGATTTCGGGGTAGGCAGTCTTCTTATCAGCATGCAAGGTAGCTGAAGCTTTGATAGCTAAATCCAAATTTGTTTCTTTATTAGAAACCCCTTGACCTTGACTACACCACTTTTTCCAGTAATCCATACCTTTAAGTTTATCACCCTTCCTTTTTTTCCCCTCCATTTTTCGACAGTAATAATGATTCACGTATCTATCCTTAACAAGGTCATCGAATAACAGCGCACTAAAATTACTCACTTACACGGTACACTTAATTCTCTTCACTATTCGTTCACCACTTTTCACTTTTATTCGCTTCGAGTTCGCATGGAACAATACTGCCGTAAGCGCGGTCACGCGCCGCGGCGCCGCTTATTATAGCAGCCCAGTAGCCGTCCAGAAACTTCCACGAACTTCCACAAAGTTCCGCTCATTTCGACCGAGGGGCGTGGCGAATAATCGAGAAACAACGCAAAGTGTCCCTACAATAGAAAATAGTTCGGCTGCAACTGCGTCTGCCTCTCGTCAAAAGATGGCGCTAGGCGCTACTATTACTACATAATATATTCAAACGTAATAATAATTTAACTCTTCACTCCTCGTATTTTTTCGGTATAATATTAGGTAATATTCTGCTTATTTCGGGGGGGGGGGGGGGTTTGAACCCCCGAAACCCCCCCTTGGCTACGCCCGTGACATCTACCCACATAAATCCTGAACTGGGTCATTCAAGTCAATATTCGCACATTAAAAATAGAAAACAATTACCCGACAGTTCTTCCGGCATCTTCTCATCTTCGTAGAAGCTCAAACTTTGCGGCCTCGAATCCGTAAAATGCGAGTGCCTATTGTTCTCGGCCCTCTTAATCTCTGTCTCTATCAGGGACAGGATTTTCGAATTGATCTTGGTTTCGTCGTCGACCGATACGTCCCTGCTGGGCGTGTGGTTGTAGTTTTCGTTCCTGTTCTGTTCGACGTTGTCGTCTTGGCAATCGTTCTCGGAACTCGTCGCCGACTTGGCGGCCTTGTGCACTTGTGCCACGATCTCCTGCCTGTGTTCGTCCTTCTGTTTACCCTTCCTCGTCCTGGGCGACAGCTTGACGCTGACGCTCATCTTGAAGCGCGGCTATCGATCGCGAGTTTTTAACTACATTTTAACCTTCGGCAATTTCACGCGCGTTCCGGCGGCTTGGACGAGTCGCCCGAACATGATGAGAATGGAATGGTATAAAGTGGGTTGTCACTTGGCGGGCGAGTAAAGTAATATGGTGAGGATTGGGGGAGAATGGACACTCCGTGCGCAGGACTGGGAAATGGAAGTGGGCCGTGCCAAACTTGTTGAGGGGGTGGAAGTGTAAACTTTGAAAAATGTTGTTTAAATATTTGATCGAGGACGTTGGTGCAATTGCAATGTTCAGCAAATAATGTGGGGTAGGTATAAGACAAGCGTCCAGTGTTTTATTAACTCGCTTTCTTGTGCCCCTACTGTTTTTGATCGTCAAATTTTGCAATAGATTTTTGAACTAATTTCGCGAAGAACTTTAAAAACTTTAAACATAGGTAGAGTTGGAACCACAAAGGATTTTTTTTTTATTTTTGGGCTAAGATGAAACTACTCTGGGGCGATCATCTCTGCTTCCAAAAAAATTCGAAATGAGATCATTAAACGTCTTGACGTCATTTGACATACCTACCTTTCAAAAAGACATTTAATTCAATAAATGGCCAAAATACGCTAAATTTGTGATTTTATCGAAAAAAAATATTTGAAAAAGTTGCTTGGAATTTTATTTTGCCTCTATGTGCAAATTTTCAGTCAAAAATTTTAACAATGATATATATATTTTTTTAAATATGAAAACTAATAAATTTCATTTTTTCGGAGTGCCATATTTGACTTTAGAATTGTTTGCCTATCATCCAAAGATATTATTTAGTTTAGCTCAACTCAACTAACAAGGAGCAATTACATCTGGCAATAAATTAGGTATGTAACAAAAAATAAATCGTCCAAAATTGCACCTTGTTGCACCTTGTTAGTTGAGTTTTTCTTGAAACTAGCTGATTACGACCCAAAAAGGGTCTATAACTAAAAAATATCACGTTTAGATGATAGGCAAACAATTCTAAAGTCAAATATGGTACATCGAAAAAATTAAATTTATTAGTTTACCTACATTTTTTCAAAAAATTAAAAATTTATCATTGTCACAATAATTTTTGTCTGAAAATTTGCACATAGAGGTAAAATAAAATTCCAAGCAACTTTTTCAAATAACTTTCGTTTTTTATATTATTATATTATTTTATTATACTTTTAGTCCTTTTTAAAAATGTGGTATATAAAAAATATTTTATTATATTTTATATTATAAATTTTTATTAGGAAATTGAATTTAAATAAATGAAAAATTAAAAATTAAGGTCTTACTACTCACAGCTCAATTTTATTTTTTATTAAAAATAGGTAACCGGTTTCGTGATGTTTAGAAAGAATCACATCATCAGGCCAAAACTAAAACACAAAAATAAACAAACAGTTGCATAAATATAAAATTAAATTTTTATGCAACTGTATTGTTTATTTTTGTGTTGTAGTCTTGGTCTGATGATGTGATTGTTTCTAAAAATCACATAATCGGTCGCCTATTTAAAAAATATATATAATTGAGCTGTGAGTATTAAGACCTTAATTTTTCATTTATCAAAATATACTCAGGAGGAGTAGCAGAAATATTAATTGAATTTAAGCTACATCTCGGTCTCCACTGGTCAATTTATTTCGGAAAACACTACCTATTTGCCAGATTTTTTTGTTTTTAAGAAATACATGGTCGCAATTTTTCCTGTAACTGACTCCAGTGAAAATTTTAAGATTTTCAAAATAATGTTTAATTTTGATTGAATTTTTCGATTTTATACAGTTTAGTAATAACAGGTTAATTAAACACCACATACATAACAAAATATTTATTTAAAAACCTTGTTTTATTCGGCGTGTGCCTAGAGTAACAATAAAATTTAACAGTTTTTTAAAAACCCTTATAAAACTATACTCATTCTGTTACAACCTTACATTTATAGTCCTACATCTCATAAATATTTAAAATCTATTATTAGTACACAATTAGACGAGTTACATAAAAAGACAACAAAACTATTACCCTAATAAAAATGCAAGATTGAGAATATCACAAGAGTTAATATATAAATAAATAGCGCCTATGCCTATTTATAGTAAGTATAATGGGCCAGTTTCAAGGCAAGTAAAAGTCGTTTTTGCGAGTATGTTTTAAACTATCAGGTATCTCCTGAATCATGATAAATTGTAGATCTATTACTTCTCGGTTCATCTATATCACCATTCGCATCATGGTACACACTGTATCCAGAAATCACAGACGCTCGTTTCCTTACTGCAATTCGAAAAAAATGTATTAAAATATTAATATTCATAGGGTGCGGTAATGAGTAATATAATGAGGTAATGAGGTCGTACGGTGCAGTAATGACGGTACTTCAGTGCAGTAATGACAGCACTTCAGTGCGGTAATGACCGCGTTTTAGTGCGGTAATGAACTCATTAGAGTATCGCGTTCGGTAACGAGGAGCGAAGTGTCACTTACAATCTTTATTTTGCTTGTATTTGGCCCTCTCATTTTCTCGTTTGATGATCATTTCGTTCACTTTATAAGCCTCCCTCTTTATCCTATCATTCAATTTTCTGCTGATGTCGGGTATTGTCCATTCGACCACGGTCATTACGAAATTTACCAAGTTTTGATACACGACGATAAAGGCTAATCTCGCGGCTAGTATGTGCCAGTAGATTAGCGGCCTCTTGTACTTCATAGGATCATCTGGTGGGTTCCTATACTCGGAATACCTGCATATGCTGACGTTGTAAGTAGGAGATTCGGGTGCGGTTAATGGCCTATAATCGGAAGTATTGAAATAGGCCAAACTGTGCTCCAAGAAACCGTCTTGGGTATGTTCTGGATTGACTTTGAGCACGTAGACCAATTTCGGGATAAAATTCGAGGAAAATGCCAAGATAAAGGCGTTCGAGGCGACTGCTATTCTGCCTACTATTGCGAGAATTGGCAACCAAACGCCGATGTTTTTAACTCTTTGCGGTACGGGGCGCCGATAATATTTTATGAATTTTTTTGCGTCCAAGCGCATCTCCAAGACATTATTGATGAGGGCAAAGAGAGGGGCCAGTGGGAACGCTGTTACGAAGATCGTGACGAATCCGTACTGGAGGACTAAAATGAAGAACAAGAAATAATTGGTAAACACTACAAAAAAGTTTCTTACCCATTTCCATGTATTCGGAAAATAAACAGCTGGAATCAAACTCCGCTAATTTGTAATCTTCTGTCCATTGGTTGCAGGTGATGAGCGTGTCCTCTTCGAGTTCCTCCTCCTTTTCCAACCCGGTGGTAACGACGAACGTCTTATACATCTTCGTAGCCAGTGGTATCACCATCTCCATCACGGAGTTCATCGCTTGATTTCCAATCATGATTATCGCCAATTGGATCGTCAGCTCCATCAGACAGCCGCCGGGATTACACTAAAATGTAAGTGGGAAAATTCGCCCGTGTCACAACCGAAGCCATGAACGAACACGCGGCAACGTCGCATGTGTTTACCTCTTCCTGCCTGTATCCGAAAATCGTGTTGTACTTGGCGGGATACCCCACGAACTTGCCCTTAAAGAACGCAATGTAAAAAATCGAAGAATAGTAATTGACAAACTGGAACATGTAGATTTTCAACGCGAGGCTATCGTCGAACTCCGTTTGCGTCCGCTGGAGTTCCATCTCGGTCAATCTTATCGCCAGTCTGTTGTAAATCATGTTTAAAATTACTATACAAACCAAGTTGATGAGACCCGCGGTTATAGGAACTACGTATATCCTGTAACTTGCCTTATCTTTGTATAAGGCGTCGGAAGTCACTAAAGACATCCTGAAAACGTACAACATAAAACAATGCCGAGATTACGCGTTAAACACCGTCACCTATATATCACAATACCGAACACGACAATCAGGGCTATGATGACCCAGAAAAACGCAAAAGTGAAACTCAAAATCAACGAGGGTAGCCTCACCCTCCAAAAAGGCACGACTGGTTCCTGTAACTGCGTCACCACGTTAAGTTTTTTCTTCTTGGCATTTGACAGCCTCAACAGATACTCTGGTCTAGGTGGCTCCGCTTGAAGATCGAAACCGATGAGTCCCCACCTGTGTGCTATTTCCGCACTGTACCTCTTCCACAATTCTAGGTACAATGTTCCCCAGAACGACATAAATACGGCGAACACTATAGTCGCTGGATTGTCGATAAAATGTTGAATTTTTGCGTACGTGCACCCCTCTTTTAATTTCCAATAGTCGCAGAACCGATCGCACCTAAAAATAGCAGTTAGATAAGCAAAATTGGGCCTAGACAATGTTTGTTACCTGGGACACATTGTGATGTCCAGCGTGCAGATGTCTTGGCTCAACCTATCCGAGCGTACAGTCGCTGCACCGTAAATTATACAGAAAATGCCGACTACAGCTGCAGGTATCAACATGTGAGTATAAAATCCTAACCTAAAAGACGCGAAAATAATAATGATTGTCGGCAATTACCAATACATTTACCATGCAAAATAAAGTGCAAACTTTACTCCGAAATAGTCTTTTATTTCGTCTATAGGTTGGTACTTTATACATTTCGAGACGGATGCCCATTCGTCTAACAATATCTTTCTTTTTAAGCCACGCTGGTGAAGATCGCCCTAAAAAATAAAATACAAAGTTAGTTGTGTAAAACATTAAAGGTGGTACTTAAAACAGTTTGTCTAACTTCAACTAGAGCCAGGCCTGTACGTTTTCCTTTCCCAACGAACGGGGTTCGCGGATTTTCGTCAGCTTTCGGCAACATTCGGCGGACGCGGCTTTCAAAGCCAGGGTTGCCAAATGCTACTTACAATTACCGCCATATATTCCACAGGCATTAAAAACTATGGAAATAATATTTCTAACTAAAGAAAATTATATCGGATTCAAAAGATTTTCAGAAACGAGAACAATTTCAGCATTTTTGGAAGAAAACTAGTGACATGAATTTGGAGCCATAGCTAGACAAATTTTCTATAACGATTTTGGACAATTTTACTTACTTCGTGCAAGGGATAAGCAGCCTTGTAGATGCCTTCAGCTATCATTCTTTTAATTCCTTTTTCTTGGTCATCGTCACCAAACCTTTCTCGTTCTAATATGTAAGAGGCTACCGTATGCTTCATAGAAGCATTAAAGAAGTCTGGAGATTCTGTGTCAAATCTATGGATGAATTCGTTATTATATTTTTGAAGGAAAAAATATGTTTTGATCTTACAGGTACTCCTTGTCTCTACTGTACTCCGCTGTCAGTTGATACTTTTTAGGGGGAAATTTTTTTGGGTCTAAACTTATTCTACAGGCATGCAACATTCTGTAGATGACAGAAACTAGGACGTTGTCCTTTGGCGGTTCATCGCCATCCTAAAAATTGTCGACATATCAAAGTTTCGCGGTTTTATTAGCGACTAGATTGTGCTTACATCTAACAAAGGCAATCGAAGTTTTAATATTTCAGCATACTGGCACAATACATCTCTGGGCACATGTATTTTGATGAAGTGTATCCTCTGATTTTCCTCGCGTTCTAAAATGAGACCCGTATTTTCTAAGTTCTTCTCGAACATTTTCCTTTTCTCGACCTCATCGAGTTTTCCGTGTTCGTCGTATGCTAATACAAAATCTACGCTTAAATCACAGTGTGTAAAATTTCTCCAACTCTACGGAAATTAAAAAATACAATTTGTAACAATATAATGAGTAAATAAGGGGTGCGCTATGTATTAGGTGGTGATTTTATTGTCAAGCCTGTGTACCTGAATATTAGAAATTATTTATAGAATTACAAAATTATTAGATAAATAGGTATTTAAGTAGATACATACCATAATTAATTAAAGATTGAATTGCATATTAAATAAGGACAGCCCAAAAAGTGTGATCAATCATGTTATACTTTACAAGTGAAGCAACTGCTAACAAATTAGAAAATTTATTGATAATAATAAATTTGGAGATAACATTATTGGTTAGATAAGAAAAAGATATAATTTATTATATACTGTGATGATCTCATAAAAATGCAGGATAAGTAAAATATAGGTACTAATAAAAAAGTTATCTATACCAAAATCAAGTAACTCTTACGTTTGGTGTAAATAAAAGCTATTGATCGATGATGTTCCACGAAATAAAGCGATTGGACAATAGGCCATAAAATATAAGCGCGTCTTGCAACAGGGATGTACTCGATGGCAAATAGAGCGTATGTATGCGGTTTTATCTTGTTGTTTTCAGCTATTTAGACACTACCACAAATAATTTTATCTTTGTTTTGACTCGTTTTAATTATAAGGCAATAATTTTTTCCCGAAATATGTAAAAGTAAAATTAAATAAAGGTCGTGCCTAAGTGCGGCTCAGGCAAGAATCTCAACGCACGCGTTCTTGTTTACATCAGGCGTAAGAGTTATTTGATTTTAGTATAAGTATACTAATCATATTATAGAGGGGGCAAATTCGTTTCAAAAGTTTGTTATAAATACCCTCTGTTGTTTTGTTGTTTAGAGTAAAGTAAAAATTGCTTGAATAGTTTTGATGTATGGGTTATTCCTTGTGGCCTTAGCAAGAACCCGAAACTTGAATTTCAATTTTAATTTTTGGCTTAATTAATAGGAAAAAAAACACAAAAAAGAAAATCTTTTTACTACATTAAGCCATTTTTTAGATAAGAAATTGCTGCGTTTGTCGCGACTGTCTCCCACCACCTGACAATGTTGAAATAAGGGTAAATAGATCTATTAATTGCGCTTAATATTGTATCTACGCGTGCAAAAATTAATTCTTCAGGTTCATAAGCAAAAAAAACACAAAACGAAATACCCTATCTCTCCACTGTGAGTACGTCCTAACGTTACTATCCCTAGATTTTGGCACCTTGTTCGACGTGTGCGCGGCTCCGTCCAACTGCGCCAGTTCCATCTTTTCGGCGTCCAGCTCGACTGCGGACCGGTACAGGGTGTTGCGCGACAGGCTGACGTAGTCTTTGTTGAACATGCGGCGCTTGCTGGCGACGGATATGGTGTCGAAGTATTCATCTTCGTCGTCCATGACAGCTGAGGGAATCCTACGTGGGTGACACTTGAATGTTAGAGATGGAATGTGCGAAAAGTATAATATTGCGGTGTAGGTACTATTATGGTACTATACGATAAAAGTAATAATTAGAATTTTGGAGACAATTAGAGGTTATAAATAATGCAACACGAATTCCCACTTATAAATTATTAGAGATAAAAATTAAATTAACAGGTGGAATAAAAAAGTGTCCGAGTGGTGCTTTGTGCTAATTGAATTGTGCAAGTTATACATTCTTTTTTTTTTTCATTGGCTGAAAGTATCTAAAACTTATTTAACATCTGTACCCGTATAACAAAATTTATACCTATATACTAAAGTGTAGTTATACATACAATTAAGAGCAAAGAGCAATTAAATTTCGTTTAGGTATTCAATTAATTCAATTCGGTCTGTCTGTATTGGTATTTTAAATGATTCACACTTACCTTATTGCCGATAATGCATTAAGAAATTAAATTACATATAGGGCTATTTTTAGAAATTCGACAATCATTGTAATAAAGTTAACTGTTACCGGACATGTGGCCTGAAAGATATTTCTGCCTGTGCTGCAGCATTTGAATGCGCTAATCTGTTATTTCAATAATCTGTTATTCGATTTCTCTACATACAATAAAGCGTTTTTAGTTCAATCTTTATTAAAAGTAGCATACAAATTAATAAATGCACCCCTCCCTTTCAGTTTTATTTTTTATTAGCGTACTACGCTTCTTCGTTTTATCAGTACTTAGGTATTGCATCGAAAATTTTAATAGCGATGATGGCATATGAAAAACGACAAATTTTAACAGCGATTATGACATGAAAAACAACAATGAAAAAATGGATCAAGGTAGGCTTGTTTATGTACCATTCTTCCTGCGGTGCAGCTCGGTGTATTGGATCTATCTAGCATGCCGTGTGATGGTGCGATTCTAGTGATGGCCACTAAACTAGAAGTTATTGCCCTGCGAGGTCGGCAAAACGAAAATCATCATAGGCGAACCTTACCTAACCTATCACTGTCATAGCGGCGCGGTAACTAACTACTGAAGAACGAGCATGCGTTCAGACGGAAAACGGACACGTATCCTGGGACTTGGTCATTGTTAAACTGCACCCATGGGCGCCCATAGGGGGGGGAAAGGGGGGGCACGTGCCCCCCCCCCCTGGAGATTCTCAAAATCCCTTCCCGTTATATTTTATGTTTAGGTATACAGGGTGTCCCGAAATTAGCCTGCCATAATTTACCAGCGTGTTCTACGACCTAAAAAAATGAAAAAAGTTTCTATAAACATGGCCTTAAAAATTCCCCCTAATTTGGCTATTATAGCCCCGAAAAGGGGCAGTTTAACAAACGGTTTTTTCCAAATTTTTCCAGAACGAACAAAGATAACATTCTGAAATTTGGTATGTGATGTACCTGTGAAATTTGACATTTAACGGGGTAGCGATAGTTAGACATTCTTAATCATAGGCGTCCTAAATGGGGGGTTAAGGGGTTAAAAATACCCTAAATATTTTGTGTGTGCTTTTTCCCCAAATTTGTTGCCAAATTATAAAATTTCAGGGTATTCTACGAAAAAGTGGTGCTCTTGTTGAACTTTAATAGCGTGCACCGTTTTCGAGTAAAATCGTATTGAAATTTTTTTGCAGAGGGCCATGAAAATTCGTATTAGAAATTAGCCTGCCATATTTTACCAGCGTGTTCTGCGACCCAAAAAAATGAAAAAGTTCCTATAAACATGCCCCCTAAGAGGGCTATAGCTCCCGAAATGGACACTTTGGCAAACGGTTTTTCTAAATATTTCCAGAACGAGCAAAGATAAAATTCTAAAATTTGGTATGTGACCTACCTGGGAGAATAAACCATGAAAAAAGCGCAGAAAAAATTTTGGGATATTTTTAACCCCTTGACCCACCTCATTTGGGACGCTTATGATGAAGAATGTCAAACTCTCTCTACCTCGGTAAACGTCAAATCTCACAGATAATTCACACACCAAATTTCATAATTTTATCTTTGTTCGTTCTGGAAATATTTAGAAAAAACCGTTTGCCAAAGTGTCCTTTCAGGGGCTATAGCCCTCTTAGGGGACTTTTTTGATGCCATGTTTATACGAACTTTTTTCATTTTTTTTGTATCAAAAACGTGGTGGTAGATTATGGCAGGCTAATTTCTAATAGGCATTTTCATGGCACTCTGCAAAAAATTTTCAAAACGAGTTTACTCGAAAACGATGCATGCTATCGAAGTTCAACAAGAGCACCTTTTCTTCGTAGAATACCTTCAACTTTCATAATTTTGCAAGAAATCTGGAAAAAAAGTATACAAAAAAAAATTTGGGATAATTTTAACTCCTGAACCCCCCTATTTGGGACTCCTATGATTAAGAATGTCTAACTATCGCTACCTCGGTAAATGTCAAATTTCACAGGAACATCACAAACCAAATTTCAGAATTTTATCTTTGTTCATTCTGGAAATATTTATAGAAACCAGTTTGTGAAACTGCCCCCCTATGGCTATAGCCATATTAGGGGGCATTTTTGAGGCCATGTTTATAGGAACTTTTTTCATTTTTTTAGGTCGTAGAACACGCTGGTAAATTATGGCCGGCTAATTTCGGGACACCCTGTATAAAACAAGCCCCTGAAATATTTTATACAAAATTTAACTGGGCCACAATCACATAAACCAATTATCGATTCAGAGCTAGGTAGTTCTAAAAAAAACAAGGTTAGATGAGATAATTCTGCCCCCCCCTAAAATATTTTCTATGGGCGCCCTTGACTGCACCCATCATCATAATACAATCCATGTAAAAACTGTACCTAGTTTAGTTTAGTAATTTCTTTCAGCGCCTAACTCTAGTGAATGTGTTTGGTCGATATTTCTTCCTAAAAGAATGAAGATGATATCGTCATACTGATATCTTTATAATCGGCAGCTTTATTACAGAAACTATGGTGCAGTTCTGCATGGTCCACGGCCAGTTATATTACATCATGGATAATAATTTTCTGTAACTTGTTTTCTTTAGGAATTTTAAATGTTTGTACAAAATTAGCGATAGTAAAATTATTATTTTATATGAAGATTAAATTTAGAAATTTCAGGCATTTTATTATCACTAGTACTTGAAGAAATAAGGCCCTTTAATGCACAATTAAGTATAGGAACGCTACTATGTACGTACAAAAGGTTTGCATTTTATCCATTTACTAGTGAAATATTGATGTAGGTATTAAGTACAGATATATTATATAATATAATATTATCTATACATATACACAATTTACATCAATTTCAAAGGTGCTATTAAAAAAAGTAAGGTACTATGAATAATTAAAAGTTTATTGAAAAAATACATTAATCCTATTACAATCTTCTTCGGTGCCTTTATAATAAAGAATGACCTTAATTATCAACTAAAGCATGCAAGTCACAGCACAACTAAAACATCTAAGCAAACATGCACCTTACATAAAGTTTTAAATATCTTGTTTCCATACATATACATACAGGAAAATTTGGCAATTAGAGTTTTAGACTTATAACCATCCCAAGAAATTGTTCATAATGAATTGTTATAAATCCATCTTGGTCCGTGTCGTATTGCCTAAATGCAGCAGTTAATGTCTGAAAAAATTTGTTAAAATTACAAAATATTATCTGTGCTGTGACCTTCAAATATAAAAATCCTATATCCTACCATACATTACATAAAAACTTATTCCAAATATTATTTTAACAGTAATAAATCTTGAATAAAACAAAAACGTTTATAAAGTAAACAAATTCTGGCAAAATTAACATGCATTTGAGGTAGAAAATTTTCCTTGAAAAATGAACTACATCTTTAAACTGAAAACCATATTCAAGAACTGATCATAATGAATAGTAATAACACCATCTTGGTCTGTGTCATACTGTCGGAAAGCAGCTGTAAGCGTCTGTAAAAAAATCCCTATATTTCCACGACCATGCAACAACAAAATTTGTACTTACATGCAAAACGACACAGGCTTGAATGAAATCGTCAAACAAAATGGTCCCATTTCCAAGACGATCAAACTTTCTGATTAATGTTTCCATCAAACTGTCGGACAACTTGTAGCCGAAAGCTTCTAAAGCAACTTTCAACTCGTGTTTGTCTATATTCCCAGAATTGTCTCGATCAAACGATTTAAAACAATTTTGCCAGTCGACAACGTATTTCCACAATGCACCAAAGTCCTCAAAGTTTACCTGCCCCTTGTTGTGTCTATCAAACATTCCTTTAACATACAAAATTATAATCTATGATCAATTCGTAGGTGAACATTTTTACCTATCATCAATCGTACGGTTTCAGAATTAAATGGTTTCCAAGTGCCATTTGATAGAGCAGATTGAAGCTCTTCTACGTTTATCCATCCACTTCTGTCTCCATCAACTCTATTATACAGAAAAACAATAATTCAAAGTGTCCAATATATAAAAAAAGTGTCTTACCTTTGAAAAATGTCCCACAGGAACTCCCTACTTGGCAATGGTGATTGAAAAGACATGATAGTTCAAAGTTTCGAGAAGCTCTACAAGATGAATCAATAATTAAGTTTTGGAGGTTATATAGGTCAAGGCCGCGCCTACATTGATTTTCAAACGATTTGGCACACAAATATCTCTGAAATCGAATTGAGAACAATATTGAGATAAGAAACAAAACAAAAGAACGTTTGGGATTTTTGAAATACCTCTGACAGTTGTTTTTTTCGTGATAAAATACACGTCACGTCACTGGAAAAAATTGGACTGTTTTTTTTACAGCCCGTTTAATTTGTTTTGTGGAAAAGGTGACGCACTGTGACTGTTGTTGATCCTTGCAAAATAGTTCGCCGTTTTGTGCAGTAGCAGTATTTTGCACAAAATATATAGGTTGGTATTTTGGACCTTGTTTTGGGTTGATTTTCTAGGAAGACTTATTGGTTTTGGCTGTGGGTTTAGGGAGTGCCAAACATTTTGAACCTTACAAGTTGCGTCACGGGATAAACGTGTATAAATAAAAGCGTTCAGGAGCTGAAGCTAAAGATCATTATGAGTTTTCATTCGCCAATGCCAAATCGCGACTTCCTATGGGACGTCTTTCAGAGGTAAATATTTACAAAAATTTTTTGTTTTTGCATTATAATCAAAATTACTTTTTTCAGAGTTGACAGAGACAGAAGTGGATATATCAGTGCCGATGAACTTCAAACCGCCCTTTCAAACGGAACATGGAGCCCCTTTAACCCGGAAACCGTTCGGTTGATGATAGGTAACATTTTGAAATATTATTAAAACATGAAATTCACAAGATTTTTTTCTCCAGGCATGTTTGATAAGCAGAACAGAGGCCAAATCGGTTTCGAAGACTTTGGAGCCTTGTGGAAATACGTGTGCGATTGGCAGAATTGTTTCAAGTCATTCGACAGGGATAATTCTGGCAACATAGACAGGCACGAGTTAAAGACTGCACTCACTTCATTTGGATACCGACTGTCCGATAGTTTAATAGAAACGATAGTGAGGAAATTCGATAGACATGGAAACGGCACAATTTTATTCGACGATTTTATCCAAGCTTGTATAGTTTTATATGTAAGTTAACAAAACCGTTACCTACATTCTTTTTTTTAATGAATTATTTTGCAGACGTTAACATCAGCATTTCGACAATACGATACGGACCAAGATGGCTACATAACAATCCACTACGAACAATTTTTGGGGATGGTTTTTAACCTCAAAATATAACTTTGTTGTTTTATCTTATAAGGTCATTGAATGACTGTCTTGTTCTTCCCTTTTTCTACTAGCTTGATGCATGGAAAACTCGATATCACCTCAGGATCTTTTGCTACATTTTTATAATATCTAAGGCTTAAAAGCAAGTATATACAATAATAATTATTATCATAATATAGGTAATAATGTGTGGCCGTGTATGTTACAATGTATAATCAAAATTTCTTTAATAGAAACAAATATATTGAGATATCGTTCGTTGGTTCTGTAATAATATAAATATTATGTATTATCAAAGATCATGATAATATTATGATCTTTGGTATTATAGAGGAAGGTACTTATGATTTGCACTTTGGTTTATATAAGAGGTTTTACTGTATTTTTCTATTTAAATTTTGTGAGACAGTAATTACTGAGTATTACTTGTTATAATAAATTTTATTACTCTATTTTTGTATTTAAATTTTGTGTAACGATAATTACTGTATTTCCTGTTGTAATAAATAATGGATACTTGACATTTTGTTATAAATCCTTTTTGTAAAATTACTAGAATAACCTTTGAAATTGAACTTTTTGGCGCCAATCCACAAAACAACAACCTTGGAGAACGTGGAAAATTAACCTCTACATTGTTGATGCGAAAACCAGGGCATATAAAACAACAGTAATAAAGTTACTCTGAGAAATCATCCACAAATTCAATGACCTTGACGCCATATTGGGGGAATAGAAGTCAGAGGTGTGTTCGGGAAAATCAATTCAGAAATACATAGAAGTATTTTAGATACCATCACAAAGCACAATTTACAAAAAGCACACTAAACGGCCTTGCAATATCTCTCATACAGCCAAAAAAGAACTGCTCAATCACCCCGACACAGCATGCATTTGACAGAGTGCGCAGAATTTTCATTTTCCCTCCATGGACAAAAATACTGCTGGTTGACCTGGTTGTTTTCATTGAATTGACAAGTAAAAACAAACAACAATGAAAGTGGTTCCTGTGTGACTTCCATTGTACTTATCAATTCGATGGTTGTTTTATATGCGTTGCCTATATATTTTGTGACTGACTAACTTATACGTTTTGTGACTGTGACAGTCGACTCTCCACAAGACTCGACATTCGACAGCGATCAAACTTTTGCATTTGCCATTTGACGTAGTTTTCGTTGGCTTTGGCTTCTTGAAAGTTTACAAAATTTCATCGATTATAAATAAATAATATATTTCTAGACACAAGCAATGGCTCCTGTAGACGTTGAATCTCCCCCGGTAAGACCAAATTTATCTATTAGTTTGTAGATTCCTTCTTAATGAATTTCGAAACGGTTTTATCATGCCATTACACCTAAAAGGAAGTGTGATCTGAATAATGTCTAGGGCGTTGTCTATGAATAAAAGCAACGCCAGCAACTTATTACTGTTTAACCATCCAAATTATGTTGCAGATCGAAGAAAAGATACGAAACCTAAATTTATCTGGGCATGTTGGTTTCGATAGTCTACCCGATCAACTTGTTTCTAAGAGTGTTCAAAATGGCTTTATTTTCAACATTATGTGCATCGGTGAGACTGGACTGGGCAAATCGACTCTTATGGACTCGTTATTTAACACAAATTTCGAGTCATCGCCGAGCCCACACACTCTACCAACGGTTAAACTAAAGGCACACACATATGAATTGCAAGAAAGCAACGTCAGACTAAAGGTAAGTTTCTCAAAACCATTTTTAATATTGTGGTTTAGCGGAGGTAATTTTTAGTTAACTATCGTCGACACTGTCGGGTACGGAGACCAAATAAATAAAGAAGACAGTTTTAAAGCGATCGTGGACTATATTGACGCCCAATTCGAAAATTACCTTCAAGAAGAATTAAAAATAAAGCGATCGTTATCTACTTACCACGATTCAAGAATCCATGTATGTCTTTACTTCATTTGTCCAACCGGCCATGGACTCAAGTCTATAGATCTTGTCTGTATGAAAAAACTCGACGAGAAAGTGAATATCATTCCAATAATCGCCAAAGCTGACACGATATCAAAAACCGAACTTCAGAGATTTAAGTCCAAAATCATGGGCGAGTTACAAAATAACGGGGTGCATATTTACGAGTTTCCAGTTGACGATGAAAGTGTTTCCGAAGTGAATTCAACGATGAATTCTCACATTCCGTTTGCAGTGATCGGCAGCACTGACTTTGTTCGTGTCGCAAATAAAATGGTAAGAGCTCGGCAGTATCCCTGGGGCACTGTTCAAGTCGAAAATGAGACTCACTGCGATTTTGTAAAGTTGCGCGAAATGTTGATAAGGACGAACATGGAAGATATGCGGGAAAAGACTCATTGCCGCCACTACGAATTGTACAGAAAGAAACGATTGGAGCAAATGGGTTTTTCGGATGTCGACGCAAATAATAAACCAATCAGTTTTCAAGAAACTTTTGAACATAAACGGTCAAACCATTTGCAAGAATTGCAGCAAAAAGAGGATGAAATGAGGCAGATGTTTGTTGTAAGAGTTAAGGAGAAAGAAGCGGAACTCAAAGAGGCCGAAAAAGAGGTAAGTACAGTAAATTAATTTACAATTTGACAGAATTTATTTAGTAAATTTGACAGGATTTATTTAGTAAATTCTGTCAAATGGGTTGACCTAACCCAAGGTTAGTTTAAACTAACCTTGGACCTAACCTATAAGTCTTCTTCATATCTTTTTTTGGCCTCTGCCGTTCCGAGTAATTTAGCCACTCTAATTTAACCTAACCTATAAGTCTTCCAATAAACATAGACAGGTTAGGTTGCTCGCAGATTTAATCAGAGAATTTGACAGATCCACAGAATAATAACCAAAAATAGAATCTTAACAGAAATTGTGGCTGTTAGAACAATGTTTTTAATTTTAGTTACATGCAAAGTTCGATAGGCTGAAAAAGGACCACACAGAGGAAAAGAAGAAAATAGAGGACTCTAGAAAGAAGCTTGAAGATGAAGTTGTTGAATTTAACAGACGCAAGGCACAGTATCAGCAGATGGGTAGCACGCATCATACTTTGACTCTTGGTAAGAGTAAGAAAAAGTAATGACAGATATGTGGGGTAAATAAAAAAACATTCTTGAATATATTTATTTTATAGTATGTAGTATTGCTGAATATATTGTGACATTTAAAGCATTGTAATGGCTTTTAAGTACAATAAGTGTAACTTGTAAGCCTAATCTTTTCTACAGCAACATAAGTCTAAATGATACCTAAGAATAATAGTTGCAGTTTGTATTATTTTGTTTGGAAGAAGATATTAGGTAATCCAATTAATTTAATAATTTTTTTATGAATTTTATATTATATCATTGAATAAGCGAATACCTTAATCAATGATTATATCGATTAGAATATTTTACATTTTTTTATTTAGTGTTATTTTGTAGTTGTACTTTTGTGACTTATAGCATAAAATAGTAACTGTTGGTTTTTTATACTGCTGTTTCCCCAGGTCTTACCAATTTCGAAAATCGTGAATAATACGTGAATTTCCTTGAGAAATTCGGTACTTTTTGAATTTTCTGACGTGGAAAAGGTCTCGGACGAATCACTTTTTCGTGTTCCTGAAAAGAGCACAAATTCTTCGAATTTTTTCATTTTAGTCTAGGTGCTATCTAAGGTGAAATAAAAAATAAAAAACTTGGTATTAGGCAAGTATTTTTTTAATACAAAAATATATACAAAATTACGTGTACAATGTTACCCTACAACTTAAAGGTGATTGCTAGCCAAACATAGTGTGAAAACACCAAAAACAAGGATATAACTATTTAAAAAAATTGGAACTTGCGGTGTATTGAATTGTACCTACAAAATTTCTTGCAACCAAACATACAATTTTTTTAAAAAATTCTATAAGTGATCGGAGTGAACCAACGGATTTATAAGCGATCAAAATGACTGTCAAACGTCATCAAATCGCATGCCCAATTATATTCCCGTTTGACAAAAATCACAAAACTGCAAAATTATTTAAATATAAATTTAAAATTTTGCCATCTAATTTTTAAGTGAGAATATGGCTGATATTAATGACTATATGATTGCAATTATTTGTGTCACGAATACAAGTATTAACATATCTAATTCTAAAGTTAACTTTTTTCATACATTTTAAGTCTTGATTTTCGCAGTTCTTTTTATAGGCTCTAACCCGAATTCCTAATTTAGTAACGTTCCAAGCCTCGTCTTAAAACCCTGTAAATTTTTAAAATTAGTTTTTTTTTTGTTGAAACTTACCAATTTACCATACTAAATTCGCCTTCAACATATTTACTCATCCTGTCCGAAATCGCTTAACTTAACAACTAAATGCTTCATAAAATTCTATAAAAAAAAACGCTTCCTAAAAGTCCCAAACGCAATTTCCCTATAGTAACTAACAATAAGAAAAATTTAAAAATAATAACAACAAACTTCTAGCCCAACCATAAATAACCCAACCAAAGGAATGCTTTTGACACTTCTACCACTGAGTAAAAAAAAAACAGAGTGACGGCCAAGGTTTGTTGGCTTCACATAGATGGCGCCACCGTCAAAAATTAACCACGGTGCATCTACAGCCAACGGCCCTGCTAAAATAAACTGGACCGGCAGAGGGCGCTGGCGCCCGCCCGGATAGCCGCCATATTGTGTGCATTCTAGGGGAAAGGCGAAATTTGTGGTGGCAACACAAGTTGACATTTGACAACGGCCAACCACGGCTCTCGCGCATTTGACAATTGACTGCCAGTGACGTGTGCGCCCAATATGGCCGACCGTTCGGTGGGTCATAATATATATGTATATGGGTGAAAAAATGATTGTATTGGAAAGCAGTCTAGTTATTTTAGGAGGGCCGTGCTACAGCCTCGTTTTTTCTACGCCCGGCGACCGGAAGTGCGAGGAATATTCTACGTTAGCGGGTGACGCTCTCCCTGGGCGGGGGGCTGCGGTATTTCGCCCGAATGTGCAGGAATTTGGCGGCACCCTGACGGGGCGGGGAGACCACTCTCACCTGGCACGGATCGTGACGGAGCAGGAAGTGATCGAGGGTGTCCCAGCCGCCGCCCACCCTGACCATCATGTGGCGGCCCTTCAGAAGCTGCAAGAAAAGTTTATGGACGTTCGTGATGATCAAAAGAAGTGCGTTTTTAAATTATATTATGGCAAATGATACATTTTCCTTTAAATAACGGACATAAAACAAAGTTTTCCAATGGGGTAACAAAATCTAAAGGTTAGGTCAGGTTACAGCGCCATGTTGGCTAACCTCAAAATGTCGAAACATTAAAGTTTAATGTCAAATATCAAAATTATTTTTACATTCGTGGTTGTTCAAAATAAGTAGTAAAACAATAAATGATAAATGTAAATAGAAATGGAAGGAAAAACTAGTTTCTATACACTATTCATAGAGCAATAAATTATGATTTCCGATTTTTATTTTCTAACATTCCTAACCATAAAATATTAAGGCTCAATGTACAGCACGTGCGTGGTGATTCAATATTTTGACCCATAAAATGGCTTTTTTCGATCTGTAGAGAGCAACACGCATAATTTTAAACTTATTCGGTCAATACAAATTTTAATCTAAGTAATTACACATATTTTGAGACAAAAATTATTTAAAAAGATTGATCGCAATGGCCGTTATTAGCATTTACGCAATAAGCTTAATAACTACCATTGTGATAAATATTTTTAAATAATTTTTGTCTCAAAATGTGAGTAATTACTTAGATTAAAATTTGTATTGACCAAAAGTTTAAAATTATGCGTGTTGCTCGCTACAGATCAAAAAAAGCCATTTTATGGGTCAAAATGTTGAATCACCACATACGTGCTGTACATCGAATCTTAAGGAGGGGTTGCCAACAGAGAAAGTGAGGTTAGATTTCGTATTTTTTAAGTTGTATAGCATAAAATCTAATAACATTTTACCTGGCAAAAATTTAGTACAAACATCTCTGTCTTCATTTTAATCATAAGATCTTCCAAGCAGTGTTTTGTTTTATATGTTATGAAAACCTTGGGGAAAATAATAATTCCAGTGCATACCTATGCTTTTAAAATCTTACGATTAAAATGAAGACAGAAATGTTTGTACTAAATGTTTGCCAGGTAAATTGTTACTAGATTTTATGCTATACAACTTAAAAAAATACGAAATCTAACCTCACTTTCACTGTTGGCAACCCCTCCTTAAATTGATAAATCACAAAATGTCAAATTTTAACCTAACTGTGGACTTTTCAGCGATCAACAGCAGATCCGTTTTCTGATCCGTCCTGATTGGAAAGTAGTTTCGATGTTCTAACGCCGATTGTTACCACAAAACATCATCAATATTTTGTTGTGAATATAGCCGCAGAACGACCGCGAATACATTTTTTTTATAAAATCATCATAGTGAAGCGTTGACATGGAAAAAGTAGGACTGATATTGCCATCGCTGGCGAGTTTTATGAAATTGGTGACAATAAATAAAATAGATAGTTATTCGATGCAAACGTAAATATTATTTTGGCTACACTGATAAAGAAGGATAGCGCTTTGGCGGAATTTTCGTATCTTTTTTTCAAGGCCAAATTTTCAGTGGACTGGTCTAGTTAAAGTCTGCAATGTTGCCACACTTCATAAAAATCTTAATCTTGTTTTAAAATACCTATTTGAAAAATATTAGGCATTTATAGAAAATAGCAATTTTTAAAAAATAACTCATAAACTCAAAAGTTGCCAATGAACAACATAATATACCAAATGACTTGAAATATCAGACAACACCTGGAAATCTCTACAATATCCCAGAAACAAAAGGTGTCTTCTAACTTCACCAATTTTTAAAAAATCCCCAACTTTTTTCCCCACAATCTAACAATACCTCCAACTCTTGGCAAACCTCTCCTAGAACACAATTATTATTATATGCACTCACCCTGATGAAAACATTCTTCCCGGCAATGTTGTACTTCCCCTCCCCCACCTTCCTCACTCTCAGCTTGTCGCACCTCCCGCTCGCACAATTGCAATTCCTCTGCATCAGTCTGGCCGCCAGCTGCACCTTCCTATCGAGCTCCGTGATTGGTCCGGGCGTCGGAGTATCGCCCCCTGCCGCAACCCAGCCGTCAAACTTCGCCCCCTCCGCCCCACCCACAGAGATCATATATATAGGTAGAGTGCTGAACAAGTCCCTTTTTATGGCAAATTGTGGATTTGCGCATGGGCCTATGGAACATGCGCATTAGACCTTCAGACCGCGCAATTCAAAACAGTGGTTGTTTTTCTGAATTACTATCTCCCTACAAACTTGTAAGTATATTGATAATAAATTAAGCTCGCCTCAACGTGGACTGGTCAAGACTTCGATAACTACAACTAGGTTCGCTTATACTTGTAAAACTAGTTTTGTCCAAACTACTAGAATTTGCTTCACCGATGCTAGAACTTTACTTGTTTTCATCTACCTTTACAACTTTACACCACAATTATGTTAATATAGTTACTTAAATGATGGTTTAGGTCGTTTTAATAATAGAAGAGTTGGTACCGCATTTTCAATTAGCTGCGTTTTGACTCGTTTCGTTTTTAAACACTGTGGTGTAAAATGAGCAGAACATATTCGAGATGATCACTTAATTAGATAAAACACTCAAACAATTAGAACGCGAAGAAATTATTAATAATTAGCTGAAAATCGAAAAAATTATGCCACAAAGCGTCTATGATGCAAACGACGGTAGGCTATACTTAGTTTGTCGCTGTTAAAGAGTGTCAAGTTTCACAAAACACTACCACAAATTGCAAATGCGCATGTCCACTGGGCCTATTTATTACTATTTTTTACTATTTTATGATTTTAAATTCGTCAAAGATTTTCCGCGCATCCTATGTATAAAAAACATCGTCCAGCACTCTACCTATACATATACAGTGTGTCCACGGATGGACTTAACTTTACTTGTACAATTTTTTATTTTCAATTCTTCGAAAAAAGTCATTCTTCATAAAAAAAGTCTGCTTGTTCTTAAAATAAAATTGGCATGGAAAAGTTGACATTACTTATACTGGGTGACCAGAAAATTAAAGAAACGTTAATTAGAATAAGAGTATAAACCACCTCTATTTGTAGAGATAATGAAAAAAGTTATAAAGAAAATTTACTCAGCGTGGTAAGCTACCTACTTCGATTTTTTATTTTTTTATTGTTTTTCTTTGATTAAATAATTTTCTGTAGGTAGTAAGACAAAACTTATAAATAAAAGTTACTCAGAATAGGAAACTGTGTATGATGGAAAATTTTTTGACAATCCTAGGCTCACTTTGCGTTTCCTCCAATATTTTCCAAAATACAAAGCCTAGAATCGTAAAATTTTTTCATCGTGCGCAGTTTTCCATTTTGGGGAAGTTTTCTTAATACAGTTTTGTCGTACTATTTACAGAAAACCATTTATTTTACAAAAAAAAGAGAATACAATCAAAAAATAAAAGTAGGCCTAACGCTTTGAAATTTTGTGCACTTAAGTAGCTTTCAACTTTTTCATTATCTCTACAAATAGAGGTAGTTTACTCTTATTCTAATTAACGTTTCTTTAATTTCTGGTCACCCAGTATAAGTAATGTCAACTTTTTCCATGCCAATTTTATTTTAAGACCAAGCAGACTTTTTTTTATGAAGAATGACTTTCTTCGAAGAATTGAAAATAAAAATTTTACAAGTATAGTTAAGTCGGTCCGTGGACACACTGTATATGATCTCTGTGGCCCCACCCCGCTCTTACCTCCACCGTCTCCGCGCCTGTCGCACAACGCGTCGACTATGTCCAGGTCCGGATCCTCCCCGCTTCCCCTGGACCATTCCTCGTCTTCCGTGTGGTCGCTCGGCACCCCGTCGCTTGTTCCGGTGTTGTTCCTGTTGTCCCCCCCGCCGGCAGAACGTTCGGGGATCAGGATCACGTGCGGGCCGGCGTTCCATCTGTCTGCGTACGCCGAAACGGCATTGGCGGACCTAGAGGAAGGTCGACAATAAAGTTAAAGTCGTTTCCGACTCGAACGATTCCGACCTGCTGTGGCTCATTTTGAGGTCGCGGTCTTCGGTCCTTGGCGGCGATGCCTGGAACTGCCAGGAGAGCAGCGAGCTCAGCCCGGAGTCGGAGTTGTGTTTCTCCTCTTCGGCGATTTCTTTTTCCAGTTTTACCAGAGCGGGCGGTTCCACGCAGAATTTGGTAGCCAACCTAGCCACTTCCAATAGGCACAATATCACGTTTCTCGGTTGATTGTGTAAAACTAAAAAATGAGTTCAGTAGGAATTGTTCAACCTGGACCAACGCTATATTAAAGACCTGTGCATTAGCGCTGTTTCAAGCGATCGCCACTGGCGACACACGACGAAACAAATTTACGGGGTGGTTTAATGGTAAAACACCGTTGTTGCAGAATCTTTTATAAAATAAAAACATGCAAATGTGACTGTTACAAAGAATTCATTATCCAAATTAAAATAAAATATTTGTTTGTTATGTCCCTCTAATTTGACAAGTTCAAATGGCATATATCCATACATTTTCTTAAGAAAAGCAAGTCTAAAAAACAAGCAAGAGTATTGGTACCGTTTGGTTTGAAATGAAGTCCATGGCTAGTTGTAGTGTGTGTAAGCATAAAACGCATTAGATTTTTCAGTTTCTTCTTTATATGGAAGACTATATTAGTTCGCTTTGGAGCTATAAACAAAATTTTATATTTTCATTCTTGCATACGTTACAAAAAACTCTTCCAAAATAATATCTAGAATTTTCGCTTCTTCAGCTGGTTGATCAGATCATCCCATAATTCCAAAATAGTGTTTATTCTTCTGCAATTCACCTAACGGTCTGTGCAGTGTTCATACCATTTTCTTCATGTGCATGGAAATTTCATGTTGTCACAAACAAATCTACCTATAAAAGCTGTGCTAATAGGATAAAACTGCTAAATACTGGACGCAACGACAATTCGTTACCGTAAAAAGAAGGCAAATCGTAATAAAAGCTATGGATATTTAAAATTTGGGACATTTTAAACGCCAGAAACTGACATACCAATAACCACAGAATACCCCCCTATAACCTATAATAAGTCGCCATTTTTTTCGTCGAGTGGCGCCACCCCAGTCCGTAAACAACAATGAAATATGACGCATGCTCGGGTCTTTAATACAGTGTCGATCCAGGTTCAACATTAAAAGTAAGAGTTGTACCTAAATCGTCGCTTTCAAACAGAAGATTTTCGTGGACTCCCAAAGACCTGCAAAACTTGATGAAGTTTTCCATGTTATCTCGCGAAAAAAAGCTTCTACGCATCGCTTTTTCGAAGCACTTTCCTCTGACTGTTGGCAATGGCTAGAAAATCATGTTGATAGTACTAAAACGATATGGTTCTTCTGGATAGCTTCTATTTCATTCTCTTGCGAAAATATGAAAATATCCAGAAGAAACTGACTTCCTCCAGCCTTACCCCCTTTACCAATCCCGAATTGGCAGCCCTCCTGGCAAAGTCGCAGATGATTTGTGCCAGATGGCACAATATAACTCCGTTATCTAACTCGCTGAGAAAGTTTTCTCTGTTTAGGTAGTCGATATCTGAAACAACACGCGTTGCTAAAAACAAACAAAATAAAAAACTGGATATTGCTTTTTCACTTGAACCGCCCACCGAGCTGTCAATGCTAATAGAAGATGCGGCTTCATTGAAATGTGAATAAAATAAGCGTGGGCGTGTTGAAATTGTAAATCGAATGGGTAAATAGAGAAACTAGTCGTTCCCTTGAAAACCGTCAAGAAATGGGTCCGATTTCTTTCTCGTTTCCATGTCTTCAAAGTTTCAAAGAGTCCAACTGGTTGTCTCTTTTTCACCACAAGTATAGGTCAACAATTAGAATTTGATAATTGAAAATCGGGAGGTACTTACTTCTGACATCAGAATAAAGTATTATTCAACAGTTCGCTGTATGCTTTATCAAAATGCAGAATCATCAATGACAAACAAAAAACCTGTGGGCGTATTGACACTAATAAACTAATGAGCAAATAGAAGGCTAGTTAGTGACACGTAAAAGGAGATCAAAACGGTTTCAAGTTTGTTTATAAACATTCTTGTTTATTTTGTTGGCATCTAAACACGTGCATCTACATAACAGGTGTTATTATTTACAGACGAAAATACGTATGCTCTAAGAATTCAACCTAAACGCAACCTTGGTTGATTTTTCGGTCTCTTTCGCCAATTAACGAAAGGAAACACCAATAATAAAATAATTGCGGATTCATTAGCTGAACATGAACGTTCACAGGGTGTGGAGATGGCCATACGAAGTTAACCGGACAAACATCAAACATATTATGCACTCCTGTAATTTTCAGTTTGGCGCTATTACTGTGGGTAAAAGAGTAGTTACAAGACCATACAAGTATTATTTATTTTCCGTAGAAAGTATGGTGTGTACGCGTTTAAGGCAATTGGAACTTATCGGATATTCTTGAATAGAACGTGCTAACATTTCTTTTACCTATAATCTCCAAATGTAGGTATTCCTATATGTGTATTTTTTTTATTTCAAAATTATAACACTCACATAATAATTTGTTTGAAATGTATCCTACCACAGAATTTGGTTTCTACCAGGGACTCTTTAAAGTAAGGGGACCCAGCATTATACTTTCCAAAGACAGGCCTATTCTTTCCTCATTCTAATGGTCTCAGTGATACCAAGTATGCCATTTTATTAGAGAATCTAAGAATAATACAGGTACGTTGATTGTTAGTAAAAATTAATAATGGTTTCCATGATTTCTAAAAATTAGACTTGACAATTTTGTGCATACAACTACAGAATGTGGCAACTGTCAAATGAAAGAAATTTCTTTTATAGTTGAAATCGATTTCCAACAATTATTTCCACGAATTTAGGTAATAAGTATGGTAAGTCAGTAGTGCCGATTTTGCTTATTTAAGAATTTGTCGCTATTGCACCTTGTTACCAGGTGAACTTTCTTCCCTTGTTGAATGTATCTACTCAAAGAACTTTCACAGATTTCGGGATGGGCTAATAAGATTAGGACTAGTAGTTCTAATATACATAACCTTGTATCAGCCCCCTTGGAGTCAACAGAAAACAAACTTCCCCTCAAGGCTTCACGTTTCCTATGTGATAGAGTGGGACATGCTGGGTCCTCTTATTTTAAAGAGTCCCTGATTTCTACAAAGTAGATATGTCCATGATAATTTGACAGATCACAATAATTTGGTTGATTTGTAGTCCATGCCCTCTATGGTATAGATTTCTGCTAATTGCAAAGAAAAAACGGCAAATAGGGTACATATAAACGGTCCAAAAAAAAAAGTTTTCATAATAAAAAGCTTGAGGTTAAGTTTTTTTGTTATTGTTCATAACAAACTATTCTACTATGGGGAGATAGAACATTGCCATACTTATCTATGAATATTTGGTGGGAGGTTTAAATTAATAAAGTGTTTTTATTTTTCTCCGATTAATCTCTTAGCTCCCAGTAGCTTGAACTCTCACCAACAGCCGGTTATATAAACAACATAATACTCCCTTAACCCTATCATATTACACGAGTGAATGGTTAGCCCTATACAGGCATGTTTTATGTTTCCTTCCGTTAATGCCCTTCTGGTAATTGACGATCCCAAGACCAGCCAGACACCGTATATAGTGCTCAATTTGATAATTGAGACGGTGCAACGAACTTTGGCCACTATGAAGGCTTTCTTTCAAAATGATTGGTAGCATAATTTGTAATCAGAGTACCCAAACAAGTTTCGGAACTTATTTTTTTATATCGATTGCGCTAGATATCGCATGTGCGCGCAGTAGAGTACAAATTAAATGCAAACTGCAAATTTATACACATATCTGAGCCGTAAAATTGGTTTTATTACATGCATTTGAATTTGTAAAAAATTGCCCCAGTTTGAACGATTTTAAATTTTCTATACAAAACAAAATAAAAGGATGACGCTGATAGTGAAATCAGCGGAACTCTAAATAACATAATGTATCTGTATCTACTTGAAAGGTATTTATTGCGTCATTATCATCATTAATTAATAAATTCTAAAATTGTATTTATGTCTACAATTCGTGTTGGAACTACAGGAACTACAAATACGATAGTTTACATAGTTTTTATGGCCGTATTGATTACATCTTTTAATTTTGTTGACGATATAACTTTGAGAAAGTACCTACTTACTAGACGTTAGTTGTAACATTTTCGTTGTTATTCACCAGAATCCGCTAAACTCATCACTCATCATACTTCTTGCATTAATTTGAAGCCTGCTTCTAGGGCCACAAGACTCAATAGAGCAGAACGGGTTACAGTTACAATTATAATCATCGTAAAATCATCGTAGTTATATAAGAAAATTATATATAAGAAAACAACAAATGTAGGTACTTTTTATTGAGGCAGGCTTATTTAATAGTTATTTATGTACCAAGGCACTGAAGTTCAACTTTTTATGACTCATGTGGAGTTTAGTTGCTGAGGCCTCTGGCCGAGGCAAATAAACCACATGAGTCATAAAAAGAACTTCAGTGCCGAGGTACATATTATATTTTTCTTGAAATCGGAAAAAAAAAGTTTTATTAGGCAAGAAAATAATAATAAGGGATCACCCGTCCACGAACCGACTACGCGCGGCGTTGCTTGACTTTACCGATCGCTCTACCTAGGACAAGTATAATGATGTACGGCACCTTCTGACAGAAAAACCAAACTGCTGCTTCTTGTGCAGCCTACACAACAAATCTATTGATTTTCAAATTTACTAAAATATGTATACTGAAGGATTGCGCTTCTATAGGAAACAATTTCGCAATGTGTACAAAAAGTTAAATAAGCCTTTATCGGCCGGGTTTTGAATATTTGGTCACTTTTGACGGGCGATTTCTCCGCGTCTGACGTTTGATGTTTACATCTCGCCAAGGCCTACTTATTGAAAAAATCGTACAATAATGGGCTACATTATTGTACGATTTCTGTGCTTTTAATGACGATTTTGGGACATTTTAATGCCGATTTCAAGAAAAAACTTTTTATTGAGGCAGGCTTATTTAAAAGGCATTTTGAAGAAACATCACTGCATCTTATTTCTTATTCTCAATATGAAGACAACCTCAATCTTTCCGATTTGTCTTTGTGGTGCAAGGCACGCCCGTAATGGCATTTGTGGTCAAATCCGGATGTGCTTTATTAGTCGGTTTGTGTCTATTGCCAATGGGTTGATCTAGCCTACATATAAAATACGATCTTCGATGTTTGCCACGTGCGTTGCATCTGTGATGAGGGCAACAGTAGCATAGTAGGTTTACCCAACTGAGCGAAGCTATACATATAGGTTTGTGATATAATATAAAAACCATAGCTAATTCATCTTTGTTTTACAAAGGCAAGTTACCATGCCTAAACACTTCAAGTTCAATCGAATTAGCCAAATTGAATTGTGATTTACGGCATTAACCGCAATTCAGAATACAATGAGTTTTCACGGGTAGCTTGCTCTAAAATTATTCTTAATTGAACGGTTAAATGGCATTGATCACAAACAATATAAAAAAATGGCAAAATTATTCGTATTTCCATGTTTGGTCGATCCACGTTGCATAACTAACTTTTCAGATAGTCACGCGATTTACAATTTTCCATTTAAACGTCCATAATATTATCTTTTCAAGGAATACCCGTGGAAATGTGCTTTCAGGATTTAATTTAGACATTAGTTTTAGGTGGTCTTTAGATTTGATAATAATAATATGCTATACCTAGTTGGAAACTGAAATTGTTTAGGTAGATACCTAATAAAAATATGTATTGCTAATACAAGGTGTTTTAAAAAGTAGGTGATTTATTTCAAAAGAGGTCATACACACTGTTTTTACAAGCTTTTCTTGCGAGCTGATTGAGCTGAAATTTTGAATACACCTTTAGTTCTGGTGACGATACAATATGCAATACTCAATATTGTAATAGTTTTGAAAATGGCCGCCTCTCCAAGATGGCGGATGATGTATTTTTTGTCAACCCCCTTAATGTTAGTAGATATCAAATGAAAGGGCTTGAAGAGTAGAAAACGACAAAAGTTAGTGACATCACACTAAATTCAATATGGCCACTGCTCCAAGATGGCGGATTAATTTTCTTGAACTAAAAAATAATAATAAATAAATTAATGGTAAAAAATATTTTTAAAAACAAGCTTTCATTTAAATGCTCTAAAAAGAAGAAAATAAACTTTGAAATAAATCAAATCAAAGCAAACTCATAATAATTTTGTTACATTATACATACAGTGTGTCCACGGATACTTGTAAAATTTTTTATTTTCAATTCTTCGAAAAAAGTCATTCTTCATAAAAAAGTCTGCTTGTTCTGAAAATAAAATCTGCATTGAAAAAGTTGACATTACTTATGCTGGGTGACCAGAAAATTAAAGAAACGTTAATTAGCATAAGAGTAAACTACCTCTATTTGTAGAGATAATGAAAAAAGTTATAAAGGAAATTTTGGCTCAGCGTGGTAAGCTACTTAAGTGTACAAAATTTCAAAGCGTTAGCGTGTCCATCCGTGGACACACTGTATAATATAAAAGCTTGTCGCGAGAATATACAGGGTGATTCAGGAGGAAATGTCAATATTTTAGGTACGTATTCGGGGACCCAAAATAAACATAAAAGTTCCTATAAACATGGGTCCTATTCCCGGCCGTTACCGAAATACAGGGGTAAACAACATTCAATTTAAGGTTTTTATTACATTATTTATAACAGGTAGGCTAGGTTTTATAGTTTTCAAAAATGCCACCGTTTACTTCTAAACATAAGTCAGCTCTCTGGTGAATAGCTCGGGTCGCTCTATGAATGGATACGGGCCTGTTTCTTATAGTTGCTGCTGCATTTATTATTCGATCGAGTAATGCATCTCTAGTGTTTACTTTACTTGAATATACCAATGATTTAAACCACCCCCAAAGACAATAATCCAGAGGATTAAGGTCTACTATTGCTAAGCAACAGGAATTTCCGCCTGAATCACCCAAAACCTAGCCTACCTGTTATAAATAATGTAATAAAAACCTTAAATTGAATGTTGTTTACCCCTGTATTTCGGTAACGGCCGGGAATAGGACCCATGTTTATAGGAACTTTTATGTTTATTTTGGGTCCCCGAATACGTACCTAAAATATTGACATTTCCTCCTGAATCACCCTGTATATCTTGTTGCTATGTAACCGTTGTAGTTGGACCAGTTACATATTATTAGTACTGGATGCGTATTTTGGCTAAGATAGCGATCTAAAGAGTTGTATGGCAAGCACATGCTTTGAAGAATGCAAAATAAATCCTAGCGGTCTACAATTTGTTATTCTCGCATGCAGTCGCCCGACTACACAGTGTACGGTCATGCAAATGCAGAAGAACTTATGTATGTACCTAATGTCATACAGCTACAAACTATAGGTACCACATGTGCCATTTTGAATAGAAACCATCCACATTTGAACATCTATTTTTTCTAGTTCTAACAAAGACTGGCCTAAATTGAATTTAAGCTTCATTTTTCTGACATCAACGGGTTAAACTACGTTTATGAGAACGGTGTCCATGTGAGGGCAACGCACAGGTTGAAACTAAAAAAAAAAACATTTGAGAGAGCGCCTGTTTATAATATGTTAAAGCTATAACAAAATATAATTTGGGAATTTTGATTCGATTAAGATAAGCATTCTCGCTCCTACCAACGCTCCTCATTAGCATCGCAAGCCGAGCCGTCGTGAAAAGGTGCAAATCGAACGTACCGAATATGGCGATTATTGGACAGAACATATTGAATATTTATCGATCACTCTCTTGCGATCACAAGGCTTGTTCGCCGCGATGTTATACAACAAATCGGCGCGGAATATTGTTTTCTTGAAATCGGCATTAAAATGTCCCAAAATCGTCATTAAAAGCACAGAAATCGTACAATAATGTAGCCCATTATTGTACGATTTTTTCAATAAGTAGGCCTTGGCGAGATGTAAACATCAAACGTCAGGCGCGGAGAAATCGCCCGTCAAAAGTGACCAAATATTCAAAACCCGGCCGATAAAGGCTCATTTAACTTTTCGTACACATTGAGAAATTGTTTCCTATAGAAGCGCAATCCTTCAGTATACATATTTTAGTAAATTTGAAAATCAATAGATTTGTTGTGTAGGCTGCACAAGAAGCAGCAGTTTGGTTTTTCTGTCAGAAGGTGCCGTACATCATTATACTTGTCCTAGGTAGAGCGATCGGTAAAGTCAAGCAACGCCGCGCGTAGTCGGTTCGTGGACGGGTGATCCCTTATTATTATTTTCTTGCCTAATAAAACATTTTTTTTCCGATTTCAAGAAAAATATAATATGTACCTCGGCCAGAGGCCTCAGCAACTAAACTCCACATGAGTCATAAAAAGTTGAACTTCAGTGCCTTGGTACATAAATAACTATTATCGTTTGTGAAATGGAACGTGTAAATCTGCCGAATGGTTGCGCAAGAAGATTCTGCAGCCACGCTAGGGCTAGGGTCTGGAAAAAAAAAACACATTTCCAGCTGGTTTGATGACCATCCGTCAGTTACAAACAAAATTTTCCGCGCGGTATTTGCAAATAACCATAAATGTATTGCGATATTGTAAACTCCTACTGGACGTTTAAAGTTTTATGTTCAATAAAATTTTACATATCTTTTGCAACCAGCACTATCGACGAGCGGAGAAACAACGGCTAAACGCTGCATTTTCACTTGCGAAAATGAAATCTTCATAACAATATAGGTACGTACCTAATAATAGTTTTTTTTATTGCGCAAACATAGTACCTAAGCCATGTTTAACAACGAAAAACCCCATAAAAATAGATTAACATTGTATAATTAATTATTGTTGTTAATAACAAACTGTTTACCCTGCAAAGATAGGCACAGATAGAAACAAAATGTTATCAACCGTCGTAATACAATCCACCTTGCTACTGTATTGACACGTTTCGTCGCAAACATTCCGACCACATTCTTTCTTGTTCTTCAACGACATATTATCCAACATCTTCTACCTGGGGAGGGAACATTATCTCCACCTCTATCTTCGAGTAATATATCACAATAGCCACTGGCGCGTAACACTTTATGTAACCACGTCTGGCCACTAGGTACATAGGCACACACCCTCAGGTTCAGGCAGGAAGTCACCACTTCCTTTCTTTTATCTGTTGTCGAGCGAGTGCGTTTTTGTGTGTGTCAAATCATGTCCGAGGCCATGTTTGTAACCTGCAGAAATATTTCGGCGTACCTAGTGTAGATTTCGACAGTTCAACATTTTTACCAAATCACAGCAAATTGAAAAAACATTCATAGAGATGTCCATGTTTATACTCTACAGGGTGTCCCGAAATTAGCCTGCCATAATTTACCAGCGTGTTCTACGACCTAAAAAAATGAAAAAAGTTCCTATAAACATGGCCTCAAAAATGCCCCCTAATATGGCTATAGCCCCCGAAAGGGGCAGTTTCACAAACGGGTTTCTATAAATATTTCCAGAACGAACAAAGATAAAATTCTCGAATTTGGTATGTGATGTACCTGTGATATTTTACATTTACCGAGGTAGCGATAGTTAGACATTCTTAATCATAGGCGTCCCAAATCGGGGTGTTTAGGAGTTAAAATTAGCCCAAAATTTTTTTGTATACTTTTTTCCACATTTCTTGCGAAATTATTAAAGTGGAAGGTATTCTACGAAGAAAAGGTGCTCTTGTTGAACTTCGATAGCATGCATCGTTTTCGAGTAAACTCGTTTTGAAAATTTTTTGCAAAGTGCCATGAAAATGCCTATTAGAAATTAGCCTGCCATAATTTACCACCACGTTTTTTGATACAAAAAAATGAAAAAAGTTCCTATAAACATGGCCTCAAAAAAGTCCCCTAAGGGGGCTATAGCCCCCGAAATGGACACTTTGGCAAATGGTTTTTTCTAAATATTTCCAGAATGAATAAAGATAAAATTATGAAATTTTGTGTGTGATATACCCGTGAGATTTGACGTTTACCGAGGTAGAGACAGTTTGACATTCTTCATCATAGGCGTCCCAAATAAGGGGGGTCAAAGGGTTAAAAATATCCCAAATTTTTTTGTGTGCTTTTTTTCATGATCTATTCGCCCAGGTATGTCATATACCAAATTTCAGAATTTTATATTTGCTCGTTCTGGAAATATTTAGAAAAAACCGTTTGCCAAAGTGTCCATTTCGAGAGCTATAGCCTATAGCCCTCTTAGGGGGCATTTTTGAGGCCATGTTTATAGGAACTTTTTCATTTTTTTTGGGTCGCTGAACATGCTGGTAAAATACGGCAGGCTAATTTCTAATACGCATTTTCATGGCCCTCTGTAAAAAAATTTCAATACGATTTTACTCGAAAACTGTGCACGCTATCAAAGTTCAACAAGAGCACAATTTTTTCGTAGAATACTCTGAAATTTTATAATTTCGCAATAAATTTTTGGAAAATCACACACACAAAATTTAGGGTTTTTTAACCCCTCAACCCCCCCATTTAGGACGCCTATGATTAAGAATGTCTAACTATCGCTACCTCGGCAAATGTCAAATCTCACAGGTACATCACATACCAAATTTATCTTTGTTGGTTCTGGAAATATTTAGAAAAAACCGTTTGTGAAACTGCCCCTTTCGGGGGCTATAACCCCATTAGGGGGCATTTTTGAGGCCATGTTTATAGGAACTTTTTTCATTTTTTTAGGTCGTAGAACACGCTGGTAAATTATGGCAGGCTAATTTCGGTACACCCTGTATAATGACCTCTAGCCTTACTAAGTTCAAAATAAAGTACAGTATTCGTCGCGATGCACTAGTTCTAGTTCCAGTTTATATATTCTTAACTAACCTTTGAAGTTCCGAAACAATGCACCGCCCTGGGCTTCTATTGTTTGTTCTCTAGATACTTAATTTAAACATACACTGTTTCTCACGGAGAAGTACGAACAGACTAGTGAGAGTCGAACAAACAGGCGATAATTTTTGTTTCCAAGTGTTTTTTTTATTCTCTGAATCATATACCTTGTTAATAAAATATGATTTGAATAACTTTGACAAAATGAACTATTGAAAAGTCTGAAAGATATAGTCCAATAAAGATGTGCACATGGGCTTATAGGGGTCGCAAAAAAATTCCAAACAGGATGATTTGTTCAGGGTTGCTTAGGGACTGCCTCCTGAGTGTTCAACAAAAAGATCACACTCGAACTCCTGGTACGAATGGAGCTATAGGATGGTTTCTTAAACGATACGGGTGGTTTTCTAAGTATTTATTAGAGCAAAACGACCCTAATAAAAGTTGTAGGGGTCAACTTTTTCTTATAAACTTTTTTTATGTCTTCAATACTTGATTTACAGTTTATTATAATTAATTTTTAATTAATAAGACTTCTTACGGCTATAGTTTCATGTCCTGGAAAGTAGATGGCGCCTATGGTCAACAATGTATTTTGCATTGTATTTTGTCTCCGGGAAGCGCATGGTGAGCCAGAGAACTGTCAAACATGACAGCCGTGCGCAGTCTTTATTAATACGTCAGTCAACGGTATTAGGTAGGTAAGTAGGTATCTCTGATAAGTTATCTAAAACTATATTACAATATTTTCAATGTCCCGTTCACGGATATACACATGCTTTACGAGTTTAATATGAATTTATATCACCGCAGTGTCACTGCTGATTAGTTCTTCGTAGCGACCGCGCAAAAATAGACTTGCACAATATCATTTTGCGAAGGTAGATAGCTATGCACCGACAGAGAGCTTTACTTGGAAGAAGGCTGTGGCCGCAGATCAAAGAACCAACCGGGAATTAGCATTCAAGTCGAATATAACACGTGCACTCCTGAGGGGAAACGGTACATAGAATAGCATGGGGATGTGACTAACTTTAGCTGTAAACAATGGACTTCAAAGAGAGAACGGCCCGGCAATATACAGTGTGCGGCAAATGTATGAACCGGGCTTCGCGGCCTCACATCGCATTCGCGATGGATACCCCTCGGCTTATTGCCGCACTCGGCCTTCGGCCTCGCGCGTCAATTTTGGCGCCTCGCTTCGCTCGTCGCGTTGGGCTTGTGGAAACAGAAATGCAACAATGAAAACAGAAAACAATGACAGATCGGGATGTCCCTATATCTAGTTATTCCCTATGTGTTTCTTTACATTTTATTTTTTTACTCCGATTTTTTCTTATGGGACCCCTATGTTGTAATACAACGTTGGATGCAGAAAAGAATGTACTTTCAGAAATTAGCATTTTCTACCCCTGGTGCCATTTAAAAAAAGACCCCGACCCTGTATATTCTGTAATAAAGGGGGTTGATATTTGAAAATGGCTTCAGAATATGCGGAAATAAGTCGGATATACGTCTGCCAAATTTAAATTTTTTTGACAGCCTACTTTAGATTCTAGAAGGCCAGTCCACTGTATACAGAAAAACTTAACGACATTCTTATAAGCAGATGTGACTCTTTTCTTCAAAAATACCACGTGACATTTCCAGTGCCTACCGCTCTAGGTACCCAGCGCCGACCTTCGACCTCTCGCAAGACGTGGAAGTCGCACGACGTTCCATTGTCTTTTCTGGCGGAGACACAGATCGCGAGCCACGGCACACCGCGATCACGCCCATATAGACGCCCGTCACGATGGGCCCCAATTAGCACTTCCACCGTGACCGGGTAATTTTGGACGTGGGGCACGCGGCCCCACTGATAAATAAATAGATAGATAAATATAATTACTCGAAATCTTATAGAAATCTGTCGCAGCAGGATTAAATACAACGTAACCTGTATATTTTGTGATTGGACAGCATATAACCTTAATTTGTTTGTACAGGGTTATTTATATCAAGAAACATATAGATAACACTTTTGTAGAGTGGATTGGTTCAAATGGAACTATTTTATGGCCTGCCAGAAGCCCAGACTTGACCTCTGGGGCACTTTGAAGGTCAAATAATACCGACCAAGTTAAAGAAAAAATATCTCAGGAGACCAGAGAGATGAACAAGGCAGGTATCGTGGTTAACTGCAAGAGAAGTTTATTAAGAAGGTATGTTCTCTGTGTTGCACAAAATGGAAGCATTATAGAACACCTTCTATAATTTAATTTAATCCATAATAAAGTATCACGTTGCATCCATAAATATGCCTTTTATTAAGACTAAAATGACAGAAAAAAATAAAATATAACCTATGGAAAATTTCCACAGCACTATTGGCTTTGTCGAATTTTCAATATATTATTGGAATTGTAATACAAGATTGAATGTAAACTGTCAAATCTCCATTTATAATATTCTCGTAATAGTTGTTTTGAATGTTCCATGACAATTTTGATTCCTTCATAAATATTCCTGTAGTTAATGTTTATTAATATCATTGCGCCTGCGTATAGGTATAAATAGTTGAGCAAAAGGAACCATATTAAGAGTACCTATCTTAAAATATTTGATTCTATTTTATTATTTGAATGTTGTGTGTTGTTTTTTATATGTGTTTTATATTACGACCAGAGTACAATTTTTCGCGTTTAAAAATTGACTGGCGAAAGTAAAATTTATTTCTATATTCCTAGCCATATAATTACCGTGCTCATAGGAAAGCTCATAGGAAAAAGTACTGGCTACCTACCGAAATTGTAATAATACTCAATCGTCTGTAATGATACCTACAATTTTCTCTCTAAATTATAACAGTGATAAATGCGTTCAATATCCGGTAAATGCACAATGTTGTTGGCGGCCTTTTACAATGACATAATAACAACTTGAGAAATATGTAATACGAAATCGCAATTGGTATTACAGTATAAGTAGTTAATTAGATGTAGGCAATCGTCGTCATTGAATTTATAGGTATACCTACCTATCGTATATTTATTATTTATGAAAAAATTGAAAAATAATTGAGAAAAATACTACCTACATATAATTGGAGACGATTTCATTTGACAAATATTTATAATCGCACAAGTTTTAATATCATGTATTTTCCGAATATCTAAGCAAAAACGGTTTTCCAAATTTAGTGTCAAGAATTGCATTGAAAAGATTCATATAGGAGTTCCCCATAAAATTTTTCCTTGTGCCAGGTACCGTCGCTCCATAATATCCAGATATTGATCCGATTCCGTGATCTGTCCGTATTTTTGAGACTGTCGTGCCGTGTCACTCGGCCGCCAGCTCTGAAATAATTTTTAAAAATCCTCGCCCCAATTCCGCCGAGTCATTTATACTTTCCCGAAAAATGCATTTCTCGTTTTGAGGTTATCGGCAGCACGCCATCGTGCCGGTCGTGACCGAAACCGACCGCCCGCCATACGCCACGGTCACAGCCCGCCTGATTGGGTAGGTTGAAATTATTTCGCCTTTATTTTTGTTTCTCCGCCGATCCACCGAAAAGTGGGCTTTGAAAATATAGCTGGCGCCGAAACTGTTCGAGCTACGGCGTTGTACCTTGCGGCAATTGAACGAGCGACTCAAAACGTACAAAACCAATTTAAAATAAATTATTATAGTTTTGTTTTCTTTGTATTACTCTAGTTTTGTTTTCTTTGTATTACTCTAAAATAAGTTTGTTGAGTTTTGAGAATATTTTGTTTTTATTTATATCGTATCTAACAACATATTAACCTATAGTAAGGGCAGAATGGAAAGGCGAAGTAGCCAATAAATCATCAAAGAGAGGGAGCCCTATATCTATTGCTTTACTTGCACTCGCACAATTACACTCATGTCTCCTCCTCCAATTTGTATTCGACGTACGTCTTAAAGTTCGCTAAGCACCTTTCATGAATGGAAGAGAGATAGAAAACCTAGTACTTGTCTTGTATTACTAGTTGATTGTTTAAGGCAGGCAGGGTCGGCCTAGAATAAATTATTGCTTTACTACCTGATGTGAACGGACGGATTAAAAATTTGTACTTGTTGTAATTTCATTTGTAATTTTTGAAGATTAATTCGGTAATTTAGACTGGCACTGAAAAGATAATGATCCTGAAATTCAATTTAATTCTTTCAATTCAATTCAATTTTTAGTTACAAATTAAATATCAACATAAAATAAACTTTACATTCATAGTCAGTATAAATTTTAAAATTTTCCTGGTAGTTCTTATTATTGTAAATAAAATCCTGGGTTTCGACCAAAGTTATATTATTTATTTTTTTGTGTTGTTTATACGACGCGTTTCGTCATGTATACACAACACAAAAAAATAAATAATATAACTTTGGTCGAAACCCAGGATTTTATTTACAATAGTCAGTATATACATAATAAATAAATAATAATAATAATTCGTTATGAATTTTAGTCAGAATATAAAAATCATCGGAATATGAATCTCTAGTTTTCGGTTTTCGGGGCTGCTTTACTTTTAGTGTGTACCATTTTAATATGTTTAATGCCTTCTTGCCTAATTCGTGATATGGTCCTTGTACTAATCTGTAACGCCTCCGATGCACATTGAAGTACCGATAAATTTTCACGTGTGTTCTCTTTTTTTTTCTTGGAAATATGAAATATTTCATCACATTTAATATTAATTTTCTACTTTGGGCACTGAATACTTCACGCTGCATTGTTATTACAGGAAGTCTATCACCAAAATAAACCAAATATTTAATTACTGCCCTGTTTTATAGGCCTACTCCCATTTGAATATATTATCTTTATTAACATAATGTATCAGACAAGGACAGAGCAATAAAAAGTGGGTCTTGCGGTTCTTTAAGCCGAACCCCTCGCTCCAAAACATAAGGGAGAGCAGGTAGGAAAATCATAGGCCATCTCTCTCGATTTTAAGGCCGACTTCGCCTTTACATTCTGCCCTTACTATAGAATAATTTTAGTTTTTAGGAAAAAGAACTATCTAAATAATTTTATTTCCAATTAATTATTTCTGTCCCATCTTGCCCTAGGGTAGATAAACCTGAATTATCTATTTAAAACCCAGAAAAGAGACGATTCAAAATCAAGGCTTAAGGGTTTAATTTTTATTTTACTGTGAATATACAGGTTGGTTTTATGGGTAAAACTAATCTATGTATAGAAAAAGTCAAAATAAGTAGATTTTTTCATAAAAACATGTATCGAAATCCTAACAGTTTTCGTTATACATAGATCAATTTTTTTTCAAGATTTTTTAATAAAAAAATTTCACTGGGGAAGTAATCTTTTGTGCCTTTTCTAAATTTCCCAATCAATTCTAAGAAAAAAACGATTCCTGACTTCTTTAGAAAAATGTACGTTTTTGAAAAATTCATTTTCTTGCGTTTTAATTTTGTTAACAGCAGAAAATCAAAGTAGGTCTAGGCTCTTGAAATTTTGTACACCTATTAAGTACTCAGTTTTTAATTCTGAACAACTTTGCTTAATAACAAACCTACAAAACCTACAAAAACGGTTTCTAGATTCCAAAAATCATGTGTCTTGGGAATTTTAAAAAACTAATTTGTTGCACCATTAAAGTAGCCTTTATGTAGGTTTTACGGCAAAGGAAAATTGTTCAGAATTAAGAAGTGAATAGGTGTGCAAAATTCTAAAACCCTAGACCTACTTTGTTTTCTTTTCTGCTAAAAAATTTAAAACGCTCGAAAATTATTTTTTTCTTTAGGAAAATTAAAGAAAACTTAGGAAAAAAATGACGCCCAGTATAACCCAAACCGTTAGGATTTCGATTTTTCGATTTCATGTTTATATACTTACTTTGAACTTTTCTATAGATTCCTGAAGTTTTATCTACTAACATCGAAGAAATTTTTCACCAATAATAATTAATTGTTAGTTTAATATCTCTATAAACAAAATCTAAGAGCAATTTAGTTTAAAATATTAACCGAAAAGTGCCCCAAGTATCCCCATTTTCCGGTACCAAGATATAGGTACTACTTATTACATCGTAGGTACTTTCATGTATTTTTTAAATAATGAATGTGTTGATAATTTGATTGCTTCCTACAGATAAAACGCAATATGTTACTTTCTGCTCTGTAATTTTATCGGTGTAGTTATAGGTACAGGGTGGTTCATTATAAATTGACAATCCCTTAACTTGTTAGATTTTGAGGTTAGAAAAAAAGTTTTTGGCAGAAGTTTTAGATACTAATACAAAGTTTTTTGTGACGCTATTGGACCGTGTACAGGGTGTTCTAGAAAGCCGTGGCAGACATAACTTATGTTTTTTTAAATGGAACACCCTATATATTTTTGCATTTTTGAAATCTGCTCATCAAGGCAATTAAAATAATATTAACTTTGTGGCATTACCTTTTCCGTTTTTGAAAAATTTCGTTTTCAAATTTCAAATTGTATACTAAATTTATTTAACTCGAAGTTGTGGATCTCGTGATAAAGACAGATGATCGATGTAATAACAAAAAATATTTGTTTTAAACGAGAGAGTAATATATTGAAACTGAAAAATGTTTAGGAGCTTTTACGATTTTCCTGAAATCATTTATTTCGAGAATATACTCAGTAAAATTTGAAAAGGCTCCTAAACATTTTGGAGTTTCACTATATTACTCTCTTGTTTAAAACAAATGTTTTTTATTATTACATCGATCATCTATCTTTATCACGAGATCCACAAATTCGAGTTAAATAAATTTAGTATAAAATTTGAGAACGAAATTTTTCAAAAACGGAAAAAGATAATGCCCCAAAGTTTAATATTATTTTGATTGCCTTGATGAGCAGATTTCAAAAATGCAAAAATATATAGGGTGTGTTCCATTTAAAAAAACATAAGTTATGGCTTTCTAGAACACACTGTACACGGTCCAATAGCGTCACAAAAAACTTTGTATTAGTATCTAAAACTTTTGTAAAAAAAACTTTTTTCTAACCTCAAAAACTAGCAAGTTAAGGGGGGTGTCAATTTATATTTATAATGAACCTCCCCGTACATTTCACGATTCTGCGTTTTTATTAAATAAAATGCCATTTAACATCAAACTGTTATATCAACACCGCTATAAATATATCAACTTATAAGTTTGAAAAACTTGCTCAATCAATCTTAAAGTGGTTGATATATAAACATAAAACTATATAGGTATGTTCCCATTCAGGATGTTGTGTGTACATAACTACTCGTTATCGGTACTTAACTTGCTCACTGTTTCTAATCTTGTACAAAAAAAACTGTTGCATTTTTCACCTTCGGATAAAATTTTCTGTGTCGAAAATTACGAAACCAGAAGCTTACCGAGCGTTCTATTGAGCCAATCGGCGAGGTCCTCCTTCAGCGGGTCCAACTGCCGCGCCTGCGCGGAAACCATCCGCTCCGTGTACTCTTCCGCGAAGTCTTCATCGGGCCCGAGTCGGCTCAACGTTGATGTCGGCCCCCAACTGTTGCGGCTGCGCGATACGAGACCGCGGTTGCCCATACCGCCGAACGCCATGTTTTTTTTTTGTCTGCGAAAAATATGGAGGGCTTAAGATTACAGAAAAACCATTATACCATACGGCGGCTTAGAACTGCCACCATGAGCTACTATTCTAAGTATGCTTTAACGTAGCGAAATGTACTGTTCCAACTGTAAATCTACAAGTGCAACTGTACATTTACAAATTCAACTGTAAATTTACAAGTGCAACTGTAAATTTACGGATGCCACTGGAACTGTAAATTTGCAATTGCACTTGTAATTTACAGATGCAACTGGAACTGTTAATTGACAATTGCTCTTGTAAATTTACAGTTACAACTGTAATACCAAGCAAAAGGCACTTCAAAAACGTTCAACTTGAACTATTTTTATTCGTCTACATCCACATCTACACTTCGGCTTGAAAACATACCAATTTAGAGATTATTCACAGGCATTTAATCACCTTCTATATTTGGTCGAATTTTGAAAACATTGCATGCATGCCTCGGAAATGGAGAATTTTTGGAAAACACGTAAAGACGACTTTTTACCATCATGTATACATTAAAAGTGCATTATCTTTAAAGAAACCGGTTTAGGTTTACATCTATTATTATGACAAACACCTTCACGTAACTTGATAAAAATGAAATGAAATCTTATAGTTTATCTACTAACGCATTTAATTCTTAACAAAAAAGTTCCTTACAAAATCATGGAATGACCCTTCTTGAAATTTGTCGATTTCTATATTTGGCCAGAACTGACTCAAATGGGACCACGATTGGGCGATAGGGTGGTATGTGTGGCTATGCGTAGACGTCGACTTATAATAATAATTGAACTTAAGTCAAAGAAAATCGCTGTTGTGTGCGGAAAGAATAAAGCAAAGAATTAATAATTACGGATTATCGCAGTTTTACTTTTTACGCTTAAAAATTCGCTAAATGTATCGCAATTAAGACAATTATTCGATTCAAAGTTCCGTGCAACACGTCATAACTGTTTTCTAACGTTCCATTTCTGAAACTGAAAATTATATGCAGCTACACACGGCGGTTTTTATTTCCCTTATAAGTTTCATTGTAAAAGAAAGTAAAAAATTGCTGGTAATATATTGTATGACAGCTTGATGGTCACTCTACATAATATCATAGTATGGAAAATAAGTATTTTTCATTTTACGAATTAATTTTGTATGTAAATAATGATATCGCATGTCCGGGATATTTTAATCTTTCAAGAAACTGTGAGACGCCACACAAGTTTCATTCATTCCTATAGAAAATAATTATCATAATGGAATACGTAAACAAATAAATGAGAGTAATTAACGATTTATTGTTTTCTTAAATGTAAAAAATACCAAAGAATATAAAAGGGAAACATCATGAATTTTACATAAATTTCTATTTTCGCCCCATTACAAATAATGTAAATATCAAGGCACCTTTTTCTATTTTTCGAAATCATTTTACTATCTCTTATGAGAAACGTTTATCGCGATATTTATTTCTTTCATAGGCTCATAATCAGTCGCATATGTTTTAGAACCAACTCTTTGATAGCTTTTATTGCAGATAAATTTTACCCTGACAGCATGGTTTGTATTTCGAAATTAAATGTCAAAGCTTTGTAACCGATTGTTATTAAGTACATTTATTTATTACAATGTTATGTTTGAAAAATTTTTCGGTCGTAGGTAGTAGGTAAATACTAAAATCTTGCTTGTTGCGAACAATTCAAAATACAAAATGTTTATAGGGCGAAATTTCAAAGCCAAGGGATTTTATGAAGCAGTCTTATCGATATCGTACGTATCGGTTCGCGAAAATTTAACATTTCTTGATGTACAGAATGCAGTCTTACCAAATAAGACGCTGCCAATGCCGAGGTGCGGTCTTTTACCGACAAGTTTTGTAAATAAATCAAAACTCGTCTTCTCAAAGTGATAATTATCCCAGAAGATGATGTATTAAATAATAAATCATTCCCCCTGCTTATTGGTGATTTATGCCCATATATTATTGTTTTTATAAATTATTCTTGATAACTCTTTTGTTGGGAGTGTAAAAATAACTCGTCGGTGTCAAGGGTTCAAGATATTTAACGAAATATTTCTTATTTTATTTTGAAAAATGTAAAATGGCGACCAATACATAAATATGTTATTCAATTTCACAACAATGTATGGCAAAGATGGCCTAAGGGTACAAATTAATCCTGTATGCAAATCGCACTCGCATTTACTTATATAGAACATAGCCAATGGGGAGTCGAATTAAAACCTATGGCCATTATACATACACTTACAAATAAAACATGATCTCCCATGCAGGTCGACCGAGAATTTTCATTTGTTTTTACTTCGAAGACCAGTGTAGTTAGGGGTTCAACTTGACTAGTATATTTGTTTTTTTGGGCGGGCAGCATTAAAAGCAAAACAGCTATGTATGTGAAGCGTCTTTTCCACTCTAGTTATTTTTTTGTACCTGCTAGCCACACTGTCTGCACTGCCAGTTTCTATTCTTGCTCGTGAAATTTTCTTTTTCAGAAGTTGATTGAATAAGAAGTAGGCACAAGCCTTAAGAGTACGTTCCTATTATTTTATTATACTTTTATTTCTTAACTTTAGGTATTATTGCCTCACCGTTCCAATAAGTATTGAAATTTACATTTGTCAGTAGTTCGAGAACGCGCCACTGGGGTCGCTTTATTTTAAACTCAAATAGAAGACCGTTTCCTATATATTTATACTCTAAAATATCTACTCTGTGGTTACGTATGCTCAAGAGGGTTGTCTCAAAACTAGACCGTTAATCTTTCGTGAAAAAGGGCTATGAAAACAAACATTATTCACTCAATAGCTTGTATATTGCAACCAGATCCCTATTGACAGATGGCTAACACATTCCCTATCCCATAAAAGCTTCTTTAGACCTGCTTCTTAGTAGAAGAGAAGAGGCATTAAAAACTTTTAGTATTTTTAGGATTTAAGTAGGTACGGTCTTATATGAAAATTCTACAAAAAAATCAAACTTGATGTGGAGGATAAATTATGTCTTAGTTATTTTATGTCTGCTATAATTGCCGTTTCAAAGCGTAGTGTGTGTATCTTTGAGCGTAATTTATTTTAAGAACGGGAAACAAGAACAAAAAGCTTTCAAACTTAATGACATACGTTGAGTTTATGCCACCACGGGCACCAGATGCTGCTTATAAGCTTGGCCGATAAACAAAGAAATTGAAGGAAATTAGGTGGCTATAACTATTTAAAAATCTTAGCTAAAAAGCGAAACAAAAAATCGGAAATTATCATTACAGGATTATTATTCGGAAACTTATTTTCATCGGTAGCTACGTCGCTTTTGGGCAAATCAAGAGGTTCATTTTTTCAAGGCCCACTGGATATGCATAGTTAATAAGATTCCGCGTAAAAAATCTTAAATTGAACAGAAGGCATGAGATAGAAGCTGAACAATAATATATTTGCGTATTCACTCCAAATAAGGAATGATTAAAATGTTACATTCAATCAAATATACAACTTACCGCCTATAGATTGGAGTCAATAATATGCTTCCTGGTTTATCTGTCGTGCAATAAAGAGAAGAAACTGTAGCTACCTTTCCAAATGTCATGAATGAAAGAATTTGGAAACATTTGTCATTTTTTACTCAATTAAATTAAAATACCTAAGTCAACCAACAAACTTTAATTTGAAATGTAAAGAAGAGTTTCATGCTCTGGTTACTTGATTTTATATTATCCCAAAGTGTGTTAGTGATACTATCTCTCTCTGTATACCTATGTAGAGGCAGGTTACTAAAGTGAATGTTATTTATTGTTAAATTTCATTTTGTAATAATTAATTCAGTGGATTATTTCGAACAATGTCAACAAACGTTAAATACCGAACAAATTAAAAGCCTAATTGCCCAGAGCAAAGTGTGGAAAATTAAACCTAGCACAATGTTGTGCCGATTGTAAATGTTTTAAATTGCGTTTATAGATGTAGGTGTGCATCTAAATAGTAAATATTTATTAATTACTTAACTAACATAATAATAATATAACAATTAGGTACTTAGGTACCTACCTGTGTATTTTATATCAGTGCTACTTCCAAAATACGAAAAAAAGCCGTGTAAAATAAGAATAAAAATATTATCAAACACTTTTGGGATTTTGTATAATTGCCACAAAAAACATATTGATATAAATGTAACCAAAGTCTAGAGAATAGTATTCTCTAGACTTTGATGTAAATCACTATAGCGTTGACTGACGTATTCATTCAGTCAACGACTATAGGCAGGTTAGGTTTACCTACTTAATTTGTGATTTTTCCTCCTACCAAGTTCGCGACCCATATACCTAATAGAAGCCTGAAATCACCTGTAGATTTGATGACAATTGCTTTGTTCGCGTTCAATGTTAAGAACCGTCCCAAAACGGTTCTCGTACTGTCATATTGGTCTAAATCAGTCCCGGGGATTTTAATTTACTAATGACAGTACGAGAATCGTTTTGGGACAGTTCTCAAAATTGAACGCGAACAGAACTAATAAGTGACGAAGAAAAAATTGTAAACAAATAAATGTCTCTATGAAAAAGTTTATTTTTGTAGGATTAACTCTACTACCTGTAAGTAGGTAAGTATGGATCTCTATATTAGGTATTATGATATGGTCTCAGCTCTCATCTTTTCCTTAAGGCACATACCTATATTCTTCCCTGAGGAATAATCCTCAAAATAATCTAATAAGCAAGCATATAATTTCTTATGCAGGAATGCTTTAATCTTATTTACTATGCGGGCATCTATAAATTATCATCTTTAAAAAGTAAAGCCCTAAAGGTAATGGTATAAACAGTAGGGATATACACCTAGGGTAGGGATAGAGGTTGATCAGATGAAATCGAATGCTGTAAATCCATGTAAATACCTGCTACCTACGTTAATTAACTTTTGTAACTTTAAATTTTTATAGTCAAGTCAGATTTGGATATATAAAATTGCCCATTGCAAAGCCAGGCTGAAATATTTCTGTGTCTCCTTCAACGCCAGAAAGTACCTATACAATTAAAATACCTACATACCTAACAATGTATAAGTATATTTGCATATTTGGGGGATCTTTTACCTATCGAAAATAAATACCAACGAACATATCGACCCACAAAACTTACCTTTTTATACTCTCCGCCTCGCAAAAACGCTCCGAAAAACCGCGTGCCTTATCTACCCTGTCATCTTGTCAACCTCTACTTTTGACGGCGCGCGGCGAACTGTCAACGGAGAAACAAAAGAACCCAAAGCCTACCGGCTTTTTTTCCGTCGCGCCGCGCACGTGAAAAGTATAAACAACCGGCCCGGCCGCCTGGCCGCGAGTGTGCGGCTAGAGCCGGCGCTGGATCTAGATGGCTGGCTGCGCTCAGCTGTTCGCTTTCGCTATCGACTGCAGCAGGAGCAGCCGCCGCCTACTGCGACGGGGGAGAGAAAGGGAGGGACGCCCTTCTTTTTTGGTCTGGCAAATCTCTAAAAGAGATCCGTGTAGTCCAGGAGCAAGTAGTCATCGCCCAAACTGCAGTACAGCCATTAGCGAGGCTATACTTTGGCAGACCAATTATTATTATCATTCCCTGCAAACATATTAAAAGCAAAAAACTTTATTTTACAGTCAGGAAAGACTTGCATACTTATTTTATCAAACTAGTAGATCTCCTGGGATATTTAGTTATGTTGTCAGCGTATTTTTGTAAGGTACCAATGACGATCAGAACCTATAATAGACAGGTTTGTTTTGATAAACGCTTTCCGAAAATGTCGCGAGATTGTCAGATATTGCCCCTTTTTGTCGAGCCGTAGCGAACTTATTTCGACTTTGGGCTCGGAGCTGGCGTCGTTAGACCATCCCCCGAGTCTTCAGGTGAGGTTCCGATGCTTCCGGCGCCCCCAAACAAAAAAAAACATACGATATCTAAGTGTGATTCTGGAGGAACTGGGAATCACCGGGTGTATAGTTGGTTGATGGTTGACTTTCTGTCTTTGCTTGTAGCATGTTTTTAGAGTAGTATGGATGTATTTAATCTTGGAGTCAAAGTAAAGGGCATTTTAACAATGACGCACCACGTCTATAGGTTTAGACGTCATTGTAAGGTACCCACACCGGCGAGGCTGCGAATTCTGCGATTTCATCTCATTGATTAAATTCCAAGAGTCCAGATGCAGAGATAAGCTTCCTCGTCAATTCATTCATCAAGTTTTTGCTACGTACAAAAACATCCTCTTTTGTTTTAATTTCGTAATTGCGGTATGTGGGCGGGCTACTTGTAAATTTAATTTATTATTGCGGTGATGATACATGCAATGCATGACACCGAGTGCCCCGTGGGTCCAGAAATGCATATTTATAATTTTCCACCCAAAAGCAATCTACATATTCATAAATGAAACTTTAATAAAAACGGCGGTACAATATTTGTTTAAGAAACTATAAACTATACTCTTATCATTTCCTTCGTTGCACCTTGCACAACTTCCTTTACCTCCTATAAAATTTCCAAATTTCATAATTCCCTAATAAAAATCAATAAATTCAGAGCATACAATATGCTCTGATAAAATAGTGTTCGTGGCGCCATCCTACGACAAGTGGCAGATGCTAGCACACTTTCCTATCTGCGTCCTATCTGTTTCTGCCATCTGTCAACCCAGTTCTTTGGTTCTGTCAAACAACCTAACCTATCTTTAATATTTTGTGACCGAACTTAACAAATTTGTTTTTTTTTTAATTCCTCTAAGAGCCGCCATCTACTTCGGCCTTTTGAGGGAATTTCATTTCTGGAAGTAAACCAATCGTATTTCTTCTGGGACACATTTTGAGCAATTTGTTTGGTTGACAGAAAAAAAGCTCTCGCAAAAAGCTAAAAAATTTCTATCGGTATTGGTGGCGCCAACCTACGGCACGTGAAGTGGCAAAACTAGAAAACTACGTTGATCCATCGACGGTTACCACGAAAAGAGATTTCTTCCATCTGCCAATCCAGTTCAATGGTGCTGTCATATATATGCCATACACTGTACTTTGCTGTTTTTTCGAAATTGTTTTCAATTTTTAGATAATGTCTGTACAATTCGGAAAAGTAATATCCTTGATTTTAAGCGAACGTTTTGGGCCTGTTGTTGAAAAAGTTGGGTCCTATCTATTCAAACAAAAATGTAGCCCCTTACTTTACATAAAAAGAAGTACAGAATTGCCATTATCCAAGGTGAAAGAAGCTCTGTGCGTTTTGATAAAATACAGGTTGGTAAAGTTTTCGCCTAATAAAAATGCGAACATAGCGAACTACACTTTAAAACCGGAAAATATCCTGCTCATGCTGCGATATCCGAAATATTTGAACTTGGTCAAAGAAAAGTTTGGCGAAGACGAGGAAATGATCGTCGAGGAAATTCTGCAACGGGGCTACTGGAGTGCGTCTGAACTAATTTTAAGAGTACACGAGCGAATTGTTAAAACTGAAAGCAAGACAAGTCTGAACGACGTTAAGTCAAAACTACAAATATTGATAGCTGAAAAATATTTAATTCGATTGCCTCATCCTAAAGAGGAAGACAAGCCTGTTCCCGATCTACAAATTGCCGATGCAGAATTACATTGTTTGCCTCCGGTCGAGATAAAATTGTTGGTCGATTCGAGGGCAGGGCAAACTGTAGAATTTCCCGACAAAGGCACATATTGGACGGTAAATTTCGACAAATTCCACCAAGACATGAGGGATGCGTTGATTGTAAAATCGTTTGCCCGCAAATTCGACGAAAACGCAGGCGAGTTTGTAAGAATTTTGCTTCAGCAAATGTACATTCGAACTCAACCTTGGGCCAACGTCTCGAATCCCGTTCCAATCCTCGAAATAAAAGACTTGATGAAACGGCAAACGACGCACCCGCACTTGGGAGTTTTTTTCGACCAGTACGTAAATGTTATCGAACAAGACAGTAGCCAGCTGGTAAGGAAAGCGGGTGAAGCTAGCGGTGGTTCGTTCCAGATATTTTTAAAGGAGGCGTTTGTTCAGTTTGCGTGGGAATTGGTGGAGCAAGTTGTGTTGGAAAAGTTTGATTCGAAAGCGGCGAGGATATTTAGGCTGGTGAGATTGAAGCCCTACATAGAACCAGACCAAATACAACAGTTTGTTATGATACCGGCGAAGGAGGCAAAGAGATTGTCATATCAGTTGTATGAAGAACATTTTTTGCAGGTAATGTTCGATTTTTTAAAAGTGGAGTAACATTTTTCATTTTCAAATGCAAAAAAAATTATTATCTTTGTTTGGGAACGAAAAAAGATAGATAAATGATATGTATGTCATTGAATTCGGCATTATATTGAACCTAATTTTCAGAATTTTATACCTACCTATTATATGTATTTGAACAACTGTCTTGTCCAATCAGATTCTAACCAGTTTTGACAGTCACAGAATCTTGAGCAATCCAAACTATGCAGCGTTCTAATTGGCTAGTTCAAAAATTACCAGATCAGAATATGAAATATATTTTATAGGTTCAAGAACTGAGAAAGGCATCTACAAATGCTGGGCCGACAAAAAATTTCATCCTTTTCTACATCGAACTCGATCAAATAGTTAGAATGATTCTTGAATTATGTTATAAGACTTTATATAATACAATGACGAGAAGGAACCACGAAAGGCTGATAAATAAAAGGATAATCGACAAAAAACAAAGGGTGGATATGATCTTAGAAGGCATGAGGAATCAGGGTGCTACCGAAGAACAAATAGCGGATGTACGTTTGTTTTATATGTATTAATTTGTTTTAAATTTATTTTTTTAGATTGAAGATATGGTGACTCCCCCTGAACGTGAAATTTTAGGAAAAATCAACAAAACCATGAAGAAATTGAACACTGTTGAATTGGAAGTTGAGGATACAGTTTTTTTGTTAGAAATGTACCTTTTGTACCATTAGAATTTTTTTGTTAAGTTTTAAAGTTTTTTTGTAATAAAACAATAAAAAATTATTGTTACCTGGGATTATTGGACTACCCCTCGTAAACCCCGAAAATGACACGGCAGGTAAAAATGGTGCCCGCATTATCGACCGCCGCGTCCTTGACAAAAGTGACATTCGATTTTTGGACGTTGACGTTTGTCACGTGACCACGATCGACTTCGGAGAGGAATATTACGGCCACGAGGTTCTGATTCCTGAAAATTTTTGATTTTGCCGGGGATCACGAAACGAGAAGTTTTTTAGTGCAAATTTTGAAATGCCCTCTAGCAACCCGCTGCCGCCGAAGGAGAATGCTTTATTTAAAAGAATCTTGGTTAGTAGAATCGGGGGTGTTTTTTAAAAGCGTAGTCCTTCAAGATTATTGAATAACGAAATAATCCAGGAATATCCTTTTTATAATTTTGTTTGCTTCTGCGTTAATATTGTGGGTGGTATCTTGAAACTACACTTTCAAATTTGCGTCGATCAAGCTAGTATTTCGTCCAAAATTGCCGGTCTTATTTTGGCATAAATTTGTGTCTATTTTTAACAACACTGGTCCCGATTTATCGTTTTTATCCAGTGTAATCTTGCGATGTTGTTTTGCAGAAGTGCTACGAACAAAAGCAATACAAAAATGGGTTGAAATTCGCCAAGCAGATCCTCTCAAACCCAAAATTTCAGGAACATGGAGGTTAGTATTTATTTACCGACATTTCTTCGTTATATTAACACTCCGTCCCGTAGAAACGTTGGCCATGAAAGGACTGACCCTGAACTGCATAGGCAGAAAAGACGAGGCGTACGAGTATGTCCGTAGGGGCTTACGGAACGATCTAAAATCGCACGTTTGTTGGCACGTTTACGGGCTCTTGCAGAGATCGGATAAAAAGTACGACGAGGCAATCAAATGTTATCGTAATGCCCTCAAATGGGAAAAGGACAATATACAGATCCTCAGGGATCTTTCGTTGTTGCAAATTCAAATGAGGGACCTCGAAGGATATAGAGTAAGTCGAATTTATAAATGGGGTTGAAAATCATTCGTTTTATTACTTTAGGATACAAGGTATCAGTTGTTGATGTTGAGGCCTACGCAGAGAGCCTCCTGGATCGGTTATGCCATGTCTTTCCATTTGTTGGAAGATTATAAAAACGCACTGAATATTTTGGACACTTTTTTGGATCAACAGCAAGTAAGTACCTAGGGCTATAAAATATAGGAAGTGGCTATTTATACGTCCGACGGATACAAACGTCAGTATACGTCTTGCGCTCTCATTGGTCGATTGAGTGACGTGACACAACCTTACTTCTACCGTCCGATGGATTATGAATCGGCTTGTTTACTAAGTCGATTGGATGATGTCCGAGATTATTCAGACCTATCTTGTCTCATTTTATATTGCGTATGCCCTACTTTTTCCAAGATGGGCGCTGCGGAATGAAAAATGAAGTGATTATTTTATTATTTACAATGATGTAACCCACCCCCGATTTTCTTGAAATTTTGGCTACCCCCCGACAATGTCGGGGGCATCGCAGGTGGCGAATGTCGGGGGGTAGCCAAAATTTCAAGAAAATCGGGGGTGGGTTACAACGCCGAACGTCGCATCGGCCGAAAATACGGGGTACCTACCTAGCCAAAATTTCAAGGAAATCGGGGGTGAGTTACACCATTGGAAATTATTACCACTACTTTTTTCATACGGCAGCGTCTATCCCCCAAAAAGGAGCAGTGCATACGCTCCTTATTGCAAAGATGCTTGAGAAAAATGCACTTCCGACGTATCTAAATATTAGTTTACTTCGGCTTCGGACGTGTACGGAGTTAAATGCATGTCCAAAGAAGTCACGTGACTCAGCTCGCCAATGAGAGCGCAAGACGTATTCTGACGTTTGTATCCGTCGGACGTGTAAATAGCCACTTCCTAAAATATAACAATAAGGATGTAAGGTTAACGGGTGCTTGCTCGTTATCACTTGTTCTTGTTATAAAAAATGTTTAAAAGCCTGCTAATGTTTTTTAAAAATATTCATCGTCGAACTTTTAAAATTTGACTTGATATTTGAAACGTTGCTGATTTCTTGACATTTTTAGAAAGGCAGCAACTTCGACTATGAACACAGCGAATTACTCCTCTACCAAAACATGGTGATCCAAGAATCGGGTGACTATAAGGAGGCACTTCGCCACCTGGAATCCAATCATGAGCAGATCGTCGACAAACTGACCCTGAAAGAGAATCTTGGCGACCTTAACCTCAAACTCCAACAGTACGACAAGGCCATCCAATACTTCGAGGAGCTCATCCACAGAAACCCCGAGAACACCACGTATTACAAAAAGTTGATCGAGGCGAAACGGTTGACGGGCAACGAGGAAATCGTCGACTTCTACGTCGGGTATTCGGAGAGGTTTCCGAGGGCGATGCCGCCGAGACGGCTGGCGTTGAATTTCGCGCGCGGCGACCGTTTTCGGAGTCTAGTGGATAAATACATGAGGAAGGCGCTGTCGAAAGGCGTGCCGCCATTGTTTGTCGACCTGCGCAGCTTGTACACCGACAAAAGCAAAGTGGAAACGATAGAGGCGCTACTGACGAGTTATATGGACTGTCTGAAAAAGTGTAGTAAATACAGTGAAAGTGAGGTGAAAAATGGTCCGAAAGAACCGGCTAGTGCGCTCTTGTGGGTATACTATTATTTGGCGCAGCATTTCGATTATTTGAAAAGAACGGAGGAGGCGATACAATTTATAGACGAGGCCATTGTCCACACGCCGACGTTAATCGAGCTTTTTGTTTCTAAGGGAAGGATTTATAAGGTGAGTGGCAAAATGGATTTTTTTATATATTCCTCCTATTTTTTCATTTGTCAACTTGATATTTCATTCATTTCGAAGTGAAAACTCAACTATGAGGCTAATGACATGATTTTGATGTTTGTAAGATTCAAGATGGTGGCAGCTGTCAACTTTGGTAAAATTTGACAAGTGCCGGGACTTTTTTGTTGACAAAAAAAACAGTTCAAAATTGGAAAAGTTACAAATTTAATACTTTACTCACTTGACTTGTGTCATGGTCATGATGTTATTATTTTTGTGTTTTTGGTCATGGTCATGAACAAATAAAATATTCCCCGTGTCCTACAACAAAACAGCTGTCAAATGTGTAGTTTAGTTTTGACAGTTTTCGCCATCTTGGATGTTCTAAAAATTGCCAAAATCCAAAATCTAACTTGAATCATAAATCATCATAACCTAGGTACATAACTGTCAAATGAGGCCACAATTAAATAAATCTTTTGAAAAATAAAGAATCTATGAATAGGAATTACCTTTTTTTCTGGCAAAATCGAGGGCAAAATGTATTGCTATCTGATATGATTTTTATAAGACATTTGAGTATAGTTTTGAGTATAAAGCACGACTTGTTATTTTTGCTTTTTTGGTGAGTGCACATTTACAATTTGACAAAAAACTAGCTTAAAATAAATTGTTTTTTTAAGCCTACTCCTACTACAGTCCATCCAAGATACAGTGGCAGTAGATATAAACAAAGTCACATGACCGCCTTGCGATCGATTACCAGGGTCGGACTAATATGAGATTCCAAGCGGCATGTAATTCTCAACTAATTCTTTTAGAAGTTCTAAAATGTGTGTTTCTTCCTTTCGTGGATCTTTATAAATTTCCTTAAATTAAGTATCAAAATAAATTTGCAGAATATACTGCTCACGATCCGATCTAAAATATGCAGAAAACTCGACTGAGGGAAGAGCCGGCCCTGCATTCTGCTCCCCGCATAAACACTTGACATTTTATGAGGGCCAGACCAATAAGAGAATAGGTCACATGGTGGCCAATGTTTTGATCCACTGTCCCTGTATCTTGGATAGACTTTAGGTACTTCATTTTTCATGTTTTTTTTTAGCAAAACACGTTATTTGAAAGAATATTCACTAATCTTGTTTATGCATTAAGTATATTTTTTAACATACCTAAATGTTTCATTGTTCTTCCAATTTTCATTTGTTGGGAATTTTTGATTATTTTAGGTGCCTTGAGAGCTTTTAGAAATATTCACATTTTTTTTGTGGATAGTAAAGCAGGAAATCCAATATTTTTGCCTCAATTTTTGCTGTTAGCATTTGAAACTTTAGTTTTTATATTTGTGGTACTTACCTATATTTTGGATTAAATAAATTTATGAGAAATTGAGATGTTTTGTATAAAATTATTTTAAACTACCTATTTAAAAAAATAATCATGGCAATCTAAAACTAAGCTGTGACTTCTTTAAATATTTAGTTAAGAAAATTCTCGCATTTATATTTTATTTTTGTCATGTTTGAATTTGGTATTTTTCTTTGTTTTCAAAGCTACAGTCATTTTTTTACTACAAAAAATATGTGCACAAACTAAAAAACTTACCTGAGAAATTAAAGATATATCAGTTGATTGCAAATAGGGTTTGTTTAGACCAATATTTGATCATATTATGGATTATTCTGAAGAAAGAAAAAGACAAAACTTTTGTTTTTAGCCCCAATTATTGAGAAATTAAACAAATAACGAAGGATTGACACTTAATCCAACAAACAATGGTTTCGTCGCTTTGTTTTGTCGAAACTGTCTCATTTTCGAACATGGAAACTTCATTTTCCAAACTCTCTCATACACTGAGAAATTTGCAAAATAAAAGACACAAAATCCTCCCGCAGCACGCCGGCGATCCGCATTCGGCCCACAGGTGGCTCGACGAGGCGCAGGCGCTGGACACGGCCGACCGTTACGTCAACTCGAAGTGGGCGAGGGCCCTGCTGAGGGCCGGGCGGATCAGGGAGGCCGAGGCGGCCCTGGCGCGATTCACGAGGGACGGCGCCGCCCCCGCCGACGCCCTCGACGAGATGCAGTGCATGTGGTTCCAGACGGAGTGCGCCCTGGCCTACTCGAGACTAGGCAGGTGGGGCGACGCGCTGAAGAAGTGCCACGAAGTGGATAGGGTGAGTCTTTTAAAGATAGACCGGGACACGGGCGTAGCCAAGGGGGGGGTTTCGGGGGTTCAAACCCCCCCCCGAAATAAGCAAAATATTACCTAATATTATACCGAAAAAATACGAGGAGTGAAGAGTTAAATTATTATTACGTTTGAATATATTATGTAGTAATAGTAGCGCCTAGCGCCATCTTTTGACGAGAGGCAGACGCAGTTGCAGCCGAACTATTTTGTATTGTAGGGACACTTTGCGTTGTTTCTCGATTATTCGCCACGCCCCTAGGTCGAAATGAGCGGAACTTTGTGGAAGTTTCTGGACGGCTACTGGGCTGCTATATAAGCGGCGCCGCGGCGCGTGACCGCGCTTACGGCAGTATTGTTCCATGCGAACTCAAAGCGAATAAAAGTGAAAAGTGGTGAACGAATAGTGAAGAGAATTAAGTGTACCGTGTAAGTGAGTAATTTTAGTGCGCTGTTATTCGATAACCTTGTTAAGGATAGATACTGTCGAAAAATGGAGGGGAAAAAAAGGAAGGGTGATAAACCTAAAGGTATGGACTACTGGAAAAAGTGGTGTAGTCAAGGTCAAGGGGTTTCTAATAAAGAAACAAATTTGGATTTAGCTATCAAAGCTTCAGCTACCTTGCATGCTGATAAGAAGACTGCCTACCCCGAAATCTAGTTTGGAATGCCTAAATATGTGCGATAAAAACCTTTATCCTAATATTTACACATTACTACAAATCTTGGCTACCATTCCTGTATCCACTGCTACCCCAGAAAGGTCTTTCTCGAGCCTAAGGAAACTGAAAAACTATTTACGAAACACTACAAGTGAAAACAGACTTAATGGTTTGGCTCTAATGAACATTCACTATGGAACAGAAATTCATGCAGATGAAGTAGTGGATATATTTAAAAGAAAAAGCCGAAGATTTCTTCTTTAATGGTTTTAGATTTAGCGCAGAGGAACGAAATTAATTTATCCATTTCATTTAAAGTTAAGAACTTTATAAATATGTCGTAGTTTTTCGGATGAATATATAGATATTAAATTTCATGTAAGTATATTTTTGTTGTTTTATTTACTTCTCAAACTAAACCCCCCCCCAAAACTAAATCCTGGCTACGCCCGTGGACCGGGAGATAGTGACAGATTTTTGGACGTGATTTTACTCAGTATGCCTTGCAAAGGGCATTATGCGGCACATATTCTCACAATAATAAGGTATGAATCAGAGAGTCATCCTGGGTTCTTCATGTGAAAAACGGAGTTTTCAATTATTCGGAAAATATGCGTTTTGATATGATTTTATACAGGCTGCCATGTGTTTTATAATGAAGTTAAAAATAGAAAATTCTCGGAAAACCATAGGCATACCGTTAGGGTGGGTCCAAAGGGCTATTATTGCCACGTGATCTTGTATTTTAATAATTAATGTTTCCACGTTTCTGAACAGGCTGCCAATGAGAAGTATGCAAGTTCTTATTATGAAAATGCTGAAAAAAAATGGCATACCTTTCGCGCATGTCCAAGTACTGTTTAAATTGAATGTTATTTAATCATTTAAACGAGTTATTCGATGTAAAGTGTACTTGGACATGCGCGAAAGGTATGCCATCCTTTTTTCAGCATTTTCATAATAAGAACTTGCATACTTCTCATTGGCAGCCTGTTCAGAAACGTGGAAAAATTAATTATTAAAATACAAGATCACGTGGCAATAATAGCCCTTTGGACCCATCCTAACGGTATGCCTATGGTTTTCCGAGGAATTTTCTATTTGAACTTCATTATAAAAAACATGGCAGCCTGTATAAAATGATATCAAAACGCATATTTGTCGAATAATTGAAAACTCAGTTTTTCACATGAAGAACCCAGGATGACTCTCTGATTCATACCTTATTATTGTGAGAATATGTGCCACATAATGCCCTTTGCAAGGCATACTGAGTAAAATCACGTCCAAAAATCTGTCACTATCTCCCGGTCCAAGAGATCGGGAAGGCGCGGGAACTACACGAAATGTTTGCTTTAATTCAACATTCTTTGGCATAACTTTTTAACAACACCGTGTATAGGTATCGAGTTTGGGGTCAGATTCGAATCCCTCGGAAAACTCTATACAAGGCGAGTTTTTTTCGATGCCCACTGTGGGGATCTCGGAAACTAGCAGAGCTAGAACAAAGGTTAAATTGGGAAAGAATTGCGGTTTTGAATGCTCAATCTAATGCCCCTTTTGGATTTTAAAAAAAGTTCATGGCTCACTAGATATTTTGGAAAGAGCGATTTTTTGCTATTTCATCAGATCTCTGTAGCTCCGTTATTTCTGATTTTACAGAAAAACTATACAGACAAAAATTGTAGATAATTTTGGGCTTAATAATATAATATAATCCAATTTTTTATGTTCTTTGTGATTTTTGAGATATGACATAAACTTGTGTTTTTTTAAAATGTACATTATAGTTGGCTGTGGCCTTATCAAATCGGCCATTTTTTTATCTTTCCAAAAATATAATACTCTGCATAGTTATTATAAAAAATAAAATAGCTATGGCTAATTTTCTGATTTTTTTTAAGTTTTCACATAGCCATGGAATATTTTCATAATTACGTTCTATTTTGCAATTAAACAACATACTTCAAACTTTCAAATATTTTATTTTTAGCTGGTAACAAAATGTAACAAAATAAAACAAAAATTATCATGATGGAGCTCCACATCCACCACATAATTAGTTGCCCGTAAGAAATTACCTAGATCAGCTCTATCCAAATAGTTGGTTAGGGAGAAATGGACCTATTTCCTGGCAGCCCCGATCCCCCGATTTGTCTGTTTTGGATTTCTTTTCGTGGGGAACAGTACAAAATAAAGTATGAGACAATTGTTGAATTAAGAGCAGCTGTTTTAGAAGCAATTGTCAGTATTGACAGGCGCTCTCTAAGAAAGGCGACAAATTCAGTTTAAAAAAGATTAATATTTGCATAAATAATAATGGTGGATTGTTTGAGCACCTTTTTTTTATTTTAAAAGGTGACCTTTTAAAATAATAATAATTTGAATTTGAGTTTTTTAATTTTTGTTTTATTTTGTTATATTTTGTTACCAGATAAGAACAAAATATTAGAAAGTGGGAAGTATGTATAATTATTAAAATAGAGTGTAATTATGAAAATATTCCATGGCTATGTGCAAATTTAAAAAAATCAGAAAATTAGCCATAGCTCTTTTACTTTTTATAATAAGTATGCCGAGTGTTATATCTTTGGAAAGCTCAAAAAATGGCCGATTTTATAAGACCACAGCCAACTATGATTTACATTTAAAAAAAGTCAAGTTTATTCATGTCTCAAAAATCACAAACAACATAGAAAATTGGATAGATTATCTTATTAAGCCCAAAATTATCTACAATTTTTGTCCCTACAGTTTTTCTGTATAATCAGAAATAACGGAGCTACAGAGATCTGATGAAATAGCAAAAAATCACTCTTTTCAAAATATCTAGTGAGCCATGAACTTTTTTAAAAATCCAAAAGGGGCATTAGATTGAGCATTAAAAACTGCAATTCTTTCCCAATTTAACCTTTGTTCTAGCCCTGCTAGTTTCCGGGATCCCCCTAGTGGGCATCGAAAAAAACTCACCCTGTATAATTGTCATTTGTCCACGGTCCGGTTTTCGGAAATACGTCCTATTTTCCCAAACTCATATTCGGACCGTTAAAAGAGGGAAAAATCTTGTCGTTGCAGCACTTTTCCGAGATAATCGAGGACCAGTTCGATTTCCACACGTACTGCATGCGGAAGATGACGCTGAGGTCGTACGTGGGGCTGCTGCGGCTCGAGGACGTGCTGCGCAACCATCCGTTTTATTTCCGGGCCGCCAAGTGTGCGGTGGACGTTTATTTGCGATTGTTCGACGAGCCGCCCGGAGACGCCACTGCCGAGCAAGAAGCGGATACCGGTGAGTGATGTGTTTGCGTTTTCTTTTTATTTCGTGGCGGACTTTTATATTTGGCCATATTTTCGGTGATTTTGGAATATTTTATTTTTGTTCATGATTTGGTTACTTGGCATCACTGCAATATATTGGGCTTCTTCAGCATCTGTCAAAACAAAAAATGAAAACAGCCATTCACTATTTGCCATTTTTGTGGTTTGATTTATTTCTTGGTATTTGTCAACTTTTCACAATTTCAAATTTCTCTCTAAAATGCTATGCAACAAACTGTCAATAACAAAAATAAGAAAAAATATCCAGATGATTATCAGATACACTTAACACAGCCCAACTTTTCTGTCACATGCACAAAACAGTGGAGTAAGGTTATTACTGTTAAAAATTTCGAAATTTGACATTTAAATATATGTTTTGTTATTACACCTTTACCCATATTATCTATTCTAATTTATGGTTATATATATTACCTAGAAAAGGACACATATTCTTGAATTCTTCTATTTAAATGTCAAATCTTATCTCACATAACCAACTAGGATTTGTTGTCAGGTCATTACAGAAAAATGTTAGGTTAGATGTGTCAAATTTCATGTAGAAAGCGGCGTTGACAGATTTATTTGGTGTTTGAATGAAGCATAACATGACTGGTTTTGGATATTATTTAGTTTGTAAGAATTGTTACCAATTTAAAACAATTGTAAGTACAAAAAATTTGAAGTTATTTTAAGTTATCATCCATTTAATTTTTAATTGGGTTTTTCGCCACCAAACTGATCGAAAACAACTTTTTCAAGTTGCCTGGAAAATTCATAAATTCTTAACAGTAAATGAACGAAACTTTAAACGTGTAACTCAAAAATAACTTCAACAAATTTGTTTTCTGAGCTTTCGGAGGATAAATCTTCCTCCTTTCTCAAAGATCATGCCACAGAATAAGACTGACCTTATTCTGTGATCATGCCACATCAAAGTGAAGTGACAGAAAAAAAAAAATAAGTTATCATGTCATGGCCATCTAGACATTGTTTGATTGTCCAACAAAACAGAAAAATTTTAGGTTATCTTGAGTTTCAAGGTCACGTGTGTCAAATTGTATACAAAATGCGGCGTTGCCAGGTTTATTTGGCAGTTAAGGTTAAGAGAAGCATATTATGTCCCAATTTTGAATAATGTTTTTTTTTTAATTTAAGTGTGAAGCAATATGTATAAGGCCTCATAATGGCATGTACAACCTTTAAACACTTTGTATATGTCACAAAAATGGTTTATAGCCAATTACTCAAAATTTTACTGCTTCATTTGTAGATATTTTATTTTTAAGCACCAATTAAAATAGCTAATTAAATTTTATTTCGAAATAGTCTCTGTACACTTCATCTAATAGACATTAATTTTATAAATAAACTCAGGTAACATTTCGCTAATCAATTAAATTACATTTTTCTACCAAAATAATACTTCCGAGACTCATTACCCTTACACAATAATAATAAATAGCTAACTAGGCGGTAATACAATATTTGACTGCGATAAAAACACTATTAACGTTAAACCGTTACCTCTTTAGAGTCTCAACAACGTTTGACGATCACAGACCGAATATAGGCACTATTCACACTTTAGGACAACAATTCGTTACTATCACAAAAACCGTTTCATCTACCCTGACTCGGGGACCTTTGATTTCTTCTCTCCCTGAAATTACTCCCTTGCTGGTGATAGTACGGGGCCCCCTGGTTTCTACTGTTGGCCAACTGCGGAGTTAGAAAGTAGAAATGCGCCCCGTCGTCGCCCGGAAGCTGATAGGAAATGTACGACCCGGCCTGGTCGTTGCTGTTCCGTGCGGGAATTTCTATGGCCTTCACGATTTCCGGTTTATTTTCTTCGTCCCCGGGACGTTGAGGTCTGACGTATTGGACGTTGTTCGCGCGTTGTCCCTGCGGGGCCTGTGGATAGTTCACCGGTTCAATTAGTTCGGCATCGGGATTGATTTCGGGCCTTGGATTCGCGTAATTCACAATCGTGTCGCCCTCGAGGGATATCGGTTTCGGACGTTGGACGTCTTCGTATTGCGGGTTGACGTAGTTCTCGTACTGTTGCTCGTGGTAACCGGGGGTGCTGGGGCGTGGGGTGGCGTCCTCCGAAGTTGGAATAGGGGTGGTGCCTGAGGGTAGCTTGCGGCCGAACATGGTGAAGTACTGTTTGGTGTTTTCGTCGAAGTGGTGGTCGTCGGGCTTCGTGTAGAAGCCCTGGTAGGCGGTGTTAGGGGTGGCTTCGAACGAGTACTGGGCTATGGGTCTTGGGGTGGCTTGGTACCTGAGAAAAGAAAAGAAAGGATTATAAATTAAAGGAAATTTTATTTTAGAACATTTTAAACGTTTGTGGTTTCGAAATTTAGCATGGCATTTCTCAATGGTTTTATTAAATTACATGTATTTCATCAGCTTTTATAATTGCATTTGAAAACTTCTGAGGGAACTTCGTTTTTGAAATTTTAGTTGTGGAAATTTCATTTTTTAAATTTTAGTTTTTATGGAAATTTCAGTTTTGAAATTTAAATTTTTGGAAAAGTTCAAACCTACTTAAATGAGTTTGCATAATTGCACGTATTTCATCATCTTTTATAATTGCATTTGAAAACTTCTGAGGGAACTTCATTTTTGAGATTTTAGTTTTTGTGGAAATTTCATTTTTGAAATTTTAGTTTTTATGGAAATTTCAGTCTTGAAATTTTAATTTTTGGAAAAGTTCGGGACTAAAGGAGTTTTCATAATTGAATGTATTTCATCATCTTTTATAATTGCATTTGAAAACTTCCGAGGAAACTTTAGTTTTTGTGAAAATTTCAGTTTTTATATTTTCATTTTTGGAAAAGTTTAAAACTAAATTAGTTTTCATAATTATTGCGGCGATAAATTATTGTATTTCAATGGCTACTCAAATGTCGGTAAAGGTATTCAAAATGTTAGTTATAAAAATGTTTATATTTCAGCATTCTTTTTAAATAGTAAATAGCTATCGAAATCTTCATTTTTAAAAATTTAATTTATGAAAAATCTTCATTTTTGAAAATTTAATTTATGAAATGTTGGTTTTAGTGAAATTTTCATTTTTGAAATTACAGAATTAATTGAATCTTCATAAGTTTGGTGATAAATACGTCCTCTTAAATGTAGGTAAAGTAATTTTCATGTTTGTGAAATTTCAAAATTAAAGGAGTCTTCATAATTAATCATAATAAAAATGTCTCTCTCAAAAACTCAAATGTAGATGTATTCAAAAAAATAATGTTCATATTTCATCATTTTTGTAAAAATCTTCACTTTTGAAATTTACTTTTTTCTGAAAATTCCATTTATCAAATTTTAGTGTTTGTCAAAATTTAATTTTTGAAATGTTCATATTGATTTTCGTGTTTGTGAAAATTTCAAAATTAAATGAGTTTTTGAAATTTCGGTAATAAACTCCTATCTCAAAGCTAGGTCAACTTATTTAAAATTTTGATAAGAACAAGGTTCATATTTCCGCTCTAAATTTTCTAAAATGTCTAAAATTTTTGAACAATTTTAGCTTTTATGTAGATGTCCTTAGGTCGACCTATAAAGCTGTGAAATTTCAACAATAAATAAAATTAAATAAAAAATAATTTCAATTCTATGAAAGTTTCATATAAATAAAAAATTACAGAAGTAATTTCAATAAAATATTGTTGAACGTTTAGAGTCTGGTATCTTCTGTGTAATTATTATTTTAACTAAAAATTTAAATGTTTGTTAAAATACTCAATATTTCATTTTTATTGTGCTGATATTTTTTAAGGATACATTTCGCATAATATTACTTTAAACTTATAAAAAAAATTATATTTTTACATAATTAAAGTTTTTCTTGAAATATTCATAATTTCGCTTAAACATTTTAAACGTCTCATTTTTTTCTGTTATTAGAATAAACCAGCAACTTGATTATTTCTATGACATCTTGAAAATAAGATAAAATAAATTTAATTAAATTAAAATAATCAATTGTCAGTGCAATGTCAAGAAATTGTTGTCGAACATCAAAGTAGTTCACAGTTACAGTTACTATAACAGGACGTACTCCTCTTACCCCCCTTCGTCAGTATTTCAAAAACGTCCTCACCCGTTCGTCTGCGGCCCTCGGTAACCCGGTCTCGGCGTGCTGTAGTACCCGCCCCCGTGGAAGGCGGGCGTCGGACTCCGCTGGTACCCCGGCGCCTCCGTCGGCGGTATTATCTCGATGGCCTGCTGTATCTGCACGCTGTACTTCGGCACCGGCCTGAACGAGTCCGCGTTGTCCAGCTGCGGCGACGGCCTGAAGTTGGTCGCCTCGAAACTGTACTGGTACAGCGGTTTCGGCGACGGCCTCCGCGTAGTACCCCTCGTCGTGTAGTACTGGTGGATTTGCTTCTGGAGCTTGGCTATATGTACGCTGAACGAGTCGGATTTTTGCGGTACGAGCCGGTACCGCGGCTTCTGCGTGTTCCTGGGCCGCGTGGTGACGTAGATGTACTGCGTGTGGGGCTTGCGGATCGGCGGCGGGGGTCTTGGTGGCGCGAAATAGTCTTCTTCCTTGAAGTAGGGCTGTTTGGTGGTGGTGGTGGTGGTGGTGGTGCCCTCTTCGTAGTAGTAGTACTGGGCGGGTTGCGGTTTGGTAGTGGACTTTACGCGGATGCCTATATATAAAAAAAGATAATGATGAGCCCATGATTGATGCATCATTGCGGTGACTGTTGTAGATCGGATTCGAAGAAGGCGGTGTCATTATATGTTTACTCATCGCTTACTGTGTTGGCAATCGTTTTGTGTGGTAACAAGTTAGTGTACTGTACGGGGGTCATTATAAAATGATTGTTGTTTGACAATAATAATGTAAACCAGGGACTCTTTAAAGTAAGGGGACCCCGCAATATACTTTCCAAAGTGAGGCCTATTCTTTCCTCATTCTAATGGTCCCAGTGATGCCAAGTATGCCATTTTATTGGAGAATCTAAGAATATAACAGGTACTTTGTTAGTAAAAATTAATAATGGTTTCCATGATTTCTAAAAAATAAGACTTGACAATTTTGTATATACAACTACAGAATGTGGCAACTGTCAAATGAAAGAAATTTATTTTATAGTTGAAATCGATTTCCAGAAATTATTTCCACGAATTTAAGTAATAAATATGGTAAGTCAGTAGTTCCGATTTTGCTTATTTAACAATTTGTTGCTATTGCACCTTGTTACCAGGTTCCTCATTCCATTATTTGTAATATGTATACTTGAACTTTCTTCCCTTGTTGAATGTATCTACCCAAAGAACTTTCACAGATTTCGGGATGGACTAATAAGGAATTAGGACTAGTAGTTCTAACGATGTAGTTTTTCTCGGTGTTCATTATAAAATTTTTGTGATTTTATTTCTCTCCCAAGGTAGATACCTCACAAACTTAAAATAAACTTGTAGTCGTAGATAGAATCTCTTAAAAAAAAAGACCTGACTGAAGCTACCTGCTTAGTAATTTAAAATTTTCGAAATACGATTTGAACTACCTACTTATACGTAATGCCCAGGTAATGGGAATTGTAGGATTACTAAAGGTGATACGGGAAAAATCTGGTTGCAATTATTGGGACTACTACAGGCGGCCGCATTACCTTTAATTGACACATCTGAGTATCTGGAAGTTAGGAAACTTAAAAATTGTGAATTATGATGGGAAATCTTTTGCCTCCTTTAGAATCTATGGCACTGGCATGTCACATAAAACCTGATGGCAGTTGGACACTGACATATAACATAACCTTGTATCAGCCCCCTTGTGGTCTCCTTGGAGTCAACTGAAAACAAACTTCCCTTCAAGCGTTGACTGATTTATATGTATTTATATCAGTCAACGGCCTCAAGGCTTCACTTTTCCTATGTGATAGACTGTGACATGCTGTGTCCCCTTATTTTAAAGAGTCCCTGATGTAAACAAAACTCTCTAGGCTTGCTACACAGTTATTTTTAGGAGATTCGATCATATCACATTACTTTCATAAATAATAATACAACTTTTAATTAAATCAACTTATATGTATTGGATATCACTTCCGTTCACAATTCACCGTGACACCACTGTCTTTTGACCTTGAACGAAAACTGCTAACTCGACTCCCATATATACGAACATAAACATTTCCAATTTTAAAAGTAGAAACTTTTCATGAATTGCTTACCTATGGCGAATTTCTCTGGAACATCCGTCACGGAATTGCTTTCAATCTCATTGCCAGTGGTAAAATACTTCAGCGGCACCTGAGTGGTAGTGACCACCGTCTTGGTTCTAGGCTGTTCGTAATAGCCGTACTGCTTGTTGACGTCGTTCTCGTACATGTACACCTTCGGCGACGCGGTCGTTGTCTTCACAGGCCTCAGTATCGTCACCGAAGGCCTCTTCCTCGGCATCTCCGTCCTTTGCGGTAGGTACGTCCTGTTCGGCTGCGGCAGGTACGTCCTGCTCACGGTTGTCGGTCTTTCCGTCGTCGTCGTCGTCGTCGTCTTGACGGTTTTCGGCACGTACCGCGTCGGCGGCGGCTTCTTCTTCTTCGGTTTGCCCGTTTGAGGCGCGAGCGTCGTCGTCGGACGTATCTGGGTCGTCGTCGGTGTCGTCGGTTTCCTCTGGCGCGGTTTCTTCGTCGCGGTGTCCTCGTCGAGGGGAGCGAAGAAGTCCGGCGGCGGCGGGACAACTATGCCCGGCACCAGCGGACCCGGAGGCACCTAGGGGAAGACCGCGATGAATACCTCGAAGGTAACCGGTCGGTACTAACCTTGGACGAGTTATCTGCCGGATAGAAGAAACTGTACGGCGGCGGATAGTATATCGATGGGTCGTCTTCGTCCAGGATTTCGCTCAGGCTGCCGTTCAGTGGTGGTAGGATGGCCGCGCCCGGGGGCAAAGAACCGAAGTATGGCGGCCAGGTGCCGTTCAACGGGGCGTAGGCGGGGGGGAACGGCAGCCCCCCTGGGCGCCCCCCCGGGGGTCCTCCTTGCGCAGGCGCTCCAGGTACTGGCAGCGCAGCTGCCCCGGCAGTAGAGTTGGCCTGGAAGACAAGGATTAAGGTCTTGGTTTGACTTTTTTGAAGGTCGACATCATACCGCGACGCTTCCGAATCATTTGGAACCTCGTCCGAACATTTTGGCCGTACTTCTAGAGGTCTGTCGCTTACCTGATTGGTATCGGTGGTTTGCGGTGCTTCCTGGCCGACGCCTTGGGGCGCCGGTAGCCAGGCGGCCGGTACGGCGTCGGCCTGAGGCGGCGGCGCTCCATCAGGCGCTCCTTCAGCGCCTGCGCCGATGATTTGGAGGGGCGCCCCTTCGCCCAGCTGGACGGGAAAGGGCGGCGGCACCTTCGGGTTCTTTGGGATCTTCACCTGGCGGAGGAAAGAGGAGTCGTTAGCAAAGGAGGCGTTTGGAGGGACACCCCGACCCGGAGCAAGCAAAACAATCGATGGTACTGCCGTCTGGACTAATAGGAAGCAAGATAACCGAAGAAGAACCTTGCGGATCTTCACCTGAAACAGTAGAACGCAGAATAATTTAAGAAGAACGTTTAGGATCTTCACTTATTAGCACTGGACCTAATACAAGCAAAATAATTCAGGAGGAATCATTAGAATATTCACCTGAATAGACTAATACACTTTTTTACAAAACTGTAAAGAAAAATCTATAACAACCTTCGGGATCGTCACCTGGAAGCAAGACAATTTAAGACTAACCTTTGGTGTGTACACCTTTGGTGTTTACAACTCGACTCCATTTAACTTTTGAAGTTTTCTTACGAATTTTTGATAATATAATTTTTTTTTAAATGTGCTTGGAAGGTAAGGTTACAAACTTTTTTGTATATGTTGACTTTTCATATTTATACCTATTTTTAGCTTTGTATAACTCACAATGAATTATTTCGCTGCTGAAGATGAACCCTTGGTAGTTTGAAACATGTACAGTTTCTTTTTGAGAATATAAACTGTTTGTGGAGTTTCGACTGTAAGGTTTGCTTTATTAATTTTTATCACATTACTCCACTGTAAGAAGATGGACTATTTTTTCTATTTAACTAACCTTTGGGATTCCCACTAAGAAGAGGTATTGTCTATTGAAGTGGCACGTGGACTGTAGAAAGCAAAACTGAAGAAGAGCCTTGTGCATCTTCATCTGGAGCAGTAGAACGCAAGATAACTTGGAAAGAACGTTTGGGATCTTCACCAATAAGAGTTATTAGCAAAATAACTCTTTGAGGTTCCACCTGGAGCTGACACAAGCGAAGTAATCCAAAAGGAACCATTAAAATCTTTACCTGAATAGAGTAAATCCACCTATTTGCAAAACTACAAAGAAAAATTGATAAAACCTTTAGGATCTTCATATGGAACATTAAAGCAAGATGACTAAAGACTAACATTTGATACCTTCACCAGGAAGAGTTGTGAAGAGTGGTACTCGAAGCTGGACAAACCATGTACAATCAAATCTTCACTTGTGAACCTAGAGGAAGCAATATGAACCTTGGCGCCTTACCTGGTGAAGGGGTGCTCGATAATCGTCTATGGGCGGCCACAGTTGTACGGCCGCGTTCTCCTTGTCGTCGTGCGGTGGATATATTCCACCTCTCAACACCAAGAGGTGGTTCTCGGCCAGCCAGATCTCGTTCTTTGACAGGCCGCCCAACGTGTGCCGGTTGTCTTTCGGTACTTCGGCGTTGTCGTGGTAGCTGATGATGCCCGGCCGTTTGGGTGGTCGGGAGAAGAGTTCCTTTTGGATCAACCTTAGGGGAAAAGGGGGACAGTTAATACGATGATGTTGGTGGTGCCCCAAATCATTTTCGGTGTCTTCTAGCAAGGAACAGAGGCGGGAGAAGGGTTCTTCTTGGTTGAAAAGCAGGATGGATGTAAAGATTATACAGGGTGTGCTAGTTTTGTTCTTTGGTGCCTTCCAGGGAGGAACAGAAGTGTTTGGGCGCGGTTTTCGGTGAGCCCCTCGCGCGCCGACTCACCCGTACTTCCCCTCCGCGACCTGCTGCGACAGGGTCTTCTTGTCCTCGTCCTCGCCGCCCTTCTTGCTGCCGCCCTTCTCCTTGGACCCGCTGGCGCTGGCCTCGACCATCTCCTGGGCGTCGTCGTCGTTCGCCAGCGGTTCGGCCCTGTGGTGGGGCGGCGCCCTCAGGTGGCCCCCCACCAGGCGGTGGACCACGCGCTGCTCGGCGGCCAGGCCCAGCGCGGCCACCGCCAGCAGCAGCAGCACGCGCCCAGGCGCCATCTGGGGAACCTGGGGGACGGTTGAGGGCCGTACATATTAACTTAGTGTTGAAGTTTTCTTCAATGTCAGTAAAAAGGTTTCTTTCCTTCGGGAAATTATTTAATTTTTCCCGTTTTATTTTCGGCTTATTTGAATTCGAACGCCCAGTGTAAACTATCCGTTGGTTGCAATATTGGCGAATGAGTTGGGAATACTACTTCTTTCACTCTAAAGGACTAATATCAAAGTCTAGAGAATACTATAAGTCGGGTCACTTCTTTGTTCTCTCGGGAAAAACAACAATTTTTTGCGACTGCTCGTAAATCAGCGTCACCTCGGCCTGTGTAAGCTTAAGGGCCCCATTCACGTTGAGATTGGTATCGATACATGTTGCAAGTATCAGTATCTTGATTCAAATCGCATAGGTAGTGTATTTAGCTGTCTCGGTATCGCTGTATCAGCATCAGCTGGTATCACCGTCTGTATCACTGTAGTGAAACTTCGATACCGCGCGCATGCAACTGATACTTGTCACAACGTGTATGTTGATGTTTTTGTATCGCGCTACTAAAAAATATAAAACAGTTTATTTTCAACATGGCAGATTGCGAGTTTTGGGAGGAATTTCTCCGTAGTTACAAACTATATCCGTGTTTATGGAATTCAAAGTGCAAAGAATATTCGAATAGACAACTTGGAGAATCGGCAAAAACAGTTTTTGGTAGAGGAAAGGTATGCTAATACTGATCGTAATTTTGTCATGAAGAAAATACACAGCTTTCGTTGCGCCTTTCGACGAGAACTTAAAAAAGTTGTTGCACCATTTCTGCATCACATGTGAACTGAACTGATGTTTCATGAGTTCGTCTCAACGTGTATGAACAGAAAACAAATGGAAACAAATCTCAGATACATGTATCGCCGTTTGTCGTGATACACGTATCGATACCGATCTCAACGTGAATGGGGCCCTTTATTTTCTTCTACCAGAAGATATCGATCGCCGTACTCCGATGACGGCGGGCCGAGGGAGCGGGAGAGGGCAATGGGGAAACGTTTGTTTACACAAGGCCAAGTGCCCAGACTTATTATAATATCTCTGGACGCTGCTAATATAAACAATTTGTGCTTTATTATTTTTTCTATGCTAAATTTAGCCTACAAAGTCAATTTGTGCAAAAACTGCATGTTCAGAGATTGAAAAAATATGGGGCATTTACGCTGTTATTTGTTTTTAATTTGTCCACTCTCTTTCCTTTCAATCAGCTGACAATAGATTTCCAATGCGATCAAATAGGTCATTCTCCAATTGCCACACATGATTTTGTTCTGTAACAATGCTTTGTTTCGTCGACACCAGCGGTCATAACATCTGCTTACGGCCTTGAACTTTGCAGTTCAATGAAATAGTCCTCGCGTGCCCATATTATTTACAGCGCTTTTCAAAAATTAACGCGTTACGATAAAAAAGGTGTTCGTCACGAGAGGTGATGTGTAAATTATACAGTCCACCCACAAAATATAGCGTGGCAACCCAGTGAATTGGACCATAAAGTTGTACGTTCACAACCCAATAGTTTTTTTTTTATGAAAGAAAAAATGATCACGTTGTAGAACACACACGGCCACAGCTGGAGTAGTATGCACCCCGTGGCTAGAAATCATTTGTATTATTATTGAGTGAAGAAAATATTCAGTATTTCATTAATTATAGCGTTATTCACATAACATTGTACCCCCTTAACTTTTTTAATTTTGAAAAAAAATGTAATTATGAAAATGTATAAAATTTTCTTTGAGTTGAAATAAACTGTCGTGTATTTTCTGATGACCAATAATGAGGGTTCCTTCTATTAAAAAGGCCACATGTGTTGTAAAAGTGGCTTCATCAGTCCACAATATACAGTGTGTCCACGGATGGACTTAACTATACTTGTAAAAATTTTTATTTTCAATTCTTCGAAAAATGTCATTCTTCATGAAAAAGTCTGCTTGTTCTTAAAATAAAATTGGCATGGAAAAAGTTGACATTACTTATACTGGGTGACCAGAAAATTAAAGAAACGTTAATTAGCATAAGAGTAAAAGAAAACCATTTATTTGACAAAAAAAAGAAAATACAATCAAAAAATCAAAGTAGGCCTAACGCTTTGAAATTTTGTACACTTAAGTAGCTTACCACGCTGAGCAAATTTTCTTTATAACTTTTTTCATTATCTCTCCAAATAGAGGTAGTTTACTCTTATGCTAATTAACGTTTCTTTAATTTTCTGGTCACCCAGTATAAGTAATGTCAACTTTTTCAATGCAGATTTTATTTTAAGAACAAGCAGACTTTTTTATGAACAATGACTTTTTTTGAAGAATTGAAAATAAAAATTTTTACAAATATAGTTAAGTCCATCCGTGGACACACTGTAAGAGTAATAACCGTAGGAGTAGTAATAGAATAGTAATGTCTAGTAGTAGTTAGTTAATAGTAATACAGTGTAATCTTTATAGTGATAATTTACAAGTGCTAAAAATACGCACCATAAACTGATCATTTTCCTCTTGCCTCTCCAAAACTAAACGGCAATATTCTCGCCTTCTATAATTATCATTTTCATACATTTTTTGAACTGGGCGATAACAATATGGTCTAAACTTATGCATTTTCAACATTCTCTGGACTGAGCTCCATGATATTTACAAATACCTCGATGCATCTTTAATAGAATATCTCGGATTGTCCACGAAGTATAATAAGTCTGCTTCCTGCATATTCTCAGTTAAAACATGTCGTGGTTTACTCCTCTTTTCGTTATTTATTAAACTTCCAGTAATTGTCAATTTGTTATAAATACTCGTATATTTGAAATACGTGTGATAAGGTAGGACTCTCCCTGTACGCTTCGCATTCTTTTCGAAAGAAACAACATTCAACCATGTCATTTTTATTCACTAATATTTTAGCAACAATATATAATATTATATTTCGAAAATCTGAAAATATACAGGGCGTTACATCTAAAAAAACATCAGTTTGGTCTATATCTCCAAAACGCGACATCCATTTATTTTTCTGAATACACTGAAACAACTGAAATCGCCTTTTTTTGTTATATGAATAACCCTGTACACTGTTTGTTATGAAGTTGGTCTTGTAAGCACGTGTGGAGAAGGTTTGCTCCTACATCATCTACTCTATTGGAAGTGGCAAATGCAGATTGTCTGCGAATTGGCACATAGATCTTAGCCTAAATTCGAACAAACTAGCCGAAAAAAATTGGCTGTTGCAAGGTCGCTCATAAAAGAACGACAGATGGATCCGCAATAATTAGTTGCAGTGAATATAATTTTCCCATGAGTATTTTATGGTTTCCCAACCACCGAACCTGGGGCATTGTGTAGAAATGTGGGACGTTATTTTACTCGGTTTTTATTGTTTGGGTAAAATTGGCAATGCTACGGGGTTTGGCAAGACGAAGATTGAATTGTGAAGGAACATAATTATAAATACAAAAATACAGGTTTTAAAAGTCGAAGAAAACAATTTTGTCCGGTAGTTTCTAACTAATAACACATAGTTACATGTAGTTTTATTTTAATTTAGTTGAAAACACTCATTACACACAACAGTTAGCCTTAAATATAAAAAATCGTAGTACTTACTGTAAAAATATGAAATGTAATTAGTTGTGCGGATATGTGAAGAAATTAGAAAGCACTTTTAATATCATAATTTAGTGCAAATTGTAGGAGCTACTAGAAAAAATATAAAATTATTATAATCGGTACTACGATAACTGGGTGAAATAAAAGGAAATCTATTCATTCATCAAATTTAGTTCGTTGTTAAAAAACTAAACGCTCTCATTATTTAAAGCACGAGTTCATTATAATGTTACCGGATATTGTTAATAACCTTACAAGATCCAAGTTAACAGACTGGTTTAGATTGTAATGAAATTGTATGCATGGTTTCGTGTTTCCCGCCTTCAATTTTGTACTGCAGCTTTTTAAACGTTTGTTTTTTGTCCAGATTGGAAAGTGTTTAATAGAGAGGCTGCCGGGAGTTTGGCCTTGAAAAAAAGATACGAAAGTTCCGCCCTAGCGCTTGAGTTGCATTGAATTCACTATTTATTTATTGTCACAATTTTTTTTTATAAAACTTGCTAGCGATGGCAGTGTTGATATTGGAGATTTTTTTATAATTATAGGTGGGGAGAATGAGCGTCATCAGCTCGGACCACTTTGTTGTTAGTCAGATAAATTTTCCGACGGTATAGAAGATGATTGGAGGCATGTCTTATTGCCCACCAACAAAAAATCATCAGATTTAAAATGTGTTGAACAAACGAATTTGTTCTTCGACCACAGTACACTGCTGGGCAAATTTGAAGCTTTAAACCATTCCAAATAGAGGTCCCGGTCTTGGGGAAACCTAGAATTTCTAGAATAAGCACCACCCATACATTTTATCCTAAATAATGCAACATACTAAATGGAAAGATATACCTTCAGGTCTAAATCTTTTGCAATGTATGCATGTTCTTACAGAGCAAGACATGTTAATGAACACAACACGATTACAAAAACACGCCAGCAAAAACGCTAAACACACAAAAAGACCTTAAAAAGCAAGTAAGAAATAAGCACGTCAAAACGTAAACAAACTGCAAGACAAGACTGGGTTAAAATGGCGGCCGTCTGCTCCCAAAGTAAAAATCGGCTGCGCAGTAGGTCAAAGCGCATTCTCCTCCTCTATGTCTCTGGGCGAAACCCTCGTGTCTTTTTTCAGGGCCAAATTACCAACAGACTTGTCTATTGCTGTAAGCAAATGCACGACGCCCGCTTTGTTTAATTTCAAACAAGAATACATATTAGAATGCGGACATAAAACTATTTGAAATTCTTCGATTCGTTTAGAATTTTTCTTGCAAGTGGAATGTAGAAACATCTTTTTTCGAATTAAAAACTGGGCAGAACTAATTTATTCATTTCAAACCTAGGAAGTTGTTTCACGCTGTTCGCTCGGAGATTCCGTTCAAATAACTTTCTTGTTAATTCGCACCTGAAACGGTTATTTTACGAGTACGGTTTCGCAAGAATTCAAGTTTTATCGCTGTGAAATCCGAGATATAAAGAATCAATGACCTTCCTGTCAAGCATTGACCCAATACTTCAGATCACTCCTACAACTGAATGGGTGTGTTGACCTATCAAAACCGCCAAGATAAAACTAATGCGAAATAGTACGATTATTAAATTTCTACCCTGGTAATATGCACAAAGGCTCGAGGGATACGCGCGCTCCTTAATGTACTACCCGCTTAAAGCAAAAGTAGAGCACTTCTATTAATATTTATTTAACATTGTGGTGCCTTGTGTAACTGACCAAATTGCCGGTGCCGCATTACCTAAGCCAACTCTGATTGTTTATGACGGTACGTTATTATATTTTTAAACGAGAAAAACAGAAAAAAAGGCGTACAATAAGATTTACGGACCGTGAACTCTGGGTTACACAAAAACCGTGTTTCGACACCGCATTGTCGATCTTATTGACGGGCCGATTTCGTGGATATTTTTCGGCGCAGGTTTAATGTATGTATCTGTAACGATCGATTTCTGGCCAGGACTTTTACTTGTCGAACCGGCGAACGGTATTAGGTAACCCGAGCGAGTGCATCAATGGGTACTTATTGGTACCACGCCCCGGCGGTTTTGCTGGTATTTCCCGTTCTGTGTTGGCCTGGTACCGCTGCGAACGGTACCTACCTGTCCATAGGCATCGTAGGATCTTCAAGTGCGGATCTTTGAATAATTCATGTGCAATCCAAAATTTTAAGGTCCCTCTCCTTTTGATCTCAAGAGATGGCGTTGATACATGCATTGTTATGGAATGAGGTTAAAACCCAGGAACAAATTCGAACAAGAAGAAGAAGAAGAATCCAAAATCAACCTTCCTTTTGTGACGGCAATTTAACCTTCAAATTATCGATTTTTTACTTCTATTGTGAGAAAGGATTTGTCGCAATGTAAACTAAGAAGTGAAATTATGTTTATTTTATAATGACCAGTTAGTTGGTTTTGCTTTTGACTTTGACCAAGGCTTGGCTTTTGACAGCGGCGAAGAGGGAGCTAATGCGCTTGCGCACAAAATTCTTTCGGCGGGAATACAACCAGCGTTGCCACATGTTTTTGCTGATATTAACTTTCATATTTTTTTTTTCGAGAAAAAACTAAACTACAAAAAATTGTTGTATTATAGTCCATTCTATTTCCAGTAGAAGATATTTGTATAAACATGTTTTTATACAATTAAATACAAAGTGCTCTCTGTATGTGGATTTTCCCAATATATAAATTATTGTTCTCGATTTATTTCAGGGTCAATACCAACTTGAATAAATTATTGTTGATAAAATAAATGTAGCTTGTAGATTTTTTATCGGTATCTGGTACAGAGAAATACTTTATACAGGGTGGTTCGACTTTTATCAGTAAAACTTCTAGAAAAATATCAAAACTAACTTGACTTTTTCTTAAAATATACTTTTGAAAATGCGATTTGGGGTTTATTGAAATGATGATTTTCACATATAGGTAATAATTCTTTTCGCCATGACTAAACAAAAATTCTATTTTTGTTTATAGGTGAAATTTCCAATCACATACAGTTGCATTTCGTTCCAATTAGTGCTGAAAACCAACGCCACACATAACAAACATAACGAACAATCCGTTCTTGTCGGCATTCTTACTGCCTAAGAGTTAAGTAAGCAACTTTAGGTAATAACAGACATAAAGCCTTTGTGTGTGAGCACGAGGCTTTGTACTTGTGATCTAATTTCTAATTCGAATGGTTTTCATAGTATGATGTGTGTTATGTAAGTATTAGTATAATAGAAATAAATCACTGCCAAAGGGATCACTTCTTCCAAAATAACTTTTATTTAATCCATTACAACACATTTTTGGACCCTCATCTCCTCGTAATCATTTTCATTCACTTTGCTATTGCCAAAATTGAATCCAAAAACATAGAAAACGTCATTTTTTTGTCGCAATTATTTACCATCTTGTATCATTCGTCTCTGTGTATCATCTTTTAAAGCTGCTCCTACTGCCGCTGCCGCTGCTGGTAGCATCTTTTACCTTTACCGTACCGAATGTATTTAATATCTAAACTGCGATATATTTCCAAATACCTTCGGCCAAAAACGCATTCCACCGGCTCTCCCATTGCGCAAGCGCGCCGGGCTTTTGTCTTGACAGCACGCGGCCAGAAACCTGCGCTCCAATTGCTCGGTCGTTATTTGCGGTATCCTTGTTTCCTTTCTCTGGTGGGAGCCACGCCCTCGCCCGCTATTTCTCCGTGCCAAAGGGCACGCGGTCATGCCACGGGGGTTACCGAGTCGAAGCTGCCGCCGCGGCGTTGTCGGATCGACGGCTTTCCGGCGGGAAAATTGTTAGAAGGTACGCGCGGAAGAAGAAGAGGTTTGCGCATTTTAGTGTTTTGTGGTATTAGACTAACCTAACCTGGAGGTATTCTGTTGCGGTTTCTGTCGTTTTCGTTGTTTTTTGTGTTGCCACTTGTCAAACTGTGTTTGGACCATAGAGATCATACATATAGGTAGAGTGCTGAATAAGTCCCTTTTATGGCAAATTGTCGATCTGCGCATGGGCCTAGTTAACATGCGCATTAGACCTTCAGACCGCGCAATTCAAAACAGTGGTTGTTTTTCTGAATTACTATCTCCCTACAAACTTTTATATTGATAATAAATTAAGCTCAGCTCAACGTGGACTGGTCAAGACTTCGATAACTAAGACTAAAGTCTATCCAAATTACAGAGGCAGTGGATCAAAACATTGGCCACCACGTGACCTTTTCTATTATTGGTCTGGCCGTCATAAAATGTCAAGTGTTTACGCGGCGAGCAGAATGCAGGGCCGGCTCTTCCCTCAGTCGAGTTTCCTGCATATTTTAGATCGGATCGCGAGCAGTATATTCTGTAAATTTATTTTGCTACTTAATTTTAAAAAAATTATTAAGATCTACGAAAGGTAGAAACACAAATTTTGGAACTTCTAAAAGAATTAGTTCAGAATTACAAGCCACTTGGAATCTCATATTAATCCGATCCTGGTAATCGATCGCAAGGCGGTCATGTGACTTTGTTTATATCTACTGCCGTTGTAACTTGGATAGACTATAGGTTCGTTTATACTTGTAAAACTAATTTCGTCCAAACTACTAGAATTTGCTTCACTGATGCTTGACTTGTTTTCATCTACCTTTATAACTTTAACACTAAAACAAATATATGCTAGGTACTAATAGTTTCTTACAACACAATCATGTTAATATACTTACTTAAATGATGGTTTAGGTGGTTTTAATAGAAGAGTTGGTACCGCATTTTCAATTAGCTGCGTTTTCACTCGTTTCATTTTTAAACACTCTGGTGTAAAATGAGCAGAACATATTCGAGATGATCCCTTAATTAGACAAAACACTCAAACAACTAAAACGCGAAGAAACTATTAATAATTAGCTGAAAATCGAAAAAATTATGCCACAAAGCGTCTGATGCAAACAACGGTAGGTTATACTTAGTTTTTCGCTGTCAAATGGCTGTCAAAGAGTGTCAAGTTTCACAAAATACTACCTCAAATTGCAAATGCGCATGTCCACTGAGCCTATTTATTACTATTTTTTACTATTTTTTGATTTTAAATTCGTCAAAGATTTTCCGCGCATCCTATTTATAAAAAAACATCTTCCAGCACTCTACCTATATATATATGATCTCTATGGTTTGGTCTTTGCTTTGAGAAACGCGTCAAGCTGCTTTTAAAATAAAAACAATTATTTGTCCAGGGTATGAAGAATATAAACATTCTGTTTCAATGGAATTTGTGAACTTGTAAAATGAAGCATTTCTCTGGTGTGGTTTTCTCTTATCTGCCTTTTCTCTCGTTTCTATGCAGTCCTAAAAGGTTTCTTCGGAGAGTTGGCAACCCTGTATCGACTTAAATGGAGTAGGTGCCGCGAGAGTACGGTCCATTTTTCGCAGCCAAGGTCGAGATAGCAGATCTCTCCGCGGCCGGCGGATCGTTAGTAATTTTTCAAGGCCGCCTCTGTGTTTGAAATGGGTGGAGACCGAAGTCGTTTGAACGGGCGTTTCCTAGGTAGATCAAACAAATGATTTTTTTTGTTTGGCGAGAAAAAACTTTTTAGTTTTGCAAAACTCTTCCAATATTTATATATTCATTGCGGCCCATGTACGTACATAAGTCTATTATTAACTTGTTAGGAATTTAAGGCGGCAAGCGTCCTCATTCTCTTACGAAAATTAATAACATTAGCATACATCAAGTAAGTACCTCCTTGTTTTATGGTAGTGCTAAGGAGTCACAACACCTCTACAATGCTGATACTACATGAAACGCATTTTGTAATGAATGAATGATTTAATTATTTACCTTATTTTAAGTGTAATTACCCTAGCCTGATTGTGTTCACAATAAGAACGTGGGCATTTTGCTTTTATTATAATTTATTGATCGAAAATCAGCAAAGAACTTGCGAAATTTTAAGATTTATTGTCAGACTTTTACTAGAGTTCGCGCTATTGCAATTTCGTACGCCGTTCTTTTATTTGTTCTGTTCTGAATCTATCTAATTGAAAAATCACGGACATAAAGAATCATGAAAGGCCACCGTCGCGTCGTTTGATGTTAATTTTTAAAAATAGCATTGCTCGAAAATGAAATGGTCAAACAACATATGATTATAAAGGCCAACAACACGAGGTTTGTTTATAAACATGTATTTACATACGAGGAAATAATCATTCTTGATAACAACAATGGAAAAAAAATGAGTCTTCCTAGCTAAAAAGTGTTATCTTCGCACAAAACATTGTGTTCTCGCTCTAGTAAGTTTTTTTGCACGCATTGTGAACAAAGGTGGGTAATATAAAACAAAAAACAATAATTGTCATTACAGAAATAATTGTTAGTTTTGGCCGTACAATTAGAAATTGTTTTGCAATTTCAAAATGAGAATCGTTTTACTTACAAGAATTCTATTAGATTAGATTGTATCAATGGAAAAACTGTTGTGACCAGGGTACTTACTTTTTTGAGACAAACGTTGTCTATAATCTGCTGTGACCAAATCATAATTTGGTATTTTTCGAAAATTACCCATAGCTAATTCTTCCCACAATAGTATGCTGGTCGGCAGGGTCCTTTAATGTTTAATATTAGCATGAAAGGACACCTCCGACATCATAACTTGTGCAACGCCATTTAACAATTTTTTCACAGAACATTTTGTACATGTCCTCCAACAGAACAATGCGCGCTCAAATTTAACAATGCGAGTTTCGCCTTAATCAGATCATTACGAAAATGTTATTGTTCAGAAATTCCACCCTAGGGGAGCCTTAAGACATTTTTGTATTATTATTGTCCGGAATATCGCAGCGAATGATTAATGTGCAAAAAAATAACGCAAAATTAATGTAGATCTGTGGATAATTTCTCTAGGTATAATAGGCACTGGCAGCTGTTTTAGCACATGGCGTATCTGATATTTTAAACAAACGTTGCGGACTTCGAGCAAATAATATCAGAACGTGAGTTGTTTTATTTGAGTAGGTCGCATGAAACTCATTATCCTTCAATGGGAGTGCATTAATTGCAATGTATGGTTTTTGCGTTGCAATTTAAAATCTAATATCGCTAATGGCAATGTGGGAGATCGATTTTTGTGCAACGTGCAGCATAAAACTTTTTATTTTCCGCCCTATCATCGATGTGTCATAGACTTAATTAAATTTGACTTTTAGATCTTATCTGGTCTATGAACCGTAGAAAGTAAAGTGGGAATGGCTTGTTAGGTTTAAACAGTTCGGTTTGACATTACATGATTTTAGTATTATGTATAATATGTGAGGTATATTGTTCTATAGCGCCTTATGTGTGTCGACATACATAACGAGCAAAAATTGATCGAATTTGCTTCGGGAGGGTTTACTTTCAAATGCCTATAATAGCGACAAGCAGATTGCAGCTTTTCTAGAAAATTGGTTGGGAAAGGCATGGGCGTTCAATGCGTAGGATAAATTCAAAATCGGCATAAATCACAAAAGGTACATTATCTACTAAAAGTAAACATGGGAAGTCACAATTCTTAAACCTTCTAAAATAGCACGTGCCTATTTTATAACTTTAATAATAATTATTTCTTGTTCTATAGTATAAAAATAATATATGAGACTGGACGTTCATTTAATTATGGTTCTTTCATCAAAAAACTAATTATTTAAATAATTGTATTATATAATCCGCCTTAGAACCTTTATTCTATATTATCAAAGGTAAGTTGTACACTATACAGAGTGAGTTTGATTTCAGATTAAGATAATATTTTTAAAAAACCTCATGCCAGTTTAATTAACAAAAATTTTTATTTGTAAAAATAACACATTTGACTGACAATAATAGTTATTTATGTACCAAGCCACTGAAGTTCAACTTTTTATTACTCATGTGGAATTTAGTTGCCGAGGTCTCTGGCTGAGGCAAATAAACCACATGAGTCATAAAAAGAACTTCAGTGCCGAGGTACATATTTATATTTTTTTTGAAATCGGAAAAAAAATGTTTTATTAGGCAAGAAAATAATCATAAGGGGTCACCCGTCCATGAACCAACTGCGCGCGGCGTTGCTTGACTTTGATGATCGCTCTACCTAGGTCAAGTAAGATAAGACACGGCGTCTTCGAACAGACAAACCAAATTGCTGCCTGTTGTGCAGCCTCCACAGCAAATCTCTTGATATTCAAACCTACTAAAATATTTATACTGAAAGATTGCGCTGGTATAGGTAACAATTTCGCAATGTGTACGAAAAGTTAAATGGGCCTTTTGTGGCCGGGTTTTGAATATTTGGTCACTTTTGACGCGCGATGGATCCGCGTCTGACGTTTGATGTTTACATCTCGCCAAGGCCTACTTATTGAAAAAATCGTACAATAATGGGCTACTTTAATGCCGATTTCTGAGCTTTTAATGACGATTTTGGGACACTTTACTACCGATTTCAAGAAAAAAAAGAAAAATTTTACTATAAAATCTTAGTAACTCTGTATGTGGACTCGGCTGGTTCATTATACCTTAATCCATATTTTCTTTGGCCTCCTGAATAATGATTGTTATTACACCTCAGTGGTGCGTTTGGCACCACTTCCCTTTCTCTTTTGTTTGAAAAATTGGAGCGAGCTGTTCCTAGTATGAAGCAGAGCAGACAGCGTATCGTTTCAGAGTTGCGAATACGAGAAATTAAGTGTCCCGCGTTTGTCTTGTAGTAAACAAAGTTTAGAATGCATTTCTCTTTGGATTATCTCTAGATCGTCCGAATCTAGATTTTTTGTTATTATTTTAGGTCATATCTGTATAAAAACATGACTTTATTTTCTATATAATATACAGTGTGACCCATTTGTTTTGGGGGTCAGTCTGTAAAAAGTGTATCAATCGTGCGATTTGGCTGATTTTTTTTTTAAATTGTAGAGCTCGATGAACTGCACATTTTGAACAAAAATTGCCTGGTTCGCATAAAATCCAAAGCCTACTGTGACCGTTTTTATGAGCAAAATTTTAAGAAACCATATTAGCGTTTTTTTTTGAAAAAATCTGTGTGCGCCAATGGATTGAGCACCCCTCGAAATGGGTATGTACAAAATTTCATCAAAATATTTCAAGTAATAACGATTTTGTAGAAAAATTAAGAATGCAGCCAAGGTACGTCTTTATTTTCAAAAATTCAAAGTTGGCCATGGAAAATAATTGAATTGTTTACTTTTATTAAGTGTCAAACTGTCTAAATTGAGTTCAGAAATTGTTTGTGCTCAATACAATTAATTATCATAATTATGGAATATTTAAGCATAAGAGACAAAATAGAAATTGTTCGACTCGTGGGCGACAACGAGCGCTCGGCAGCAGAAGCTGCGGCCGAATTTAACAATAGACACCCAGGTAGATCAGTGAGTCGAAGTACTGTACAACGTATAAACAATATTTTTGATGAAACTGGATCGATTTCTAAAAATTTATTAAAAACTAGGCAAAATGGACGCCGTGGACTTGTTGAAAATAACAATCAAATTCTGCAATACTTTAGTGACAATCCTCGAAATAGTGTTCGAACGGCTAGTTTAGACCTTCATATACCCAGAGAGAGTATAAGGAGATGTTTGAGACAAAACAAAATAAAACCGTTTAAGCCAAAATTTTTGCACACCCTGGAACCAGGAGATGAGGAGAGAAGATTAGAATTTTGCTATTGGCTGCAAGGTGAATATCTCCATAATGGCAACTTTTTAAATGAAATTTTATTCACCGACGAAGCCACGTTTACTACAAATGGTGTAGTATCAAGTCAAAACTGCCGTCACTGGTCAGCTGAAAATCCAGAGTTTATAATAAATGCAAGGAGACAATATTCACAAAAAATTAACGTTTGGTGTGGAATACTACGCGACAGAATAATTGGCCCATTTTTCTTTGAAGGGAATTTGAATGCGGCTGGCTTCTTGAATTTTCTAGAAATTGAATTTAGAAATGCTTTAGATGAGTTACCATTAAGATACCGTTTAAATTTAAAGTTACAGTTAGATGGCAGTCCTATTCATAATGCTCGTTTAATCAGAAACTGGCTAGATAATAATTTTGAAAACTGTTGGATAGGGCGAAATAGTCCTTTCTGTGAGTGGCCACCGAGATCTCCGGACTTAACTCCTTTAGATTTTTTTCTTTGGGGTACACTTAAGCAAAATGTTTATAAGTCAAGACCCCATAATTTACAAGAACTGCAAGCTAGGATAAACCGTAGTTGTGAGGAAATTACTCCACAGCAAATACGAAATGTAATTTTGAATGTACGCAAGAGGAACGACAAATGCATTGTAGAAAATGGAGGCTTGGTAGAAGTTACAAAAATTTTATAATTTTAATTGTTTTTATGTTTTGTGTTTATAAGCATAAGGTTGTATTATTACAATTCAATTATTTTCCATGGCCAACTTTGAATTTTTGAAAATAAAGACGTACCTTGGCTGCATTTTTAATTTTTCTACAAAATCGTTATTACTTGAAATATTTTGATGAAATTTTGTACATACCCATTTCGAGGGGTGCTCAATCCATTGGCGCACACAGATTTTTTCAAAAAAAACGCTAATATGGTTTCTTAAAATTTTGCTCATAAAAACGGTCATAGTAGGCTTTGGATTTTATGCGAACCAGGCAATTTTTGTTCAAAATGTGCAGTTCATCGAGCTCTACAATTTAAAAAAAAAATCAGCCAAATCGCACGACTGATACACTTTTTACAGACTGACCCCAAAACAAATGGGTCACACTGTACATGGTTTAGAATTGGAGAAATTAAGTTAATTGAATTCACTTCCTTCCAATAATATATGGATGTTGTACTATATTTGGAATCATTTACTGTCTAGTCTAGAACAGGGTGATAATTTAGAAGATTACAACCAATAGCATTATTACGAACTAAATAAAGAAATAGAAATCTGGTCTCTTGAATTTAATATCATGCACCCGTGTACAAAGTGATTGATTATGTTTGACCACCACATTTTGATTGTAGAGTTAGATAACAAACATTGTAAGATTCGATTTGGAGTATCATATTTAAATTCTAAAATGTTGCGAGCTATTTGAAAAGTAAAATATATTTTAGGTAATAATTTTGTCACATTTCTTTGGTTAAAATAAATATTTTTATAGTATAAATGAATTCACTTGGAACAGCGATATACGGGGCGCGATCTATTTCATAGGTTTTACCACGTTCTGCTATTGGTAAAAATACCAGACTTATCAGAAATCACCCTTATAAAATTCAAAGGTTTTTATGCGGTCGACGTCAACCTAGTCAAGGAGGCGGCCAATAAGAAAGCGAGCGTGGCGATTTGATTGGTCTGCGCGGCCAGTTAGGCCATTATAACCAGTGCTGTGCACGGAAATAAGGATTGGGCTTTATTTTACGGATTTTGATTTTCTGTATAGATTTTTGTGTGGTGATGTTTTGTGTGTAACAAAATTATTGGTTTGCTTTGGGTTCATTAATTTCAATGTTCATTTTATTCTTTTTTAGAGCAACCTAAGACTCTGTCTTGTTTTACAAAGCAAACGTCGCCCAAGCTTTTTTATGCTGTTCCAAGTGACTTCATTTATACTTTACTATTACATTGGTCGTGAGTAAAAAATATAAAATATTCGAACCCTCTATACTTGAATTGTCAAAAATTCAAAAAAATATATTATGGGTTACAGATAGAACAACTAAATGCTCACCTAGGCATTGCGAAAAGATACTTTTCTCATATACTTTATTGTAGTATGGATAAATTAATTTTTTTTATTTGGTTACTGAATTATTTCATTAATTATTTATTGATATGTAAGTACTTTAATGCAATTATCGCTCCAGCTACTGTATCCGCATTAAGTTTTTTAAGATAATTATATTAGAATATTATATCATTATGGTCACGCTATAAGAGGCATTTTTTCTGCATTTTATCGCGATTTTACTAAAATGTGTTACTAAATCTCTATTTTTTTCCACCTATTCAGGTTCGTTATTTTAATATTTTTACTTATTATTTACTCTTTAAAAAGTTATCTTGATATTTCTGTCAATTATAAAAAAAGTATCATAATTTATTGGTATGTGAATAGTGACATTGTCTCATTTTGCAATTGTTTCAATTAGAGTTTTATTTAAAGCCATTTTAGAAATAGTGAACGCACTATACTTCCTTTCCTTTTTTTCTTATTTTTAACAAAACAAGAATTTCATAAAACAACCTTTTTTAATACAAGTGGCAGCTACAATAATTTTGAAGCCGATTTAAATAGATATGCACATGAGTAGGTAGGTGAACCAAATTTTGAATATTAATGACATAATTTCTGTACATACTTAATAGAAATAATATGTTCCAGGTCTTATAATTATTAGTGATTTTTATAAAAACGATTTTAATAAAACTACACCTTGTTACCGAATTTCGTAATAATTCTCAAAATTTTATTCTGGTGAAATGAAACAGAACCTCCCCTTTGTTCTCCAACTCCCGCTTACTTTTCTTCACCTCCTCAAAATCCTCGCAACTCGCACCGTAACTTCACACCGACCGTGCCGGGAACCACGCGCGAACCATCTCGCGCCAAGTGCCGCAAGTACCAAGTACCGGCCGCGTTTGTCAGGTATTCTAGCGGCCGAAGCCCGGCCCGCCGTCGCAGGACTGCCCTCGGCTTTCCTGCGGCCGCCGCCGCGTGGTCGTCCGCTTCCTGCTTGGTGGGAGGCCCGCGGTACCGGAGGAACCCGCCGACGGGTCCGCGGAACCACCGGGTTCTTACAGTTTGGGAAAACGCAGCTATAACTTTTGAATTTAAATAGTATTTATGTCATTGTCCCGAATCTTCGAATTCACGTAACGGTACCACCGCAAATTCACCAAGCAATAGTCTAAATTTCACGGTGGTACCGGTGACCTGGTATTCGGTATCGACCAGTGGCATCCACATTTTTGTGTGCAATTGCATTAGTCAAAGCTCAAAGGTATAATAGATGATATGCATGGCCAAGCTGCAGACATTTGAATAGAAAAGTAAAATTTGCCTTTTTTCTACGAATTATTGCAAACGGGTACCGGCAACATTGCAATGCCGTTTCTCCACGTTTGGCGTTTCAGACAATAAAAAGACGAAACTCCGAAGAAAATTGCGCAACTTCGTCTTTAATTATCACAAATAAATAATGTTAATAGCCGTTGTTCCATTTATGACGTGTTATGCTGGTGCATCTACTGATTTTAGAGCAGTTAAATAAATTGTCAAGTACTCTATTGTATACAGGGTGAGTTTTTTTCGATGCCCACTATGGGGATCTCGGAAACTAGCAGAGCTAGAACAAAGGTTAGATGGGGAAAGAATTGCAGTTTTGAACGCTCAATCTAATGCCCCTTTGGGATTTTTAAAAAAGTTCACGGCTCACTAGATATTTTGAAAAAAGTGATTTTTTGCTATTTCTTCAGATCTCTGTAGCTCCGTTATTTCTGATTATACAGAAAAACTGTAGAGACAAAAATTGTAGGTAATTTTGGGCTTAATATAATCTAATCCAATTTTTTATGTTGTTTGTGATTTTTGAGATATGACTTAAACTTTTTTTTTAAATGTAAATCATAGTTGGCTGTGGCCTTATAAATTTTTTTTTAAATAAAATATTTGAAAGTTTGAAGTATGTCTTATTATACAATAGAACGTAATTATGAAAATATTCCATTGCTGACTATGTAAAAATTAAAAGAAAAAAAAACAGAAAATTAGCCATATAGCTCTTTTATTTTTTGTAATAACTATGCCGAGTATTATATCTTTGGAAAGCTCAAAAAATGGCCGATTTTATAAGGCCACAGCCAACTATGATTTACATTTAAAAAACACAAGTTTATGTCATATCTCAAAAATCAAACAACATAAAAAAATTGGATTAGATTATCTAATTAAGCCCAAAATTATCTACAATTTTTGTCTATACAGTTTTTCTGTATAATCAGAAATAACGGAGCCTCAGAGATCTGAAGAAATAGCAAAAAATCACTTTTTTCAAAATATCTAGTGAGTCGTGAACTTTTTTAAAAATCCGAAAGGTTCATTAGATTGAGCATTCAAAACTGCAATTCTTTCCCCATTTAACCTTTGTTCTAGCTCTGCTAGTTTCCGAGATCCCCATAGTGGGAATCGAAAAAAACTCACCCTGTATAATTTGGGAGCGTTCTTATCAGAGATATGTAATTTATTATATATTTGTGTGTACGAGGGTGTGGCTTTTATTAAAACCCATTAGATTCATTTATTACAAGCAAAATCATGGTTGGCGACCTTGACTTCTCGAAACAATTAAAATACGAATAAGCTACAATATTTACGTTTGCGTAGCATTGTTTTGTAGTGTGTTACTAGAATACCTTAATAAAAAGTCATCTTCCAGTGATAGTTCCAATGTTGTTATGTAAGTAATTAAATAATAATTTTTATTTTTAACAATTTAAGTGTTTGCTCCAATAATTTTAATAATTGGTTTGAGCAAGCGTTCTGCAAGCCGGAAACTATCGACAGAAAAATTTGAAACGTTCACGGCCTACTTTACATTTTCCTAATTGTTGCAAAGCACTTAAAAGTATTAGTGTGTTATGTATATATTTCGATAACCAAATTCGGATTGATATTTAAACCTACTTGGTCGATTTAAAATAAAGTCGACTTTTACAGTATAAAAAAATAAAAAGCAAGCTTTTGTTACGAATTTCTTTTTTTTAATAAAAACAGTGTACACTTTAAAAATGTTGAAAATAATATTTGTATGCATAATTGTGTTTTCTTTTGAGGTAAGTGTCCACCACAATTAAAAGTATAGCACACAACACTATTGTTCTTTTTGAGGTAAATATTGATTGTTGGCATTCAATACTAACCTATCTTGATCGGGTAATCTACAATTTTAAATTGCACAAAACACAAAAAATATGCTTTGTACCATGCTTCAAGTAAAGGTCGTTGTTTAACATTTAGTCACATTCTTCTTGTAGAGGGATCGTTGGAAAAAATCATTCTCGTTTTACCTTTCTCTAAAAAATAGTTTGAAAATTGAAACGCAAATATTTGAGTGGAATTTTTATTCAAAAAAGTCGAATTTATTACACTCATTATTATGCTATAGTGTTTAGGTGTTATAATGTACTTAAAATTAAGCGCCTATATTATTATAAGCACGCAAAGATGTTAAATAACGTTTTGTAATAACGTGCTAAAAAGATGTGGCGTTAATGAAAAAGGTAAATGTTTTCGAGTACCTATATACACCGTTCACCTTCTATTAAACAAGGTGCATGGTCACCGACTATGCTAACTCATCAATTTTTCAATAATCTTTGTTCTTGAAATTATTAACCAAGCCCTGCGAAAATATTCAGCAGTCAGAGCACGTGACAAGTCGCGTGCTCTATCAATATGACGGAACGTGAGGTGTGATACGCTTGTCCCCCATTTTTTATGCAAATTTTTATATTGTAGTGAGGTTCAAATACAAATAAAATCGACACTTTAGTACATCTTTTGAATATGCGCGGCCGTCCAACGATTGTCCAACTGTCAAAACAACGAAATAATCCATTTACTGACGGGTTGCTCTGTTTATGAATTCCAGTGAAATTAACTTTCATTTTCCGCCTTCATCAACTAACCTTCATTCATTAGAAAATTCTTTTGTACATTAAACCGTAAAATGGAGACAATTTTCACTTATTCTTCCTTTTGTTTACCTATGAGATGCGCCGTGTATTTTTTCGCAACGCTTCGTATGTGCGACCATGCCCATGGGAAATTAAGAACAATATCGAGTTTCTATGCTAAGTATGCTGGTTTCACGTTTAATTAGACAAAGCTCGCACGACAATTAGTATTAATCGTAAGAAAATGTCTTCTAAAAGTAATTTACTATAAAAAAACGAGATGATGCGAGTGGCTTTTGATTTTTTTATAGGGCGATTTCACGCTTTAAGTAGTGTGAAATCTAAACTGATATTAAATTAAACTACAATGTATTTGTTTTTTATATATACGACTCAATTTATTTAATTAACGTAATAATAATTGTAGCTTAATGCAATTATTTAAATTTCTACTCCAAGACTAGGCTAAACTATTTATACTAAGCTGTATTCTTACGCATTGTATTCCAGACAACAATTATTCTGTATATTTCATCTATGGGTAGATATACAGGCGCGGTCTCATAAATGTTTCCACTAGGAATGAGAAATTAGCAAGAAATCAAGAATTTCTGGTAAGTGCGGCAACGTTGCGCCAATTCGACGGCTTCTCAAATCAACAACTTCCCCTACATTCCGTCGTACCACCCCGCTCCTCCATGTAGAAAATAAGAATTGCGTTGACTGGCGTATTAATAAGTCAGTCAACGAAAATCGGTTAAATCGCTGCATGTATTATAATAATGTATAAGTGGATTTAAAGTTGTACACTGCTTCTTGGTGTTTTGAGATTCATATAACGTGAAATTACGCGGGTTTCTTTCATCGTCAAAGTGGTAAGATGTTAGATTTGCCGTCACTTACACCTTTGAGGTTATGGCTGGCTTTCAAACCGCGAGAGAGGGGAAGGGTAATTGCAACGTTGTCAGTTGAACTCCTTTGCGACCAAAGGTATTGGAACGATTTCAAGGGATGCACCTGTACTTGCAACACATGTTTCATACTTAATTACCCACACGGGTCGTCGATCGTTTTTATATTTATATTCTCGAAAACGGCCAATCTCTTTTTCGTGGAAATAACAAGCGTGTACTTTTGACCACACTTTAAACAGCCTTGAACTTAATACTACCTTCTGAGAGTCGCTGTCGAGCAGTGCATGTCAAACAGACAAATCGCACAATAGAAATTCAACGATGGCGTGTAAATATACAGGGTGTTCCTTAATAACATGCTAATACTTAAGGGGGTTATTCTTGGGCCCATTTTAAGAAAAAAACTTCATATGAACGTATGTCGTAAACGTCCTAACTTTTGAGATACAGGGCGTTGAAGTTCATTTTTTTAAATTGAATTTTGGCTACATCTCCCGAAATAATCAAGCTGCTGAACTGAAATTTGGCACTGCTATGTTTTTGGGAATGGAGAATAAGCTGAAAATGTCAATTTCACCGTATCTCACAGATGGCGCCACTTGCGCTGTTTTTTGATCACGCTTTTACGCGTAACTTTTTTGAGGTTATCTTTTTGGTCCTGCAGGTCCATCATTTTAGTGCATCTTTTCATTCTGCAAGAAAAAGGTACTCTTGCTTCATAACGATCAAATCAACCGTTTGCTTTGAAATTGCCAAAACGTTCTCCAAAACACCTGTCTACTTCAATATTCGAAACATAAAATTTTCACCTACCACCTTCAAGTGTTACAGATCAACTGTACCATTTAAACTGAAAAAAAAATCCCTATTAACAATGTACCAAAAATTATTCGCTTTCAAAATGGAAAGGATTGAATTTGGCAAAATTTGGACACTCTATTTCAAGAAAACCAATGGTGTTTTGACCAATGCCCATTTGGCATTTTTTTCAACATTTTGAATGTACAGTTGATCTGTAACATTTGAAAGCAGTAGGTGAAAATTTTATGTTTCGAATATTGGAATCAACAGGTGTTTTGGAGAACGTTTTGGCAATTTCAAAGCAAACCTCAAAAAAGTTACGCGTAAAAGCGTGATCAAAAAACAGCGCAAGTGGCGCCATCTGTGAGATACGGTGAAATTGACATTTTCAGCTTATTCTCCATTCCCAAAAACATAGCAGTGCCAAATTTCAGTTCAGCAGCTTGATTATTTCGGGAGATGTAGCCAAAATTCAATTTAAAAAAATGAACTTCAACGCCCTGTATCTCAAAAGTTAGGACGTTTACGACATACGTTCATATGAAGTTTTTTTCTTAAAATGGGCCCAAGAATAACCCCCTTAAGTATTAGCATGTTATTAAGGAACACCCTGTATATGTCCTTCGTTTTTTCGAAACTATACACAGAAGTTCTGGTACTAGGGCGTGGCTGCAGGCGGGAATATCTCGAGATCTTTTCCTCGTAGCGGACCGAAGCGGATAATTAAACTCATTCGCGATGGTTACGTTTCCTACATGCACAAATAGGTAGTTATTACCTATAGGTTGAAAAAAATTTAAATATTTAGAAATTCGTGACGTAAGGAATGTTCGGTTTACACGGAAATTGTGGCTTTGCATACGTTTTAAACTAAGTTGGGAATCAGGAGACGCTTAAGTCTGATTAAGTCAGACTTAATCATCCCCCGATGATGCTAGCGAAATGCGCGTCGAGTGCAAAAAACGAACTTTTGGTGCGTGGAGTTAAACTAGAATTTTCCATGACCCATCCTGCGTTAAGTGCGATTTTAGGCGAATCCTCGCTTGCCCATTCTTGTCGGTAAGTGGGTCATCGAGAAACAAACCGCCGCTCCGCTCGTATCGTCTTTGCCGAGCATTCTTCCGAGCCCAGGGGACCTTTCGACAAGCTTCACCGGCGCTCATCTTCGGGCTGAATGCCGAACGATGCCATGAACTTGACGGCGAGCGCCGGAGGTCGCCCGCGGTCGTCTCTCCGACCGGCGCGATCGGATGCGCCGCTGGTTGCGCAACAGCCGCGCCTCCGCGGCCTAGGCGAATCCTCGCTTGCCCATTCTTGTCGGTAAGTGGGTCATCGAGAAACAAACCGCCGCTCCGCTCGTATCGTCTTTGCCGAGCATTCTTCCGAGCCCAGGGGACCTTTCGACAAGCTTCACCGGCGCTCATCTTCGGGCTGAATGCCGAACGATGCCATGAACTTGACGGCGAGCGCCGGAGGTCGCCCGCGGTCGTCTCTCCGACCGGCGCGATCGGATGCGCCGCTGGTTGCGCAACAGCCGCGCCTCCGCGGCCTAGGCGAATCCTCGCTTGCCCATTCTTGTCGGTAAGTGGGTCATCGAGAAACAAACCGCCGCTCCGCTCGTATCGTCTTTGCCGAGCATTCTTCCGAGCCCAGGGGACCTTTCGACAAGCTTCACCGGCGCTCATCTTCGGGCTGAATGCCGAACGATGCCATGAACTTGACGGCGAGCGCCGGAGGTCGCCCGCGGTCGTCTCTCCGACCGGCGCGATCGGATGCGCCGCTGGTTGCGCAACAGCCGCGCCTCCGCGGCCTAGGCGAATCCTCGCTTGCCCATTCTTGTCGGTAAGTGGGTCATCGAGAAACAAACCGCCGCTCCGCTCGTATCGTCTTTGCCGAGCATTCTTCCGAGCCCAGGGGACCTTTCGACAAGCTTCACCGGCGCTCATCTTCGGGCTGAATGCCGAACGATGCCATGAACTTGACGGCGAGCGCCGGAGGTCGCCCGCGGTCGTCTCTCCGACCGGCGCGATCGGATGCGCCGCTGGTTGCGCAACAGCCGCGCCTCCGCGGCCTAGGCGAATCCTCGCTTGCCCATTCTTGTCGGTAAGTGGGTCATCGAGAAACAAACCGCCGCTCCGCTCGTATCGTCTTTGCCGAGCATTCTTCCGAGCCCAGGGGACCTTTCGACAAGCTTCACCGGCGCTCATCTTCGGGCTGAATGCCGAACGATGCCATGAACTTGACGGCGAGCGCCGGAGGTCGCCCGCGGTCGTCTCTCCGACCGGCGCGATCGGATGCGCCGCTGGTTGCGCAACAGCCGCGCCTCCGCGGCCTAGGCGAATCCTCGCTTGCCCATTCTTGTCGGTAAGTGGGTCATCGAGAAACAAACCGCCGCTCCGCTCGTATCGTCTTTGCCGAGCATTCTTCCGAGCCCAGGGGACCTTTCGACAAGCTTCACCGGCGCTCATCTTCGGGCTGAATGCCGAACGATGCCATGAACTTGACGGCGAGCGCCGGAGGTCGCCCGCGGTCGTCTCTCCGACCGGCGCGATCGGATGCGCCGCTGGTTGCGCAACAGCCGCGCCTCCGCGGCCTAGGCGAATCCTCGCTTGCCCATTCTTGTCGGTAAGTGGGTCATCGAGAAACAAACCGCCGCTCCGCTCGTATCGTCTTTGCCGAGCATTCTTCCGAGCCCAGGGGACCTTTCGACAAGCTTCACCGGCGCTCATCTTCGGGCTGAATGCCGAACGATGCCATGAACTTGACGGCGAGCGCCGGAGGTCGCCCGCGGTCGTCTCTCCGACCGGCGCGATCGGATGCGCCGCTGGTTGCGCAACAGCCGCGCCTCCGCGGCCTAGGCGAATCCTCGCTTGCCCATTCTTGTCGGTAAGTGGGTCATCGAGAAACAAACCGCCGCTCCGCTCGTATCGTCTTTGCCGAGCATTCTTCCGAGCCCAGGGGACCTTTCGACAAGCTTCACCGGCGCTCATCTTCGGGCTGAATGCCGAACGATGCCATGAACTTGACGGCGAGCGCCGGAGGTCGCCCGCGGTCGTCTCTCCGACCGGCGCGATCGGATGCGCCGCTGGTTGCGCAACAGCCGCGCCTCCGCGGCCTAGGCGAATCCTCGCTTGCCCATTCTTGTCGGTAAGTGGGTCATCGAGAAACAAACCGCCGCTCCGCTCGTATCGTCTTTGCCGAGCATTCTTCCGAGCCCAGGGGACCTTTCGACAAGCTTCACCGGCGCTCATCTTCGGGCTGAATGCCGAACGATGCCATGAACTTGACGGCGAGCGCCGGAGGTCGCCCGCGGTCGTCTCTCCGACCGGCGCGATCGGATGCGCCGCTGGTTGCGCAACAGCCGCGCCTCCGCGGCCTAGGCGAATCCTCGCTTGCCCATTCTTGTCGGTAAGTGGGTCATCGAGAAACAAACCGCCGCTCCGCTCGTATCGTCTTTGCCGAGCATTCTTCCGAGCCCAGGGGACCTTTCGACAAGCTTCACCGGCGCTCATCTTCGGGCTGAATGCCGAACGATGCCATGAACTTGACGGCGAGCGCCGGAGGTCGCCCGCGGTCGTCTCTCCGACCGGCGCGATCGGATGCGCCGCTGGTTGCGCAACAGCCGCGCCTCCGCGGCCTAGGCGAATCCTCGCTTGCCCATTCTTGTCGGTAAGTGGGTCATCGAGAAACAAACCGCCGCTCCGCTCGTATCGTCTTTGCCGAGCATTCTTCCGAGCCCAGGGGACCTTTCGACAAGCTTCACCGGCGCTCATCTTCGGGCTGAATGCCGAACGATGCCATGAACTTGACGGCGAGCGCCGGAGGTCGCCCGCGGTCGTCTCTCCGACCGGCGCGATCGGATGCGCCGCTGGTTGCGCAACAGCCGCGCCTCCGCGGCCTAGGCGAATCCTCGCTTGCCCATTCTTGTCGGTAAGTGGGTCATCGAGAAACAAACCGCCGCTCCGCTCGTATCGTCTTTGCCGAGCATTCTTCCGAGCCCAGGGGACCTTTCGACAAGCTTCACCGGCGCTCATCTTCGGGCTGAATGCCGAACGATGCCATGAACTTGACGGCGAGCGCCGGAGGTCGCCCGCGGTCGTCTCTCCGACCGGCGCGATCGGATGCGCCGCTGGTTGCGCAACAGCCGCGCCTCCGCGGCCTAGGCGAATCCTCGCTTGCCCATTCTTGTCGGTAAGTGGGTCATCGAGAAACAAACCGCCGCTCCGCTCGTATCGTCTTTGCCGAGCATTCTTCCGAGCCCAGGGGACCTTTCGACAAGCTTCACCGGCGCTCATCTTCGGGCTGAATGCCGAACGATGCCATGAACTTGACGGCGAGCGCCGGAGGTCGCCCGCGGTCGTCTCTCCGACCGGCGCGATCGGATGCGCCGCTGGTTGCGCAACAGCCGCGCCTCCGCGGCCTAGGCGAATCCTCGCTTGCCCATTCTTGTCGGTAAGTGGGTCATCGAGAAACAAACCGCCGCTCCGCTCGTATCGTCTTTGCCGAGCATTCTTCCGAGCCCAGGGGACCTTTCGACAAGCTTCACCGGCGCTCATCTTCGGGCTGAATGCCGAACGATGCCATGAACTTGACGGCGAGCGCCGGAGGTCGCCCGCGGTCGTCTCTCCGACCGGCGCGATCGGATGCGCCGCTGGTTGCGCAACAGCCGCGCCTCCGCGGCCTAGGCGAATCCTCGCTTGCCCATTCTTGTCGGTAAGTGGGTCATCGAGAAACAAACCGCCGCTCCGCTCGTATCGTCTTTGCCGAGCATTCTTCCGAGCCCAGGGGACCTTTCGACAAGCTTCACCGGCGCTCATCTTCGGGCTGAATGCCGAACGATGCCATGAACTTGACGGCGAGCGCCGGAGGTCGCCCGCGGTCGTCTCTCCGACCGGCGCGATCGGATGCGCCGCTGGTTGCGCAACAGCCGCGCCTCCGCGGCCTAGGCGAATCCTCGCTTGCCCATTCTTGTCGGTAAGTGGGTCATCGAGAAACAAACCGCCGCTCCGCTCGTATCGTCTTTGCCGAGCATTCTTCCGAGCCCAGGGGACCTTTCGACAAGCTTCACCGGCGCTCATCTTCGGGCTGAATGCCGAACGATGCCATGAACTTGACGGCGAGCGCCGGAGGTCGCCCGCGGTCGTCTCTCCGACCGGCGCGATCGGATGCGCCGCTGGTTGCGCAACAGCCGCGCCTCCGCGGCCTAGGCGAATCCTCGCTTGCCCATTCTTGTCGGTAAGTGGGTCATCGAGAAACAAACCGCCGCTCCGCTCGTATCGTCTTTGCCGAGCATTCTTCCGAGCCCAGGGGACCTTTCGACAAGCTTCACCGGCGCTCATCTTCGGGCTGAATGCCGAACGATGCCATGAACTTGACGGCGAGCGCCGGAGGTCGCCCGCGGTCGTCTCTCCGACCGGCGCGATCGGATGCGCCGCTGGTTGCGCAACAGCCGCGCCTCCGCGGCCTAGGCGAATCCTCGCTTGCCCATTCTTGTCGGTAAGTGGGTCATCGAGAAACAAACCGCCGCTCCGCTCGTATCGTCTTTGCCGAGCATTCTTCCGAGCCCAGGGGACCTTTCGACAAGCTTCACCGGCGCTCATCTTCGGGCTGAATGCCGAACGATGCCATGAACTTGACGGCGAGCGCCGGAGGTCGCCCGCGGTCGTCTCTCCGACCGGCGCGATCGGATGCGCCGCTGGTTGCGCAACAGCCGCGCCTCCGCGGCCTAGGAGAATCCGAGAGGGAGAGAGGAGAAACCGATTTTTCAAAATCCGGCGAGGAGGTTTTTATGGTGGAACTTTTCCTGCGTAGATCGACCCGCCGAATCAGTGAAGGAGAGAGAGAGAGAGATATTCCTCCACCCAACACTGATAGAAGCCACTAAACTCTATTCAAACTACACAAGTCGTCGCATGGCCTAGAGCGTGATACGCACGTGATCGGCTTGCTATTGGCTAGCCGGCAATAAAGTCTGACCCGGCGGGCGAGTGCAGCGAGTCGGTGTTTCTTACAGAGGTGTATTGAGTTGCAAGTGGACCTTTATTTTTTTACGATATAATTCTTTCGCTGTTTATCAATTGTTGGAGCTACGATTTAAATTTGCAGGTAAGTGAATGACTAGGTGTGCCATAAAAGTTTGTTTTCAGAGTTCTTAATACTGGGGCATATTGTTTTAATATTTTATATTATAAAATTCATAGAGATCGTCCTTAATGCGACCCTGCCTCGTATTAGCCCCCAGAATTGTTCACGTGCTTCCATCGTGTAAATGTTTACGCGCCACTTGCATTTAGTTTGAATAGAGTGTAGTTACGTTCGGTCTGAACCAAGTCCAAACGTAAATTGAAACTACACTTTACATTTGTCTCACTGTTACCCAGGCATGGGGAACACTGGGACACTATTTAATTTTAGTCGAACAGATAATTATACACAGAATGTATGCAATTTTATGGGTTTATATATGAAACTAAATTGAAAACCTTAATTTTTAGCACATTATTGTAAGTATACAAATTTTAATGTAAGCAATATTTATCTATTATATGGGGAACAGTGAGACATACCTATGGCGTTGAATGAAGAAATAATAATATCACTCAACGCCTATGGGTAGTAATACTTCTCACTGTTCCCCTGTTGAAATTGTCTCACTGTTAGTCATCGTAATAAAAAAACCGTCTTAGTTTTCTGACAGGTCCTGCAGAAGCTCAATCTAACCGTTAAAAAATTAGAATTGGCGTGTAATCTTCACTGAATGGGCGGGAACTGTGAAAGTAGTGGAGAAGGCTGACCTTGGGTCTTGCCATTATGCACACCTAGCGCCATCTATAAGGGATATTTTGAATGTCTCACTGTTACCCAGGTCCCCCTACATCGCCAAATCGGCTAGCTATTTTGGAATTTCTAATGTTACAATCAGTGAAATCAATAGAATGAATTTGTAATAACCTAATACATAATTTGAGCGTTTATGCATAAAAAGCATAAACCAGTCTATTGAAATACACAAGAAATCTAGTTGTTGAATATTATTTGAAATTTCATTGGAAAGCTAATTAACCATGATATTCTTACATACACGACAATGAACTTGAAAAGTGTGCCTATCCTTGTGGTGAAAGTGGTCTGGTTTCCCTTGTCAACCAGCAATAATAAAAAAATGTTACTTTTTTATTATTGAAATGTTTGAAGGTTTCAAACAGTCACGAGTGAAGATTTCCCATCGCGTTTAGCAAAAATCCACCCACGAACATAAAAAATGACATTCCAATTTATTGTCATTATCTCTATAAACACAAGACAGTCAGTCACGTAGGTATATAAAAGATCACGGTATTCCCACAACACATTAGCACTGAAGATGGGATTCCTGACAAAAGAAATTAGATGTCAGGTGGCAATCCCAGGAATGATAATATACAAATGTCCCTTGTTTGATATTTAACATCGACCCATCGACCATGTCCTTGGTATGCACACAAAAAAAAACACAACTCTTTTATGTGATGTGTTCCATTTTACCCTATATTCAGGGCTAAATAATGATCTAATTTGTTTAAAATTCCGCATTCCATGACTTATTTACAGGTACAATAAGTACAATAATTATTTCAATTGTACCTCTTATATATCCTATTAAGGTTTCCCATTATGTATTCTTTCCGATAGTCATATAAATATAAAAAACGTAGACATAAAGTAGACTACATATATTTTTTCTAGTGTCAAGGATATTAAATACCGATCTCCCGCATTCTATACAAGAAATCAGTGAGTCATCACATAATTATTCTAACAAAATCTGTAACAAACTTATACACTTGCAATTAAAAGGTGTAAATTATCTCCCAATTATTATGTAAGAAATTTAGCACTGCAATCAATCCTCAAATGTTACAGTGTGCTAAAATTTTCCACTTCGTTTTAAATAAAGCAGTAAATTGCAGGCTTTGAGAATGCGTTTCAGAATTATTATGGGAAAATATTTGGTCAGATATATGAACTAAATTACAACATTATGTGAAAATGCACATTCCTAATCAAATATATCAATCATTGGTGAAGTAAAATATTTTTGGTTGTTCATTAATTATTATTTGGATATTTCTTTGATTTAAAATAATTAGTGGTAAGTCTAGATCTCCTAGAACACATTTAATAGGAAATGCTGAGATTTCCCGTCGCATAAAAATATAGCAATCACCCCATAAAAAATATAGACGACTTGCGCTACTTTTTTTTATTATTCAAGATACCCGAACGACTTTCCACTCTTGTAGCAGTTTGTCTCGTGTGACACTTGAATAACCGATTAATTGACTGGATCTATTCCTGATGCATTTTTGCGAGTCTCAACTTTCATCGCAGTATACATTTTTCCTGATTTTTTTTCAAATAACGCTTCTCGGTAATTTTGTAATCTTCATAGTTATTAATTGCATAATCGAAAATATGAAAGCACATCCTCGGTTCACGCTCTACGAGCTTTTCGCGTTGTTTTATATAATAACAATGATATCAACGTTTATTTCATTAACGATAGCAGCGATTTTTTTAATAGATAGCGCCTAAGGCAATCAGATCGAGCTGTATAATGAGTTGTGGGGTAACTTGACTTGCTCGAAAGAAATTCGAGCATTTAGAAATAACAGTGTGTTCGGAGCCATTTTAGAATAGAAGAGTCCGCAGACATTATCAATTATCGTATGTAATATCACTAGGGCCGGAAATTTTATCGATAATTTTTTCGAAAGCGCTATTTTGCCTAGAATATAAATATATAAATATAATATGGACTTTTATTGGACTTTTATTATCTGATAAAATCTTGAGAGCGAAGCTCGAGGGATTTTATCTCTGAAAATAAAAGCCCAATTTGTACGAGTGGGTTTGCTAATGGGCAAAATAGGGCTTGAGAATAAAATTATCTAGAAAAATTTCCGGCACGAGTGGTATTTGTCGAGATTATTTCACGAATACGATTTAATAATTTCTGTATTAATTTTTTCTATGTTTACATTTCCAAAACGACTCATTTTGAACGAGTTTATTGACAGCTTCGACTGTAGCCTTCGAGTAAACAAACATGATGCTTGGGTATCCAAGGCAAATGCGATTATACCTACACCCTGTCGGCGTTGGTTTATTTTCTGAATGTGTCATAAATTTAAACGGAGGCGGAGGTCTAAATAACAAGAATTTAGCAATGTAAAAGTTATATAAATTCATTGATATAATGCTTAATAATACCGCAACATAATTCAAAAGCTGCATAATTTAGAACAGTGTGAAACACACAAACTTTAAGAAGTAGGTACGTGTGTGTATCTAACAGATTCGCGGTTGCTAAGCAACGAAGTGATAATTTGCACAAGTGCAATTACCGATAATTGCACTAGTGCAAATTATCGCTAGCAGAGGCATATCATTGGTTGGATTTTTATGGAAGGAGCTACCTTATTGGATGCAAGCAGTATGAGGGAAATAATCATAGCAAATCGTTGACAGGGAAAAAGTAGGACTGATATTACCATCTTTGGCGAGTTTTATGAAATTAGTAACAACAAATAGTTAGTGATTCAACGCAAACCTTAATATTATTTTGGCTACACTGATAAAGAAGGATAGAAACCCAACTGTGTTTTTGTGTTTATTTTGAAAATCGTTATGTTTAAAAAAAACAATGCTCAACCCAATTACTACATTACTACATTTTTTAAAAACCTGGTAATTTTAAAAACAAACACTAAAAACATACTTAGGTGGAGTTATCTGTTCTTTCTATATACACATGGCCACTTTGCTTAAGAAAATTTCCTAGATAACATTTTCCCATAGCATATATCTTTTATTACATGACTAAGTTCCTATAAAGAGCAATATGATAATTCGTTCATATAAAAGATAGAATGTTGTGTTACGTAGGTATATATGCCTACCTGATACAGTTTTTATGTTCATAAGACAATTTAATGTCGTTATATAACATCTAATGATTATTATGATTTATCTCATTCTCACATAAATTATTATTCCGTACTTAATGCAGCTTGGTCAACTCAACTTCAACTTTTTGTGTTTTCACATACTAAAACATTGCCGAACATTGCCTATTGTTGTCGGACATATAAGGACAAACCTTATTAATTATTTGTACGGCAAAAAATATTTGTCAATATTGTTCTAAGGTGTTTATGTTAATTCTAACAATGAATATTGTTTTCGCCTTAATTTTTTATATTCTATGATTCATTTTCACTATAAAGCATTCCCAATGGGTTGATATAAAGGCTAGCCAGAAGACAATAAGTAGATATTTTGAAAATTTAACCTTTGGGAGGCGTGATCGAGCCTACCTCTATTAGTCGGCGAGGTTTGCCTTTGAATGTAAAGAATAGAAAGGAACGTTTTATAAATGCAAACATAGTGTATTATCATCATTAAGATGGTTTTCCTTTTGTTTTGAAATATTTGGTATTCCTATTGAAAAAAAGTAGGTACTAATTTATTTTTCAAAAATTGGTTGACTGGTGATTTTTTGGCAAAAACTAACAAATTAAAAAAATACAAACATGAAGTTGCAATTAATATTCCTGCCGCATTCACCAAAATTGCAGGTACTTGTAATACGTAAATAGAAGGAACTGGAACGTCTGTTCTACATGAAATAGTTTAAAAATTCTTCCACGTTTTGAGACAGTCCGTTTTTTAACCATTACCGAAACGTGGGTAATGGGTAATTTCTTCGCAAAGAAAAGGTCACGATTTTTGACCGGCACAGGAGTAATAATTTGTTAAATTAAATGGAACAATACTTTCAGTTATTAGGCAACACGGGCAGTATTGCGCCAGGTCCTTTCTGAAAAACGTTTTCGTCTGATTTTGTTGCGAAAAATTAGCAAAGAAGAGAAGTATCGGGTGCACAATAAGAGAACTTATTTTAAGATCATAAACATTTTTTTTCAAATTTAAATATTTTCCATACAAAGAAATTGACATATTGACCCTTTTTTATTACATGTTTCTATCAATATTAACGTAATTATGATAAAAAATAGTATCTAGATTTTTAAGTAGGTAATTTACAGTTATTATAAAAAAATTATTTGACTCCTAACTTCTTAGGCAAGGAAAGAGAGAGGACGCCTAACAGCGCTCGCGGCCGTGTTACCGACTGCCACATCGCACGACAGGCCAGTGGCGTAGCATGAAACGCGGTCTTAGCCAATATCACAAAAATATTAAAAATGCTAAGGTAGCTAATTTTGACTACATGTAATTCGAAATAATGGTATTTATTTGCAGATAATTTCCCAAATGTAAAGCTAGTGTCAAGTGCTGAAATAAAAAACCAGCCCATATATTATGAAACTATCATAATAAATTAACAAATTTTCAATAAAAACGATGTTAAAAATAATTGTATTGGACCTATTTACAAACAAAACAATGCATTTTATCATACTAAAAGGTAGAAGGAATTTGAAGAAGTTATATTGAGAAAAAAATAAAGTTTTAGGGCATCTTTCAAAGGTAGCTTGTTAAATATTTACCTGTGAAACGAAATACCGGGCTCTTGCTTCTCACTTCTGCGTTTGCAACCAAACGCTGAACAATTAATTTACGATCGTAAGAGTACATTTCTAAATTTAAAATTTAATGCCATAAGTTTAATAACTATTTTTTCTTCGTGCAGCAAAATGTGTTGAAAAATTAATTTTCAAACGTTAAGAAATAAAGTACTGAAGATCACCCCGTAGATGTTCTACAGTGGCGACTCGTAGACTAGAGATGTGACATTAAACCCAATGTTGCCAACTTTGACGAAAATTTCGAGGCACTGGCAACGTCGCTGGTAAATGCCGAAGTTATGCTACTCATCAATAGATGGCAAATGTCGTGGGGAAAACGGGCTTTTTAAATTTGTATGAAATAATGTAAAAATCCGCCACTGTTTGTTCATATTTTCTCCCTTGACCGATCAATCAAAATAACTTTTACGACACTAGCCAGTAACAGTAGATCATTAGAAGAGATAGCCGCATATTTGTAAACAATCTGCGATGTTGATCTAAATAAGCTTTTGTTTGTCGCGAAAAAAACTGTCGGTCGCTCTGTCACGGAATGCGATCGATATCTAAGAAAAAAAATGCCATAATAGCCTACCAGTTTACCGATAAAGCGAAATCATTCAGTTCTTAATTGCTGGCAATGGGCTGCTTAAAATTATTAAGGGCAAAATATGAAATATTCATGTCGCACTCTCGTTCTCATAGTCACACTTGGACTTTTTTATTTTTTTCTCGATACATTTTTACTACGAATGGAAGTGTGTTTTAAAAACTCAGGAATGTATTCCCAGCAATTTTTCCTGTTAATTGGAACACTCCTTTAGCATTTACATGTATTATACCCAACAATGATCATTAATTAGCAGCTATCTTAGAAAACTATTAACACCAGAAGCGATTAACAGAACAAAACATCAAGATATGCAAAAATCGATAGGTTATTACTTCTTATTAATGCCCCGCCTATAAAAACAATTTCGAGCACAATAAGAAAGGAAGTGCGAGATCGATACAGATAGCTCGGCTCTGTTGCAATCTTTTCAACCTGCCAAGAGCACACGGCGAATTAATGTTTATTGAACAACGAAAACGGGTTATTCTATTCACGTTACAGGCGTGGTCCTTTCTATTAGGTTTGAACCCGACTTCTGCAAAATAATAAATTGCCCCAGAAATCGACACAATGGACGACAAGTATTTAATTCGGCCGAATACTTTCAGTTTGTCTTTGCAGAAAAAAAAAATAAAACAATGCGGTTCTAATGTCAGTCAATCGATAAAATCCACACTACACTGTTTATTGTCCACCAACTTATAAATAGCAAGGAGATCTTTTACGATTTATCGATTAATCCTTCCACGTATCATTAAGATCATAGGTGTTGCCACTATAAAACTTTACTGCCGCACATAATATTAAGGCTGTATTTTTCAAATGCCCTGGGCGTGGTCGCCGCACGCATGGTATTTTTCAAGGTTCGTCGTTTTTTATTATAAAAATAAAGCGTTCCTCCCATTTTCGTTTTTTGTCTGTGATTTATGATAGGTTGTTTGGTCGCTGATTGAATTTTGGCTCTGGGCGGTTCAGTTTTTGCCCAAGACCTCATCTGTTGATTGTGATTTGACGTAATTGTTCTTGCAGCGCGGTAATGTGTTTCTTGTTGCCTTTGGCAGTTCCTTCATTTGATTGCGCTGCGGTTCATTTTCATAGAATAGTATATTTCTTTACGAGTCTGGGAAGTCATGCAAGCACGGAAAAATCTATTTCTGGACGTGTAATGAACGATATTTTTCATTATACTTCTTTTAAAACGAAAACTTAAAACATTTTATCATTATAATAAATTTAATTGACAAAAAATAAACAATGCAGACAATATAGTGTTTGGTACGTATTGATGCGTTTCCATGGTTACTCTCAAATTATTTCAAAGGTGCTTTGTTGTAAATTAGTTATTGTCAGATAAGGTGAATAAAACGTCAAAAATATTACAGAAATGTATCTAAATATTGAAACACTTACGAATTAAAATATAAAATATAGGTACACGTTAAATATCAGAGAGCATATAGAGTTTCTTAAATTTAATTTACTTTGCTGTATATTTCTATTTTAAAATATATTCGGTATTTTTATTCAGCGCACTGAAAGTTTTTCCATGCGCTGTTTCCGTGCGCTAGCCCGAAAAATCCCATCTTTCATTATTGCTAAAACAGATGAAAATAAGGTGTTTTCAAAGAAGTATAATAAAAATTTAATTGTTTGTATAGGGGAGTCAGTTATCTTAACTTGGACCAGTAATGCCAGAAATGTCAGTTGGCGTAAAATGAGTCTACACTGCCATTACACAATAATTGATTCTCACATGGTGCTTTTACTTGATTTGCATTTTTCTTTGCGGTCTAGTAGGCATTATTGTTTTATCTAATAAATAAGTTGAGAAACCGCCTCGACCCCAGGTGCCCGTGTTTCACGAATTTCCTTCTATCTTTCTAATATCAGGCTTGCGAAATTCCACACAATAATACAGTTTTGTTGTTGAAAAATTGTGTGCCAAGTTTACTGGCATTATCTAACGAGGTTAATGCCTATTAAATGCGTAGCAAATAATCATATATTATGCAGTAATAATATTGAATTAATAATAAGGTACCTACCTAATTACTTTTTAAGATAGTGGAAGTAATGAACTTAATGGTAAAGAACTTGATTTCGACGGTAATTAGATATTTCAGTTTCGCAGTTGCCCAAGTTACTTAGAGAATATTTCAGTTTGTTGATTGAGACTAAATAATATATTTTTTTAATATACCACGTTTTTAAAAAGGACTAAAAGTATAATAAAATAAAATAATAATATACTTAACGGACTAAAAAGTATAAAATAATTTTTCCTAGCTCCTTAAATATGAGAAAAAGCATGGGGATCTTGCAAACGGTGAGAGATAGAACAACGGTTAAATGGGGAAAAAGTTGCACCATTTTGAGGTCAATAAAATGGTACAAACAGATTTCTAATATATTTTTTCGTTTTTGAGTTATTTTGAAAAAAGTGAAATTTTTGTTGTCAAGGAAAAGAAGAAAAACACTGTCTTATGGCACTTTTTAACCAGCTTTAAGACTTCGTTTTTAGATTTGTTCTACAACATTTCGTTTTTGAGAAACCTTCTTCAACTTTATTTTTTAAGCACTTTTCATTCCAAATACCATGATGTATGATGACACGAAATATTTTTAAAATGTTTTGAGGCAATTATACTGAAAATACATGGCCGCATTAGAAAAAAAATGAGTGGAAAAAAGGAATTTTCAATATAATTGTCTCAACACATTTAAAAAATATTTCGTGTCATAGGTACATCATGGTATTTGGAATGACAAGCGGTTTCAATATCTGCAAAAAAAATCCAGGTCCGTATTTAAAAAAATAAAGTTGAAGATGGTTTCTCAAAAAACGAAATGTTGTAGAACAAATCTAAAGACGCCATCTTAAAGCCCGTTAAAAAGTGCCATAAGAAACTGTTTTCCTTTTTTCCTACCTGTGATAACAACTTCAACTTTCAATTTTTCAAAAAAACTCAAAAACGAAAAAAAAAATACTAGAAATCTGTTTGCACCATTTTATTGACCTCAAAATTGCGCAACTTTTCCCCCATTTAGCCGTTGTTCTATCTCTCACCGTTTGCAAGATCCCCATGCTGTTCATTCTTATCCGGGACACATTGTAATAAAAATTAATGGCATACGATTTTTATTTCAATATTAAAACAAATTAATTTCAGATCCTTCTTAGTTACCAACGTTCTTGTCTGTCTGTTTGCCATCTTTTCTTTTTAACGCGTTTTAACACGTTATTTTTATTACTAGCTTATGGTAGGTATATGTTTATCTGTTAATAAATTTCCACTAGTCAAATATTTTTATTTAATATTCATAATTTTTGTATAATAACAGTTAGATAATATTGCATTGCCATCCAGTTCTGAGCTGTGTTTAAAGTTTCAAGTCTCTAGCTCATCGGAAAATTAGTTTCAAATCGATTGCAAATTTTTTTGAACAGACAAACAGGAGGACATGAAAGCGTTTTAATAAAAACGTCATAAAATATACTTTTTTTTGTTAATTTTCCTCCGAAATTTAAAATGGAATGACGTAATTGTACATAGTCGAAAAGTAGATTAAATGTGAAGGATTCCATTTGGCGTCTTACTTAGTTTGGGAGTTATCGCCAAAAGAATATGTACCTCAGTGTATTGGTTGACTGGTTTCTGTTCATCATAGATCATGATTACAACTTTGAAAATAGAGGAACCAAGAAACATTTCATTCGCTTTTTTGGAGAAAAATTTTATGTCAAAAACTGGAAGTTGTAGTTGGTAGGTAGTCAATGAAACACAAAAATGTGTTCTTAAATAAATTTATTGACCATAGAGGCAGTTATATGGTTTTTGTTGTGGTGACATCAGAACCAATGAGCAAAGGGTGAACAACATTCATGTGTCACGTAGGTTCAATGTTTGGTCGCCAATAAAACATAGAAGGTTGGTTTTAAATAAATTTATTGTCCACATAGAACTAGTCGCACCAAATCGTACACTTTTATATAACAATCAACGAACCTTCAACTCTCCCCGCGTATTTCTCGGTGTCGGAAGTAGGAAGGCCGCCTACAACAGTTTTCCGATTCCAAGACCGCCTCCGAGACCGCCACCGAGCCCGCCGAGACCGCCCCCGAGCCCGCCGAGACCGCCCCCGAGCCCGCCGAGACCGCCCCCGAGCCCACCGAGACCGCCCAGACCGATCCCGACCCCGCCCAGGCCGACGCCGTGGCCGACGACTGCGACGGGCACCGGGTGCGCGTCGACCTTGGCCACCTTGACTATCCTGTCCTTCTCGCCCCACGTGTACTCCTGCTTGGTCAGCTCGCCGAGCCGCGATTCGGCCCTCTGCTTCAGGTCGCCGGTGTGGTGGTCCTCGACGGCGTAGCCGAACTCGTACTTGGGCGGCGTCGCTAGGTCGACGACGACGCCGCCGGCGACGGCCGCCGCGACGGCGACGCCCAGGAAGAAGACGATCTTGGCGAGCATGTCGACTATGGGTGTGGACACTGGTTGCGGTGGTTGGGGCCGGCACGGCATTTATACGCGCCGGGCCACGTTCACTTTTCCCGGTAAAAATTCGGGTTGGCTCGGGAATACGGTCGAAAAATCGCAAAATCGGCGAGAATAAATTATGGCGGCGGCGCGCTCTTGCGAAAGGGACCGGCATTGAAAATGGCGGTGCACTATTTAGGCGTGAATAGATTAACAATGTAAGGCGGGAAAAATGCGTAGTCGTTTCCGTTCGAATGATGGAAGACACGGGCGTAGCCAGGATTTAGTTTTGGGGGGGGGGGGGTTTAGTTTGAGAAGTAAATAAAACAACAAAAATATACTTACATGAAATTCAATATCTATATATTCATCCGAAAAACTACGACATATTTATAAAGTTCTTAACTTTAAATGAAATGGATAAATTAATTTCGTTCCTCTGCGCTAAATCTAAAACCATTAAAGAAGAAATCTTCGGCTTTTTCTTTTAAATATATCCACTAGGTACTTCATCTGCATGAATTTCTGTTCCATAGTGAATGTTCATTAGAGCCAAACCATTAAGTCTGTTTTCACTTGTAGTGTTTCGTAAATAGTTTTTCAGTCTCCTTAGGCTCGAGAAAGACCTTTCTGGGGTAGCAGTGGATATAGGAATGGTAGCCAAGATTTGTAGTAATGTGTAAATATTAGGATAAAGGTTTTTATCGCACATATCTAGGCATTCCAAACTAGATTTCGGGGTAGGCAGTCTTCTTATCAGCATGCAAGGTAGCTGAAGCTTTGATAGCTAAATCCAAATTTGTTTCTTTATTAGAAACCCCTTGACCTTGACTACACCACTTTTTCCAGTAGTCCATACCTTTAGGTTTATCACCCTTCCTTTTTTCCCCCTCCATTTTTCGACAGTAATAATGATTCACGTATCTATCCTTAACAAGGTCATCGAATAACAGTGCACTAAAATTACTCACTTACACGGTACACTTAATTCTCTTCACTATTCGTTCACCACTTTTCACTTTTATTCGCTTCGAGTTCGCATGGAACAATACTGCCGTAAGCGCGGTCACGCGCCGCGGCGCCGCTTATATAGCAGCCCAGTAGCCGTCCAGAAACTTCCACGAACTTCCACAAAGTTCCGCTCATTTCGACCTAGGGGCGTGGCGAATAATCGAGAAACAACGCAAAGTGTCCCTACAATACAAAATAGTTCGGCTGCAACTGCGTCTGCCTCTCGTCAAAAGATGGCGCTAGGCGCTACTATTACTACATAATATATTCAAACGTAATAATAATTTAACTCTTCACTCCTCGTATTTTTTCGGTAGCGTTGCCCGACGTCCGGCGACTGACGCAAACACGAGGCATTTATCAGGGTTTAATTAAAAAAAGTGAAAAATCACGAATTTATTATAATAATGTTATATTATTAAATACCCTGCCGTGTATAGATTTTGTTACGTCGTTTTGAACGGCGGCCATTTTATATGTGGCAGACAAAGCAAGTACGTTGTGAGTTAGTTTCGTGAATTAACAGTAACAGCGATTAAGGGGAAAATATACTCTTACGATGCTCTATTGTTCAGCGTTTGGTTACAAAAGCTGAATTGAAAAGCGAGAGCCCGGGATTTCGTTTCACAGGTAAATATTTAACTAGCCACCTTTGAAAGATGCCCTAATACTTTATTTTTTCTCAATATAGCTTCTTCAAATTACATCTACCTTTTAGTATTATAAAGTGCATTGTTTTGAAAGTTTCTTAATTGATTCTGAGAGTTTCATAAAATATGGGCTGCTTTCCATGGGCGTGCATTATTTATTAATTCTAAATCGCCACAAATAAATATATTTCAGCACTTGACACTAGCTTTACATTTGGGAAATTATCTGTACCAATATTTCAAATTACATTACAAGTCAAAATTAACTTCCTTTTAACTTTTAAAATTTTTGTGATATTGGCTAAGAACGCGTTTCATGCTACGCCACTGGCCTGTCGTGCGACGAGCCAGTCGGCCGCGGGCGCTGTTAGACGTCCTCTCTCTTTCCTTGTCGAAGGAATAAGCCCATTGTTTTAAAAATTTGTCTAAATTTTATGACATAGATGTCACAAATTACAAAACAGGCAACAAGAAGCGATATCTATTAGTTAACCACACATTGTTTTGCTTCATAGCCTTCTGAGAATGCTATCGAAAAATAAATTTAAAAAATTGATATTTAAAAAACTGACAGAGGAGTATTGCCAGGGGAATATACCAAATATTATATTGTTGAAACGTCCTTTTTGAGCACTTCAAGATGAGCCCATAATATACGGGGAATTATATGAAAAAAGTTTAGTTTGCCATACTTAAGTGTAACGCCCTGTATAATTTTTCACATAATGTTTAAAAAGTAAAAAAAATAAAAAATAAGGGTTAAAAATAACTCTATTTCTGTTGAAATTTGTCCAATTTTAAAAATTAAATCAATAAAATACATAGACATAGTCCACTATGAAGAAATAAACAACATGAATATTAAATATGCACCTATTTCACAAAATATCATTTAGTTAATGATTATCTATTATTTATTTCTATCGCACTACAGCCATAGCCATATCAATATTACAATCAATTTATAACTTTTTATCATTTCGGTTTTGTCTAATGTAGATTGTTGCTAAATTATGAATACTATTTTTAAGGGTACATTCGAAGTATATGATGCAATCCAACCATTCCTATTTCGAATTTATTGTCCATTCAGATTTCGCCACCAAAAAATAAGTGGGCGCAGTGGTTTTTATATTGACAAAATAACACTGTACCATACTTTAATGATACTCGTATAAGATTCGTTACTTTATTAGCTTATTCAATGTTCTAGATATGATTATAGGTTCTTGGTACTCTCATGATGATTATAGAAAATGCAATAGGGCATTATAATAAGTAATAGGTGGTCTAGGTAGATGCGTAGGCACTATACCTTGCTTTTGGTATGAAGATTTCCTTTTAGTTCAATACACAGGCGAATGATTTTGTGCTGTTACTTGGAATATACCTGATTAGATTTAGATGTTAAAGAAGTTGAAATTTATTTGAGACTAAAAAGTTAAAATATGAAATTAAGAAATATTAATTATATTATCATTAAAAGCTCAGAAATCGGCACTGAAGTAGCCCATTATTGTACGATTTTTTCAATAAGTAGGCTTTGGCGAGATGTAAGGAGCCATCGCCCGTCAAAAGTGACCAAATATTCAAAACCCGGCCGATAAAGGATCATTTAACTTTTCGTACACATTACGGAATTGTTACCTATAGCAGCGCAATCTTTCAGTATAAATATTTTAGTGGGTTTGAATATCAATCCTATTTTTCATGGAGGCTGCACAACAGGCAGCAGTTTGGAGTTTCTGTCTAATAAAACATTTCAAAAAAATGTATGAAGTTCTTTTTTATGACTCATGTGGTTTATTTGCCTCGGTCAACTAAATTCCACACGAGTCATAAAAAGTTTAGCTTCAGTGCCTTGGTACATAAATAACTATTGCTCAATGATATTATCAAATCAGTTATTTCTTACTTTTTAGTCGACAAAAAAGTGTGTTTTTAGTGTTTCTTTTATAAATATATAAAGAGCCTAAACGCAAGAGTAAAAAGTCTCTTAAACATAAACGTGATTTTGGTATAAAACTTATATGATCTATTTGCTTATTATCGTCATGGGGCATTGTTCGCGTAATTCCAGCCCGTAATCAATGTAAATTGTTGTTTACCAAAATTTTTACCGAAAATAATTGACCGTTGGTGTCAATTAACCTGGCGGTTAGAAAAAAATGGCGACACAATGGCACAAGCGCCGATCGCCTTAATAATTAAGCCGCCAGAATATGGGTTAAGGTGTTCCGCATTGCACAGTTCGGCGGGCGAAAGGATATTTTAGAGCACAGTGCACACTGCGGATTGAACGATAAAAATGGGACTCGAATTATAAAAAAAATCCATATGTTGTGGGCTTTATATGTAACACTGTATTTAGATTTTATTCAACGCGAATAAAAGTATTTTGATCCATGCCAATCATAATAGTTTTTTTGTTATTGAATTTTATGAAACCTACGTCTATGTAATTTAATTTTTAAGCGTAAACTAATTATAAAATGTTTGTAGATTGTTTTCCAAAATAATCAGTTTTTTAGGCGAGATATACTTATAATAAGGATGTAAGATTAGCGAGTGTAAATGTAATAATTACAAGAAAGGGTGATAATGGGCAAACGCTGTTAACATAAAGAAAAAACTAGTAACCGCATACACGTGTTTCATACTATTTGGCAATCATCAGTACGGTGTAACATTAACCAAATCAAAAGATAGGCATGATTTGGGAAGCAACAAATGAAGTCCAGGCAGGAGCCAACAGCACATTTGCAGCTTCAGTCAGCACATCCCCTATTTTGGGGCTTGTACTAACATCGCTAATCTTACATCCTTATTGTCATTGTATCTTGGGTTATGAAGATTTCCACGCAGGTCACTTTAGCAGCCTCCATGGCGATGTTAGTACAAGCCCCAAAATAGGGGATGTGCTGACTGAAGCTGCAAATGTGCTGTTGACTCCTGCCTGGACTTCATTTGTTGCTTCCCAAATCATGCATATCTTTTGATTTGGTTAATGTTACACCGTACTGATGATTGCCAAATAGCATGAAACACGTGTATGCGGTTACTAGTTTTTTCTTTTTGTTAACTTTGAGTGTTTGCCCATTATCACCTTTTCTTGTGATGTGTATTGTTTTGAAACAAGCAAAAAAAACCGTTCAGCCTATGCATTCCATAAAATTTTATAAATAAAATTAATATTCAAAAGAATCTATAACGTAACACAATTTCGTGTAAAAAATAAATTGAAAAAATTAATAATTTCGTTACATATTAAGTATGTTATATTAGAGTTAAGAAACATGCACCTGGCTAGACATAGACGCCATGTCGTATTGTTCTGTTCAGTTGATTTTTATAATGCAGTGTGTTCACATTAAGCACTTTTTTTGTTGACTCTCAAACTAAAATGCGGCAAAATTTTTGAAAGACCATAATTTTTTACTTTTCAGCACATTAAAAAAATACTATTAGTTTTTTTAGATTATTGTTTATGATGACTTAAAACCTGTCTGTACCAATTTGAACACCAACCCAACAATTTTTTTTTACCAAAATCGGTCAACAAAATAAATAAAGATTTTACATAGGTGGTGATTCTTTAACGTGGACACACACCGTATGTAGAATTTCGTACATTTTCTGATGCAAGCCAAACGGGCATGATGCAAGCGCGCCCAAAGTTGTCCGAACGACCAAACTCGGCCGAATTGACAATTTTTCACCTGCATTTCAGAGCGGAACACGTTAATACTTCTACGGTCTTATGCAACAAAACAAAATTTGCCTCACGCGCTCCATAAGGCGTAGGTACCCCCTGGAAAAAAATGCAACCATTTAAATCTGGTTCTCTATTACTATATAAGTGCACAAAGGAACTATCGGCGCCAGTAGTATCAGTATCTCGTCAAACGCCACCCAAATGTTCGTTCACACACTTCTGGCCGTAAGCCTGCTGAGTTTGGCCCATGCCGGACTCTTAGACCTCGGTCTTGGCGGTCTTGGTTTGGCATCGGGTTCAGTAGGTTTATCGAAAAGTGTGGACCTTTACACGATACCAAAATACGCCTTCAAATACGCTGTGTCAGATCCCAAGACCGGAGACAACAAAGAGCAAGCCGAGGAACGACTTGGGGATAAAGTAGTTGGAGAGTATTCGCTGGCAGAACCGGATGGAACGATTCGAGTTGTGAAGTACACGGCGGACAAGGTTAACGGTTTCAACGCGATCGTTTCCAGGATCGGAAAAGCTCTACACCCCCAGCAAGTTATTTTGTCGAAAGGTGTAGGGATAGGATTGGGGGGCTTAGGCCTTGGTGGAAAATTGCTATTGTAGTCGCAAGGTTACCTCAGGAACTGATAGATGCTTTGTATTTATTTTATGTATATGTAGTTGCAAGGTCCAATAAAATGTGATTTACCGAACAGGAGCGTTTTATTAAAAAAAGTCTCTTACAGGGATATCCGAAACGGTAAGAGATACAGCGTGGGTTAACTTAGAGAAAAGTTGCGTTTTTGTATGTCTTTCAATAATCTGAAAAGAAATCTAAGATATCTTGGGTAGTTCCTAAAATATTGCTGAAAAACTGAAAATATGCGTTTTCTTTCTTCCTTCATTACTTTTTTATATGTAATGGAAAAGTTATGGAACCTGGCAATCTTACATTTCTCGATGTGAGCATTTCAATAGAAATGTCAAATAATTCCTACTAGATTCTGAAATATTCGTTTCGGATATCTCAATGGTATGCACTGTAAGAGTGACCACCCTGTATACTATCCAAAGTGAGGCCTATTCTTTCCTCATTCTAATGTGATGCCAAGTATGCCATTTTATTGGAGAATCTATGAACATAACAGGTAATTTGATTGTTAGTAAAAATTAATAATGGTTTTCACGATTTCTAAAAATTAGACTTGACAATTTTGTGTATATAAGTGCAGAATGTGGCAACTGTCAAATGAAAGAAATTTATTTTATAGTTGAAATTGGCTTCCAGCAATTATTTCCACGAATTCAAGTAATAAGTATGGTAAGTCAGTAGTGCCGATTTTGCTTATTTAAGAATTTGTCGCTATTGCACCTTGTTACCAGGTTCCTCAATCCATTTGTAATATGTATACTTGAACTTTCTTCCCTTGTTGAATCTACCCAAAGAACTTTCACAGATTTCGGTATGGACTAATAAGAATAATGCGGTGTTCATTATAAAATTTTTGTAATTTTATTTCTCTCCCAAGGTACCTCACAAACTTAAAATAAACTTGTAGTCGTATATAAAAACTCTTTAAAAACAGACATGACTGAAGCTACCTGCTTAATAATTTAAAATTTTCGAAATACGATTTGTTTTGAACTACCTACTTATACGTAATGCCCACGTATTAGGAATTCTAGGATTACTAAAGGTGATACAGGAAAAATCTGGTTGCTATTATTGGGACTACTACAGGCGGCCGCATTACCTTTAATTGACACATCTGAGTATCTGGAAGTTAGAAAATTTAAAAATTGTGAATTATTTTGCCTCCTTTAGAATCTATGCCACTGGCGTGTCACAAAACCTGATGGCAGTTGGACACTGACATATAACATAAACTTGTATCAGCCCCCTTGTGGTCTCCTTGGAGTGAACAGAAAACAAACTTCCCCTCGAGCGTTAACTGACGTATTTATAAAGACTTCTTACGACTATAGCTTCATGTCATGTCCCAGAAAGAAGATGGCGCCTATGGCCAACAATGTATTTTGCATTGTATTTTGTCTCCGGGAAGCGCATGGTGAGCCAGGGAACTGACAAACATGACAGCCGTGAGCAGTCTTTATTAATACGTCATGTCAGTCAACGCTTCAAGGCTTCACTTTTCCTATGCGATAGACCGTGACATGCTGGGTCTCCTTACTTTAAAGAGTCCCCGAAAAACGTAACGCCGGCAATAATATGTCGCCCGGTCAACATTTTTCTCTTCTTCCAGAGAACCTCGCGCCGTCGGAACTGAAGAAGCTGCGCAACAAGCAGCGCAAGGCGCGGCGCAAGGCCGAGCTGGAGAGCGCGCAGGCGCGCGAGGCGCAGTCCAAGCGCGACCAGCACCACAGATCGAAGGCGGCGGCGGCGGGGGGCGCGGGCGCCGCCGCCGGCGATTCCCAGGACTCCGACGCCCCGCGTCCCGACGACCTCGTTCCGGACAAACTCGCCAGAGTGAGTCCAAAAAAGAATTTCCCTAGGTTTGGCGAAGGACCAATTGTGGCCCTTCCCAGATTGTACGACTTAGTTTGTTGGGCGAGGAGATGGTTTTGACAGGAGAGCAAGTGTTTGGGTTAATTGGGTCCAATGCAGGTTTCACTATACTAGATACTTACTCCAGATGTCACTTGGCAACAGTTTCTCTATACGCGACTCAATTTAAGATGCCAACGCCCCGACGGGCACTATGCGAACTAACTATATGGGCCATTGTCACCTCTAGCTTTGGGCACACTTTGGGTTTACACTGCGTTGTTCTTTGTTCTTGTTCATTGTTCTTGTCGTCTTCTATATAATTTTGTGGTCGTCTTCATAAAGTTATTTGGTTATTAGATAAAAGTTCCCCCCGACAATCGGCGGGGCCGAACGTAAACACGGCACAAATCTTTCCAAATTTCGGATTTTCCGCGGGTTTCCGCGAAGTTTCGATGTTGCAAAAGGTGCAAAATAGTGTGGTGATCAGTTTGAGCTGCATATAGTAAAAATTCGTCCGGATTATAACCACAAATATCGCCATGAAAAGTGAGGTGTCAAAGGAAATTTGAAAATTCATTTTCTCGGAAACTACGCCCGAGCACCAAAAACTAAGGTCAGATTCGTGTTCAGGGACCCTGAAAATAGGGGGGTAGCCAAAATTTCAAAAAAATCGGGGCAGACATACACCACGGGAAACTGTACTTACCGGTTATTATAAAGTTTAAACATTATTGTTTGTGATTTATGTAATTGCAAAGGCAACAGGCAACTCAAAATGAACTAAAAGCAGAATTCGAAATAGAGAACTTTCTTGGTTAAATTAAATTGATTCGAAACTTGTTCTATCTCGAAAATGTTTTCAGGAACAAAAAATGTTTAGGTTAGGACCTTGGCGATCGAATCAAGACGGTTTTTCGTCCGAATCTCGCACTAAAACTTCGTAATTACACTGCATAACACTTTAGCATGTTCAAATTCCACTTCTGATAACTGTGGGAGGCCTTTTGGGCGTGGTAATCATAATAAAAATCACATTTTACTTGCTTTATTTCATTTTCTAACAACTCTTCTCTCTTTTTTGGCATAAGCGTGGCGGGAATATTTAAACATTTGAATTCAACTGTTGTTATTTACCGCATTATAATAGTCAACTTTAGAAAATAAAGCTTTTTTGACTGATTTTGAACAAAACAGAAAACATAATATACGGAACAACAAAATGGCATGGCCCATATACTTAGTTTAGCATTGAGCCTATAGGGGGCGTACTTCTTATATTCATATATTCTTATCATCTATAAAAGAGTCAATTCCTTCATTAAGCACAATAAGTTTGTTAAGAATCTCACACACAGCTCCTGAAATCCTTAAGAGCAGTGGATTGGATCACAATTCTGTTGTTCGTACAACACCCGTATAATGGTCTAGAAACTTTACTTTTCTCTTTATATTTTCTTAATCTTTCTGTACGTTCTTAGGTCCACTGTAAGACGAAGATCTGACAAGAGATTAGATACTTACTCCTCGTCCAATTGGTCATTATTGTCCATTTGGTTACAGTTGTCACTTAACTTAAACTTATATAATTCTCAGGTGGAAGACCCCCTGGAACAGGCAATCAAATTCTTGCAGCCCCTGCAGACCTTAGCCAAAGACCAAATAGAAACCCACCTGATGGCGTTTGAGGTGTACTACCGAAAGAGTAAGTTGTTTGAGCCGCCCATTCGCAGTCGCCCCCACATCCCTTTTGTCTTAGAAAAAGTCCTGCTGATGCTCCAGTGTGTGAAGCGCGCCGACAAGGTGGATCCGGCGCATCCGAAACTGCACAGTTGCTTGATACGTTTCAACAGGATCATGCAGGAAGAGAGGTCGTCTTGGGATCCGAACGTTCGCGAAGTTGTCGATTTGGAAACGAAGGGTTATTTTGAAGGGAAAGAGGCGGCGCAGCTGAACAGGGAGTTCATGCAGAAGCACCCGAACAGTCTTCGGGCTGCTCTCGAAGGGGCGAAGATCATGTATCTCCTCGATAAGGGTAGTCAGGCGCAGGCGTTGAGCTTGGTGACTAGCCTAGATGACAATAAGTATAGTGATGTAAATATTGAAGTAAGTACTTGGGGAGTTGTTGTTTTGTTGTTGTTGTAAGCGGTCTTTGTTCGCAGATCTGTACAGATATTCTAGAATCGTTAAGGAAAGAAGACTTCGGTAGTTGTACTGCTCAAACGGAAGACTATTTGAAGCAGTGCCACTTAAAGTTCCGCCACGCAGCAGCGTTCAAACCCCCCGAGCCGGAAACTAACCACGTCGCGGCGGAGCAACAAGAAAATTGCCATAGCAACTGATGGTTACAGAGAGGTTAGTGTGGCGATCCGTGGACTCGATCTAGTGTTTTTTTATATATATATATATAAAGATTATGTTAATTGATCGGTATAATGGTTATACCTCAGGACTTATACCTTAATGAAACCGTTTACAATTATTTATATTTAAATTGCTTTTTTAATTTGTATGATAGTTGTAAATCGGATAATAACGTTCGGAACACATGTCGGGCTAGAGAAGTTTTCAGTAAAATTAAATTTGGATACAGATAGAGCCTTTTCAGTGATATCCTTTTCAGCGTGGAATAATAAAGAAAAATCATAATTCTTAATCGATCTTTTTATTCACAACAACCTGCCCTTTGTTATCGACCGAATAAACGCAAACTACGTAGTTGTTCTTTTTCTTGTCCTTGTTCCTCTTCCTCCTCTGACCAGGTGCAGGTGTAGTGTTACATACGACTGATTTTTCTTTTTCAATTTCTGTAAAATGACGCATTAATATAGAAGTCGTCAAGGTAAATTTACATTTACCTTTTTTGAACAATACCTTGCCGATTGTTATAAATGGAGCTTCGAATAGCAAAGATAGAACAGTAGATGCGAGCAAAGTGAATGCAAGATCTCCGAAGAATTCGTGGTACTAAAAGATCGAATCATTCGTCAATACTAATTACTTAAAGTAACCAGACACTAATAAGTTACTTCTATGTAACTTGTTATAGAAGTATTTATTATGAAAGTATCTATAAGGTGTCTAGTTACTTTAAGAATTATTGTAATTTTGCAAAGAAAAATACTTACACCCCTCAAGTTGTCAAAATGTGAGTAATGCTTCTTGATGCCATTTAGAAACATCAGCACACCAAGGTGAGTTAAAAATATACTGTATGATAGTCGAATCAGTATGTGGAAAATGGGCAACGACAAAAATCTATTCATAAAACCTAAAACAATAAAATTAAAAAAAGGTTTTCTACACATTTTTGTGTAAACTTACATTAAAAATGAATGGGGAAGTTTACAAATTATATTGTAAAATTAAAATTACTGTTGAGGAACTACTTGTCAATTTGCAAAAATGTAAAAAATCAAACAGATTTACAAAAAACGTGAGTGAATTTTCAGATTAGTCTTAAATTTACAGAAAAAGTATGTTATCGCGCCATTTTTTACTTTTTCATGTAAAAAATTACATAAAAAAAGCTTAAAGTTTTATTTATTTTGTACAGTTAAAGTAGATATATTTTACAAAAAACAGGAATTTTCTTTAAAAAATTATTGCTATCTTTGATATAAAGTAGTCTTAATCCCAGAAATTTACAGATTATTCTGTAAAATTTACAGAAAGACCCTAATTTGCATAATTATTTGTAGTTTTTTTACAGGAAAATAAATTTACAGCAAATAATCAGCAATTTTCATAAAAAAAGTCAATTCCATCCTAAAAAATTTTATCAATTTTTTTTTATCAAAAAATATGTAAATTTTACATTTTACTGTATAAGGTTGCTTATGTTTTTTACAACAAAAGTATATTTACAACAAAATCAGAATTTTTCATAGTAAAATTGATCCTAGAAATTTACAGATTTTTCTGTAAATTTTAAGGCAAAAATGTGAAACACATATTCTACACGTTGTAACCAAAAAAATGTAAAATTAACAGAATATTTTTTGAAATTTTACAGATTATTCTGTGAATTTTAAGGCAAAAATGCGAAACACATTCTACACGTTGTAACCAAAAAAATGTAATATTAACAGAATATTTTTTGAAATTTTACAGATTATTCTGTAAATTTTAAGGCAAAAATGTGAAACACATTCTACACGTTGTAACCCCCAAAAATGTAATATTAACAGAATATTTTTGTGAAATTTTACAGATTATTATTCTGTAAATTTCGAGGCAAAAATGTGAAACGTATATTCTACACATTGTAACCAGAAAAATGTAAAATTAATAGAATATTTTTTGAAATTTTACAGATTCTGTAAATTTTAAAACAAAAATGTGAAACACATTCTACACATTGTAACCAAAAAAATGCGAAATGAACAGAATATTTTTTGAAATTTTACAGATTATTCTATAAGAAAAAAAGGATCGGTGCACATAAAGCCACAACGTTTTTTTATTCTTTTTTATTATCGTTGCATTCTGCCTCTTGTCCTTGTCTATATTTATCACTAATCATTATTTTTAGTAATTAATTGAATCATGGTTACTATGAAGGTTATTACTCATAGTGTATTTAAAGTTTAATTCCAAGTACCTATAATATGAATTGTCGGTAGCAGGAAAAATGTAATATTTTACACGAAGGTCTTCAAAAAAACCTCCGCGGCCAAAAAAGTGCACTGATGAATCTTGCAATATAAATAAATATTATTCTTTTTGCGTTTTTTTACCTCCGTGTCCAGTTACACAAGCAAAAATCATTAAAGACAGTGCTATAGCCCAAGCAGGTCTTGCCAACGCATTAAACGTAGCAGAATTCCAAGGATCGTAGTGATCTCCTGTGAATTTCAAGTGAATCAATATCAGGAACGACATAGTGCACGATGAAAATATCCAGATAATTGATGTTAGAACCTGAACAAAAAAGAAAACATTGCATTTAACCAGATCATTTGTTTTTAAACTTGCCTTCGACATCTTAACATTTTGGTAGCAATAAATAAAATACCCGAACAGTACTCCTATAATCCAAGCTGGACATCTTATGAATGTGGGTTGGTAGATATATTCATGGTATGCTTTGTTGCCTCTAAAAGTTACAATTTAGCCACTTATTTATCTTCAGTTCATTTCTTACTCGAAATAGGTTGCCCCATAATTGTTATCAATAGTCGTCTTAAACGCCCAACCAGCTGATAAAATAATTACTACAATACTTCCTAAGGTGGCCTTAATTGGATTCTTGTATAAAGGAACGAGTAACAATGGCGACATGAAATATAATTGTGAGTCTACCGCCAAGGACCAAGATTGTTCAATACACTGCAAAAAAAAACATGAAAATAAAATTTCAAAATAATATTATCTCAGGTAGGTACCTGATAGGCAAAGTCTATATGGTTGGTCAAAAACAACATAGTAACCCACCAAGTCCTTTCGCAACTGCCCGCAAGTTTCTTAATCATCAAAGGCCAACCGGGTCCATCACCAAGGTGTTTCAATACGCTGAGATAGAAGAGGATAACTGCGAAGAGGGCTGGGCATAACCTCAACAGTCTGTACACTATTAAAATACTGTATGGTATCAGTCTCTCTTTTCCTTTATCGAATTTGTGCTTAGCAATGCCATGTGATAATAACAAACCGCTAGTCATTATGAAAGTGTCTACGGAAAATGATGCTCCAGTTAGGAGTGTGTTCTCTATTTTTTCCCTCCACTAAAAAGAATAAATATAACATAAATATCAAAGTGTGCTTTCTTCTTACATTAAAAACGTAGAATGCGTTGACATTTCCTGAAAACATATTGACCAAAAATCGATGTCCAAGGAGCACCCAGAACATAGAGATGATTTTGATGCCATTTACACAAGACAATGGGTTTTCTAGTTCTTCCTTAGGGGCAGAAAATAACTTTATAGTGTTTGTGTATAAGGAGTACGACACCCAAATGTCTGGTTTCTTCTCTAAAACAATATAAAAAGCTATATTTGTGTAACTAGTTAGGAAAAGTGTAATTTTGTGTAACAAGTTTGGGGGACGAGCGGAAATCATATTTCTTGGTTTACATACATTACTTTTTCACTTACCACTGAGGTACTGGTAGATTGCTACATCGTAGAATGTGCTTAGGAGTGCTGCTAGTAGTATTATACCAAAAAAGGCACTATAACAACAAGAATGTATTAATTTTAGGTTGGTTTGAGTATTCACGCACTAACAAAACGTATTTATCAAACCAATAAGGCTCGGTCACTTTTCCTTTATGACTGCACAGCAAATCAACAAAAACCGCATGTGCTGGTAACCTGAAGGTATTCTCCATGTAGTTCCACATTTTCTGCAAGCTTTGAACTGAACACGTCTTAGGAATGCACACGCTAAAGGCAAGTTTCATCAAATGCATTATTTGAGTGATGTGGATGTTCTTCTTGATACCCATCCAGTTTGTTAACTGGAAACAAAATGACATATAGTACAAAATAAGTTAAGTGTGCGTACCTACTTCAACTGCGTCTAGCATAAAATCGAACTCCGACGATATATTTTTGCTTGGTATGATAATAAATGTGCAGTATTGTCCTTGTATTACGCCATTTGATTTTTTTTCCTTTATATTGAGGCATTGGTCGAAATTTCCGAAATGTATGATGTTTCCATCTGTCAAACCAGGATTCAATTTAGGCCAAGAATCCACCACTGAAAGACAGAGTGAACTTTGCTTATTTTGCCACGGTTACAAATACGAAATACGATTTCAAACTTTGGGTTTTCGTCACAGAATAAATAGCGCTTTGCCGTAGGCTATATATTCTGTGTACAATAGACTTAATTTCGAACTCCAAACTAAAATCAGAGACTAAGTCGTGTTTGAAGGCCCATTGATGTGGCTAAATTACAAACACCTACCTACCTACACAATAAATAGTTTCTACAGAACTATGTTAAAACTTGCGCCAGGCAATTTTCATAACACCAAATAGTTTTTTACGGCTCTTTTTACTTACGTACTTTGGATTGCATAAGGTCTCCTCCTGAACAGATCTGCTATAACATTTTTCAGTTGGTTGGCGCATTCGGTCTTCCCCCCAGCTCTGTCTATGATGTCATAAGCGTAATGTCTCGCAAAGCTCCATAGGCTGCCGGTTCTGGAGGCTGTAGAAACTCCAAGAAACACAAAAAAGAAACACCACCCTATTTTCATTTTTTGAATTCACGCGAAGGTAGTTCGCGCCGTGTGGTATATTGTAGTGTTCATATCGGCTTAGTTTTTTTGCTCATTAGTATTCTTTATCTCTGTGGCAGTTAAAATAATAAAAAGTAACGAGGTTCACTAACAATTGCATTTGGAGCTATGCATACTACGCGTCCAGTTGTAAATTTTATTTTTAGTTGTTATCATAAATCACTGTAAAAAAAATTGGCAATAGTTACTTAGGTACCTGGTGGAAATGGAAACGTTTTAGAAATCCAGAAGCAATCGTATAGAGACGACTTCATTATAATATCTACTTTGTTAACTCTCTTAGTTAGGTGCTTATTTTATTACTCGTGTATCAAAACTCTTCAATACAGTCAGTTTGTCAAAATGTATGCGAAGTTTTTATTACGCTATAATTTTAAAGTGGACTAAAAGCGTAAAGCGTGTATATTTTATGTATATGCAGCGTCATCTGTTGGCCCCTAGAACTAAAAAAGCTGTTAACGAATTTTGCCAGATGACAGAAATCTGAAAGTCCCCACTTTACGTCAAATTAGAGGAAATTACGAGGACCTTAGGTACTCGAAAATGTTCCTTCTAATTAATTTAATATTATGGATTTAAATTAACCGAATGGCTGCACCTAGAAATACATGGTATATGCAATCCATATAATGCTTCTAGTATTATCAGCTAAAACTAGTTGTTTAAATAAGTTCATTTGAAAATTCCCATTTAAAAAATAAACATTTTTGAGTTGAAAGTTAATTGATCGGTATAATGGTAATACCTACCTCGGGACTTGTACCTTAATTTTATAATTGTTTACAATTATTTTTATTTAGTTGTAGTTGTAGATTTGGATAATAATAAAATAATTTCGCATATTCTCAGAGTAGTCTTAAATTTACAGAAAAACTATCGCTTTTTTTTCATATAAAACAATTCGATTATACATATTTACAGGGGCTTCTAAAAAATCTGCATATTTTATACAGTTGATTTATTTTAAAAAGGAAAGCAGAAATTTTCTCCAAAAAATTTCTGCTTTCTTACTATGATAAAATGTAATCCCAATACCTACCAGAAATTTGTAATTATTTTCCAAAAAAAATAATTTTCTGAATAATTTATACAATTGCTAATAAATTTTTTACAGGAAACGTAAATTTACAGAAAAATCAAGAATTTTCATAGTAAAACTGATCCTAGAAATTTACAGATTACTGTGAATTGTGTAATGGTGCAGATTAATTTATAATTTTTACAAGAAGGTGTAAAATTTTACAAAAACATGTCATTGTGTATTAGTGTTTAGGCGTTTCTTTAGGTTTCTGCCCTAAAAATGTCTAATCCTTTAAAAAATATATTTATTCGTTTTCTTTTCTATTCAGTTTAGACCAAGAATCCACCACTGAAATATAGAGCGAATTTTTGGTATTTTGCCACGTTTTACGAGTAAATATTATATACCTACTAAATACGATTTTAAACTTTGGGTCCTCGTGTAATATTAATTAGACTAAATTACGAACTCCAAACTGAAATTTGAAGCTTATCTTTTTGTGTCTAGCAGCAATTGAACACTTTTGTGTTCGTCGTAAAACCATATGACAGTACTTCGCACTGTATTTACTATATTGTAATGTAATATCTTTATTATTATACTTCTTTGAAAACACCTTATTTTCATCTGTTTTAGCAATAATGAAAGATGGGGTTTTTCGGGCTAGCGCACGGAAACAGCGCATGGAAAATTTTTCCGTGCGCTGAGTAAAAATACCGAATATATGGTTTTAAAATAGAAATATACAGCAAAGTAAACTAAATTTAAGAAACTCTATATGCTCTCTGATATTTAACATGTACCTATTTTGTATTTTAATTCGTAAGTGTTTCAATATTTAGATACATTTCTGTAATATTTTTGACGTTTTATTCACCTTATCTGACAATAACTAATTTACAACAAAGCACCTTTGAAATAATTTGAGAGTAACCATGGAAACGCATCATACATACCACAGACCTATATAGTAGCGAAGCTATATATGTCTGTGTACATACCAAACACTATATTGTCTGCGTTGTTTATTTTTTGTCAATTAAATTTATTATAATATGCCGATAAAATGTTTTAAGTTTCCGTTTTCACAGAAGTATAAAAAAAATATATCGTTCACTACACGTCCAGAAATAGATTTTTCCGTGCTTGCATGACTTCCCGTGTGAGGCGCAGCCGAACACGGGAATTTGTCACGCGCACGGAAAAATCTTTATTTCCAGACTCGTAATGAAATATACTATTATCTCTGTTGCAGTTACAATCAACAAAATAAATAACTAAAAAGAAATAAAAAAATTCTCGCTAGTTGAGTCATTATAGCGACTCCTGAAGGTAAATGAACTATTTCCCAATTTTATTCAGTATCATGAATTGATTTTAAAAATGTAATAGCCTTGTATGTTCTGTACTGATACGCTTCCAAGGGTTTATTTTTTAAACGTCCTACATTAAGATTATGTTGTCTTGAATAAATTACATTTTAAGCATTTACCCATAACCCGTGCTGACGAATATTTATTTAAAACTTAGCATTCAACATTTCCTGAACGATAAGCACGTCGCCAAAAATATTATTAAAATCGAAAACTTGTAAGTTATTGTTCAGTTTGACCTTAAATCCAGCAATGAAGCTACCGCTTTTACTGTTCCTGTGTTTATCTGGCAAAAATGCTGTCCAAGCCCAAGACCTCATGGGGGGACTCACGGAAATGCTCTCCGAAAATGGATTAAGCGCTTTGGACATACTATGGGCGGTTGTCGACAAGTTCGACCTGGAAAACTTGCTACCGTCGACCAACTCAACCTTATTCAACTTTATGGTCGAAGCCGCGTTATTCTTGAACCAAGTCGACTTGGAGGAACTGGAACAGCAAGTTTCTATTGCCGCTGAAGAGACCGAGTGCACCAAGCAACTTCAAATGATGTTCGATGGAGTCCTGAAAGGCAAAAAGTGGGCCCTGAACAGTAAGAGTTTAAACTTGTCTTTGTTCTGGTTGATTTCCCGAATGTTGTAGTGCTGGACGCGACTGCTAAGCCTCAATCTGGTCTGTGGTACGGCAACATAATGCACATAGGGAACTATGACGAATGTTTGAGCGTCAGCAAATGGAAAAACGGGTCGAAAATAACGGGGAAATATTGTTCCGCGGTTATTAACAGAGAGGGACATCCACCTACTGATGTAGGCGTACCCACTCGTAGAAGTTTTTTTTATTCGTAAATCATATTTTAGCCTACAGATATAAATAGGGACAACGTTGAAAAGCTAAGGTTATCTTATGGGGTATGCATACCGATGGTTTGCTCAGCTGAAGACATGAACAAAATAATAGCTTCAATAGCAGATCTGATGCAAGTAAAAGTTAATTTGTATTTTGTCGATGAATTTTGCGATTACGAAGGAAAAAGTACGCCTTTTACCAAACTGGATATAGCCGCTATGTAGGTAGGAGGAAGCTCTTAAGGAAATCGGACTTATTTCTTTCGTTTTAGTGCAATATTTGGTACCTTTGCTGTGATAATATTTCTAAGTACTTCGTACGATATCTTGCTCCATACACGAGGCACAAGTAAGGCATTGACGAAATGAAATTAATGATTTGCAGGAAATATTTTGCAGGTGTTGAAGGTCCAAGTTTGCTGATAGCATTTTCGATGGTTTCAAATGGGAAAAAAATATTTTCTACAAAGACCATGTTGGTTGCCTCAACGGCATGAAAGTCATCAGTATGATTTGGATCATATTTTGCCATAGATACATGTATGACATTTATATGCCTGTGATGAACATGCGATATTTTTTAACAGTAAGAAGTTTACAATGTTCGTGGTATACAGCATAGATCTTTTAATACTTTTAGTGGAAAAATCAATTATATAACAGCTTCGTATTTGGCGGAAACATGGCTGTAGACACATTTTTCGTTATAAGTGGGTTTCTAGTGATATACATGTTCTTGAGTTATCGAGAAAAAGGTATAAAAACTAACTGGTTTAGTTTTTACGTACACAGGATACTTCGGTGAGTTCGGAAGTGACTAAAAGTTCGTTTCTAAATAAAACACTTCTTGCAGTTTGACTCCGTCATTGGCCATGATGGTTTTGTTTTACGCAACTTTGTTTGTGAGAATTGGCAGTGGTCCCTTTTGGTTTTTGGTGCATTATTTTTTTCAAGAAAGATGCCAGACCAGCTGGTGGTCTACTTTACTGTACGTTCAGAATTATGCAACGCCTGTCACTGTGGTAACAGACGCAGTCTGCAACAAAAACTGAATTGCTACAGATAAGTTTAATTTTAGTGTGTTGGTCAAAGTTGGTATCTAGCGGTAGACACCCAGCTATACTTCATTTCGCCAATAATCCTGCTTTCGTTGTCTCGGTGGCCCAAAAAAACGATTGCAGTACTGCTGGCCGTCGGTACGGCTTCGTGCGGATACACCTTCAAAGTTAGTTACGACAAAGCTACGGGACCTGGATTTTTTGGGTTCGTTCCGACGTTTGAATAATGAACCCCAGGAAGAAGCAAATTACCGGGACAGTTATGAAGAAGTTGGTACCTACACAAACGCCTATGCCATTTTGGTGCATGGCCTCAAAAGTTAATTTAAATTACAAAATTACTTACGACGGATTATTATCCTCTGTCTTGTCAGATATCAAAATATTGTGTCAAAACTTCGTTCCTACACAGGGCGATTTCTATCTCACGTATTTTATAATACACATAGAGCTTTATTGTCTCCTTCCTGGGATTCTTATTCAAAGGTTTCTTTAATAGTTCTGTGTTTCAATTTGCGATGCTTCTGATAGTGTTTCAGATGAGCTTTTTAAGATGATATACGCTACGACGCACACTAGATGCTCTCCTTGGTTGCTTGGAATAATAACTGGATATAGTTTCTTCAGTTGTAGAAACAAAAGAGTAATAATAAATAAGGTGAAAGAATCCAGGGTTTAAGTTATTTAAAATTTATTTTTAATAAATTTTAGATTGTCCTTGCGCTGGCTTGGATTCTATCGTTGTGCACTCTGCTTGGTATAGTGTTCTATCATAAATTTCTAACAGAATTAGAAGAAAAATACGTAGTAGAAGGTGCAGTTTTTAACGGGTTCTTAAGGCCGGTATGGTCTCTAGGTGTTTCCGTTATTATTTTCATTTGTGCTACTGGAAATGGAGGTACAAACAATGCGTTAACGTAGCAATTCTCTAAGAATTGTTTTTTAGGGCTTGTCAACGATTTCCTCAGCTGCAGAGCTTTTCATATTATGACAAGGCTCAACTACAGCATGTACTTGGTTCATATAGCGATCATCGTATTTTTTGTGGGACATACCAAAACTCCAATTCATGTTTCGAATTTAGAAAATGTAGGTACATTATTTGATACGACATTTTATTTTTTATTTGTTAACAATTTCAGTATCATGCTTTTTGGGGCGATCTAGCCTATACACTAATGGTGTCAACTGTCTGGACGCTAGCTTTTGAATCGCCAGTGATTGTATTAGAAAAATTAATTTTTGGAAAATCAAAAGAACCGAAGCCACAGTCCAATGGTGAAACAAAAATAAATAATTGTGAGTTCCTACATTAATTAAGTGTGTTAATAATTTTGAATTGCATTTTAGGTTCAAACAATTCTGCACAGCCAACGTTAGTTAGTGTCAAAATTATTTCTAAAAATACTTTATAGGAATTTAGTAGTGAAATTAGCTATTTATTTATTTTTATATGAAGAACAAAAACAATATACGTTTATTTTTCGTATGAAGTTTGAACGAAAAAGATGATTGTTTGTGACACTTAATAAATAAACTTATCTCTGTTCATGCATTTCATGACTGAGAAATTATTCATTTTTTTTTTTTTTTTTTTAGTGACTATGCAGTTATTATTCACATGTCGTAGTTGTTATCTAGACGGTTTTAAAGTCAGTAGAATGGCTTTATTTGTACAAACATTACGTTTTTTAATTTTCTGTAGGTAATATGAAAGCTGTTAAATTACCGAATAATTAATAAACACTTGTCAAAATTAGGTAGGTACACGAGTTGAATTGCTATGCATAAAATTTGTGATAAACATGAGATAAGTATTCTAAAATTTCTAGTAATAGCATTAGATTATAGATTATTTTCTTTATTAAAATTTTCTAATTTGCCATAAGCTTTTATGTCCCTCTTCTAGAGAGTACAGTAATTTTAATTAAATGCTAACACGCATAGCAATTGTATGATTATTTGGTTCATGTTTATCAAAAATATCTAGAAATACAATTCTAATTCATTTTTTTGTTTTTAGATAATCTACCTAAGTACGTTTCTTAAAATAATAATGACGCAGTTGCTATTTCCAAGGATTTTCTCCTTATATTTACGTTGGTTGCTACATTATTATTATCTTTTGGTACCGAGGTTATAGCATTCCAAGTATTTTGTAGCTAACATTTAATTGATTTTTTTACATGTTGTACTTCATAAAACATATATACCAAATAAATCACCAAAAAGATTTATATATTTTTTAAATTAGGTAATTTTTTTTTCATGAAGAAAATAAAGTTGCTATTTACGATGATTTTCATTCATAGTTATCTCTTATCAACGCCAAATCTTATATAGTGTAAATAATTGTTAAATCCTACAGACTCTGGATGCTGCGTATTGTCAGTAGTTAATAAAAAAAATATATGAAGATGACATCAATTTTAGTAATGTTCTTCGTGTTAGCCCCAAGTTGTGCCTACGACTTGGGAATTTTCAATATCTCACAAGCTGAACAATTCCAATTCGATGTCAAAGCAGTATGTGCCAATTTTACCAATCAACCCGGCGTTACGGTCTCTTGTAAAGAACAATTAAATGTGGTGTGTCAGAATCTAACACTATTGTTTACAAGTAAGTCAATTTGGACAGAAAAAGTTCATATTTTCCACAAACGCATTATACATAATAAAACTAAACACTTGGACACTTGGATATTGTAGTACCTGGGCAACTACGACGAATGCATCAAGATCGACCACGTGGAAAAATCAATAAATAAATCTATCAGGATATTAGGAAAACACTGCTCGCCTGGGTTCATTATACCTATAATTAAAAACGAATCTGATGCTGCTGCCATATACCAGGATTCCTTTAAGCTATCAATTTGCATTCCTGATAAATGCACTGCCAGTGATCTTCGAAATATCACAGGGCTTCCTTTATTTTATGATGAAGGGTGTTCTACGAAAGAAAGCTATAGTTTGAAACCTTCGGATCTAGTTATTTTGTAAGTTTTTAAAAACGAAAACTAAAAAAATATAATATTCACCTTTTTTAGTATCATATTCTCGACATTACTGTGTGTTATCATTGTATCAACTGCATATGATGTTTACCTGCAAGAAATTCGACAAGGTAACACTTTGCCACTATAGAAACTATATGAAAACATTTTAATATTATTTCTAGAATCTCCAAATCCAACTTACCTTTCATTTTCTGTATTCTCTAACGGCAAAAAATTATTTCAAATATCGAAAAACAATAAGGAACAGATTCTACTTTTTCATGGTTTGAAATTTATAAGTATGTGGTGGATTATTGCCGGACATTCGTATCTAACTTGGAATGGTCTTCGTATTATTAGCAATGAAGATGACGCCATGACGGTAAAAATATATCTTAAATTGTTTTTTAAATTTAATTTATTTTAAATTATTTTATTTCATTTCATTTCATTTCATTTCATTTCATTTCATTTCATTTCATTTCATTTCATTTCATTTCATTTCATTTCATTTCATTTCATTTCATTTCATTTCATTTCATTTCATTTCATTTCATTTCATTTCATTTCATTTCATTTCATTTCATTTCATTTCATTTCATTTCATTTCATTTCATTTCATTTCATTTCATTTCATTTCATTTCATTTCATTTCATTTCATTTCATTTCATTTCATTTCATTTCATTTCATTTCATTTCATTTCATTTCATTTCATTTCATTTCATTTCATTTCATTTCATTTCATTTCATTTCATTTCATTTCATTTCATTTCATTTCATTTCATTTCATTTCATTTCATTTCATTTCATTTCATTTCATTTCATTTCATTTCATTTCATTTCATTTCATTTCATTTCATTTCATTTCATTTCATTTCATTTCATTTCATTTCATTTCATTTCATTTCATTTCATTTCATTTCATTTCATTTCATTTCATTTCATTTCATTTCATTTCATTTCATTTCATTTCATTTCATTTCATTTCATTTCATTTCATTTCATTTCATTTCATTTCATTTCATTTCATTTCATTTCATTTCATTTCATTTCATTTCATTTCATTTCATTTCATTTCATTTCATTTCATTTCATTTCATTTCATTTCATTTCATTTCATTTCATTTCATTTCATTTCATTTCATTTCATTTCATTTCATTTCATTTCATTTCATTTCATTTCATTTCATTTCATTTCATTTCATTTCATTTCATTTCATTTCATTTCATTTCATTTCATTTCATTTCATTTCATTTCATTTCATTTCATTTCATTTCATTTCATTTCATTTCATTTCATTTCATTTCATTTCATTTCATTTCATTTCATTTCATTTCATTTCATTTCATTTCATTTCATTTCATTTCATTTCATTTCATTTCATTTCATTTCATTTCATTTCATTTCATTTCATTTCATTTCATTTCATTTCATTTCATTTCATTTCATTTCATTTCATTTCATTTCATTTCATTTCATTTCATTTCATTTCATTTCATTTCATTTCATTTCATTTCATTTCATTTCATTTCATTTCATTTCATTTCATTTCATTTCATTTCATTTCATTTCATTTCATTTCATTTCATTTCATTTCATTTCATTTCATTTCATTTCATTTCATTTCATTTCATTTCATTTCATTTCATTTCATTTCATTTCATTTCATTTCATTTCATTTCATTTCATTTCATTTCATTTCATTTCATTTCATTTCATTTCATTTCATTTCATTTCATTTCATTTCATTTCATTTCATTTCATTTCATTTCATTTCATTTCATTTCATTTCATTTCATTTCATTTCATTTCATTTCATTTCATTTCATTTCATTTCATTTCATTTCATTTCATTTCATTTCATTTCATTTCATTTCATTTCATTTCATTTCATTTCATTTCATTTCATTTCATTTCATTTCATTTCATTTCATTTCATTTCATTTCATTTCATTTCATTTCATTTCATTTCATTTCATTTCATTTCATTTCATTTCATTTCATTTCATTTCATTTCATTTCATTTCATTTCATTTCATTTCATTTCATTTCATTTCATTTCATTTCATTTCATTTCATTTCATTTCATTTCATTTCATTTCATTTCATTTCATTTCATTTCATTTCATTTCATTTCATTTCATTTCATTTCATTTCATTTCATTTCATTTCATTTCATTTCATTTCATTTCATTTCATTTCATTTCATTTCATTTCATTTCATTTCATTTCATTTCATTTCATTTCATTTCATTTCATTTCATTTCATTTCATTTCATTTCATTTCATTTCATTTCATTTCATTTCATTTCATTTCATTTCATTTCATTTCATTTCATTTCATTTCATTTCATTTCATTTCATTTCATTTCATTTCATTTCATTTCATTTCATTTCATTTCATTTCATTTCATTTCATTTCATTTCATTTCATTTCATTTCATTTCATTTCATTTCATTTCATTTCATTTCATTTCATTTCATTTCATTTCATTTCATTTCATTTCATTTCATTTCATTTCATTTCATTTCATTTCATTTCATTTCATTTCATTTCATTTCATTTCATTTCATTTCATTTCATTTCATTTCATTTCATTTCATTTCATTTCATTTCATTTCATTTCATTTCATTTCATTTCATTTCATTTCATTTCATTTCATTTCATTTCATTTCATTTCATTTCATTTCATTTCATTTCATTTCATTTCATTTCATTTCATTTCATTTAATTTAATTTAATTTAATTTAATTAATTTCATTTCATTTCATTTAATTTAATTTAATTTAATTTAATTTAATTTAATTTAATTTAATTTAATTTAATTTAATTTAATTTAATTTAATTTAATTTAATTTAATTTAATTTAATTTAATTTAATTTAATTTAATTTAATTTAATTTAATTTAATTTAATTTAATTTAATTTAATTTCATTTAATTTCATTTCATTTCATTTCATTTCATTTCATTTAATTTCATTTCATTTCATTTCATTTCATTTCATTTCATTTCATTTCATTTCATTTCATTTCATTTCATTTCATTTCATTTCATTTCATTTCATTTCATTTCATTTCATTTCATTTCATTTCATTTCATTTCATTTCATTTCATTTCATTTCATTTCATTTCATTTCATTTCATTTCATTTCATTTCATTTCATTTCATTTCATTTCATTTCATTTCATTTCATTTCATTTCATTTCATTTCATTTCATTTCATTTCATTTCATTTCATTTCATTTCATTTCATTTCATTTCATTTCATTTCATTTCATTTCATTTCATTTCATTTCATTTCATTTCATTTCATTTCATTTCATTTCATTTCATTTCATTTCATTTCATTTCATTTCATTTCATTTCATTTCATTTCATTTCATTTCATTTCATTTCATTTCATTTCATTTCATTTCATTTCATTTCATTTCATTTCATTTCATTTCATTTCATTTCATTTCATTTCATTTCATTTCATTTCATTTCATTTCATTTCATTTCATTTCATTTCATTTCATTTCATTTCATTTCATTTCATTTCATTTCATTTCATTTCATTTCATTTCATTTCATTTCATTTCATTTCATTTCATTTCATTTCATTTCATTTCATTCATTTCATTTCATTTCATTTCATTTCATTTCATTTCATTTCATTTCATTTCATTTCATTTCATTTCATTTCATTTCATTTCATTTCATTTCATTTCATTTCATTTCATTTCATTTCATTTCATTTCATTTCATTTCATTTCATTTCATTTCATTTCATTTCATTTCATTTCATTTCATTTCATTTCATTTCATTTCATTTCATTTCATTTCATTTCATTTCATTTCATTCATTTCATTTCATTTCATTTCATTTCATTTCATTTCATTTCATTTCATTTCATTTCATTTCATTTCATTTCATTTCATTTCATTTCATTTCATTTCATTTCATTTCATTTCATTTCATTTCATTTCATTTCATTTCATTTCATTTCATTTCATTTCATTTCATTTCATTTCATTTCATTTCATTTCATTTCATTTCATTTCATTTCATTTCATTTCATTTCATTTCATTTCATTTCATTTCATTTCATTTCATTTCATTTCATTTCATTTCATTTCATTTCATTTCATTTCATTTCATTTCATTTCATTTCATTTCATTTCATTTCATTTCATTTCATTTTATTTTATTTTAAATTATTTTAATTTATTTTAATTTATTTTAATCTATTTTATTATATTTTAATTTATTTTAATCTATTTTATTATATTTTTATTTATTTTAATTTATTTTAGGTAATTTATTTTATTTTATATTAATTTAATTTATTTTTTATTTATTTTAATTTATTTTTATATATATCTTTATTTATTTTTATTTATTTTTGTATATTTCCAATTATTGTTTTTATTTATTTATATTTATTTTTATTTATTTTCCTTAATTTCTCTTCATTTTTATATATTTTTGTATTTTTTATTTAAGTATATTTATTCTAGTTTTGGTCTTATTTTTTCAGTGGACCAACAGTATGTACACATTCTACATTACAAGCGCATACCTAGGCGTTGATACATTCTTCTATATATCAGGCTTTCTGTTTGCCTACCAATACTTTAAAAAATGAAGCTAAACCTGTTAAAGATCAAATCAAGGATTTACCAATGTTATACCTTCATCGATATTTAAGGTAAAACATTTTCTGCAATATTTTTGACATTATGTTTCTTCTTTGTTTAGATTAACTCCAGCTTTACTGATGATTTATTTATTTGTCATTGGAATTCTTATTCATCTCACATATGGCCCAATGAGTTATATGGCAGACACCTTATTTGTAGATATTTGTTATACAAATTGGTGGTCGGTATTTCTCTATGTTCAAAATTACCACAGTCCAGACAATCTAGTACGTATCCAACATGCTTATACGGGGTGTTTGGAAAATGATTGTCCGCCTTTTAATAGACTCTTTTTTAACTAATTTCTGTAAGGGAGGCCGATATTTACTAAACACCTCGTACCTGTACTGTTTGAATTTGACAATTCAGTTGTTTTGTAGTGTATGGTTAACACTTGGTACCTCTGTGCAGACATGCAGTTGTTTTTATTAGCACCTTTAGTAGCAATACCAGTGGCTTTACATTTAAGAAAAAGATTCAAAGGAACCATGATAGCTTTGTTTCTTGCCAATGTATTTTTTACCGTTTTGCCATTGATAGGAGTAATTTGGCAGGATTTGTATTACAAGTAAGTACCTATACAAACTGCTAAATAAGTTTATGTTCTTTTTTTACTTCAGCCAATATGCCACCCATTCGAGATTAGTCAACTATGGCATAGGTTTTATGATGGGAGCTTATATGAGAGAGAAGAGACATTATGAATTTAAACTAAGTCGGGTAATTGCAATGTGTTAATTTTTTATACTTTAAACTTTTAATTTTGAACATTTAGGCGGCTAATCTGACCATATGGGGCATCACATTATGTACAATGCTAGCTTTAATGCTTGTGTACAAAGCAGTTGACATCAACAATGGTTATGTTGCCCACCAAATATTTTTAAGTTTGATGAGACCAACTTGGTGTATTTGTCTGTGTTGGATTGTGTTTTCTTGCCATCACGGTTATGGAGGTGAGCAAGTTTTTTACATTTTTTAAAAAATTTACATATCTAATATTTTTATTTTAGGATTTGTTAATTGGTTTCTAACCTTACCACTATTCCAAATTGGCAGCAGACTTACCTATAGCATGTACCTCGTTCATATGCCACTGATGTTAATTTACCTTGCTTCTACCAAAGAACAGAAATATTTTAGCGATTATAATGCTGTAGGTATATCAAAGTTTAAAAATATTACATACAATTTTACGGTTTTTTAGTTCTATGAATGGTGTGGACATATCGTGGTAACGTTAGTTGCTTCCCTTATTTGGTCACTAGCTTTCGAGTCACCAATTATTGTCATAGAAAAAAATATATTTGGTGAAGCAGGTAAGTTCTCCAATTATTATATAAATCAATTGGTTTCATGTCTTCTGACTATAATAGAGTTGTTACCACGAAGTAGTACCTACGTTTTTAAATGAACACAGTGTATATAATGAAATTTCTATTTTACAGGTAAAAGGTCAGTCAACACGAATGTTCAAGAAGTGAAAAATCATGGACTTAAGGCAATCTCACTGAAGGAATAATTTTTTAGTTCTTGTAGTATTTATGTATCGAATTTGTACATATCATCAATAATATTTAAGGAATAATTAATAAATTAATTGCACCTATAACTTTTATTACTCTTCAATTGCTTGAATTTCTCTTTTTGGATAAACACCACCAGATTTTTTTAAAGTTTGGTCCCATTTTGTGAACGCTCTGTATAACTTAGAGTATCGATATTTCGTAGTAAAGGTTTTGAGCTATTGCCAAATCGGCGGCACCGTCCATTTTATTCTTAAAATAATGCCTAATATCATTGCTAAATATGTTATTCTGAAAATTGGCTTTTTTTTAGTTAAAAATCAGGAGGGAAGCTAAAAGGATAAAGAAGAAACTCAAAAATCTAATGCGTTCTATACTTAGTTACTTCATGGACTTCATTTCAATCCAAATGCAAAGTTATGGAAATACGCAATGTACACTTTTCAAATTAAAGGGCATTATTTTAGAATGAAAATTTCTTTTTATTGAAAATCTAGGTCAGCAAATTTTAATGTTCAAGAAGTTCAGATAAAAAAATAAACAATACGTCCATCTGCTTATTTATTCCAGGTGCTGTAGGTATAGACCTGGTATGTAAGAGTTCAAAGGGCGGTCTCTTTTATAATTTTTTTTTTATAAATCTACCCAATAATAATCGATAACCATAATTTCTATCAGTTTGTTCTTGAGAGCAGTCGGAGTCTGAGCCCAACAAAAAATGGAAACAGCACCTTTTTTATATTTTTTTCTGATAGTTGCTGCATCAGTTAGTGCCAACAGTAAAGACTTAGTTTCATTTGATATATTTCAACATCTTGATGAAGTCGAAACGTTCGATTCCGCGTTTTTAGAAATATGTTCCAACTTTGTTAATAAGCCAGAAGTGTCTAGATCATGTAAGGATCAACTAAACATTGTATGTGACATTGTTAACAACAAGTAAGTCCAAGTGTATAGATAGGTGTAGGTAGTAAGTATAATCTTTGATAAATACTTTCCAGTGTTGGACGCATCTTCTAAATTTCCATGGCCAGGCTTACAAGTAACTTCTGAACTAAATTTTGGAAACTACGACCAGTGCGTTAGTATTGACCACGAAGAAGTCGTTGAAGGAGAAACCATAAGAATTTTGGGGAAACATTGTGTTCCAGGATTTGTCATACCCATAAAGGTAATCACATAACATTAAAATACACTAACTTACAAATAACCTAATTTCATTCCAGAATAACACATTCCAACTCTCAATATGCATCCCAAATAAGTGTACCAAAGGTGATTTAGTGGCAATATCTGGATTGCCACTGTTTATTGGAGAAGAAAGGGTGTGTTCTACCAAAGAAGGAAGCGAATTTACTATAGCCGATATAGCAATTATGTAAGGAAAAGCTGCATTCATATAACTGGTGCTATATTTTAAATTATTAGCAAAAATTTATACTTAAATAATTGCGAGTTAAGGCCTTAGTTTGAATTGACCTAGTGTTAATTTCAAGTGTTTTGTGACACTTTTTATCAAAAACAGAAGTATTTAATTACTTATATCTCGCGATAGAGATTTGGTGATTGTAATTGGAACCCGACTTTCAACTCATTTATATAAGTCGAATTACTTTTATATATTTAAATCTGAATAATATGCAGGGTTTATTATTTCTCAAAAAATGGACGAAGGATTTATTTAATAAATTGTGTCCAAGTAAGTAAAGCATTTTCGTCCAGGTGTTTTTGAAGTGACACAAATAATTAGGTATTTGTGTGGTCCTGTCTTCAGCCGAATTGACTTTTCTGTTTCGATTTGTCCTTTCACGTTGTATAACAATCAGGCTACTACGAGCCCCGTCCCATATTAGTTGGCCCAGCTCGCTAAAAACTATAATTCGGTATTTTAATCCTAAACCAGGATTCGTAAATTTACTAAAACATTATTTACTACTTACATTTGGCGAGTTTTATATTATTTTACACATTTTCTAAATAATTCCATTGTACGCAAAGAAACATTATTTATAATGTATTTTAGAGTACATGCAGAGCCAATGTATTAAAAATTTAATATCAATAATAATGGCTTTGAAATAAACAAACTCATTGTGACAACTAATTTCATTTAACATTTGTAAGTCATTCAGTAGTCTCATACACCCAGTGTCAAGTTAATATTACTCTTAAAAAATTATTAAAATGACGCGAGGAAAGGCGGTTAGTGAGGATGTACGGAAGATAATCATTTCTTTGTCACAATCGGGAAAATCCGCATCAGAAATTGGTAATATTGTCAATTTATCTTGATATACCGTTCGAAAGATCATACAGTTATATAAAATAACAACCTCTATCGCCCAAAAGCAAAAACCTCGAAGAAAGCGTAGAGTTGCCGATATCAATAAAAGAGCTTTAAGAAGAATACTTGTTAAAAACCACCAATCCAATTCTGGAGAAATAAGTATATTATGGAATACTGCAACTGGGGAGAAGTTTTCTAGAACAACATGCCACAGGGTTGCTATGGAATTGGGTTTTAAAGTTTACAAGGTAGGTTTAAAGTTTATTTGTATCTGCAGTTTTAAATCATTTTTATGAGTACTCTTTTAGGCAAAAGAAAAACCATTACTCACTGGCGCACAGAGAAAAACTAGGTTGTTATTGGTAAAACAATACAGACACTGATCTCAGGAACAATGGGATTCAGTTCACTGGAGCGACGCATCCAGATTTGAAGTGTGTGTAGGTGATAGCCGGAGTAGAGTAATAAGAAAGAAAGAGGAGGCGTATCATTCAGGCTGTGTGAAAAGAAAAATAAAATTTCCTGCATTCAGTAATGGTTTGGGGATCCATGTCTGCTAAAGGAGTATGCAGCCTGCACTTTGTAGAAGGTATCGTGAATGCCGAAAGATACATTTATATTCTGGAAACATACCTAAAACCTACTTTAGAGGAATGCCGAAGAACTGGACTTGAATTTATTTTTCAACAAGATGGCGCTGCGTGCCATACAGCAAAACGGGTTAGAAACTGGCTGTTGGAAAACAATATTCTGCTTTTACCATGGGTATCCAGTAGCCCAGATTTGTCCCCAATTGAAATTTTATGGCATATCATGAAGAAAAAATTACGATTATCACCTGCGAGGACCATACCAGAATTAAGAGCGAGACTACAAAATATATGGGATAGTTTTGCCCCAAATGATTGCCAGGAGTTAGCGCATACCATGTCTAGACGTGTTCAAGCTGTTATAAGTAGAAAAGGTGACGTAACTCAGTGGTAGCATTAGTTAAGTAGTAGAGTGCCTTATTATCTAGGGCCAAAACTTTGCATTGGATACTACTGTTCTTATTTTTTGTTACTTTATCTAGTAAAATAATACTGTTTTGTATATTTCGAAGTTTATTTGTTACCGATTTGACTAAAAGAAACCATTATTTCCTTATATTTTATTTTTATTCAAGTATATTCAAGAATTGCCACATTTAGATTGACTGGGCCAACTAATATAGGACGGGGCTCGTATACTAAAATCAAATAACTCTTACGCCTAATGTAAACAAGAACGTATGTTGAGATTTTCGCCAGAGCCGCACTGAGGCACGACTTTTTATTAATTTTACTTTTGCAATTGTTTACGTCAAAATATTTCGGAAAAAATTTATTGGCTTAAAGGAGTCAAAACATCGATAACATTATTTGTGGCAGTGTCTAAATAGCTGAAAACGACAAGATAAAACCGCATAAATACGCTTTTGCGATCGAGTACGTCCCTGTTGCCAGACGCGCTGATATTTTATGGCCTCATTTCGCGGAACGTCATCGATCACGTACTTTTATTTACGCCAGGCGCTGATTAGTTAACTTTTGTTTATTTTTGCAGAGAAATATTTGGTGCGTTTTTCATAGTAATCGTGATTTCAACCGCCTACGATATATACTTGTACAAAACTGGAAAACGTAAGTTCACGTGAAATAAATTACAATTTTTTTGTTATCGTTTATCCGTTAGAACCACCAAGCCCTCTGCTGTTAGCATTTTCCTTTTTATCCAATGGCAAGAAATTGTTCCAAACATCCAAAGGCAACCGAGAACAAATCATGACTTTCCACGGATTGAAATTCATCAGCATGTGGTGGGTCACGGCAGGTCATACATTTTCTGGTTGGAGGTCTATCCCTACCTTGAATCAACCTTACAGAGACGCGGTAAAAAATTTCACCTTCTCATTTTGCCAAGAAATTATTTTGTTTTTTTTTTCAGTTCGCATCTAAGATGAGTTCATTCTACATGAGCAGCGCTCCCTTGTCAGTGGACACATTTTTCTTTATATCAGGGTTCTTGCTTGCATACCAATACCTCAAGCAGAAACCCCATTCGTTGGCCAAACATTTAACCGATATTCCCCAGCTAATGTTGCACAGATATTTGAGGTTAACTCCAGTGGTGCTTATGGCATATTTGTATACCATCGGAATCCTGAATCACACTGGTTCTGGACCTATATTCATTGTTGGTTCCAATGCTCAAAAACAAACTTGTTTGGACCACTGGTGGAGCTTCTTTCTCTACGTGCAAAACTATGTGAATTCTAAAGACGTGGTGAGTAAACGGACTTGCCACTTTAATAAAAAAAATATTTACGTGTTGTTCCTTTGCAGTGTCTACTACATACTTGGTATCTGTCAGCCGATATGCAGTTGTTTTTGACAGCACCGATAGCTATGATACCAGTGGCTCTCTATATTAAGAAAAATTTTAAGATGACCATGATTGGCTTGCTGATATTAAACATTATTTTCGCCTTTATACCTTTAGTCAATATCACCTCGGAAGATCTGTGGGCTGTGTAAGAATATTATTTATAATTTCGCCAGGCTTTGAATTGAATAATAAATTTTCTTTCTCCAGCTACAATAGTTCTGTGGCATAAACGATTATACATAAGATGTCGGATAAAGTACACAATTTTTATTTTACTTATTTTTCTGTAAAATTTTCTTATGTACCCAAACTTGGTTTGTGAGAAAATATTATTTTTCTTGAAATCGGCATTAAAATGTCCCAAAATCGTCATTAAAAGCACAGAAATCGTTCAATAAGTAGGCCTTGGCGAGATGTAAACATCAAACGTCAGACGCGGAGAAATCGCCCGTCAAAAGTGACCAAATATTCAAAACCCGGCCGATAAAGGCTGATTTAACTTTTCGTACACATTGCGAAATTGTTTCCTATAGAAGCGCAATCCTTCAGTATACATATTTTAGTAAATTTGAAAATCAATAGATTTGTTGTGTAGGCTGCACAAGAAGCAGCAGTTTGGTTTTTCTGTCAGAAGGTGCCGTACATCATTATACTTGTCCTAGGTAGAGCGATCGGTAAAGTCAAGCAACGCCGCGCGTAGTCGGTTCGTGGACGGGTGATCCCTTATTATTATTTTCTTGCCTAATAAAACATTTTTTTTCCGATTTCAAGAAAAATATAATATGTACCTCGGCACTGAAGTTCTTTTTATGACTCATGTGGTTTATTTGCCTCGGCCAGAGGCCTCAGCAACTAAACTCCACATGAGTCATAAAAAGTTGAACTTCAGTGCCTTGGTACATAAATAACTATTATTTTAAGCTATATTTCGTTTTTTAGCGGATTAGACACTCATTCAAGATTCATCTGTTATTGGATAGGATTCATGTTGGGCGCTTACATAAGGGAAAAGAAAGACAAACCATTCAGAATATCATGGGTAGGTATACAGTTGAAAGTTTTATATTACATTCTCATTCGTGTGGTTCCTTAAATTTCAGATCACCAACATGTCGCTATGGGTAGTTGTTTTAGGAGAAATGTTTACGACTCTTGTACTTTATGAATATGTAAGAAAAACTATGGCTACACAGAAATGGAGATATTTTTCGCTTGTATGCGTCCAGCTTGGTGCATTGGTTTGGCTTGGATCGTATTCGCCTGCTACCATGGATATGGAGGTAGGTATATAGAGATAAAAACTTTCTAGTATTAATGCATCTACTGAAGTGAGAATGTCATCATTACAACACTGAATGTGGCAACGAGAAGCTCAACAAATAACCTATAGTAACCTGTAGATACCTACATCCCTGCTCTTTCTTATACATTTGTGAAAAAATGTTGGTAGATATGTAGTAAGTAGGAATATGTTTTTTTTTTGTGTTTTAGGTTTCGTGAACTGGTTTTTATCTTCAGCTTTCATGCAAATAGGCAGCAAACTGACCTACTGCATCTACTTAACGCATGGGATTGTTGTTGTATATTTTATTTTGTCGGGAAGGACGATAAAATATTTTACTGGTTATAACGCAGTGAGTGTAAATAATTTTAAAGAAAGGAAACTGTTTTTAATCGACTTGATTTCAGTATTATGGATTTTGCGGTACCTTCATAACTTCACTGATCATTTCGATTGTAACCACCTTAAGTTTTGAGTCGCCGATGATCATTTTGGAGAAAGCTATATTTGGAGCACCTAGAAGTAAATACTCGATTTAATTTTTTTGTTCTATTTCGATTTAACACTTTTATTTTTAGAACCTGTAGCACAAATACCCAACGAAGAAACACATAAGTCGGACGCCTAAAATGCAGAAGAGTCGAAAATGTAGTTTCAAATTGTAAATACTCAAATGGCAATACTCAAATGATATGCAAACGGACCTCAAAACACTATTTACTTTTAGCTTCCGAATGAGTAGGTAATGATTAATAAAACAGCAAATCAGGAATCAACTTCTAAATGTTGTAATTTCACTATCAGTTTGGTAAACAAATAGTTAAACTGGAGATACTTAATTGTTTTCAGCAGAGCAAACATTCTTAGTTCTGAATTTGTATGTTGCAAGGGGAATACGAATAAACATGAAATTTTTACAAAATATACTTTCTGTAGTAAATTAATATTTTATTTCACAAATAATTTTCTTAGGCATAGCCACTTGAAACGGCATAAAAAATTCTAATTGGCGTCAGAAAAAGAATATAGAACATGAGGCAGTTTTCAAAAATATACATATTCTACAAGCAACATAATATTTCACTTTTAAGGTTTTTTTTAAGGTTGTCGTCAAACACAACGTAAAGGTTAATGCACCATATAATATTGTCAGAAGGTCTCTAAAAAGCCATGTCGTTTATAACTATTTTCGCAAGTATATCCTAAGATCTGTGAAATTATGGCACGCCTATCCACCACATTTCGCTGCACAAGTGGCCAGCCGTCGAACAGTGTGACCCATGCGAGTATTGGTGATATTATATTAGGCGAGCATGCAGTCACTTGTTTTTACTACAATATCTATGGTCTCTGTCTCCTTCATCTCTTTTCCCTACTAATACCAGGTGCAGTTTTATATGGTTAAAAAGGCGTTTTGTCCCGTATTTCATTGCCGAGGCGCCTGTTCTCGAGTTACACTGGTAAAATATAAATGAACTCACTTGATACACAGTGATATACGGGGCGTGATCTATTTTATAGCATTTACCACGCTCTGCTAATGGTAAAAATACCAGACGTATCAGCAGAAATCACCCGTATAAAATTCAAAGGTTTTTATGCTGTTCTAAGTTACTTAATTTAAATCATACCTAGTTTTTGAGTCATCAAGATAAATTCTTATTAATAATATTTTGTACTTTCCCCAGAACAAATACATATTATATAATATTATACGTAGAAGGTGATTCGATATAGGTACCTATCTTACCAAAGAAGCAAGCGATTTTACTTTAGCAGATACCCGGACTGAAATTGTTTCTTATTTATCTATTTAAAAAGTCAGGAATTAAAATAAAAACAATTTCCTGGAAAAAGTTCGTTTACACTTTCTTTTTGTCACTGCTATAATATATATTTTTTGAAAATTGATAAAAATTTGCTCCCCAAACTCTTTCAAGGTGTTCTTTTTTCTAAGAACTTGAAAATGGATGTTTATTTAACCCATTTCTCTGAAAAAATATATAATGTAAACGCAAAACCAATACTTTTGATAACACCTGTTATTTGTAAAAAATATTAATGCTATCTATAAGTATATAATAAGTATCATTAATCATATTGCTACTTGATATAGCTACCTATCCATTTTTCGTTCAGTTTATTTATCGGTAAACGTTGTCGGGGGATGGGCATAAAAAGTATGGAGACAGCATCAATTTTATATTTTTTCCTGGTTGTTGCTGCATCAGTCAAGGCTAATACTGATCTAGTTGCATTTGAAATATTGGAACTCGAAGATGAAGTGAAAACTTTTGACACAGTGTTCATAGTAATATGTTCTCGCTTTGTTAATAAGCCAAATGTATCCACAGACTGTAAGGATCAACTAAACATAGTATGTGATATCGACAAGAATAATTTGCTATCGACAAGTAAGTCTAAATGTGTATATATATATATAACGATGTAGTGTGACCTTTGACAAAAAATTTCAGTGCTGGATGCATCTTCTAAATTTCCATGGCCAGGTTTGCAAGTAACTTCTTTTCTAAATTTTGGAAACTACGACCAGTGCGTTAGTATTGACCACGAAGAAGTCGTTGAAGGAGAAACTATAAGAATTTTGGGTAAACATTGTGTTCCAGGATTTGTCATACCCATAAAGGTAATCACATAACACTAAAACACACTAACTCATAAATAACCTAATTTCATTGCAGAATAACACATATCAACTCTCAATATGCATCCCAAATAAGTGTACCAAAGATGATTTAGTGGCAATATCTGGATTGCCACTGTTTATTGGAGAAGAAGAGATGTGTTCTACCAAAGAAGGAAGCGAATTTACTATAGGGGATATAGCAATTATGTAAGCAAACTCCCTGAATTTTTAAACAAAAGGTTTCTCCTTAAAATGACTCAAAAAATTCCAAAAAGATTACCGAATTCATCTCATGTGGATATTTTGATAAATTACTATCTAAAGAGATAAGTGGGAGAGAGATAAACGAAAAAATAAAATTAAACCATTTCATTAATAAAAAGTTGTCAATTCATCGCAATTTGACTCATAAAAAGAGAAAATTGTGATACAATTCGTATGGAAATGTCTAAATGCCAGCTCAGCCAAGTTTTCTAAACATTTCTTTTCTCGAAAATATTTTTTTTATTTCGTAATTATTTTTTTAGGGTAATATATGGAGTATTTCTTCTAATAATCGTAATATCAACCGCTTACGATGTATACTTGCACAAAACTGAAAAAAGTAAGTTCACGTTCAATAAATTAAAATTTTTTGTTATCGTTTATCTTATAGAACCACCGAGCCCTCTACTGTTGGCATTTTCCTTTTTATCCAATGGCAAGAAATTGTTCCAAACATCCAAAGGCAACCGAGAACAAATCTTGATTTTCCACGGATTAAAATTCATCAGCATATGGTGGATAATGGCGGGTCATACATTTTCTGGTTGGAGGGCGATCCCCGTCTTGAACCGGTCCGAGGAAGACGGGGTAAAAAATTTCACCAACTCATTTTGCGAAAAAATTAATTAATTTTGTTTTTTTTTTAGTTCGTATCTAGGATGAGTTCATTCTACATGACCAGCGCTCCCTTGTCAGTGGACACATTTTTCTTTATATCAGGGTTCTTGCTTGCATACCAATACCTCAAGCAGAAACCCCATTCGTTGGCCAAACATTTAACGGATATCCCCAAGCTAATCTTGCACAGATATTTGAGGTTAACTCCAGTGGTGCTTATGGCGTATTTGTACATGATCGGGATCCTGAATCACACCGGTTCTGGACCTATATTCATTGTTGGTTCCAAGGCTCAGAAACAAACTTGTTTGGACCACTGGTGGAGCTTCTTTCTCTACGTGCAAAATTATGTGAATTCTAAAGACGTGGTGAGTAAACGGACTTGTCACTTTAATAAAAAAATATTTACGTGTTTTTCCTTTGTAGTGTCTACTACCTACTTGGTATCTGTCAGCCGATATGCAGTTGTTTTTGACAGCACCGATAGCTATGATACCAGTGGCTCTCTATATTAAGAAACATTTTAAGATGACCATGATTGGCTTGCTGATATTGAATATTATTTTCGCCTTTATACCTTTAGTTAATATCACCTCGGAAGATCTGTGGGCTGTGTAAGGATAATACTTATAACTTTGCCAGGCTTTGAATTGAATAATAAATTTTCTTTCTCCAGCTACAATAGTTCTGGGGCATCCACGATTATACAAAAAAGTCGGATTATCTACAAAATTTTTATTTTACTTATTTTTCTGTAAAATCTTCTTATGTACCCAAACTTGGTTCGTGAGAAAATATTATTTTATTTTAAGCTATATTTCGTTTTTTAGCGGATTAGACACTCATTCAAGATTCATCTGTTATTGGATAGGATTCATGTTGGGCGCTTACATAAGGGAAAAGAAAGACAAACCATTCAGAATATCATGGGTAGGTATACAGTTGAAAGTTTTATATTATATTCTCATTCGCGTGGTTCCTTAAATTTCAGATCACCAACATGTCGCTATGGGTAGTTGTTTTAGGAGAAATGTTTACGACTCTTGTACTTTATGAATATGTACAGAAAAACTATGGCTACACAGAAATGGAGATATTTTTCGCTTGTATGCGTCCAGCTTGGTGCATTGGTTTGGCTTGGATCGTATTCGCCTGCTACCATGGATATGGAGGTAGATATATGGAGATAAAAAGTTTCTAGAATTATATGTGAGAATGTCATCATTACAACACTCAATGTGGCAATGAGAAGCTCAACAAATAATCTATAGAAACCTGTATATACTTATATTCCTGTTCTTTCTTAAACATTTGTCAAAAAAATGTTGGTAGATGTGTAGTAAGTAGTAGGTAATATGTTTTTTTTTGTGTGTTTTAGGTTTCGTGAACTGGTTTTTATCTTCAGCTTTCATGCAAATAGGCAGCAAACTCACCTACTGCATCTACTTAACGCACGGGATTGTTGTTGTATATTTTATTTTGACGGGAAGGACAATAAAATATTTTACGGCTTATAACGCAGTGAGTGTGAACAATTTTAAAGAAAGGAAACTGTTTTTAATCGACTTAATTTCAGTATTATGAATTCTGTGGTGCCTTCATAACTTCTCTCATAATTTCGATTGTAGCCACCTTAAGTTTTGAGTCACCGCTGATCATTTTGGAGAAAGCTATATTTGGAACACCGAGAAGTAAATGCTCGATTTGTTTATTATTGTATTTTGATTTTTTATAATTTTACTTTTAGAGCCTGCAGCAGAAGCTCCTAACGGGGCTCAGAAAACTGAACCTTTAGTGTAGAGGAGTCGATGGTGTAGTTTTCAATTGTAAATACTCAAATCGCAGTTGTGTATTTTTACTAAGTACCTAATATAATGTTTGGATCTTTTTTTGTACTTAAATATTATTGTTTTATTTTACAAACAATTCCCTAATTTCTGGAATAATATCTTTCCAAGTTGTAGAATAATTTAAATGCATGGATCGGACAAAAGATAAGTTCCGAACTTTGACTCCATTTGACAGCTCTTACTAAGGAGCTTTCTGTTGTGGAGTTATATTTTGCTGTGATGTCACTCATCGACTCATCACCTGCTAAAGTTGGACCACCTGTGTAAGATAACTAATAAATGTTTTTTTTTGTCCTACTTTGCTAAGTACCTACTTAATCAGTTTAATGACGCGTTCAATAGAGGACAATACTTTTTGCAAAACGTTTTTGCTTTAGAAACAGTATAGGTACCTTCTTCACTCATACAACTATCCTACCAGATGGGGGAGAAACAAATCGTTATTTCCCGAAAACTACGTTGGTAGGTATATAATATATTACCTTACAAAGTATATACATATAATACAAATTCCAGTGAACACAAGTGGCAATTGCAAAGATACGATCTTATCATATGAAACAAATCGAATTAACATCCTAATCAAGACAGAATGCCTGCACTGTTATTAAAAATGATGGAATTCTCTCAAAACTAGTATGAAGTATACGATCTTCAATTGTTTTAGATAAAAGTATCAAATTCAACCAAAACAGTACGTACAAAAATAATCCTTTCTATTACTCTGTAATCTCCAGGTGTAAGCGGAGATTACCCACTAATATGAAGAAGTTCGCGAGTTTCCTTATTATTTTGGCATTCGTTCTTTCGGTACATGCAAGTAACGACTTGGTCGAATACGATGTTTCACCCGCCGACGGGTTTTGGAATTACCAAACCACCGTCTCAGAAATTTGCAGTCAAAAGAAGTTCGATATTGATGGCGTTGGGAGTTCGTGTCAAGACCAGTTGAGGGTGGCTTGTGAAAATAGAGATATTTTATGGACAAGTAGGTACCCTGTTATTATATTTAAGCGGTTATTTACAAAACTATTTATTTAAAGTAGCTTGAAGCTATGTATGTGTTTTTCTTGTCTGTAATGAGTAATATAACCTGAAAGTAAATAAATGTGACACTCAAGTACCTACCGTATCAAAGATAAAACACATTCCAATATACCTACCTGGACCATTTTCGATAAATCTTTCATTTACAGTGCTCGACGCGTCGTCAAAATTCCCATGGGCAGGTCTAAACTATTCTTCATTGTTAAATTTTGGCAATTACGACCAATGTATGACAATCGACCACAAACAAGACCTCGGCGGCAAGAACGTAAGGGTTCTGGGAAAACACTGTACACCTGGGCTTTTTATACCGAACCTCGAACAAGTAGGTATAAGTGATAATTTATAAATGTATTATGGTTTTAATGATATTTTTTTAGACAAAACTATATCAGCTTGCCATTTGTTTACCAGACCAATGCAAACCGTCTGATTTCAACTTGATTCTAATGAATATAACGCAGAGAAACTTGACGTTATTCTACGATGGAGGCAGCTGCTCTACTGTAGAAACTGGCACAGAGTTTAGCGGATGGGACATAACTATTTTGTAAGAAAATATCATGTTAATCTTTAGAGATCCTCCACTAATATCGTTGTGCTTGACAAACATTTATTTCAGTGTCGTTTTCGCGACATTTTTCGCTTTCCTCGTCATTTCAACCCTTTACGATGTTTATTTATATAAAGCAGAACAAAGTGAGTTACCTAATGAACTGCTTATTTGTTTCTAAACTATTCAAACGTTTTAGGAAGCGCGCATCCTCTCCTGGTGGCTTTCTCAGTGCTATCAAACGGAAAGAAATTGTTCCAAACGAGCAGTGTCACAAACAAGGAGCAGATATTGTGCTTCCATGGAATAAAGTTCATCAGCATGTGGTGGATAATAGCAGGACACAATATTTCAGGGTGGACAGTGCTTCCTGTCACAAACTATGCCGTAGGAATGAAAGTAAGTTTTCAGTTTACGTTTTGATAAAACGACATAGGTATTGACAATTTGTAGTTTATTGACGAGTTTCGTTCTTGGTATTTCACCGCTGGACATTTGGCTGTTGAAACGTTTTTCTATATATCGGGATTTCTATTGGCATATCAATATCTCAAGCAAAAGAGCCAACCTTTAAAAGCACACGTGTTGACGGTCCCAAAATTGTACCTGCACAGATACCTAAGGTAATGGTATAAAATTCTACAAAATAAACTACTTATATAAACTTTTTATTGTAGACTTACCCCAGTTGTAATTATGCTATATCTATATGTGGTGGGTGTATTAAGACACACGGGTTCCGGGCCAATATTTAAAAGTGGAGCTGAATCATACAGACAACCATGTGTCGACTATTGGTGGACATATTTCCTATACATTCAAAACTACTACAACCCAACAAACTTTGTAGATATTCATGTAAAAGATGCGTCCTTTTTTTAAACTAAATTGTTAAAATTTCAGTGCGTGACCCACACATGGTATTTGTCTGTAGACATGCAAATGTTCATACTAGCGCCCATTGCTCTGATTCCTATAGCTGTTAATATTAAGGAACATTTCAAGCAAACTATGCTGGCTATATTGGGAATAATCGTGTTTTTCACTGTATTGCCTTTGATCAACATTATATGGCAGGATTTGTATTATAAGTAAGTTTTTTATTCACAATAATAGTGCAATATTTGCATTGATTGCCTAAACAAGTTGGGAGATTGGCATAGACCTTAGGCAAAGAAATAGAGAGGACGCCGCGCTTGCCTACCCTGCCGTGTATAGATTTTGTTACGTCGTTTTGAACGGCGGCCATTTTATATGTGGCATACAAAGCGAGTACGTTGCGAGTTAATTTCGTGAATTTGTGAATTAAAAGTAACAATGATTAAGGGGAAAATATACTCTTACGATGGTGAATTGTTCAGCGTTTGATTGCAAAAGCATAAGTGAAAAGCAAGAGCCCAGGATTTCGTTTCAGAGGTGAATATTTAACAAGCTACCTTTGAGAAATGCCCTAAAACTATATTTTTTCTCAATATAACTTCTTCAAATTCCTTCTATCTTTTAGTATGATAAAGTGCATTGTTTTGTTTGTAAATCTGACCAATATAATTATTTTTTAAGATCGTTTTTATTGGAAATTTCTTAATTGATTATGATAGGTTCATAAAATATGGGCTGGTTTCCATGGGCGTGCATTATTTATTTTATTTTGATTGATTCCGCTACAAATCAATATATTTCAGCACTTGACACTAGCTTTACAATTGGGAAATTATTTTCAAATAAATAGCAATATTTCAAATTACATGTAAGTCAAAATTAACCACCTTTTCATTTTTAACATTAGCACAGAAAATATGTAGTATATTTTCTGTAATATTGGCTAAGAACGCGTTTCATGCTACGCCACTGGCCTGTAGTACGATGTGGCAGTCGGTAACACGGCCACGAGCGCAGTTAGGCGTCCTCTATCTTCCCTTGTCTAAGGCATAGACATATAAAAAACAATAGACGCACTTGTTTACAATTTGTCATTTGTTATTTGTCAGTTGTTATTACTATGATGCCCTTCAAAATAAATTATTCTTTCGGTGAAGATTTTTACAAACACTAAAGGGTTTTAAGCTTGGATATTAATATAAATAATAGGCATTTTGGACAATGGTATATTATTATTATTTTTTAGCGAATATGACACACACTCAAAACTTGTTGACTACTGGATAGGCTTCATGTTGGGCGCCTATATGAGGGAAAAGAGAGACAAACGTTTCAAAATTTCCTCGGTTTGGATATATTTTAAATTTATTTCCGCCCTCTATTTTTTTTTTTTATTTTTCAGATACTTAATATACTTATCTGGACATTTATTTTGGCTGCGATGTTAGCAGTGGTTCTACTTCATAAATACGCAGAATTACATTTTGGTTACGTAGGAAATCAGGTCTTCTTCACGTTGATGAGACCGGTTTGGTGCATAGGGTTGAGTTGGATCGTTTTTGCTTGCCATCATGGATATGGGGGTAAAAAAAGAAAAGAACCGAACGTGTTTTCTTTTATTAAGAATGTTTTTTAGGTATTGTCAATTGGTTACTGTCAACACCTCTAATGCAGATTGGCAGCAAACTGACATACTGTATTTATTTGACCCATGGTCAAGTGATAGCATACTATATCTTGACAGGAAGGACTATAAAATATTTCACAGACTATGCAGTGGTAAGCGACAACAATATTTTTAAACTAATAGTTTCATACCGACACTATTATACTTTTTTCGTTTAGTTCTACGAATGGTGTGGTACTTTCATAATGTCGTTGGTGACAGCGACTATCGCTACGCTAACTTTTGAGTCTCCCATTATTGCAATTGAAAGATTGATATTTGGAGGAAGTAAAAGTAAGTATTTTATTCGACAAAAATTGTTTTGCAACTACGACGATTTTTAGGGATACCACCTCCAAAAGCAAACGTCCAACAACCACCGACAAATAATAATGAAAGTTTTAAGACATTAGAGGAACAAGCCTGAAAATACAATAAATTATCATAGATATAGGAATAAATTAATTTAGTGTTATTATTTGTATTATTCAGTGTCCGGCAGGAAGTACACACCATATGAGATTTTATTCTTGATAAGAGTTTGTGCATTCCTACAAACTTAATACGCAGTTTTCAAAATTTGAATATCTCATTCGTGTGGGGAAATTCGAAAATATGGAAAAGGCTCAAGAGTAAATTACTCTTATTTTTAATTATAGAGAAAACATTTATTATGAAAAGTTGTTTAGAATTAAAAGATAAACCCAACATTCAAGTTTCAAGTGTCTATTCCATAAAGCATTTTCGGCATTTTTTTATGATTTACTCCGTAGAAAATAAAACCACTTTTCTTGAAATCGACAGTGAAGTGTCTCAAAATCGACATTAAAAGCTCAGGAATCTGCACTGAAGTAGCCCATTATTGAACGACTTTTTCAATAAGCAGGCCTTGACGAGATGTAAACACCAAACGTTAGACGCGGAGCCATCGCCCATCAAAAGTGACCAAATAGTCAAAACTCGGCCAATAAAGACCCATTTAACTTTTCATACACATTTCGAAATTGCTACCTAGAACAGCGCAATCTTTCAGTATGAATATGTTAGTAAGTTTGAATATCAATCTATTTTTCATGAAGGCTGCACAACAGGCAGCAGTTTGGAGTTTCTGTTGGGAAGCGCCGTGCCTCGTCATACTTGACCTAGGTAGAGCGATCGTCAAGGTCAAGCAACGCCGCGCGCAGTCGGTTCATGGACGGGTGATGACTTATGATTGTTTGTTTGCATAATAAAACATTTATTTTCCGATTTCAAAAAAAGTGTACCTAATATGTACATCGGCATTGAAGTTCTATTTTTATGACTCATGTAGTTCATTAGCCTCGGCCAGAGGCCTCGGCAACTAAATTCCATAAAATAAAAAGTTGAAATTCAGTGCCTTGGTACATAAATATGTAACTATTATTTAATATGCACTACATTCTTATTTTTATTATCTAAAAATGTATTTTTTATCATTCTATACACTAAAGGACGAACTACTTAAGTATGTCAAGGATCAATAAATATTTAGTATCATATGGATGTACAAAAAATATCAGGTACCTACTACAAAATATTTCTATTTTTACAAACTAGTTTCATGTTTCCTGCCATTGTCGATTTTCACTTCCAAAAATATCGTGTCGTTCTTACAATATTTTTCTTTGAACAGTGTTGAGTGGGGTATAAAAATAAACGAAGAAGATGACTCTTGTGGTTCTTCTTCTTCAGAGTCACCTGTTTGTCGTTTTGCCGATATGTATTTCGAAAAATTCTTTGGCTAAAAAATTATCCTCACAATAATGATTATAGATATATGTAACTAATTCTAACTTACATTTTCCACACTTTCCAAATCTCTTAAGGATATGCTTGCTTCAATGTGACAAGGCCACCTTAGAATCATGTCATATTCGCCTTTTAGTACATGGATACAAATAAGTGCATATCGGTCCCTCCATTTTTTCAGGCCATTTGGATATAATAGCACCTAAAATATTTAAGAAGATTAGGTAAGTACTTATTTTGAGTCGTTCATAAGTTTAAAGTCTCTATACTTACCCTTATTCTATATCCATTATCACAAGTATAAAACACGGGACTCTTAAACACCAAATTTTCTTCTTTGGCCATTTTTATTTTCGAATCGACTTGTGTTACTTTCCAAATTATCGAACCAACCCTACACGTGTCGTCCGAAGTTGCAAGTCCTTCTAATACGTCTAGATCGATTTTAATTTGATGGATATCCCTCCTCAAAGAATTAAAATGCCTTTCTTGTATTTCCAATTTTTCAGCTGCTTCTGAAGCTATCTGAGTCACCGCCCTAAGGTCAAAAACTACGTTTGTATATTTTGCTCTTTGTTCGTCGAAGCTTTTTTTAATATCATCTATTTCTCGCTGCAAGAATTCTATGGATAATTTTTGGTCGTTCCATAGGGCAGCCGTTGACGCGTTGTCTTGGGTGAACGAATCTCTTAGAGCGTCTATACTTTGTGCTAATTCAAAATTAGCACTTCTATTTGTTGCTTGTTCTTTGTAAAATGTATCTGCAAGATGACCGAAATCCATCAGCAGTTTATCCAACTGCATAATTTTTTCTTGCAGGTGCATCCAGTTCATGTCGTTTTCTTTGCTCCTTCTTGTAAAGTCGTTGAGTGTCATTTTGAAGCTTTCTATTTGAGCTTCGACCGCCTTTTTCCAATCGCCAGTTAGCTTGGTTTGGTACTTAAGTTTTTCGACTTCTAGGGTTTGGGCCATGCAACGATTCTTCAGTGCTTCGATGTTTTGAATTGTGACATTTGAGTTTACGTTTTGTATGAATCTGTTTTCAAAGTCGGATAATTTGGAGGTAAGCTTCGCCAGTTCGAGTTGAATTTGGGGGTCTTTGTTCGTTTTTTGAGTATTTCTGTCTAAAAAGAACATATAAATATGAACACTAATGATTGATATGAATAGCCATTTGTATCAGTCGTAAGTAAGGGGACCCAGCATTATACTTTCCAAAGTGAGGCCTATTCTTTCCTCATTCTAATGGTATCAGTGATGCCAAGTATGCAATTTTATTGGAGAATCAATGAATATAACAGGTACTTTGAATGTTATTAAAAATTAATAATTATTTCCATGATTTCTAAAAATTATACTTGACAATGTTGTGTATACAAGTGCAGAATGTGGCAACTGTCGAATGAAAGAAATTTATTTTATAGTTGTTGAAATTGATTTTCAGCAATTATTTCCACGAATTTAAGTAATAGTAGTAGTAGGTAGTGCTGATTTTGCTTATTTAAGAATTAGTCGCTATTGCACCTTGTTACCAGGTTCCTCAATCCATTTGTAATATTTATGTATAGGTACTTGAACTTTCTTCCCTTGTTGAATGTATCTACCCAAAGAACTTTCATAGATTTCGGGATGGACTAATAAGATTAGGTCTAGTAGTTCTAATGATGTAGTTTTTTCGGTGTTCATTATGAAATTTTTGTAATTTTATTTCTCTCCCAAGATACCTCACAAACTTAAAATAAACTTGTAGTCGTAGATAAAAATGCTTTAAAAAAAGACCTGACTGAAGCTACCTGCTTAATATATTAAAATTTTCGAAATACAATTTTTGTTTTGAACTACCTACTTATACGTAATGCCCACATAATGGGAATTGCAGGATTACTAAAGGTGATACAGGAAAAATCTGGTTGCAATTATTGGGACTACTGCAGGCGGCCGCATTACCTTTAATTGACACATCTAAGTATCTGGAAGTTAGAAAACTTAAAAATTGTGAATTATGATGGGAAATATTTTGCCTCCTTTAGAATCTATGGCACTGGCATGTCACATAAAACCTGATGGCAATTGGACACTGACATATAACATAAACTTGTATCAGCCCCCTTGTGGTCTCCTTGGAGTCAACAGAAAACAAACTTCCCCTCAAGGCTTCACTTTTCCTATGTGATAGAATGTGACATGCTGGGTCGAGTCCCTGGTATTAGTTATAGCAAAGTTTACAGAATAGTTATAGTTTGATTACCTAGGGTATATCCAATTGTTTTATAAATACCATTGTCGTCATGTCGCTGTGATTTGGCATTCCTATTTACACAGTCCCTTTGATGTTTCCCCATATCTTTCCTAGGTACATATGACCCACATTTATTAAAGCAAGGTACTAATACATTAGCGCACGTCGATGTATGACCCTGCATTAAAACTTAATCAATACTTAATTGCACAAAAATAATACAACTCACCATTTCTGTATCATTGCTGATAGTTTTGTTGCAAAAATAACAAACGAATTTACTCTCTGGTTTGTTCATTGTCGAAGTAACATTATCGCGGTTCCAAAACGCGTTTAGGTGAGACGTAGCCTGACGACACTAACGTGTGTCTGTTTCATTTTGTAAACACTGATTAGATACGAGCTGTCGCGAAATCCGTTGTACAGTTGGTCGCGGAAAAAATGTCGAAAGTGGACACGTGCATTTCCTCCAAGTGACACTCGTTCGTTAATTTCATATTCAAAACTTTCACATTTATCATTTTAACCTTGCAATTAGGCGTTAGAGCAATCTGGTTTATTTAAAGCAAATATAGTTTTCGTTTTTGTGGTGGTTGATTTTGTGTTCGGGGCTACGTGAGGTTTTGTAATCAGAAACCAATGCAATTTTAGGCAGTGTATTGTATAGGGGGCAGTGTATCAAGCATTGATATTCTGTAGTAATTTGCTTTTATTTAAATTGAATACACAGATAACCAATTTTAAATTTATATAAAGTATATGGGCAAGCGACCTAGATGTTGTACATACCTGCTTTATAACATCCGGTGTAATTGTTTTCATTTTTATTGCCTAATGTTACCATGGGTCACCAATGCGCAGAATTGTACTGCAAAATATTCTGTAATAACAGTCTTCAGAATTTATTTTTATTTTTTTAAATGCATTTAAGTGTGCAACATATGGGACATTTTTTTATTAATTGCAAAACCAAAATACAGATATTGCCGAAAGTTGATGCATGTTGAATAATCATATTAGGTGCAGCAAACGGTTATTAAGAAAAGTTGTTTAGAATTAAAACCTATGCCTAAATAGCAAAACGTAGCCTCCTAAGAAAACAATTTTTTCGTCAATTAATTTCCACAGTTTCTTAGTAAACATTTAAAATAAAAAAGTTGAACCTTAAATGAGAGTTTTTTAATATAAACATTCGGAAGAATTTTTGCGAAATTTTAAGGTTTTGTTTAATATCGTTGCAACAAAAATGAAGTTTGTGATTCCCTAAAAAAGTTAAAATCCAAGTTAATTTTACAAATACGCTTGAATTTGAACAAAGTTATGCGAAATAGACTTAATTTTGATTGATTTATGAAATTGTTTAGGAGAATATTAAAACAATTTTTTTAGGAAATTATTAATGTATTTCAAAAAGTATTTTTCTTAGGAGGCCATGTTTTGGTATTTAGGCATAACTTTTAATTCTAGAACACTTTTCTTAACAACATTTTGCTGAATTTTCTGAAATAAGGATACTTTACTCTTGTACAATTTTTATATTTTTTTATCTACCCTGTATGCTGTTTGACTTGCAACCATTCTAAGTGCGCCTACTATGATTATCGAACATGCACTAACTTTCTGGAATATTTGTATTTTCGTTGTGCCAATTAATAAAAAAAAATCATATGTTGCACACTTAAATGACCACACTGTATATCTATTAACTTGCATTGTCAACTATATTTTACAATGAAATTAAAAAAGGTCGATGACTGGTCATTCAATCGTTTCCAAATGGAATTTAGGCTGCACTTCCCGTATGCCTCATTCTGTACTGTACGTTTTATACATTTTGAGTCGCTGTTTCGATTGTCGCAAATTAGAAAATCGTATGCCTTTCTCTTGTGCAAAAAAAATCTGTGACTCAGGGTCTATTTTCATGTGCAATATTTAGATTATCATGGAAGTTGGTGTGAAAATTAAACAAAATATATTAATAAATTCCGTCTTTTATTCATTTACCTTTGTACATTTTTACATTGCATTTATGACACAATTTACCTATGCTTAACTATTACACACGAACATCTTAAAGCATTCATCAACTGGACAAACGAATTTGGTTAACTGGTTTGAACGATAATTTAGGACATTTCTTAAATGGACGCGCCAGTTTACATAAAACAATATCTACAAATTTCCCAAATAATTTAACAGGAATAGCTTCCGCGATTTTGCTTAACATCTACGACATACCGGGCTCACTATTTACACAATATACAACGAAAAAAACCTTATCAGTCTGTATTATTCGCACAGCCTAACCACTTTTTACATTTTAGGTCAGGCGGGGAGTCAACAAACGAGAAAAATCAACATGTCTTTCTGAAATGGGAAAAATAACCAAGCATTTTTAGCACAGTATTCACAATACCCAGTAAACTAACTAGCCGCCGTTAGCGGTAGAATGTTTTTACCGCGCCGACGGTGACTTCAAATAACTGGGTATTCCTACAACTGTGTCATTGAGACTACCCATTGTTAAAAAAGATACATTTATTTTTCGGGTATACACGCCTGACCACTACCTACACTAGTTTCATATTCTGAGCTCGGCGTCCACCACAGTCTTGTTCCGCGCCTGCGCGGGCTGCCTGCCCATCACGTGGTGCGACGTCGACAGCCCGGGCGCCACCAGCGGCGAGATCGACGGCGACTTCGTCGCCAACGGCGACAGGCTCGGCGAGAAGCTCGGCGACATCGCCGCCGACGCGCTGAACGTCGCGCCGGTGGCGTCGTGGCTGATCGGCGACCTCGGCAACATCAGCATCTGGTTGTGCCCACCCCTCGCGTTCAACACCGGCATCGCTATCGACCTCGGCGCGACGCTCGTGATCAGCGGCGGCGGTATGCTCTTCGCCGCCGCCGAGTTCTTGCTCTTCGCGCTGGACGCGCCGCTGGCGCCGCTGTGCACCGACACGTTCGTGTCGTCCTTCAGTCTCGCGATCTCGGAGAAGACGTGGGCGAGCGGCTGGTACTGCGGCCCCCAGTCGAGCAGGTAGTCCCAGTTGTAGCTGCCCGCCAGCTCTTCCTCGCTGTGCACGATGGAGCTCAGCGAGCCGTTCATCGACGGCTGGTGGGTGACGGTCGGCACCTCCCCGTAGCCGCCGATCGCCATCACGGGGCCCAGGGTCGATGTACCGACTCCAGGTTCGTCCGCCGCGGAGCTGGCGCGGTCGCTACCGGTCACGTCGTTCAGTTTCGCGTAGATCATGTTGGTTATGTCGTTCTCGTTCGCCGACTCCTCGTCGAAGATGCGCAGACTGTCGAGCGGCACGGCCTGGTGGTGGTGCAGCGTCTCCTTGCTGCTGCCCGCCCTGGGATCCGCGCACAACCTGGACACGGTTTGCGGGTGGGCGCCGCCGTTGTTCACGATCCCCAATCTAGCCAGGTACTCCTGGGTGTTCCTCACGGAAACGTCCGACAGGTTGTCGTCGTCGTTCTGCCGATGTATGCCCGAGTCCCTCTGCAGCGGCCCCTCGTTTATCATCCGGATCTCCTCGTCTTCACCGTCTTCGCCGTCTTCGGCAGAGCCACGCCCGCTCGAGCCGGACTGTTCGGAACCGGACAATTCGGAAGTGGTGGCGGCGCCGGAGTTGCTGCTGGCCGGATGGCCTCCGCCGTACGGCGGTATCTCGTCATATTTCGGCGGCGCGAACTGATTCTGTGGACCCGGCAACTGGCCCCCACCCGCACGTATCGGTATAGTGTCGAACGCACTAGGGTCCACGTAGTTGTTCGAGGTGGAGACGGACTCCGAGTTTAAATTAGGTTTGTTCACGTTTTTGTTGCGCCTGTTGCGCATGTGCAGGAAGACGAACACCCCGCCGAAGGTCAGGATCAGAAGTATCAACGAGATCAGTAGGCCGAGCGCCCAGTCGGATATGCCGCCGTTTTCCGCGGAAACGGTCGAATTTTCGCCGTTGATCGCGAGGTTCGTGCCCGGATCCGCTAGCGGATCCAAAATAATCTCGACCACGGTCATGTTCGTCAATGAACCTTGCCGGCCGGAGCTGGCGGTTACCACCAGGCTTATCTCGCGCCCGGAATCCAGCAATTCGTTCCCGTCCAACTTCCTTTTTATTATCACGGCTCCGGTCGTCCGATTTATTTTGAAATACGAGTGCTGCGTCGTCAGCTGATAGACGACTCTCCCATCGGGACCCTTATCCCTGTCCGTCGCCAGCACGTGACCGACGATATAACCGACGGGAAGCGGTGCTGAAGTGGCCAAAATGAACTTGTACGTTCTTTCGGTGAATTGAGGATGGAACTCGTCTTTGCTTTCGATTTCGACTCGCACTTTGACGCTCGAAGCCTTGCCTCCGACGTCGCTAGCTTGTATGATGAAATTGTATCTGTTTCTTTGCTCGTAGTCGAAAACGGTGTTGGTGGTGACCAAACCCGTGGAAGAATCGACGTGGAACAACTTCCAAGAGTTCTCAAGACCGCCATAGCTACTGGCACCGGCGATGGAATAATTTAACGATCCGTATGGGCCTTTGTCGAGGTCAGTAGCATGCGCCGTGAAGACCGCCGTGCTAACAGGTTCGTTTTCGCCAACAAACTCCAAATATTCTGCTACGGGGAACTTAGGAACGTTATCGTTAGCATCTTGTAACCTGACTAGGTAAGTTGTGAGCGTACACAAAGAAGGAACTCCTTTATCGCAAGCGCGAATGACAAGATTGTATTCGTTTGCCCCTGTATCATAGTCAAGTGTGCTGTTCACATACAAAATTCCAGTATTCTTGTCCAGTCTGAAGCAACCATCATCATTCCCAGATGTTATATCATAAACGATATCGGAGTTTGGTGTTCCACTCAAGTCAGCATCGGTAGCGAACGTTTTATCGATCGAAGAACCCATCGGAAGGCTCTCGCTTATAGTTTTCTCGTAGTCGCCTTGATCGAAAACGGGAGCGTGATCGTTGTAATCATCAACGTTGATGTTGACTTGTACTAGCAAGAGTTCAGACGCGTCGGTTGAAATTTTTACGTTGTAGTTGTCTTGGATTTCTCTGTCGAACGACTTTAACAAGATGAGGGCTCCCGATGGGTTCGAAATTTCGAAAATGCCCTCGTCGTTGCCTTCGATGATGCTGAAGTGCGTCTTCCTATTTTGGCTGCTGGGCTTTGCCAGATGCATCAGGGTTGTTCCGACCGGGGTGTTTTCGATAATATTGAGCCTGTAGTTTTTGTTGAATGAGGCCGAATGTCCCGAACCTCCGTTCATTTTAATTCTAACCGAAGTCAAGGAGTGCAGTGACGGTTTTCCTAAATCAGCCGCTTTTACCGTCAGTTGAACATCGTGCGTTAGTGTTGAGACATTCGAAAGGTTCGCTTTGAGGATGCCATCAGATACACCAATAGAAAATCCTGAAACAGGATTAACAATGGTATACTTTAACTTTGAGTTGTCACCAAAATCAGCATCACTCGCGTTGACAGTCAGCACGTCTGTCAGTGTCGACGATTGCCCTTCTGGCAGGTTGACCTCGTAGTAAACTTGAGAGAATACTGGAGTGTTATCGTTGAAGTCTGTTACTTTTATTATCAAGGTGGTTTGGGCTAAATGTGATGTATCCGAAGCTACGATCTTCAATTTGTATTCTTGCCAAACCTCAAAGTCTAAAGCCTTTCGCAGTATCACCTTTCCACTGTATCTATCGATTGCGAAAAAAGACAACGATTCCTCGTCGTTTTCAGGTGCGAATCTGTACGTTAACGGCGGATACGTATCAACATCGTTTGCGGTGACTGTAGTCAACACGGTCCCAACTTCAACGTTCTCCTTGACGGTTATTATACTGTGCGGTGGAAAAGTCGGTTGATTATCGTTAATGTCCACTACGTTGATCCTTATCCGCGTAGTTCCAGTCATTTGTGGAACACCTTCGTCTGTTGCGATCACGGTAAGCCTAAAACAAACATCATATTCACCAAATATTTAAAAAAATGGAGTTGTATCATACCTGTAGTTGTCTCTGATCTCCCTGTCCAAGACAATGTTGGTTCGGAGCACCCCACTGAAAGCTGGTTCGATTTTGAAAGCGTTGTCGTGATTTCCGTCGACGATATGATAGAGAACCCTCGAGTTTTTGCCTTCGTCAGCGTCCGATGCTACAACTTGAAGAACTAGGGCACCCTTAACGTCGCCTTCGCGAACTGAAGCCGTGTATTGCGCTTGAGTAAATCTCGGCGCGTTGTCGTTTTCGTCTTCAAGATGAATTATCACCGTACAGTAGCCTAGGAAGGAAAATGTGTTAAATAAAGCAAGGCAAAGGTTAGTTACATATTACCATGAAGATTTGGGTTGCCTTCGGTCCTCGCTTCAATAATCAGTCTTATTTCTTTATGAAGTTCATAGTCGAGGTTCTTGTTGTCCCTCACTTGTATCATACCACTCTCAGAGTTGATTATGAAGATGTTCTCTTCGTTTCCCATGCCAAACGAGTAGCTGATTCTTTGCCTTCGCCCGTCAGTTCTTACAGCGCTTACTTGTATCACGTCGCGGAATTGTTCAATATTTTCCGGAATGGTAACTTCGTACGTGTCGTTTTGAAACTTGAGCTGAGCCGTGCCACCAGGAATATCCCCCACGATTATTTCTACAAACCCTGTCGAACTTCTAGGAGGGTTTCCTTTATCCGTTGCAAGAACATTGAGGTAAACTACCTTGCCGGCATTACTCGCAAGTGATTGTGTTGAAGTGATTGTGCCGGTGTTGGGATTTATGCGAAATTTCGAAGAGAGACCATCGTTCGGAAGGCTGTAAACTATCTCAGCATTGATCCCTTCGTCTGGATCTTTGGAAGATACTCTTAAGACTGTTTGACCGGGCTGAATGTAGGCTGCTACCTTCTCGCGGAATGGATACTTTGTGAAAACTGGTTTGTTGTCGTTGACGTCTTTTATGTAAACGGTAACTGGTACCTTTGAAGTTCTCGCGTTGTATTTTCCGCTATCCGTGGCCACCACAAAGAATTCATAAAAGTTTTCACGCTCTCTGTCAAATAACCTGAAAGAAAGACTGTTAGAATGTATGCCTATGCAATCTTATTAATAGAAACTTACCCTGCTGTTGTTACAACTCCCGTTTTGTTGTCAATTCTAAACAACCATTGACTTTCGTTTGCTAAATAATAAATAATCCTAGCATTAACTCCTATGTCAGCATCAGAAGCATGCACTTTCAAAATAGAAGTATCGATGGGAGTATCTTCTGGAATACTAGCGGTGTACTTGGACAAATCAAACTTTGGATCGTTATCGTTTTGATCTTCAACGTTAATGGTGAGATTGCAAGAACTTCTAAGCCGCGGACTGCCATTATCCTGGGCAACAATGCTAATCGAATATCTCGAATGAGATTCTCGATCAAGAGGCCTCGCGGCAAGCTCCCCTGTTTGGCTGTCGATACTAAACTTGTTGCCGTTATTTCCGGTTCCGATAGAGTAAGAAATTTCGCCGTTTCGACCGAAATCCAAGTCTCTCGCGACGACCGTGTGAATAACCGAAGTGTCGCTGTTTTCTGGAACCGAAAGCCTGTAGCAAGTTCCCGGACTGAATTCCGGAGTGTGGTCGTTTACGTCGATTATGTTGATCCTTATTTTGGACTTGTCGAAAACTGTTACACCGCTAGAGGAGGAGTCTGTGAGGTAAATCGGAAATATGTATTCGGCCGTAGTTTCTCGGTCTAAAGGTTTCTTGGTAACGATTTTTCCGGAAGGCGAGAGAATTTCAAATGTATCGTCAGCAATGCCGGAGGGTATCATAATAGTAATGTTGCCATCTGAAAGGAAATATAAAAAACGTTAAAATTATGTTAAAATATTTTTTTTATTATACTTCTTTGAAAACACCTTATTTTCATTTGTTTTAGCAATAATGAAAGATGGGGTTTTTCGGGCTAGCGCACGGAAACAGCGCATGGAAAAACTTTCCGTGCGCTGAATAAAAATACCGAATATATGGCTTTAAAATAGAAATATACAGCAAAGTAAACTAAATTTAAGAAACCCTATATGCTCTTTGATATTTAACATATACCTATTTTGTATTTTAATTCGTAAGTGTTTCAATATTTAGATACATTTCTGTAATCACAGACGTTTTATTTTATTTTTTATTTCATTCACCGTATCTGATAATAACTAATTTACAACAAAGCACCTTTGAAATAATTCGAGAGTAACCATGGAAACGCATCATACATACCAAACACTATATTGTCTGCGTTGTTTATTTTTTGTCAATTAAATTTATTATAATATGCCGATAAAATGTTTTAGGTTTCCGTTTTCAAAGAAGTATAATAAAAAAATATCGTTCATTACACGTCCAGAAATAGATTTTTCCGTGCTTGCATGACTTCCCGTGTTCGGCTGCGCGTCACACGGGAATTTGTCACGCGCGCATGGAAAAATCTTTATTTCCAGACTCGTAATGAAATATACCTACTATTTTGGTGCAAGTTTAGTTCATAGAACAAAAGAGTAGGCACTTCTAAAAATGATTTCCTTTTAAATGAATGAAATTTTGCTTAGAGAGAGTAGATTCACCTCTAATCCTTGTGACACAATCTATTATTTCTGGAACTCTCTGTAAGAACGCTGGAATGTAAAAACTATTTTCCAGACTTGTTTATGAACCAATATTAATCTAGAAATTAATATTCCAACCAGTCTATTGACGAGTCACTCACTACACAAGAGATTAATTCTGATTTAAACCAGATAACTGTGTCTTATGACATTAACAGCAAGGGATTAAAAAAATGCTCGTTGTTAATACGAAAAGAATGCCACATTGAAATCCATTACACAAACTTAGTATGTAACAACACCTACTTCTTGCGTGTTCCTCCAAAATAATATTTTTCAACAAATAATTACACTGTTTCGAAACGTAACGGTAGAATCCGAAATAAACTTGTGTCTTAAACCCACCGGCTTAATGCTTCAAAGTTGACGCTAATCCTACGCGAAGCAGCGTCACAGCTGTCAAATTATCCTAATCCTAACATTCTTTTATACTTACTCTGTTCTGCTATCATCGATTTCGCCACAATCCTGGTAACCACTGCCCCCACCGGCGCGTTCTCCGCTACACTAGCTTCATAGCTGGGCTCCAGAAATTTCGTGGGATTATCCGAACTGCCTTGAACCAGCAACTTTATTTCCATATCCGACTGCCTCGTAGGGGTCCCGTGATCCGTCGCGGTCACATTCAGAACGTAACTTTTTTGTAGCAGCGGCTTGGTCAGCGTGATCGTTCCGGAATCATACCCCAAGGAAAATATTCCCCCGTCATTCCCACCGGACAGTATGTACGTCACTCTGCCGTTATCGCCACTGTCGGAGTCTACCGCGAGTAAGTGCGCTACAGTCATCCCTACCGAAGTAGACTCGCTTATAAAGATCGTCGGTAAGGTCGGAGCGACAAATTTTGGCGCGTTGTCATTAAAATCGCTGACTATGATCCTCGCGCTGACCGCGGTGCTCAACCTCTCAGAAACGTTCAAAGATTGATCGGTTGCTTTCACCACGATAATGTATTCTTGCAATTTTTCGTAGTCCAACATCTCGGAAAGTATCAGGGTACCAGTTAGGGTGTCAACACTAAAGGTCTTGGTATCAGGATATTGTTTTTCCAAGCTGTACCTCAAGTCTCCATTGCTGCCGCTGTCAGCGTCGAACGCTGTAAAATTGTAAAGCGAACTGCCTATTCCCGTGTTCTCACTGACAGTGACTGTTATTGGATCCTGTTGCCACTTTGGTGGGTTATCGTTTGCGTCAGCAATCTCGACTCTGACAGTTATGGCACTGCTCTGTGGATTGTTCATCGCACTCGTGTCGAGAGCTCTTACTTCGAGTTTGTATTCCGATTGTGTTTCTCTGTCTAGTTGGCGAGCTACCACTAGAGATCCAGTGTTCCTGTCTATGTCGAATGCTTCCGTGACACTGTCAGGGGAGAGCGAAGTTAACGTATACATCACGTGGCTCCCGCTGCTCCCACTTATGATGTTAGATTGATCGGGAGAATCAAGAGTTACCACGGATCCGACGATATGTCCGATTTTCGCATCTTCCGATACTCTGAAGACGAGACTCGACGTCGTGAATGTTGGTCGGTTGTCGTTTAAGTCCAAAACTTCAACTCTGAGGGTTCTGACCGTTTGCATGGGCGGCGTGCCGCCGTCAGTGGCCGCTACAGCAAGTCTGTATATGGTTTTCTCTTCGTGGTCGAGCACCATGCGGGTTCTGATGACACCGGTGACGGGATGAATGGTGAAGACGCCGTAACCATCCGAATCTCTCTCCTTTAACACGGAGTAAGTGACGGACGAGTTGAATCCGTTGTCAATGTCGATGGCTCTGACTTTAACAACTTCGGTGCCCGGTTGTTGTTCTTCTCTGACGCTAACAACGTCTTCTTGGGGGTCTACTATTTCGGGGGCGTTGTCGTTGACATCGAGGACTGAGATTTTCAGGGCAATTCTGGAACTTCGCGGGGGGCTGCCTTGGTCTCTTGCTTCGGCGACGAGGTCGTGGGTGTCCTTTGCTTCGCGGTCAAGAGGTTCCTTTGTGGTTATGTCGCCTGAAAAAGAAGAAATAGTTATTAATAGAGTAACCCAAATATGCAACACGCATATTTTGCATATTTAGCATATTATATGCATTTTTTAAATATTTGCATATAGGTATCCTTAAAATATGGCATATTGTGTATAATTGAAAGAATTTAGGATAATTTAAATCTTTGGCAGGCGTTTCATTCATTTTTGGGAACAGGGGTGGGTATCTAGGTAGGTACCTGGTTTTCCCAAAATAATATAGGTAAATTAGAATTTTATGGGCACTAATCCTGGTGATCTGAAAACGAATAAAATAGGTATTTATATCTATTTAATAAAGTACAATTATTGAAAAGGACAGAATAAATTATAGATAGGTAGTAATAGTTTAATTTCCAACATGAAAAAGTCTTCCTTAAAGCGCCTATAAGGGTTCAGTTCTACAAAGAAAAACTACCAAACACTCCTCTTCCACCTCAACCTGTTATTACAAGATGGGGCACTTGGTTGGAAGCTGCATTTTTTTATTGCGGGAATTTTTGCCAACTAAAAGATCTAATTTCAGAATTTCCGAACGAATCTTCCCAGTCCCTTACAGATGTTAAACAACTATTCGGAAACAAGAAAATAAAGAAACAACTTTCCTTTCTAAAAGCAAATTATAGCTTTCTTTCTAAAACAATATCACAAATGGAGGAATCTAATTTGCCATTAACCCGAAGTGTAGAACTGGTAAAACAATTATCTGAGGTTGCTTTTCAAAATATGTCACATTGGGTCACATTGGGGACAAAATATTTCAAAAAAATTAGAAATGGGATGGAAAAAAATAGTGGGTTTCAGTTTCTTAGCCAAGTAGCAAACATTTTAAAGGGAGATTTTACCGAATCCATCGATTTGGATCCTGTGATAGTGAGCAATTTTAAAAGCGCACCTCTTACATCGGTTGATGTGGAAAGGAGTTTCTCCATTTATAAATTTTTATATTCTGATAGAAGACACAATTTTTTAATTGAGAATTTTGAGCAACATTTAGTGGTTTATTGTTTTTACAAATTTCAACCTGATTTTTATAATTTATAATAAATGCATATTTAGATTTAGTTCAATAGCCCTGTATGTAGAAAATTTAAAATAAAATATTGTTACTTTTACTATGTATAAATGCATTTAGAAATTTGTATGTAGGTTATATAAATATGTTTATTTGTAAATGAAACAATAAATTTATATTTTTAAAGTATTTCTTAATTTGCATATTTTCAACATTTTCCTGCATATTTTGACTAAATTATTTGCATATTTATGCGCATATTTTTAGAGTTTCGACTTCCATATTTGGGTTACTCTAGTTATTAACGTTGCAAGATGCGTAAGTAGACTTTTTTGGCCGATTATGTTGAAAGTACTACCGACAATTTCATATTTTACTTTGAATTAATCTTCAAATAAACTGTGGAGTAGATTACAAGTAATAATATCCATAATAACTATTGTTCAATTGGCAAAATTAAATTGTAACTTCTATCTGGTGCATTTAAAATTTCAATGAACCACGAGAACTTGACAAGCTTCCCGCGCTTGATATATTCCTATTATTGCCTCACCGGTTAAAACCGACTGTTTTATGCAATCTAGGCATTGGACAGTCGGCAAACAAGACTATCTTCGTTTGACAAATTAGATCGTTAGACGGCTGTTCCCTAGGGCACCGGTCGGCGAGACCACTTGTCTAAATGTTTGATGTAGCGCGAGCCTCGTCTAGAAAAATTAAAAGTATTATATTGAGTGTGTAAATAATTGCCATCGCTTCGCTTCGGTCGCGCGAAGATTGTTTGAATTTCATTTAGTCCGTGTTGGTTTAGAGGGTACAAGGAACTGCTATTAGCCCAAATGGATGGGCTCTTAAGACTAATACTTTTTTATAATGTGAATTCCAAACCAATAAGTTTTTTCTTACTACGATGGATGTCCAAATATATCTTTGATGACTATTCGTAAATTAGCCTGCCACAACAAATATTTGACGTGGGGCCAATTTTAAATCAAAGGAACCGAATTTTTAAGCAAACAGCCGCGTAGTTGAAGAGATTGTTTTGGTTTCCATTATCACTTTGTTTGTATCTACAACGGAGAATTGAAATATATTAGGTAGGTGCCTACTTCTACATCAGATTACAAACCCCTAATTCTAACCCTTCTAATTAGTGCTGGTTGAACCAAGACCTGCACCAGTTGCAGTGACGTAGAAGAGAGGCGAGGGGACAAGAGGGGCCTCGAAAAGCGGTTCAGCAACATTCCTGACGGCCGGCGGGACCAGCCGAAGACACTGTTGCCAGAAAGGCCGAAGAAAAGTGAAGAAATTCCGTATATTACGAAATTTGTTGCAACTGAATGATGGGGGGAAAGAAAATGTGCCACAAACGCTAGGTAAACTGTTTTGAGCACGAAACAATACAACAATAAATCGGTTTTGTTTGTCTTTTTGTGAACGTCCGGAAATTCTTTTAAATAAAGAATGCCGGGAAAGAGTCAAAGCTTATTATATATTAGCGTATTATAAAATACGTGAGAAGAAAATCTCCCTGAATAGTAACCAAGTTTTGACAAAATACTTTGATATCTGTCGGTATGTGGTATTTAGATACTTTTTCGAGTTATTATGCTTAGTTGTGCGGCTTGTGGCACCAAAACTAAAATATTTGAGGATAATAATATATATAATAATAATAAAATTTTGTAATTTAAGTTAACTTTTGAAGCCATGCACCAAAGTGGCATAGGCGCTTGTGTAGGTCGGTACCTACTTCTTCATAATTGGAAACTTAAAATTAGAATTGCTGTATTATCAAGGATTCCTAAACTTAGAGACATAAACGTGCCTTATAATTTTTTGCCTGTATTGTAGGTACTTTTACGAAAAATGAGGATTTCTGGAAAATGCAACTTACCCGATTGTTTTATAGTTTATGAATTATGATTTCATCAACCTGAAACGCAGTGAATTTGTCGCTTGTGCGACACCCATGCGACAATTCGACGCATTTTAGGTATAGTAAGGGCAGAATGTAAAGGCGAAGTCGGTAATAAATCATCAAAGAGAGAGCGCAATATCTATTGCTTTACTTGCACTCGCACAATTACACTCATGTCTCCTCCTCCAATTTGTATTTGACGTACGTCTTAAAGTTCGCTAAGCACCTTTCATGAAAGGAAGAGAGATAGAAAACCTAGTAGGTACTTGTCTTGTATTACTAGTTGATTGTTTAAGGCAGGCAGGGTCGGCTTAGAATAAATTATTGCTTTACTACCTGATGTGAACGGACGGATTAAAAATTTGTACTTAGGTACCTGTTGTAATTTCATTTGTAATTTGGCAATTAAAAGATAATGATCCTGAAATTCAAAGTAGGTATTTAAATAATTATTGTAATGGTTAGGCAAAAAATAAATATATTTGTATTTTTAGTTACAAATTAAATATCAACATAAAATAAACTTTACATAGTCAGAAGTCAGTATAACATAATAATAATATACATTTAATTCTTAGTTGAAAATATAAGCTCAGCGCCATCAATAAATCCCTCCTTATTACCGGCATGAACAATTATAAACCTTTTGCCATCATTCGCTTTTTTGTTGTACACACATTGGCCCCGTGTTGAAAAATCCAGGTCTCGTCTAAAAACAATACGTCTAGAGGGCAGCTTGAAAATAAATTGGATGTATATTGTCATAGAAATTGAACTCTTTTTGAAGCTATATCTGGCTTTTCCATTAAGTATTGCCTTCCATCGTTTATTTTGTACTTAAAACCAAGATTTCTTAAAATTACACTTAACGTTGATTTGCTGCAGCTCAAAATTCCCTTTTTTCCAGTTCTTCGCATATTTTTTCCCTAGTGAAGTGGTGCTTGTTAGTTGTCATGTCATAAATCAAACTTCTTATTTCTCCTTTATCCGATTCTGTCAAATCTTTAGTTTTCGGGGCTGCTTTAGTTTTAGTGTGTACCATTTTAATATGTTTAATGCCTTCTTGCCTAATTCGTGAAATGGTCCTTGTACTAATCTGTAACGCCTCCGATGTACATGAAGTACCGATAAATTTTCACGTGTGTTCTCTTTTGTTTCTTGGAAATATTCCACCACATTTAATATTAATTTTCTACTTTGGGCACTGAATACTTCACGCTGCATTGTTATTACAGGAAGTCTATCACCAAAATAAACCAAATATTTAATTACTGCCCTGTTTTATAGGCGTACTCCCATTTGAATATATTATCTTTATTAACATAATGTATCAGACAAGGACAGAGCAATAAAAAGATGGTCTTGCGAGTTATGTTCATCGACCCCACAGCACACCGACCTGGACGAAAACCCCGAATCAGCGGAATCAGCTTTTTATTTTTCGTACACCGCATTTCCAATTTATATAAATATCGCGACCGCAATTAATCGATCAGTAATAGTTTATACCCTACGTTCAATAAACCTTTTTAAAAACGAAGATTTTCGACCCCGGAACATAACTGGCGCTGCGAACAGGATAGCTGCACGGAATCCAAAGGAGGATCATCGGTTCGTCTCAACGATTTGGCAGTTATCAACGACCTGGGAGAAGAAACCTGTGCAGAGATTGGAGAACCATACGGCAGGGATGTCCAGAGCGATTCTTCTTGTCCTGTAAGTTCACTTCCTTTTTCTCATGAGTTCTGATTACCCTGAAGGTTCATTATTAGAAGATTTAGCTCATTTTTCTATTACTCCAAAAGCTCCTAAACAAAAACCTCGTTTTAAACCATATTCTAAAAATTTATCTGAAGATTTAAAAAACCCTCAAATTTTAATTTCTCAGCCCTCAACTTCAAAAACTCAAGAAATGGCTTTAACAAATACCGACATTAATAATTTGTGCAACACTCTTCCAGAATATAAACCGGGAGATAACCTCTCCACATTTATAAATTCAGTTGATAATTTAATTGCTTTTTTCACTCAACAAGGTGCTAATGCCACTCAACTATATATAACTAACACTCATATCGTTTCCAAAATTAAAAATGAGGCTCGTGATTTCTTAAATTTACACAATAAAACTTCTTGGGCAGAAATAAAGCCCCTTTTACTCCAAAAATATGGCGACCGTCGCACAGAAGAAATTTTATTAACACAATTAACCACCACAGTTCAAAAGCGTTCTGAATCTTATGATGACTATTACAACCGAATAACTTTAGCACTTAATGATCTTTTACAGCATGTTTCTTTACATGAAAATAACGCTCAGGCAATCGAGTTTAAAGCTTCGTTTTTCAGAAAACAAGCCCTTAGAACATTTTGTACTGGCATAAACAATCCCTATTGCGATCATTTATCTCATTTTGAATTAAACTCTCTCGACGAAGCACTTCAAAAATGCATAGCTTTAGATAACCACAAACAGCAACAGCAATATATGTCTTATCTTAAATCTACCACCTATCCCCGCGATTATCAAAGAAACAGTCAACCTACCACTACCAATCGCCCTACTAATCAAAATCCTCAACCACCTCGCAACCCACAACCTAATCATAATACGAATATGAACCCAAATTTTAATCAACAATTCCCTCAAAACTTTAATCAAGGTCCTTCAAACTCACCTAGAAATTTTGGCAACACAAATAGGCCCATTCCTCAAAGACAAAACCCTCCACCTAATAGACAAGTATTCAGCCCACCATCTAATAGACCCAACAATAATTACTTCCAAAATCAATATCGTCCAACTCCAACTCCTATGTCCATAACTTCAAAATTGCCGTCACAGCAAACTTACAAACCAACCCCAATGTCCACACGTACTTTCCATAATAATATAGAATGCGATTCCAATTTAGAAACCGAAGAATACTTTTCCGAAAATTTTCGAGAACAAGCCTCGGAATCTCCTCCCAATCCCGAATTATCGAATTAAATAATATTTCAAAAGCCACCAAACTTCCATTTTTCTATCTCCCTTATTCTAATCTTAAAGTATTAATAGATTCTGGTGGATCCGATACTGTAATAACTCCCGAAGCTGCACAAAATTTCGATCCAAAATATCAATTTTTTGAACCCTTTACTCTTATTTCTATGAAAACTCCTAAAACCTACTCCGAAAACCTTTATTTTCCCGTTTTTAACGAAATTGGCATTGATCAACCGTTTATAGTTAGAATTGCCGACTGGCACAACGATTTCGATATTCTTTTAGGTACTGGTGAACTCGACCAATTAGGTGCAAATATAGATTATGAAACTCATATATTTTCTATTCGTAAATTAGGCGTTTCCGTTCCATTTGAAGTTATATATCGTTCGAATAATCGACTCCGTATCCCAGTAAATATCAATAATGGTGAAGTTGTACTCCCAGAAATTACCCTTGATAACCAAACTGTACTCCCAATTTCAATACACCATGCCAATGATGGGTTTGTAGAAATACCACAACCAGAAAATTTAAATATTGACTTCCCTGAACCAATATCTGTTTATCCACTATCCGATTTTGAAGAATTATCACCTCCCTTCTCCAATAACTCATTTGATCCCAACTCTATTCGAACAAAACATCTGAATTCCGAAGAAAAGCAAAAAATTCTTGATCTATGTCATAAATTTAAAGATATTTTTTACAATGAATCATCTGATCTGTCATTTACTAGTTCTGTCAAACACGAAATCCGCACAAAAGACGAAACTCTTATTTTTTCCCGTTCTTTCCGACATCCTAAAGTCATGCAAAGCGAAATTTCTTCCCAAATTGATAAACTCTTAGAACAAAATATAATCCGACCTTCAATTTCCCCTTATTCTTCGCCCGTTTGGATCGTTCCAAAGAAAATGGATGCATCCGGTAAACGCAAGTTTCGCATGGTTATAGACTATCGCAAACTAAACGATAATACGGTTGAAGACAAATATCCCCTTCCCCGCATCGACGAAATACTTGACAATTTAGGCAAATGCACATACTTCACAACCCTCGACTTAGCCCAAGGTTTTCACCAAATTGAAGTACACCCCAACTCCGTTGAAAAAACCGCCTTCACAGTTCCCAATGGCCACTTCGAATATACAAGAATGCCGTTTGGTCTAAAAAACGCCCCAGCGACCTTCCAACGCATGATGGATGAAATTCTAAGAGAATACCTTTACAAATCATGTTTTGTCTATATGGATGACGTCATTATATTTTCCAAATCTTTACAAGAACATCTTATACATATAAAATCCATTTTTCAAAAATTCCGTGAAGTAAACTTAAAAATTCAACTCGACAAATCTGAATTCCTAAACAAAGAAGTAGCTTTCCTTGGCCACGTGATTACTCCCGAAGGCATTAAACCCAATCCAAACAAAATATCCGCAATCCAAAACTTCCCCATTCCTAAAACTACTAAGGAAATTAAAAGTTTCTTGGGACTAATAGGCTATTATCGCCGCTTCATTCCTAATTTCTCAAAAATGACAACACCCATGACACGTTGTTTACGAAAAGACACCAAAATTGAAATTGACCACCCTCAATATATAGATTGTTTTGAAAAATGTAAATCCGCTCTAAGTAACTCCCCAATTCTCCAATACCCTGACTTTTCTCTACCTTTTACACTAACTACTGACGCCTCTAACGTTGCTATTGGCTCTGTCCTATCCCAAAAAGGAAAACCAATCGCTTACTACTCCCGCACCCTTATTACCGCAGAACGAAACTACTCCACAATCGAGAAAGAACTCCTTGCAATCATAGAATCCTGTAAACATTTCCGGCCCTATCTTTTTGGTGTAAAATTCACCATAGAAACCGATCACAACCCCTTAGTCTGGCTCTATAAAATTAAGGAACCCCATTCTCGTCTCGCCCGGTGGAAACTCAAATTAGAAGAATATAATTTTGAAATTGTATATCGCAAAGGTAAAGAAAATTTTGTAGCCGACGCTCTTTCCCGTATCGAACTCAATATGCATGAATTAGACTCGATCTGTGTAAATCCTCCCTCACATGACGATGACTTTAATATTGACGACTTTATTAACGAAACTTATGAAAAACAAACTGGACTATCCACACAACACTCCACACACGAAAACCCTATTGCAACTATTCCATTTTCCGAAGAACCCATTAATTATTTTCCTAATCAAATTATCTTAAAATTTGGAAACAAACATGACGTTCAATACATCCTTAAATTCAAAAGTAAACACCAATATTACGTAACTCTTACTGAAAAAGATTGGAAAACTGACATTAAAAACACTCTCCATTCTATAATATCTCCTAATCAACGCTACCATATCCTCACAGAACAAACGGATATCCAAAAATTTATATCTGAATATGTCCGCAATACTTTTAATGAAACCGTTCGTATCTCTTTCTGCTCTAAACAAACTCAAGACATAGAGAATCCCGATAAACAACTTCAATGTGTTCAAGATTACCACAAGCAAAATCATAATGGCATACTCGAAACTCTCAATCACTTAAAACTCCATTATTATTGGCCAAATATGCGCACTACGATTTCCGATTATATTAATAAATGCGATATATGCCTCCGAAATAAATATGAAAGACACCCTTATAAACTTCCCTTCAAAGGCCCCCTATTAGGACAAAAACCTTTTGATATTATCCACATAGACACCTTTTGCTGTAATCGTCAAAGTTTTCTAACAATCATAGATTCATTTTCCAAATACGCTCAAGTTTACAATATACAAGACAAAATGAATATATCCATTCTCAGCAAATTACGTCATTACTTTTCTCATCACAATTATCCGCGCAAAATTGTCTGTGACGAAGGAACTGAATTTTCCAATAATCTCTTTAAAGAATTTTGTAAACTCCACAAAATAGAACTCCATTTTACCACAGTTAATAATCCTAACTCTAACAGTCCTATCGAACGATTCCATTCCACATTTACAGAAAAACTACGCGTTATGCAAGATGAACGACCTAGAGAATATTTCCAAGACCTAATCACCCACTGTGTCCTTATTTATAACCAATCCATCCACTCAGCTACTGGCTACTCCCCTTTCTCAATCCTCTACGGCCCCTATATCGAAGAAATACAATTCGACGACGACTTACCTATTTATGAAAAATATAATCAACGACATAAAGATGAACTCCGCCCTTTTATTGATTCCCTTTACACTAAACTTCACGAAAAAGAAACCCGCATTTTAGAAAACCGCAACAAAAATCTACCAGATCCCACTCCTACTCCAGAACAAGGACAAACCGTGTACCTTTCCAAAAACACTCGTAACAAACTCGACGCACCCTATATACCCGCTACTGTTACCTCTACTGACAATACAAAAATTAAAGTCTTAACTACTAAGAATAAACCCACTAACTCTCATCCTAGAAAAATCAAACGCTTACGCAAACCTCCCTTGTTACAGAAACACCCTCCTAATAACCAACTGCCTGGCCCTTCAAGTGCACCCGATCCCTAATAATGGATACTATCAAGAATTGGTAGGCCAAGCACAATTATTTGACCACTTTCACCGTCACATACTTACTTTCAACTTAAGCACTATAGATAATACCCTTAAACTTTACCCCGTTAATTTAGTTCTTTTTAATACTTCAACGACTTCGTCTTATTACAAAATGTTTAATCAATATCAACTGCTTTATCATGAAACTCTTGACAATTTTCATAAACTAATTCGCCCTAGACAGAAACGTGGAATTATGAACTATATAGGTACTTTCATTAAATCAATCACAGGTAATCTCGACGAGAATGATCGTATATTTTTGGAAAAACATATTCAAGCTATCGAAAACAAGCAATCTCAAATTATTGGCACCCTCAATAACTCTACAACTTATGCCTCACAAACAATAAAACGATATAACATGTTAGTTGAAACTATTAATAATAACACAGTTAAAATTGCACAAGATATTAATCTCCTCAGCGACGAATTTGACAAATATCTCTCACTTCATAGCGAAATACTTAATCTCGATCGTTTAAATCAATTCCTTCAAAAATTACTTCGAACTATTAATTTAGCTGCATTGCAACAGTCGAACATTGAACTCTTTTCTCTCTCTGAAATTATTAAACTAGAAAATCAACTCAAATCAATCTATAATAAAGCCTCTCTCTTATCCGATAACATGCACCCTTTTGAACTAATCGAAACTGCTCAAAGTACAATAATCTCTACAGAAAGTCAGATACTCATTATCCTAAAAATTCCTATCCTTGATGAACTTGTATTCCCACTCTACCAAGTTTACCCAATCCATAACAAAGAAGATATCGTTTTGGTACCCCCTGCTGTTTACTATGGGAATAATCGTTGGTATTCCACATGCACACCTACAGAAAGAAAAATCACCTGTCAAACTATGTCAACAACCAGATGTCAACTGCCCACATTAGAAAACTGCACCACTGCCATTCTCCTGCAACCGATCATACATCAAACTAAGAGAAGCCTCATTGCCAGCACAAATCACCCACTCCGTATCACCGAAAAATGTTCAAAAACAGAAAAAATCATAAAGCAACCAGCAATCATCCAATCACCCTGTCCAATTCAAATTGAAAATCAATGGTATACCGCCACGCAAGAAGAAGCCGAAATCCCAGCCATCGTTCCTGTCAAAATTAATCCCAAGTATCGTCTACAACTAAATCATTTACAGTCTCTTCAAGAAACACCGCAATTGTCGGCTATCCAACCCATACACCTAGATCCAGTCGTCATCTCCACAACAACCTGGTCAGCCACACTTCTTATCATCACTCTAATGTGTGTCATCATCTACTTCATCCTAAGAAAACGAAAAAGACTCCAAACACTCTTTTTCAAACCAAGAATATCACTCTCAGAACTCCAAGAACTTCAACAACTCAACAAGAAGCCCGAGGACGAACTTCCATCCTAAGGGGGGAAGAGTTATGTTCATCGACCCCACAGCACACCGACCTGGACGAAAACCCCGAATCAGCGGAATCAGCTTTTTATTTTTCGTACACCGCATTTCCAATTTATATAAATATCGCGACCGCAATTAATCGATCAGTAATAGTTTATACCCTACGTTCAATAAACCTTTTTAAAAACGAAGATTTTCGACCCCGGAACATAACTTGCGGTTCCTTAAGCCGAACCCCTCGCTCCAAAACATAAGGAAGAGCAGGTAGGAAAATCATAGCCCATCTCTCTCGATTTTATGACCGACTTCGCCTTTACATTCTGCCCTTACTATACCTACGTTGTTCTTGCAAGCGATACAACAGACTTGGCCGATTTCTTGCCACGAGGTGGCCCGGAAAGGCCTTGTGGAGGCGCGGCAACACCGTCGGGCCCCAACTGCGTGAAACGATGTTGATGACGGACCCGCGGAGATGACCCGCTAGCCCATTCACTGCTTTTACTATTCCATAACTTCTAATGGTGACGTACGAATGTTTTTATTGGCCCGCCCCGCGGACTTTATCGCCAATCGTAAACGGTCTTCGTTCTCCACGAAACGGACCAGTTTCAGTGAGGACCCCGAACCGGCTTACCGAATTGCTGGAGAATTATTACGAAAGAGTTTCGCTGGTTATAATTTTTGCGCGAAATTCGCGGCGTCTCGACGCATCATTCCTTTCTATTTGGATCGAGGATCGAATCTGGCGCTTTTGCACATTTTGCACACTATGCTTTTTCTAAAACCACAGATTGTCTGTAAAATTGCTACGCTACAGACTGTCAAGAAATATCGGTGATTGATATACAGTTTGATTGTAAATTATTGAGACTAATCAGTTCCAGAATTTCATCCGATATACCTACAGTAACGTAAACTTACCAGTGCTCGACACCTTAAGAGGGGGTTGCCGACAGCGAAAGTGACGTTAGATTTCGTATTTTTTTCAAGTTGTATAGCATAAAATCTAATGACATTTTACCTGGCAAAAATTTAGTACAAACATCTCTGTCTTCATTTTAATCATAAGATCTTAAAAGTATATGCACTGGAATTATTATTTTTCCCAAGGTTTTCATAACCTATAAAACAAAACACTGCTTGTAATATCTTATGATTAAAATGAAGACAGAGATGTTTGTACTAAATTTTTGCCAGGTAAAACGTTATTAGATTTTATGGTATACAACTTAAAAAAATACGAAATCTACCGTCACTTTCGCTGTCGGCAACCCCCTCTTAAGGATTGTTTTATCAAATTTTAATCTATAAAAATCAATTTGGCGCGTTTATTGATGATTCTTAATATGGAGTAAGTAGGAGACACATCACTGGAAATAATTACCAACAGCCCAAATTAAATCTGCAATATATATTTTTTTATAAACAATATTATAAAATTTATATTTTTTTTATCCAGTAGCTGACAGTGACTTTTGACTAGACCCTTAGCCTGAATCTGATAAACCCAAAACCTGACACCCTATAAAAATTGTCACAAAAAGAAAACATAAGTGAATTATCTAGACATGCTTATTTATTCGTGCATTCTCATTTCTGGAACATATAGTAACTTATTCTTGAGTATAAAACTTTATGGGTTTCCAATTTTGGAAATGTTTATTTGTTCTTATATCTCATAGTTGTTATTAAAAAAAATTATGTTCGCTTTTATTTAAATATTTCTTTTATGTTTCTATGATAATATTGATTCCCGTAAATGTATTCCCATTTTATTTAGCTCCAATTGTTCTTTTTTGATTTAATATTTTCTATCTGTTTTCTATTTATTGTTCTTCTCTTCCCCTCCCTCTTTTCTTCTCCCTATCTTTCTCTTTTTTTTCTAAAAATACAGTTTCTTCTCTTCCCCTGAATTGACAGACGGCATAAATTCTCTATAGAGTCGTTTCTTAACTATACATTTTTGAACTTATTTTGAACACCCAATTGAATTTAATTTGACATGGCAAACTTGTAAAGATCGTAATAGTAATTATTGGTCGTGTTCAGCACTTTCGACAAGAAGAAGACATGGCTCAGAATCGTTGAGTGACAAATCTATACATGTTTGAAAAATCTACACTAAAAACATTTAATTACACACTATTTTTTACAACGCTCGACTAAACAATTTCGCTAAGAAACTACAATGAATGAATATCACCTCTATAAATTGACAAGTCAGTAAAAATAGAGAAACCAAGATAACTAACTTAGGAACATTATACATAACTCATAACTGTGACTTCTACCAACATAAATATTTCAATAGAATGGATTTATATCTGCTCATTAGCTTATTTGAAACAAAAAAGGCATCGTCTACTTATTCGACAGGTAGGTTGAAAAAAAGTTTTTTAAAAATTGGCCCATCTTTTGATAAATACGGAACTGTCTCGACCCAAATTGAAACACACTGTATGTAATTCTGAATCTTAAATTTTTCGTATAAATTACACCACTGATCCATAGTCCGCCATATTGAGAATTTAAGTTGGTAGTAGGTAGGTACCATTCATATTTTGTGAAAATTTTCCGAACTCAGTTATACTAACAACCTTTCTAAATTGAATTTTAAACATTAAAACGAGAAATTTAAATTGTGAGCTGGCAAGTCATTACTTTTGATTATTAATTTATTATTGTTATATAACCAAACAGATTATGATAGAAAAGCAGAGGACAATGTCTTTAGAGGACACAAAATAATATAGGTACCTAAATTCACTGCCAACCTAATGATTTTATGTGAATTAATAAAAAGCCTTTTTTATTATACTTCTTTGAAAACACCTTATTTTCATCTGTTTTAGCAATAATGAAAGATGGGGTTTTTTCGGGCTAGCGCACGGAAACAGCGCATGGAAAAACTTTCCGTGCGCTGAATAAAAATACCGAATATATGGCTTTAAAATAAAAATATACAGCATAGTAAACTAAATTTAAGAAACTCTATATGCTCTCTGATATTTAACATGTACCTATTTTGTATTTTAATTCGTAAGTGTTTCAATATTTAAATACATTTCTGTAATATTTTTGACGTTTTATTCACCTTATCTGACAATAACTAATTTACAACAAAGCACCTTTGAAATAATTTGAGAGTAACCATGGAAACGCATCATACATACCAAACACTATATTGTCTGCATTGTTTATTTTTTGTCAATTAAATTTATTATAATATGCAGATAAAATGTTTTAAGTTTCCGTTTTTAAAGAAGTATAATAAAAAACATCGTTCATTACACGTCCAGGAATAGATTTTTCCGTGCTTGCATGACTTCCCGTGTTCGGCTGCGCCTCACACGGGAATTTGTCACGCGCGCACGGAAAAATCTTTATTTCCAGACTCGTAATGAAATATACTATTGTATGAATTGTGGCAAATGTTTTCTTTTCTCAAAATTTTCGCTTTCAGCAATCGGAACGTCGCACCAAAAACGGCTTTCGCTTTCGCATTGCTGGCATACCCACTTGAGTCCGTATAAATTAATCGTAATTGCGCCAAAGGCAAAAAACAGTGGTGGAGTGCTCGTGGCCAGGTATTTGTATATTTTGTCACATATATGCGCACGCGCATCTCTGTTTTCGCGTCAGATTTCGATGAATACAAATATTTTTGGGTCCAATTTTTTTTGGCGATTAAAAATATTGATTGCCTATTCCTTTCTTGAAGCAAAAGCTATGAAGTTATGTCTACTAATAAAAAAAAAAACATTTAATGAAGGAATTTCACGTAAAACTGTACGGTAAATCATCGTTAGAATATAACTTGTCGGATTATGACTATCATTGGAGGATATATGCAAGTCGTAATCGTATTATAGAGATAATAAAGCAGTCAACTATATCTTTTTATTATTATCGCATGGCCATAATACAGGAGGTAACAGAAATTTTAACCTGCGATAGGTTTCGACCCCAAAAGCACACCTATGAGGTTTGTTTTTGAAAAAAAAAAAAAATGTTTTAAAAAACACAAAAAATATGACGAATTTGCTATTATACTTAGAAATATTTTCAGTGTCACTGGTTATGAGTTATATTTTTTTGAAACAGTCCTACTTAATATTATGCATTTTTTAAGAATACAATGGATAGTGCCATCGAATTGGCCATAGTTCAAAGCACTTGGTACAAAATATCAATACTACAAGTTATACAGAGCGTTCACAAAATTGGACCAAAGTTCGAAAAAAATTGGGACAACCCTGTATAAGGCAACGGTTTGTTTGGTGACATTTTTCGATAATCGATTAAGCTTTACCTTTACATAGAATAGCCAATTTAGCTCATACAGGCAGGGTGTTTTACGAAAAATATAGAAACAAATCAGGGTTTAAAATTAGGCGCTAGGTACCTAGGTAACTGTCGAATATGTAGACGATGCCGTTTTTGTTTTCATGGCATTCATGGCACGCCTGATTTTGTTGATATTCTTCAACTTGTTAAACAAAACAGAAAATTAATTGAGGATATAATTTTTGTACTTATAGATTATTAGCTAGTTTGAAAACTTTGGCACTAAAATACGTATCAGGGAAAGGATTAGACAGGGAAATATTTTAAACATACCTGAAACAATGATTAGGTACTTGTTTTACGGGTTAAAGAGAAAGCGTCCAAAATTAGGCGTTTAAGGTCTGTATTTCACGCATTAAATGAAATCTCCCCCCACCTAGCTACGACTGGAAAAACCTCGAAAAGGAACTTCTTTTTAGGATCGTTAGGGATCTTTGGATCCATATCTGGCCGAATAAGTCCTTGCCGGCACCGCTCCGCGTAACTCCGCTTTTGTCTTCCATTTGATGTTCGTTACAGGCTCCGAAGGACACAGACATGTACCCACACCATCGCCTAACGAATAACCCCATAACTTAGTGCGCGTTTCGCAAATTCCCCGGCAATTTTAGCGTACCGGCATTACTTAATTAGCCCAGAAACTCAATTCTGATGTGATGGATGGAAATCCCTTTCCTCCAGGTCAATTTGTCTTAGAAGCGGCGAAGAAAACGGAGGATACGTATAAGACAGGAATGATGGACGCCGCGGCAAAGCAAATCTACCGCTCGTGATATGGGGCTTACGAGTGAAGTTGCGGCCATAAAGAAAACATTCCGTTGTTTTTAAAAATGAGTAAAGTCCGCCAATTTAAAGAGTGCCTGCTGGAAGAATGCGGGCAAAAACCACGAATGTTGCCGAACGTTCAACAAGAAAAGTTTTTATTCATAAATACTAAATTGTCAACAAGTACCAGCAAAAGTATTTATCGAGTCAAGTAGTAGGAGGCCATTGAAATCACAAAACAAACGCGACTAAACACGGGAGCTGCGGAAAATTAGCTTTTTTTGATGAAGATATTTTCCTACAAAAGTTGTTGAGAATGATAAGGGCTTTCAATATATAGGGGAAAAATTGTACGTTTATGGGAAAATAATATCAATGACGTCACAGAGTTCCCAAACATAAAAAAAGCTAATTTTCGATCATAATTGGACCGTGGTACCATGTCCCATTTAAGAAACAATTTTCGAAATTTTATTTTGAGTTTTCGTGTTCCCGCTGTAAGCCTAGTAAAAGATTTTGTTTTTTGTCATTTTTAATAATTTAGAACTTTCTGAAAAACTTGCAACTGCATAAATAAAAGTCTTTAGTATCACTGGCTTTATGATTCTAGTAACTTTTTATTGCTAAATATCAATAAGAATATGTGTTTTTCGAAAGGAAATTATATTAAACTTATAAAATTCTGTTGATTGTTGCAAAGTTGATGTCCCGCCAAGACTTCAAGTTTTTAAAATGTTCAGAAAGTTCGAAATAATAAAAAAATCCAAAAAACAAAATGTTTTAAGAAATCGTTGAAGTTTAGTACAGTGTTACGTAAAATTTATTACGAAACAACTTTTTTAAGTAAAAACTTTTAGATATTTTAACAAATTTGTAACAAATTTCTAGCGATTTTATTTTTAAAATTGACAGCTGGCGACAGTCTTGTGCAACATTTTTCATCTTTTTTAAAGCAAAAGGTAACCCTAAATTTAAATTTCAAAATAAAACGTTAGTTAAAAATTTCCCTCCTATGGTGCGAACTTTTTGGAGGACACTGTATGTTTGGGTTAAAATTTCAAAAATTTTTGCTTTGAAAACGTTGTTTCTTCTTCAAATGTACCAAATTTCAGCAGTTAAAACATATCTATTATTACAAAGAATAATCTGTATGTACAGCCCGGCAAACGAAAGAAGTCCAATGAAAAACTCAGTCTAACCGCACATTAATAACATACGGATGGCGCTTAGACTGAGTTTTTCATTGGACTTCTTTCGTTTGCCAGACTGTACTTTAAATACCCCAATAAAACCTAGAAAATGGTAAGCTGAAATTGTCCACTTTTGTTCAATTAAACTTTGTGGACCACCTGATAAATGTCTCGTGTTTGCGTCAGTCGCCGGACGTCTTTATCGATCGTTTTGTCCCGTTGCGTCGCATTTAACCACAGCAGCTGACATAAATGCCGAACGAGATATACAAAAAACCACAAAATATTTCGAGCCATATAAATTATTTGTTTTGTCGTGAAGTCATGGGCTATTTTGCTATATTATGTCAACAAGGTATGTATGTTTGTATGTTTGTTTATCATAGGTTTGCATAGGCATCGATTACAGTCGAAACTCGTTTATGTATTGAAGATTATTATCGTATGCCCGAAATTTCACCGATAATTTTTTCGAAAGCGCTATTTTGCCTAGAAAGCTCACGAGTATAAATTGGTCTTTCATTTTTTCTCTGAAAATAAAAGCCCAATTTGTACGAGTGGTTTTGCTAATGGGCAAAATAGGGCTTGAGAATAAAATTATCTAGAAAAATTTCCGGCACGAGTGGTATTTGTCGAGATTATTTCTCGAATACGATTTAATAATTTCTGTATTATTTTTTTCTATGTTTACATTTCCAAAAAGACTCATTTTGAACGAGTTTATTGACAGCTTCAACTGTAGGGTTCGAGTAAACAAACATGACGCTTGGATATCCAAGGCAAATGCGATTATACCTACACCCTGTTAGCGTTGGTTTATTTTCTGAATGTGTGTCATAAATTTAAACGGATAACAACAATTTAGCAATGTAAAAGTTATATAAATTCATTGAGACAATGCTTAATGATTCCGCAACATAATTTATGAGCTGCATAATTTAGAACAGTGTGAAACACACCAATTTTAAGAAGTACGTGTTTGCATCGAACAGATTCGCGGTTGCTAAGCAACGAAGTGATGATTGCACAAGTGGTATTACCGCTTTGGTTTTGCAATTATCGCTTGCAGAGGAATATGATTGGTTGGACTTTTATGAAAGAAGCTGCCTTATTGGATGCGAGCAGTATGAGGGAAATAATCACTGCTAAATAGTAAGTGACTCACCAGTTATTGCATTCATCTGGAAACTGCTATTCCCAGGAAACAGGCTATATCTTATAGCGGCGTTCGGCCCAGCGTCAGCGTCGCTCGCCTGCAGCTTCCCGACGAACGCCCCCCTCCTCAGGTTCTCCTCGATGCTGAACGCGTACGCGTTCCTGGCGAAGACCGGATCGTTGTCGTTGGCGTCCAGGACTTCCACGTTCACCCTGGCCGTCGCGGACTCGGGCGGCGTGCCGTTGTCCGTGGCCTGCACCACCAGCGAGTACCGATCCCTCGCCTCCCTGTCCAGCGCGCTTCGCAGGTACAGCCAGCCGCTGTTCGGGAACACCCCGAACGTTTCGGAGACGTCGGAATCGTCCGATTTGTTCGACGGCAGGACGCGGTAGGTGAGGCGGGCGTTGTTGCCCGTGTCCGCGTCCACGGCTGTCAGTTGGAGGATCTGGAAAGACACGTGCCGTTTTAACGCCGAAAAGTTTATAGTTGCGACTTCGAACAATGGGACACGAAACGCAAGCGGTATGCGGAGCTGGGGAAGATCGCGCCAAAAAAGGTCAGATCGTTTTTCAAAAAAAGATCTAAGATCGTTTAGAAATAGACCTTTTCATGCAAAAACGATCTCAGATCAAAGATCGTCTAAAAATGATATATTTAAAAAAGATCAATCGATCTGAGATCTTTTCAACGATCTAAGATCTTCCAAACGATCTGAGATTTTCCAAACGATCTAAGATCCTCTAAATGATATTATATAGTTAATAGATATAGATGCCTATAAATACTTTTTATTATAATGAAAGATGGGGTTTTTCGGGCTAGCGCACGGAAACAGCGCATGGAAAAACTTTCCGTGCGCTGAATAAAAATACCGAATATACGGCTTTAAAATAGAAATATACAGCAAAGTAAACTAAATTTAAGAAACTCTATATGCTCTCTGATATTTAACATGTACCTATTTTGTATTTTAATTCGTAAGTGTTTCAATATTTAGATACATTTCTGTAATATTTTTGACGTTTTATTCACCTTATCTGACAATAACTAATTTACAACAAAGCACCTTTGAATTAATTTGAGAATAACCATGGAAACGCATCATACATACCAAACACTATATTGTCTGCATTGTTTATTTTTTGTCAATTAAATTTATTATAATACGCGGATAAAATGTTTTAAGTTTCCGTTTTCAAAGAAGTATAATAAAAAATATCGTTCATTACATGTCCAGAAATAGATTTTTCCGTGCTTCCATGACTTCCCGTGTTCGGCTGCGCCTCACACGGGAAATTGTCACGCGCGCACGGAAAAATCTTTATTTCCAGACTCGTAATGAAATATACTATTTCCTAATTTTGACATAGTATAAAATGACATCCTTCAAAACCTGAGCAAGTGATGATACGTCCACTTTTACATAACTAGTTGTGTAAAGTAAAATTTTACGTAGCTAGTTACGTAAAGCTACTACTCTAACTGAACTGGTTACGTAATCAATCAGTTGATATACCTATGGAGAATTAGACTTTTCTTGTAAAAACGTGTTCACCGATTATTTATGCAATTTATAATTTTATAAATTAAGTTATAAAATTCGGAATTTTTAGAAATAGATAATTGAAAATAAAATACAAATTAACATAAAGCATTCATTTAAATTTGACCTCAAAATAGGTTCTTGTAGTAGTTGTAGGTAAAATGTACGTCAGTTTGTTTATATTATTTGTCATTTTTCGCGAATTCTGACAATTTGCACTTTAGCTGAGACCTATGAGATCTCCTGAGGTAAACTGCTTTAAATGAACGCTCGTTGGTAACGTAAGTAACTGAATTCGTAATACATATACGGGTGAGTCAGAATGTATAGTTTAATAATTTAAAGGGGTGTTCGGCAGGTGGTTTTAAGGGGGGTCTTTCATATAATATTTTTCGATTTGGGCTTTCTTTGCCAAGTGTTTTGGAGCACGTTTTGCCAATTTCAACGCAAACGGTTGATTTTATCGTTATGAAACAAGAGTACACTTTTGTTGTAAAATGAAAAGATACACTGAAATGATGGACCTGCAAGACCAAAAAGATAACCTCAAAATAGTTTGAGCAAAAAAATTAATAGGGGTTGTTAGTTTTTACCCTTTTTAGGGCCCTGTGTAAATGAATAAACTACCCTAAGGCGTCTTCCAGTAAGTAGATAACACATACCAAATTTCAAATTTTTAAGTAGCGCGGTTATAGAGATATAAATAAAAAAATACTTTTGGGTCACCTTGTAGACCCGAATAACTTGGCAAGGAAAGCCCAAATCGAAAAATTTTATATGAAAGACCCCCCTTAAAACCACCTGCCGAACACGGGCGTAGCCAAGGGGGGGGTTTCGGGGGTGCAAACCCCCCCCCCCCGAAATAAGCAAAATATTACCTAATATTATACCGAAAAAATACGAGGAGTGAATAGTTAAATTATTATTACGTTTGAATATATGTAGTAATAGTAGCGCCTAGCGCCATCTTTTGACGAGAGGCAGACGCAGTTGCAGCCGAACTATTTTGTATTGTAGGGACATTTTGCGTTGTTTCTCGATTATTCGCCATGCCCCTCGGTCGAAATGAGCGGAACTTTGTGGAAGTTCGTGGAAGTTTCTGGACGGCTACTGGGCTGCTATGTAAGCGGCGCCGCGGCGCGTGACCGCGCTTACGGCAGTATTGTTCCATGCGAACTCGAAGCGAATAAAAGTGAAAAGTGGTGAACGAATAGTGAAGAGAATTAAGTGTACCGTGTAAGTGAGTAATTTTAGTGCGCTGTTATTCGATGACCTTGTTAAGGATAGATACGTGAATCATTATTACTGTCGAAAAATGGAGGGGAAAAAAAGGAAGGGTGATAAACTTAAAGGTATGGACTACTGGAAAAAGTGGTGTAGTCAAGGTCCAGGGGTTTCTAATAAAGAAACAAATTTGGATTTAGCTATCAAAGCTTCAGCTACCTTGCATGCTGATAAGAAGACTGCCTACCCCGAAATCTAGTTTGGAATGCCTAGATATGTGCGATAAAAACCTTTATCCTAATATTTACACATTACTACAAATCTTGGCTACCATTCCTGTATCCACTGCTACCACAGAAAGGTCTTTCTCGAGCCTAAGAAGACTGAAAAACTATTTACGAAACACTACAAGTGAAAACAGACTTAATGGTTTGGCTCTAATGAACATTCACTATGGAACAGAAATTCATGCAGATGAAGTAGTGGATATATTTAAAAGAAAAAGCCGAAGATTTCTTCTTTAATGGTTTTAGATTTAGCGCAGAGGAACGAAATTAATTTATCCATTTCATTTAAAGTTAAGAACTTTATAAATATGTCGTAGTTTTTCGGATGAATATATAGATATTAAATTTCATGTAAGTATATTTTTGTTGTTTTATTTACTTCTCAAACTAAACCCCCTCCAAAACTAAATCCTGGCTACGCCCGTGCTGCCGAACACCCCTTTAAAGTATTTACTGTACATTCTGACTCACCCTGTATTTTAGAAATAATATGTAGGAAACGTTTCAAAAACGAACTACTTACAACAATTGAGGTAAAAAATGAGAACATATTTTACAAATATGTAGATATAAAAACAAAAACTCTTATTCCTACAACAACCTAGAGCACTACTTTTTATTCTTCAAAATTTTAGATATCTAAAACGATCTTAGATCTTTAAAACGATCTTAGATATCTGAAACGATGTTAGATCTTTAAAACGATCTTAGATCTTTAAAACGATCTTTTTTAAATATATCTGCCCAGCTCTGGCGGTATGTAAGGAAAACCGCCGCTGGCACTGGCTGTTATTCTATGTCGAATTTATGAGCATTTCAGACGATTTCCTTGTGTATTACAAGTGGTGTGGTACTGACACGCGTGTGAATAGTTCTGACTGCAGATCCTACTGATAATATTACAGTTACCAGTCTCAGTGGGTGTGCAATTCCATCCTTGTAATGACGAGAGGAATTTTAGGAGAGTTTAATGAATAAACACTTGTTCGTACGGTCGAATGAGGCGGGCATCGCCTGCTTGATAATAAAATGGAAATGTAAATGGTTTAGGTCGGCGTCCAAGCAGGCGGAATGTCTGGTGTGTTGACTTATTTCGTTTTTGATGATGGTTCTGTTTTGTGTCTCGACAGTGATGTGTTGGGGTTGAACCCAGGGTACCGGGTACCGTTGTAAGCCTATTAACATTTTAATTCTCATGAAATATTCGGTACTTTTTACCATATTTGATTTTTATTTTTTTTTTATCTTGAAGCCTCCATAAATAGCGTGCTTGTGTTTTTGTCTAGAAACAGTTTAAATGCGTCTTTTTTATAGACAAAAACCACAAAAAGGCCATGACACATAAAGTTATTTCAAAGTGATTTTATAGGATAATTGAAATATATCAACATACGCTGGAAATCTTAGACAAGGAAAGAGAGAGGACGCTTAACAGCGCTCGCGGCCGTGTTACCGACTGCCACATCGCACGACAGCCCAGTGGCGTAGCATGAAACGCGTTCTTAGCCAATATCACAAAAATGTTAAAAATAAAAAGTACATGTAATTTCAAATATTGGTATTTATATGCAGATAATTTCCCAAATGTAAAGCTAATGTCAAGTGCTGAAATTTATTTATTTGCGGCAATTTCGAATCAATCAAAATAAGATAAATAATGCACGCCCATGGAAACCAGCCCATATTTCATGAAACTATCATAATCAATTAAGAAATTTTCAATAAAAACGATGTTAAAAAAATAATTATATTGGTCATATTTACAAACAAAACAATGCACTTTATCATACTAAAAGGTAGAAGGAATTTGAAGAAGTTATATTGAGAAAAAATAAAGTTTTAGGGCATCTTTCAAAGGTAGCTTGTTAAATATTTACCTGAGACTAAGCCGGGCTCTTGCTTTTCACTTCTGCTTTTGCAACCAAACGTTGAACAATTCACCATGGTAAGAGGATATTTTCCCCTTAATCATTGTTACTTTTAATTCACAATTTCACGAAATTAACTACTAACAAAGTACTAGCTTTTTCTGCCACATATAAAATGGCCGCCGTTCAAAACGACGTATCAAAATCTAAACACGGCAGAGTAGACAAGCACGCTGCTCTCTCTCTTTCTTTGTATAAGCAGGAAGTATTTAATGATCGTTTTCCATTCAATCCGATTGAGAGAAGAAAATAAATAATACATAATAATATATTATAGATTTTTTAATAGTTGGTGCCTCTAACTTTTAGGTGAACGACATAGATGCCAAAAGTCAATACAGGGTGATCAGATTTGACCCGGAACAGCTCTGTAAAATTGTGATGCGTTGCACGATTTTGAATAATTTTTTCGATGCGATTTTTGGAAAATTCTATTAGCGATTTTCTATCGGAAATCTGGCAAGATAGCTTTATTCAGCACTCTCTGAAACCCTAATGTCCCAAGCTTTATTAATTTACTTCGCCGACTAACACTTCTACAGGGCCTTATTGAATTTTTTTATTTCGGTTTAAAAATCAGGAATCAAAATCGGGCATACTCAATCTAGTCTTGCAGCAATATTAACAATAAAATCTGTATTTTTGTTCATCAATTAAAATGTACTACTTGTACCTACTTAAAACTTGTACTAGTTTCGACTTTATTAACTGAATTGAGCAATTTATACGCCAGGCTAACCGTTTCCAAGATTCCCCCTGACATACGTTTATATACATAGCGCATAGCGTGGATATTACGCTTTAATTATATCCTCTATGAGTGAACTCAATCATTAATTCCACCGAAGTGATTAAGATGCCTCCTCTTTTTATATCAAACAATTTCATACTATTCTCATTAAGCCATGAGTAATTACGAGCATAAAAATTACCTAGCACCGCCATATCTTGAAATCTCGGGAAAGCAGCTAAATTGGCTTCTATCTGTGTATTTCGCTTCCGAGTACCGCCGCCATTTCTTACAAATGGAGCAATGAATCAACCTAATTTCGCTTATTAATTATACCCAGGGACTCTTTAAAGTAAGGGGACCCAGCATTTCCAAAGTGAGGCCTATTCTTTCCTCATTCTAATGGTATTAGTGATGCCAAGTATGCCATTTTATTGGAGAATCTATGAACATAACAGGTACTTTGATTGTTATTAACAATTAATAATGGTTTCCATGATTTCTAAAAATTTGACTTGTCAATGTTGTGTCTACAAGTGCAGAATATCAGAATATGGCAACTGTCAAATGAAGCAAACTTATTTTATAGTTGAAATTGATTTTCAGCAATTATTTCCACGAATTTAATAAGTAACAAGTATGGTAAGTCAGTATAGCGCCGATTTTGCTTATTTAAGAATTTGTCGCTATTGCACCTTGTTACCAGGTTCCTCAATCCATTTGTAATATGTATACTTGAACTTTCTTCCCTTGTTGAATGTATCTACCCAAAGAACTTTCACAGATTTCGGGATGGACTAATAAGATTAGGTCTAGTAGTTCTAATCATGGTCCACGAATTTAATAAGTAACAAGTATGGTAAGTCAGTATAGCGCCGATTTTGCTTATTTAAGAATTTGTCGCTATTGCACCTTGTTACCAGGTTCCTCAATCCATTTGTAATATGTATACTTGAACTTTCTTCCCTTGTTGAATGTATCTACCCAAAGAACTTTCGCAGATTTCGGGATGGACTAATAAGATTAGGTCTAGTAGTTCTAATCATGGTAGTTTTTCTCGGTGCTCTTATACAATTTTTGTGATTTTATTTCTCTTCCAAGGTACCTCACAAACTTAAAATAAGCTTGTAGTCGTAGATAAAAATTCTTAAAAAAAAGACCTGACTGAAGCTGAACCTGCTTAATAATTTAAAATTTACGAAATACGATTTTCGTTTTGAACTACCTACTTATACGTAATGCCCACATAATGGGAATTGTAGGATTACTGAAGGTGATATAGGAAAAATCTGGTTGCGATTATTGGGACTACTACAGGCGGCCGCATTACCTTTAATTGACAAATCTGAGTATCTGGAAGTTAGAAAACTTAAAAATTGTGAATTATGATGGGAAATGTTTTACCTCCTTTAGGATCTATAGCACTGGCATGTCACATAAAACCTGATGGCAGTTGGACACTGACATATAACATAACCTTGCACCAGCCCCCTTGCGGTCTCCTTGGAGTCGACAGAAAACAAATTTCCCCTCAAGGCTTCACTTTTCCTAGACTGTAATATGCTGGGTTCCCTTATTTTGGAGAGTCCCTGATTGTCCCAGTGGCGCAGCTCTCCAAGTACTGAAACTTACCTGCGAGTTCGCAGACAGCGACTCCGACACCCTCAGGCCGTACTCCGCCCTTTCGAACACCGGCGCGTTGTCGTTGACGTCCTGAACCTCCACCAGCACCGTCAAGTTGGCCTCCAGCGGCGGCGCGCCAAGATCACTGGCCGTGATCACCAGCGCGTGCCTCTGCGCCTGCTCGTAGTCGAGTTTTCTGGCCAGCGTCACGTGGCCGAGCTTCGCATCCACCCTGAACAACGAGTTCGAAGCCGAAGCACCGGAGAGTTTGTAACGGACCACGCCGTTGTCGCCAGAGTCTTTGTCGGAAGCGTGGGCAGCGTACAGGGGGACTCCCGGGTCTACGTTTTCGGGAACCTGGAAGATACGCTACAACGTATAACGGGAAGAGTCAGAAGAGAGAGAAGTTAGAACGAGTAGAAGACAAAGAAACTCACCGAGATCCTGACGGTGTTGGACTCGAACTCTGGGGCGTTGTCGTTGACATCCTCGATGTCGACGTTGACCTGGGTCTGTCCGTAAACAGGTGGGTTGCCGCTGGTGGCCTGAATGTTGAGCAAAACGCTGGACCGTGCCTCGTGGTCCAAAAGTGAGGCTACCTTGATGGTGCCGGTGTTTGGGTCTATCCTAAAGAAACCGTCAGGGTCTCCGGAGTAGATTGAGTATTTCACGTTGCTTCTACCACCTGGAACAATGAGAAAGTATAATATATAATAATAAAATGATTTTACAATGTTTAATTATATGAGTAGATATCATATATTAAATCTAGATCAAGCATATATTTTCTTTACAATACCTCCAATTTAAATTTTAAATAATATCAATTTTATACAGTATGGTCATTTAAGTGTGCAATAATCATATTGTGCACTTAGAATGGTTGCAAGTCAAACAGCATACAGGGTAGGTCAAAAAATATAAAAATTTTACAAGAGTAAATATTCCTTATTTCAGATAAAGGAGCAAAATGTTATTAAGAAAAGTTGTCTAGAATTATTAACAGTTATGCTTAAATACCAAAACATGGCCTCCTAAGAAAAATTTTTTTGAGAAACATTAATAATTTTCTTAAAATATTTTTTTAATAATCAGCCTAAACAATTTCATTAATTAGTCAAAATTAAATCAATTTCGCAAGCATATTTGTAAAATTAATTTACATATTTAATTTTTTAGAGAATCACAAACTTCATGTGGAAATTAATTGACGAAAAATTTTTTTCTTGGGAGGCTATGTTCTGATACTTAGACATAGCTTTTAATGCTAAACAACTTTTCTAAATTTTGCTGAATTATCTGAAATAAGCCTACCTACTTTACTCTTGTACAATTTTTATATTTTTTTACCTACCCTGTATGCTGTTTACCTCGCAACCATTCTAAGTGAACCCAATATGATTATTGAACATGCATCAACTTTCGGCAATATCTGTATTTTGGTTGTGCAAATTATAAAAAAATCCCATATGTTGCACAATTGAATGACCACACTGTATACAAAAATAAACGTATTTCTCAATATATTTTGATTAACAATTAAATTTAGATTTTGATGCATTGAAATTACATTCACAATTTACAATAATTTTAAATTCTTTATTCTGTAAATTTTGTAAATTCTGCCGTTGTTTAGTATGAACAATATTGAAAATGAGGAAGTATTATAGATTTAAATACAGTTTTGTAAGGTCTTTTCATATTCTCATTTAATTTTGTACTATTGATACATAACAATATGTTCAAATTATTTAAATCTTCTTGAATTTTTTTTTCAATTTCATCCAATGTATGACCTACACAAAAAATTAACGTATCATCGGCAAAAAGCTGAATTTGACATTTCTTTATACAACTTGTACTTACTACGTCATTAATATAAATAATAAATAAAAGGGGTCCCAGAACAGATCCCTGTGGTACACCATTTTTACAAAGAATGTTGTTAGATAAGCGTCTTTAGATTTCACAACCTGATGCCTATTATTTAATTAATTCTAAACCATTGGTATGCAACTCCATTAATGCCAATTTTCGATAAATTTTCCAAAGGAATTTCAATATTAACGGTTTCGAAAGAACGGTTTAGATCTAAAAAGACAACCACAACAATTTTTCCATTATCAATTTTTAGATTTCCATTTACAAAGTAATGTTTGATATATTGTTAAAAAAATATCTACTATATCCAGAAATTCATTTAACTGGTTTTTAACTACAATTTCTAACACTTTTTCAATGGCGGCAATAATTTGATTGTCCTAAACTTTTCGCATTTTTCAAATCTGCCATCTTTTCTTATCGGATATATACGAGTATTTGTCACTTTCCACGTATCTGGAACTCGTAGATTTGCTTTCTAATAACCCATTTAAAATTTCTTCTAAAACTGTAATGACAACTTCTTCACAATTGCTTGAAATTGTATCTGAACTTGATACACTTCTTAATATTTCTTCTTTGTTTGTAGAATCTTTGATAGATTCTGCAATCTCATTTATACTTGAAGTAAAATACTTTTTTATATATTTCTGTTCTGAATCTTTTGTTGCTATGTTACATACAAAACAAATCCGCTCTATATTTCTTGATTTTTACTTTTAACAATTATTTTCCACATGGATTTTGCATCATGCCAATTTTCATCGATAATATTTTTTAAGATTCTTTTTTCGTCATTCTATATCTTAGACACCACCATATTATGTATAATTTTATTTATACTCCAGTCCATCTCACATCCTGTAAATTTAGCTTTTTTGTATGCAATATCTCGAGATGTAATAAATTCTTTAATTCCATTGTTCCATCACTTAGTTTCACGGAATTTAATGTTTAGTTTTATTTTATTTTTTGGAGCAATTCGATCAAGAATGGCAATAATTATTGAATTTGTATAATCTTCACTAATAAAATTTTATCATCAGTATAAGTGCAGTGAAATGATAAAATTGATAAACCATTGTTGAAGTCATTTACTTTTACATTTTTTATATCTCTTATTGTTTTTGTTACTTTTTTAAATGATACTTTCGTTTGATGATTGATACAATGCAACGATCTGATAAATTTAGTTTATTAGTCACTTCAAACTCTATACTAAAATCGAGCAATCCTTACGCCTGGCGTAAATAAAACCACGTGTTCAAAGACATTCCACGGTCGGTCGGTAGGCTATAAAATTTCACCCGACTCGGCAACAGGGACGTACTCGATCGCAAAAGTGTATTTACGCGGTTTTATCTTGTTGTTTTCAGCTATATAGACATAATTTGATTTGAAATATTTTGATGTACAAAATTGTAAAACTAAAATTAAATAAAGTTCGTGCCTCAGTGCGGCCCTGGCGAATATCTCAACGCACGTGCTCTTGTTTACGCCAGGCGTAGGAGTTGCTCGATTTTAGTATAGTATGTTTTAGAAGACCAAATAATAAAGTCAAAATAGTAAACGAGTAGGCTCCTTATTTCAATGTGTAATCTTCGAGACTGTCGAAAGACGCGAAGCGGGCGTTGACAAGCGAAAAGAAAGTGACGAGGCGGCGGCGAAGCCGCCGGCGAACGTTTCCGATGGGGACAGGGGCGGCCCATTAGCATTTAAGCAAAGTGAGCGGTGACAGGGGCAGAACAAAGGCCGGCGGAGGGAAGGAGGGCAATTATTTTGGCTTTTCGGGTGTATGGTAAGCGAGCGGATTCGGCCATTGTATTCGGCAGACGGCCGTTTCGGCGATTCTGATGCCCGACCGTGCCGTCCAGGGTTACCCAAAATGTTGGGAGACACGGAGAGAATTGTGCTTTAGATTGCGATAATATCAGAGCGTTCGATTTCAAGAGAAGTAAAATGTTATATGCATTTGAATCAATGATCTGTATACCTAGATGACCCATTCAAATGGCATTGTAATCCACGTTGATATACAATAAAATATCAAAACAAAGACCCTGTAGTGGTGCACAGATGATCCGTAAATATATTGCCCACCAGTGGAAAGTTCGGTTTGATCCAGTATTTCTAGCACCACACAAGACGCATTTTAAGCACCCCATCACTATTCACTATAATAGGTTGATAGTTAAACAAATGTAAATAGTTTATTAGCGTTTTTAACCTGTACTCGGCGCGCACTACAACAAGAAACAGGCGTTCGGTCCTGCCGCGTCGTTGCCAAATCTATTACGCTTGCCCCAGTTTTCCTTCTATGCAACCAGGCTTAGTATATTTTCAACATGTGTATTTTAATATTACCAATTATAATATGATATATTATATAATGAACAGATAATATTAACATAATTAAATATCTCTGATGACTTTGCTATATTTACATTGTAAGAAATAAGTGCTTTCAATATTTGTCACATTAGGGAAGTTGCAACTCTGCAGAAAAATTTTGTAAATAAACACCAAAATATTGAGGACGAAGTGGTATATTGGATTATGGATCTAGGTATATAGATCATTGATTTGAATAGTATAGCATTTAATTCTAAACAACTTTTTTTTAATAAAATATTTTCCTAAGTTTAGACCCTTGAGGGTCTTTGTTATTTTTGACCATCCATCCTATATGGAGGTACTTTTTCTGGGTTTGAATGTTGACGTTAAGTTGACGGACATGCGGAACTTACCCACGGCATTTAACTTGAACTGTATATTGTTGGAACTGAAAACAATTTAAGCAAATTGTGCACTATAAACAAATTTTAAAAAATCAACAGTTTTTCGTTTATCGCACTTTAAAGTTGGCAGTGCATGCATGTGGAAAATCTGTAGTAGACAATTCTAAGATTATTTCCAAAACTAATAGTTCTTACGACTATCCTAATATCTCACAGAGTTGTTTTGTCATTTTAAATGTACTGGGTGTCCCACGGAACAATCCCCCCCTCCTTAACTCTTTAAGTTTTTAAGATACCTACTCACAAAAAAAAACTTGTGAAAAAGTTGTAGCTTATTATAAGCAGTTTTTTTACTACCCATTCTATGAATATACAGGGCATTTCTTAAAATTCTCGGTTTATTTATTGGGAACACCTCATATGTTTTAGGTTTTTGAAATCCACTCGTCGTTACGGGTAAAACGGTATAAATTATAACATTAGCCTTTATCGTTTTTGAAATATTTAATTTTCAAATTTTATACTAAGCCCATTTCACTTGGATTTGTGGATCACGTGATGAAGATACACGATCCATGTAATAACAAAAAATGTTTGATGTAATCAAGGGAATAATGTCATTAAAAATGTAGAATGGGTGTTATTTTAAATATTACCGAAATTGAGATATAATCTTAGACAAAGAAAGAGAGAGGGCACCTAACAGCGCTCGCGGCCGTGTTACCGGCTGCCACATCGCACGACAGGCCAGTGGCGTAGCATGAAACGCGGTCTTAGCCAATATCACAAAAATATTAAAAATGCTAAGGTAGCTAATTTTGACTACATGTAATTTTTAATAAAAACAATCTTAAAAAATAATTATATTGGTCCTATTTGCAAACAAAACAATGCACCTTATCATACTAAAAGGTAGAAGGAATTTGAAGAAGTTATATTGAGAAAGAATAAAGTTTTAGGGCTTCTATTAAAGGAAGCTTGTTAAATATTTACCTGTGAAACGAAATCCCGGGCTCTTGCTTTTCACCTCTGCTTTTGCAACCAAACGTTGAACAATTCACCATGGTAAGAGTATATTTTCCCCTTAATCATTGTTACTTTTAATTCACAAATTCACGAAATTAACCCACAACGTACTCGCTTTGTCTGCCACATATAAAATGGCCGCCGTTCAAAACGACGTAACAAAATCTATATACGGCATGGAAGGCAAGCGCGGTGTTCTCTCTCTTTCCTTGTCTAAAGATATATAATATAATAGTAATTTATGATATAACTCCTAAAAGTGACATTTTATTTTGTGAGACTAAAGTGTTAAAAGGGAATTACTTTTAACAACAGTGTCATAAGTCATTCATTAAAAATTACACTTTTAATGGTGCTAAAAAATATAGACTAAAATAAATAAGTATCTGCATAATAAAACATATTTTATCTCGTATTTTAGAAAAGTTTTTTGTATCTCAAAAATTTAAAGAATTAAGGGGATGGGATTGTTCGTTGGAACACCCTGTACATTTTTAGTTTTAGGTGAATCGCCCTGTATATCCGCCTTTACAGCCCCGAAGATGATACGCAGGAAACGTCGGCCTTGACATAAATAAAGTGTGGGTGCTCTGTCCTAAAACCTACATCAAAATTTTATCGACCCCAAAAAAAAGTCCCATCCAAAAAGGTTTGTTTATCCTCCGGGATCGCGTGACTGATCCGCATGTTGGCAGCCGCAGCGCCGGCTGTCAACCGCCGTCGATTTATAGGCGGGTCGGGCCCGAGCCCGGCCGGACGTTGACAGGCACCAGGCTACCGCGATTGTATGTAAAACGGTTCCAATTATGCGACTGTTTTTTCGAGAGTGCCCCACCGACCGAAGGGTTAGATAGCCCGGCGCCCCATGCGGCGAGTGCGTCACTCAAGACAGTCGGTACGCGGTAATATACGATGAATGATAATTTTTGCAATAGCCCGCAAAGATGAGTTCTTGCACGCCGAGTTGTCATCAGATCGGGAGTAGGTTTGGCAACGTTGCATCTAATCGAGCTTCAGATCGGCTAGTTTCTATTAGGGTTACTTTATTTAGGATAGTCGTTGCAATCAATGTCATCAACAACTTTAAATTGGTTTTGCATTAAAGTGATGTCTCTGAGGTGAAGAAAAATCCATGTGGGATATTGCCCCATGGGCTTCAAGTAGAAGAATAAATAGAGACTAAATCAATAAAGTAACATCTATATATTATAGCCACAATAGCCACTATAAGTAACTACATACTTATATAATAAACTTAATAAGATAATATTATAAGGTGGCATAAACACACATGGCATTAAATACTACCAACCCAAGTGAGTTTTTTGTGTTTATTTTGAAAATCGTTATGCTTTTCATAAAACCAATGATCAACTCGAATACTGCATTATATTGCGCATATTTGGATAAAAAATCAGCCAAATTTGATGTCTCGTTTGGAAAAACAATATACCTAAAGGTTCTGGTAATTTTATATTAGAGAAGAAGAAGAAAATACATTTCAGGTATATTGTTCAGATTTGGCTGACTTTTTGTCCAAATATGCGCAATATATTGTAGTATTTGAGTTGAGCATTGGTTTTTTGAAAAACCTAGTAATTTTAAAAACAAACACCAAAAACACACTTGGGTTGGCACTATTTGTGATAATGCCCCCAATTATGAAATAAAACTTGTGAAACTAATTTAAAATACTAAGTGATTGTTTCATTTGAAATGTTTTAATCGATATTTTTAGACTTTTGGTGAAGGCGCTGGTATTAACTTTAATCGCTAAAACTTGAAACGCCATTCCCTTTCCACACCTCCAGCTATGTTCAATTTTTTAAATATCGTAATGACAGCTAATAAGTTTGACTATCTTTATAACCTAAAATATACTCTTGATTTACATTGCTACAGAAATATTCCAAACATTTTTTCCAAAGGGTAATAATTTGAAAAAAAAAATGAATATTTCTATGACAACATATGTACAAGGTGGTTCATTATAAATTGACACCCCCCGTAACTTGTTAGTTTTTGAGGTTAGAAAAAAAGTTTTTGACAAAAGTTTTAGATACTGATACAAAGTTTTTTGTGACGCTATTGGACCGTGTACTGTGTGTTCTAGAAAGCCGTGGCAGACATAATTTATGTTTTTTTTAAATAGAACACCCTATATATTTTTGCATTTTTTAAATCAGCTCATCAAGGCAATTAAAATAATATTAAACTTTGTGGCATTATCTTTTTCCGTTTTTGAAAAATTCCGTATTCAAATTTTATACTAAATTTATTAAACTCGAATTTGTGATTCTCGTGATAAAGATAGATGATCAATGTAATAAGGAAAAATATTTGCTTTAAATAAGAGAGTAACATAGTGAAACTCCAAAATGTTTAGGAGCTTTTACGATTTTCCTGAAATTCTTTATTTCGAGAATATAATCAGTAAAATTTGATAAGGCTCTTAAACATTTTGGAGTTTCACTATATTACTCTCTTGCTTAAAACAAACATTTTTTGTTATTATACATCGATCATCTATCTTTATCACGAGATCCACAAATTCGAGTTAAATAAATTTAGTATAAAATTTTAAAACGGAAAAAGATAATGCCACAAAGTTTAATATCATTTTAATTGCCTTGATGAGCAGATTTCAAAAATGCAAAAATATATAGGGTGTTCCATTTAAAAAAACATAAGTTATGTCTGCCACGGCTTTCTAGAACACACTGTACACGGTCCAATAGCGTCACAAAAAACTTTGTATTAGTATCTAAAATTTTTGTAAAAAAACTTTTTTTTCTAACCTCACAAACTAGCAAGTTAAGGGGGTGTCAATTTATAATGAACCACCCTGTACATCAAGAGCATATTTTAGGTTATAAAAATAGTCAAACTCATCAGCTGGCATCACGATATTTCCAAAAATGAACATGGGTGGATGTGTGGGAGAGAAATATAGGGCATCCAAGTTTTACAGATTAAAATTAACACCAGCGCCTTCATCAAAAGTCTAAAATATCGATTTTTTTATTATTTTAAACCATTATTTCTTTGAATATGCCCATACCAAATAAAATGGTAAAATAAAGTATTAATAGTCTCTCACTTATTCATAATTTGGTAATCTTTCATAAGTTCTTTCAAGATAATACAAAAATGCATTTAATTTAATTTAATTTAAATAATAATTTTTAAAAGCTTTTCTTTAATTTAGAAAATATATCTGAACAATTTAAAAATATCTGTTCCATTCCACCATTGAGGAGTAAATTGCTGCAACGGGATGTTTTGCTTTTTGTATCATCTAAAATAATAGTTATTGGTTATGTGCACTATGAATTTGAGTCAATTTTCTAATCTAAAATATTATATTGTCTTATTAAGTAGATATACAGGGTGAACCTGAAATAACTGGCATCCTTTTTTTGGTAGTAGAGATGGTCATTCTGAACCACTTTTCTTAATATTTTTTTCCTAGCGCCGACATTTTTCTATAATTCATCCCCTCAAAATCCCCCCTCTATGAAAACACGGCACTGGCGCCCTGCCAACAACCGAGTAGAAGATGGTAAATCATCAACTAGTATAGTATTTTGAGACCAAGTTTACGCTACTCGTCAGTGCCGTGTCTTCATAGAGGGGGCATTTTAGGTGGGTAAATTGGAGAAAAATTTCGGCGATAAGAGAAAAATTTATTAAGAAAAGTTGTTCAGAATGACCATCTCTCTTACCCAAAAAAAGGATGCCAGTTATTTCAGACTCACCCTGTATATAAAAGTATGTAGTTACTTATAGTGACTATTTAGGTACCTACCTTATTATGTGTATATCGTCGCGCAGTAGTTACTTCATTGATTTAGTCTCCATTTATCCTATAAGGCCTCTTCATTGCCGTTTTCTATAATACATAATTATTATTTTTAACTGGGTATTAGACCAATATTTATTGGACTAATGCCCAGTTAAAAAATAACAATTATGAATTTTACACGAACAGGAAATGAACAAAAAAAAATTTCTATAATACTAACTTTGCAGAACATTTTGTGATACTGGTATCATTTCCAATAATAATTTCTCAGAGTTACTTTTTGCTCAAATGCGCACTGAACCACATATTAGTTTTGCAATAGGCACTCTTTGTTGAGCTGAAACGAATGCTTGCAAGTTTATGCGCATATTTTATAATCTTCATGAATTATTTTAAAATTAAAATGACAGTTTTATTCTTAGTGTCTAATTTTCATACCGCTTTGATTACTCTCTCAAAAATTTACTTGCAAGCCTCTGAGGCAATATTCCACATGTTTTTCATTTGCCTCAGAGTCATTACTTTTATGCAAAACCAATTGAAATCTGACAATGACATTGATTGCAACAACTCTCCCTAGCAGACACATTATATTTAGTGTGTCAACAACATAAACTCAATAATTTATTTTTTGCTTTTTAGGCAACAATGAAAGCGTGTTTTTTTTTTAATTTTTCAGACTATAGTAGGTATATTTCATTACGAGTCTGGAAATAACTTTTTATTATACTTCTTTGAAAACGCCTTATTTTCATCTGTTTTAGCAATAATGAAAGATGGGGTTTTTCGGGCTAGCGCACGGAAACAGCGCATGGAAAAACTTTCCGTGCGCTGAATAAAAATACCGAATATATGGCTTTAAAGTAGAAATATACAGCAAAGTAAACTAAATTTAAGAATCTCTGATATTTAACATATACCTGTTTTGTATTTTAATTCGTAAGTGTTTCAATATTTAGATACATTTCTGTAATATTTTTGACGTTTTATTCACCTTATCTGACAATAACTAATTTACAACAAAGCACCTTTGAAATAATTTGAGAGTAACCATGGAAACGCATCATACATACCAAACAATATATTGTCTGAATTGTTTATTTTTTGTCAATTAAATGTATTATAATATGCCGATAAAATGTTTTAAGTTTCCGTTTTCAAAGAAGTATAATAAAAAATATCGTTCATTACACGTCCAGAAATAGATTTTTCCGTGCTTGCATGACTTCCCGTGTTCGGCTGCGCGTCACACGGGAATTTGTCACGCGCGCATGGAAAAATCTTTATTTCCAGACTCGTAATGAAATATACTATTTTCCATACATTTATCAGTTATTATTATTATTATTATTATCATTTGCCCATAATGTTCGGAACAAAGGGTTGAAGTTTCGATAGTAAGGTTGTCGGTCAAGGCTAGGGAAATCGTAAAAAAAGCTGGCAATTAAAAATATTAAGGTCGTTACCTTAATGAAGACAGGGGTTTTTAGGATCGCTGCACTTGGTTTACGGCCGTTTTACAACATGCACGAAGCAACTATTAAGCGAAATATAAAAGTAATTTTCATTTTTATTAATGCCGTTTTATTGGCACCATCGTGCGGTTCTCGGAAGAATTTACGAGCTTTTAAGTATATTTATTAACAGAAATTTGTGTCGACACTTTTTATCTTCTAAATTGCATTTTCTCTGGGCGCGAGCTTTCAGTTTTTTTTGCGCTAACGACTTCTTTAATATCTTATTAATATTTCGATGTTAGCGCAGGACCACAACCTATTTAAATTTCAAGCCGTGAACAAACATGTGGCAACGCCGTGGACCCGCAAGGTTTGTTGCCAGTTTTCACTGCAAATAGGGTACTTGACAATATTTTTAATTGCTGTAAGATCATACTAAGTTTAACATACAACGCGTAATAAATGAAAATGATAATTTCCTCGTTTTATTGTCTAGAACGGCAAACGCGGCAACCTCTGTGTCTGTCAGGAGAAACGGCATTGCAGTGTTGCCGTTGCCCGTTTGCACTTCAGTGGTAAGTATATATCGCTATGTTGCCAAATTGCCTTTTTTAAAACATTTGTGACGTCATAAGTGCTTTCCCGCAAAATTTCGTAGAGTCTTATGAAAGTGACCAGGAATTGTTTTATCAAGTTTGTAAAATTTCGTCAAGGGTGCCCTATTATGAAGCTTCATTTTGATTAAATTTATAGCTTGCGTTATGTAGCTATTTCAAAATTCAATTTACAAAAGAAATAAGGCAACGATAGACCCTCTAATTTATGCTTGCTCTTGGGAAGCCACTGGAATCCCGAATAATAGTTCCATTTACAAATAACGAATTGAGTTGGCTACGTAATTAATCGACGTAAGAAGAGACTGAATACCCGAGGATGCCCTCTGCAATGCAATTAAGCGTATTTATTATAAATTTATACTATAAAGTCTCGTTCTCCTCGTTCTTCGTAAAGAACACGGGATAATAGAAGGAAAACTGCGCTGGTATTGCGTCTGAATGGGGAACCACGACTGCTTATTAATAAAATTAACCAGAGAGAAAGTGTAGACAATTCTCATATGAAATTCTCAGCTTGATCACATTTTAGATCGTTAACGTACTTATATTAAAAGGGAAAATACGTGGCTTAACTATAAAACTCGTATTTTGTTTAGACTTACTGACTATATATACAGTGTGACCCATTTGTTTTGGGGTCAGTCTGTAAAAAGTGTATCAATCGTGCGATTTGGCTGATTTTTTTTTTAAATTGTAGAGCTCGATGAACTGCACATTTTGAACAAAAATTGCCTGGTTCGCATAAAATCCAAAGCCTACTATGACCGTTTTTATGAGCAAAATTTTAAGAAACCATATTAGCGTTTTTTTTTGAAAAAATCTGTGTGCGCCAATGGATTGAGCACCCCTCGAAATGGGTATGTACAAAATTTCATCAAAATATTTCAAGTAATAACGATTTTGTAGAAAAATTAAAAATGCAGCCAAGGTACGTCTTTATTTTCAAAAATTCAAAGTTGGCCATGGAAAATAATTGAATTGTTTACTTTTATTAAGTGTCAAACTGTCTAAATTGAGTTCAGAAATTGTTTGTGCTCAATACAATTAATTATCATAATTATGGAATATTTAAGCATAAGAGACAAAATAGAAATTGTTCGACTCGTGGGCGACAACGAAAATTTTATAATTTTAATTGTTTTTATGTTTTGTGTTTATAAGCATAAGGTTGTATTATTACAATTCAATTATTTTCCATGGCCAACTTTGAATTTTTGAAAATAAAGACGTACCTTGGCTGCATTTTTAATTTTTCTACAAAATCGTTATTACTTGAAATATTTTGATGAAATTTTGTACATACCCATTTCGAGGGGTGCTCAATCCATTGGCGCACACAGATTTTTTCAAAAAAAAACGCTAATATGGTTTCTTAAAATTTTGCTCATAAAAACGGTCACAGTAGGCTTTGGATTTTATGCGAACCAGGCAATTTTTGTTCAAAATGTGCAGTTCATCGAGCTCTACAATTAAAAAAAAAAATCAGCCAAATCGCACGACTGATACACTTTTTACAGACTGACCCCAAAACAAATGGGTCACACTGTAGACATTTTAAACCTTGCACCAACTAATCCGGAGGTCTGTTGTTTGGTCCCGAGCGCAGCCACAATAAATTAAAAGTGAAAAAATACTTTTAAAAAAAGCTTTTATTTAAATGCGCTAAAAGGAATAAAATAATCTTTTCTTTTAAAACTTTTACTATCAACTTATAACGTCATTCCACAATTTATATGATATAAAAGCTTGTCGCGAGATTTAAGTAGTGGTATTTACTTAGTTTGAAAACTTAAATCTCGCGACAAGCTTTTGTATCATATAAATTGTGGAATGACGTTATAAGTTGATAGTAAAAGTTTTAAAAGAAAAGATTATTTTATTCTTTTTAGCGCATTTAAATAAAAGCTTTTTTTAAAAATATGTTTTTACTTTTAATTTATTTTGTAATTTTTAGTTTGGCCAGGTGTCTGAGTCTATTCATCTCAGTTAACGCATCATTGTTGCAAGGTCGTTTGCCGGTTAGTTTAGAACAGTCTAGCTCTTCAATGAGGAGACCTTCTAATGATCTAACCCTACTTAAGGCCACGTATGCTTGACCAGGCGCGAAGAGCTTGGAGCCTAAATATACAACGAGACAGGTTGCAGACCAATGCTGTTGACGCCTATCTCACCAAACTGCACAAGTCAAAGTTAACTAGTCCGCCATCTTGGGTGTTCCGCCATGTTGGATTTAGAATGACGTCACACATATAATCATGCATTGTCATCCAAATTAAACGTGTGTACAAAATTTCAGCTCGATCGGTTGAAATTTAACTAGTCCGCCATCTTGGGTGATCCGCCATGTTGGATTTAGAATGACGTCACACATATAATCATGCATTGTCATCCAAATTAAACGTGTGTACAAAATTTCAGCTCGATCGGTTGAAATTTAACTAGTCCGCCATCTTGGGTGTTCCGCCATGTTGGATTTAGAATGACGTCACACATTTAATCATGCATTGTCATCCAAATTAAACGTGTGTACAAAATTTCAGCTCGATCGGTTGAAATTTAACTAGTCCGCCATCTTGGGTGATCCGCCATGTTGGATTTAGAATGACGTCACACATATAATCATGCATTGTCATCCGAATTAAACGTGTGTACAAAATTTCAGCTCGATCGGTTGAAGATATCTGCTTCAAAATTGAGTTGCAAGATTCCACCCGAACAAATTACATACATACATACATACATACATACATTGCAAGTTAAATAAAAGCTTTTAAAAAGAGAACGAGATCCCCGAAAACCTAAACTGGAGTAGGCATTACGTTTCATCGTTCTTTTTTCGTTTTGTCGACCGCCTACCCAAGGGCCAAGGACTAATTAAATAATATAATAAAGACGGTAATAAATAGTTTTTGTTCTGGCTTTGTGTGGTGGTCCTTATTAGCATTCGAGCGAAGCCCCCTGACGGGTTAAAAGGAAATAAGGGTCAATTACATAGGAGGGTAGTCGTTTGTTTTAGTTTTAGTGCATGTTTGCGTGGAACAATGGGTGGATTTGTGAGATTTTTGCACTGGTCGCAAGAATTGGATGGGAACTCGAATGCGAACACACAAAAAAACAGAAAGGTTGAAAAAAGAACAGAAAGACTCCTAGCTAGGCATAAAACAATTTTTTTTATTATACTTCTTTGAAAACACCTTATTTTCATCTGTTTTAGCAATAATGAAAGATGGGGTTTTCCGGGCTATAGCGCACGGAAACAGCGCATGGAAAAACTTTCCAGCAAAGTAAACTAAATTTAAGAAACTCTATATGCTCTCTGATATTTAACATGTACGTATTTTGTATTTTAATTCGTAAGTGTTTCAATATTTAGATACATTTCTGTAATATTTTTGACGTTTTATTCACCTTATCTGACAATATCTAATTTACAACAAAGCACCTTTGAAATAATTTGAGAGTAACCATGGAAACGCATCATACATACCAAACACTATATTGTCTGCATTGTTTATTTTTTGTCAATTAAATTTATTATAATATGCCGATAAATTTTTTTTATTATTCTTCTTAGAAAACACCTTATTTTCATCTGTTTTAGCAATATTGAAAGATGGGTTTTTTCGGGCTAGCGCACGGAAACAGCGCATGGAAAAACTTTCCGTGAGCTGAATAAAAATACCGAATATATGGCTTTAAAATAGAAATATACAGCAAAGTAAACTAAATTTAAGAAACTCTATATGCTCTCTGATATTTAACATGAACGTATTTTGTATTTTAATTCGTAAGTGTTTCAGTATTTAGATACATTTCTGTAATATTTTTGACGTTTTATTCACCTTATCTGACAATAACTAATTTACAACAAAGCACCTTTGAAATGATTTGAGAGTAACCATGGAAACACATCATACATACCAAACACTATATTGTCTGCATTGTTTATTTTTTGTCAATTAAATTTATTATAATAAGCCGATAATTTTTTTTATTATTCTTCTTAGAAAACACCTTATTTTCATCTGTTTTAGCAATATTGAAAGATGGGGTTTTTCGGGCTAGCGCACGGAAACAGCGCATGGAAAAACTTTCCGTGCGCTGAATAAAAATACCGAATAAATGGCTTTAAAATAGAAATATACAGCAAAGTAAACTAAATTTAAGAAACTCTATATGCTCTCTGATATTTAACATGTACGTATTTTGTATTTTAATTCGTAAGTGTTTCAATATTTAGATACATTTCTGTAATATTTTTGACGTTTTATTCACCTTATCTGACAATATCTAATTTACAACAAAGCACCTTTGAAATAATTTGAGAGTAACCATGGAAACGCATCATACATACCAAACACTATATTGTCTGCATTGTTTATTTTTTATCACTTAAATTTATTATAATATGCCGATAAAATGTTTTAAGTTTCCGTTTTCAAAGAAGTATAATAAAAAATATCGTTCATTACACGTCCAGAAATAGATTTTTCCGTGCTTGTATGAATTTGTCACGCGCGCACGGAAAAATCTTTATTTCCAGACTCGTAAGTACACAAGTAAAGTGGTTGCTAGATACAAAAACTATTGCCTAGTATCGACTCTTGCCTATGCAACAAGCACCTTAAAACCATTAATAAAAATATATGTGGCAACACAAAACTTTAATATGTTTCACAACGATAGTTTTGTAAACTAGTTTTGATAAAAAGAATACTAATTATGCCAAAGAAAAATTAATATTTTCAATATTTCCTCAGTGCCAAACAGTAGTGGCTAATAGACTAAAATCGACAAGCAGTCACTGTAGCGCAGGGTTAGAGTACTCGGCTAGTGAATAGTAGGTCTCGGGTTCGAGTCCCATACGAAGCTCCAGCTTTTTTTAATTATTTATTAATTGCGTGCAAGGGACTACATATATTGTTATATTGTTTTTTGTATTGAGGTACATTTTAGTGAAGAAAAGCATAACAAAAAAATCTTAATTTCAAACTAATTGCATACTGAAAAAAAAACGGCTCCTATTTTCTCTTTTAGTGGCAATACCGATTTCGCAGTAAGCATCTCCTAAAGATACGGCTATGCTAATTTAAAATCAGGTTCGTTTAAGTGGCCAATACGCCTATATTTAAACATTTCGGCGTAGAAAGCAAAAAAACCCGCTCCCTTTCCATCGAAAGTGCAGTCCGCGATTAACAAATAATTTTTTACGGTCCATATACCTGCAATGTGTCGAAAACGAAACTCGCGCATGCTACTTTCATATTTTAATCTGTTTTTTGTCTGGCTACCTCGCTTTCGGTTTCCTTTTTCGATGTGCTGTCATCGAGGTCGAAATGCTCCCAAAGGGACAAGTAGTCCAGGTCTGTATAAGTAATTTGTCGAGAAAAAAAGTTTGGCGAAAGCATTTTTGCGAAATCGCGAATACAGCGGGTTACAAAGAATAGGTGTTGCCATTTGTTTTTTGCTCAAAAACGATGACAAAATGGCATTATTTCTGAAAATGCAACGCCTGCCAATATGAACCAATGAAGTGACGTGATTTTTGAAATATTAACCAATTAGGTGATGATTTCAGCGATAATACCACTAGTGGTATTATCGTATGTAATATCACAAGTGCCGGAAATTTTATCGATAATTTTTTCGAAAGCGCAGTTTTACCTAGAAAGATCATAAGTATAAATTGGTCTTTTATCTCTGAAAATAAAAGCCCAATTTGTACGAGTGGTTTTGCTAATGGGCAAAATAGGGCTTGAGAATACAATTATCTAGAAAAATTTCCGGCACGAGTGGTATTTGTCGAGATTATTTCACGAATACGATTTAATAATTTCTGTATTAATTTTTTCTATGTTTACATTTCCAAAACGATTCATTTTGAACGAGTTTATTGATAGCTTCGACTGTAGCGTTCGAGTAAACAAACATGACGCTTGGATATCCAAGGCAAATGCGATTATACCTATACCCTGTCAGCGTTGGTTTACTTTCTGAATGTGTCATAAATTTAAACGGAGACGGACTTCCAAAAAGAAAAATTTAGCAATGTAAAAGTTATATAAATTTATTGATACAATGCTTAATAGTTCCGCAACATAATGTATAAGCTGCATAATTTAGAACAGTGTGAAACACACAAACTTTAAGAAGTAGGTACGTGTTTGTATCCAACAGATTCTCGGTTGTTAAGCAACGAAGTGATAATTTGTACAAGTGCAATTACCGCGATAATTTGCACAAGTGCAATTACCGCGATAATTTGCACAAGTGCAATTATCGCTAGCAGAGGCATATGATTGGTTGGATTTTTATGGAAGGAGCTACCTTATTGGATGCAAGCAGTATGAGAGAAATAATCATAAGTAATATCATAAGGGCATGTAATTTTTCCGAAAAAAAATCGAAAAAACACGTTGCTAAGTAATATTTTAACAAGAAGCATGAGTGCTGGTGGCTACAAAAATCCGAGTCGAAGACGAGGATTTTTGCACCTGCACGAATGCATTTTGTAAAAAAAATATTACTTAGCATTGTGTTTTTTCGGATTTTTTTCACAGGAAAAATTAAATGCCCGAATGGTATTTGATAAGACTATTTCATGAGTAACAGATTATTCTGCATACACATAGCTTACAAAACATATTGCCTACCTATTATACAACAACTGTTAAGTTTTGCCGCGGGTAAACTCGAAAAGACTGCTGACAGGTGCAGTCATACAGTTTTTCCATCTAGAAACCATTTGTAATTCAAAATTGCGCGTTTGTGATTGGTGAAAATTACTCTCTTAGTTACGACCTAGTTAGGCTAAACCAATATTGTGGCAGCTAAAACTGATAACCTGATAACTTCTTCACATTACCAAATTTAATATAGGACAATAAGATTATGTTTTCAGTTAACACATGGATCGTTAAATATCTATTAGCACAAAAAACATATTCAGAACCGAAAGCCCAACTTAAATGACAACTGTCAAATGGACTTTAACTTTTAAAGATGGTAATTAAATTTAAATACGCCTAGCTAAGTAAAACATTCATCTAACCTCAGATTCTCGCTTTTCGTGTGTAAGGTCCCGTGTTCAAATCCCGGTTGTGGCTACTTTTTTATTTTTATTTTTTAAATTACATTTTCGAAGAGGGAAAATATTTATAATTCTTGTAGTTAATTTATTCCTGAGAAGTTGGGTTGTTAAATTATATCTACATACAGACTTAACTACTATTTGCAATTCTCTTTTTAAATACAACTCGTGGTATGCCTAATCAGATTATACCTTTCGTTAATTTATTAATTCATTATAATCCCAATGCTAAGAAAATACCACTCCTGTTGGGCAGTCGTGGTATTTTCAGCTTTGGGATTATAATTTATAATTCGTAAAATTAACGAAAGGTATAATCGATAATAGGCACACCACTTGTTATATTACCCCTGATAAGTCACACTTATGGTTATCTTTATGGTTCAAGAAAAATCCGATACATCATCCTGGAAGATCTGAAGGTTATAAAAATAACTTACCACCGTCCACTACAGTAGCTTTCACGTTTCCTACAACAGCATCTCTCTTCACATCTTCTTTCACGGCAAACGTATACCTCGGGTAGTCGAAGATCGGGGGCTTCTGCGCGGAATCAATCACACTGATCAACACCTGGGCATCCTTCGAGGATTTCTGATTGCCGCCGTCGCTGGCGCTTACGTTCAACCGGTGGAACGGTTGGCTCCTGGTCGAAAGTTGATTGGGACGGCTCACGAATATCCCGCCGGTGTTCCTGTCGATTCTGAACAGCCCGGCTTCGTTTCCGGAGGCGATTTTGTAGGTGACCGTGCCGAAACGGCCGGAGTCTGGATCGGTGGCCGAGACCACGACCACCGGGGTCGTTGCAGACGACGAAGATCCGCCCTCTCGGAGGGACACGTTGTACTCCGGAGGGTAGAACGTCGGACGATTGTCGTTCACGTCCGTCACTTGGATCTTGACTATCGCCGTGGTGCTCAGGCCACCTGGAAACGAAGGAAAATAACCACGTGTACTTCCTGAAAGGAAACTACAGCGTGTCCCACATAGTTTGTCCTATCCCCTGGATCTCGGGAACCGTAAGAGATACGAAAAAAACTCGAATACAAAAGTGGTAAGGTTGGCGGTGGACGTAACCTCTCTTTTATTTTCACATATACAGAGCGATTCGTATTTGCAGGACAAAAATAAAATATCTAGATTGTGACGATTGCATTAATCATTTGGAATATTTGCATTCTCCATGAAATTTGCTACATAGGACAGGGAAATTGCGGTAAAAAATAACGAAACCTAGACAGAATTCATAACCGCATTTTTATAATGCCATCACAAAATATTGGTAATAAATGAACGCCAGAATTGTTTTTTATACAAAATAGATATACGCGTGTGGGCGTTTTTTAGAAAAATACATTTTCTTGTTGTAATAAAGACGGCATAAATATTAACTGCGAATTTTAAGCTGCATTTATTAGTAAGTAAGGTATATAAAGTTGAGATTGATAAATTAAACAGATTGCGTATCCGCCGGTAATCGCATTTTAAAGAAATTTGAAGCTGTCTTTGAGAGTAAAATTATTAACTGGCTGATTTTTGTTAAACTTTGTAAGTGGATACTAAGTCTTGTTAAATTTTTTGAAATTAAACAAAAATTGGTAACCGAAGTATTTTGAAATGACAAATGACATTTGACCTACATGCGCCGTAAATAAATGTTTAATTTCGCTATAAGTATGTGATTTAATATAGTTATATTGTAAAAAGTTAAACAAAAAAAGATAGTTAATATTTTTGCCTAATCTATACCAATGAAAAGTGACAGCTGCCGTACATGCGGCTCAGATAAATGTTTAATTTTGTATAAGTTACATTCTATTTGTAAAAGGGAATGATCATCTGCAATAAAAACGTAGTTAATATTTTTGCCTTTTGCCGAAATAGAAAATTATCCGATTTTTATCCCTCCTTGTCGATCTATTAAGTTACTTCCATATTCTTAAAATGTTTAATTTCTTAATATATGTTAGCAAGGGAAGGTTTTTTACCTAAAGAGTCTAAAAAATCCAGTTAGCATTTTTGCTCGAAATTTCTAACGAAAAATAGGGTTTTTTTGAGGTAACTCAAGATTCCGTTTTTTTAAAATGTTTAATTTTTGGTTTCTACCAACGTATTTACTTATAACTTTGATATGGTAAAACAAAAATGCAGTTAATATTTTTTTCTATTCTATTAATTCTATTTTCCCTGGCCTAACAGGACCGTATTTTTGTTTTGTATTTTGGATGCAGCGTTGCCAAGATATCGAATTTTTCTTGGAATTTAGGGACTTCGTGGAGGTTATGGAAACTGAATGTTGTATCTTTATTTTAATAGATATCAAAGATATATTTTAGCCGAAGTATAACAGCACAACCGTGTGTGGTGTGGTATATCGAAATTGGTTTTTGCATATACAGTGTGTTCATAACAGGCTCTCAAAATCAGATAATTTCAAACAGCAATAACATATTTTTTTCAAATAGAATGACCCATATTTCTATAGTTTGTTGGATGCCGGCGTCCAAGCCCCACATTTTATGTAAATAACATTCTATACCAAAAACTACCCGTTTTCTAGATATTTAGTATTTAAGAAAATTTCTTTGCATTTTTCATTCAGGTGAGAAGGTTTTATCAAGTAAGCCATAACTATTTTTCCAGACAGTGGCAGAAATAATTGTGATTTTAGATAATACAGGAAATAAAATTCCTATACTCGTATACAACTTGTCACACTATAAAGGTCGCTTACATTAGTGATTAGGATATGAAATAAAAAGAAGCAAAAAAATTGTAAAATTGTCTGTATTGTATAAAATTATTTCTTGATTTTGAATCAGAGGAAATATAATATCAAATTTTAATTTCTGCCTATGAAATATAGGACCTAATGTGCGTCTACACAACATACCACACCAGACGTGCATAGATTTGTGCCCTTGTTTTTTTTATTTATTTTATGGCTTTAAACTTATCATTTGGTTACGAGATATACTATCTGCATTACCGTCGAGGGAAGGCATATCGAAAACTTATTGTAAATATAATTTTTTGTTTCTGTTTTATCGATTAAGAAAATATAAATATTAATTCCTGCATGTTGCCCGTGAAAGCTTCTTTTTATTTCATATCCTATATAATCACTAATGTAAAGAAAGCTACCTTTATAGTGTGACAAGCTGTATACAGGTATAGGAATTTTATTTCCCGTATTATCTAAAATGACAATTATTTCTGCCACTGTCTGGATAAATAGTTATGACTTTTTTGATAAAACCTTCTCACCTGAATGAAAAATGCAAAGAAATTTTGTTAAATACTAAATATCTCGAAAACGGGTAGTTTTTGGTATAGAATGTTATTTACATAAAATGTGGGGCTTGGACGCAGGCATCCAACAAACTATAGAAATATGGGTCATTCCATTTGAAAAAAAATAAGTTATTGATGTTTGAAATTATCTAATTTTGAGAGCCTGTTATGAACACACTGTATATGCAAAAACCAATTTCGACATACCACACCACACACGGTTGTGCTGTCATACTTCGGCTAAAATATATCTTTGATATCTATTAAAATAAAGATACTGCATTCAGTTTCCATAACCTCCACGAAGTCCCTAAATTCCAAGAAAAATTCGATATCTTGGCAACGCTGCATCCAAAATACAAAACAAAAAAACCCGTTCCGTAGCAAATTTTATGGAGAATGCAAATATTCCAAAGGATTAATGCAATTGTCAAAATCTAGATATTTTATTTTTGTCCTGCAACGACGAATCGTCCTGTATGTGTGAAAATAAAAGAGAGGTTACGTCCACTGCCAACCTTACAACTTTTGTATTCAACTTTTTTTCGTATGTCTTACGGTTCCTGAAATTCAGGGGGTAGGACAAACTATTTGGTACACGCTGTACATTTAATTACAATCGCTGAGCAAAAACACAATGCGATATGTCGAGAAACCCTATCGAAGAATAACCACACATGCCGATTGCGTAACGCGACAACAATAGCCATGTAATTCGGCTTCCGTAGAGGCTATTAAGTCCATTGTTGCCCGGGCAGGTTAGCTATTTTCCGGATTTCTACATACGGAGGCGCGTTCGTGGAGCCTACGGTATTCGGTGGAAAACTTACGCCATTCTCGGTAAGGTCCCGCGAATTCTATGCAAGAGAGTAGGAAGTAACGCTAGGAGATGTAGAATCGTAAATATGCAGAGGTTTAACATGTATTGGCCCTGGGAAATATGCGAAAAGGTGTTCCTTTTGTGATTTGTGAGGATTTTGAATCGCTAGTTCGAATCTTTTTTACTTTCATTGCCAAAATATTTAACGTATACTTATTTCATCATGTTGGTAAAAGTGCTTTTTTTAGAAGATCCCGCATAACAAGTACCTACACAAGCCACACTGTATATGGGTGCTCTATTTAAAAACTATGAGCGATGTAGAATTTCAACCGGGAAGATTTCTATTTGCTCCGCGCTTTTGACTATCTATAGTAATTTTTCCGTTTCTCTAGTTTCAGGAAATGCCCATACAATTGAACTCGCATACCCACATGAAGCTATCCCATGCAGAATGCAATTTTTGTCAAACATTTTACTTCAACAAAATAATCTAAGCATTACAAATTCACGTACATAAATCACCTGGCCTCGTGCATGCGATGTCCCCTCGCAGATGGTCCCGTAGTAAAATATACACACGAGCCACAGTTTTACCGTAACATCGTAATAAAATGAAAACTCTTGGAGATTTATATCCTCAATCGGCAATTTCGAGGTTATTACAATGATTGTCAGTCAAAGACAAGTTCAGCGCCTCCGATATTGTAATTTGAGATATCTACGTTGATGTATCTATGCAGATGCCTACGTAATTGAAGCAAAATGAACAAACGCCTCGCTTGTCGTTTTGCAATCAGTTGAGCTTTTCAGAGCATAAACTTGTTAAAGTAAAGGCCCTTTGAGCGGAACACCCGGGCGAAGTTTTGACCTTGAAAAATAGAGTGTGGAGAAAAATATATGAAGTGTAAAGAAAATAAAACAAAGGCGTGTCTGGCGTCACGATGTCATTCCTGCTGTTTGCAGAAGCTCACGAAATGCTGCAACCTCACGACTCCGCAGGATTTTAGTGTTTTACCGAAGCATGCACAACTTACTAGGCATAAGGTATATCTGTCGGAAAATTCTATCAAGAAAACCTTTACCTAGGTTCTGTTTGCTCTGTAATCGCATTTTTAATACAACAACAATAGGATCATATACGCTAATCTAGGCTGTTACAGGGTATACAGGGCGACAAGTTTCCTTATTTCTTACCTCTGTCAGTGGCGATTACGGGAAATTCGTAAAGGTTCCTAGCTTCATAATCCAAAGGCGAACTAATGCATATTTGTCCTGAATCCGAATGTATCTTGAATTCGTGCAGTTTTCCAAATCCATCTCCAAGGGTATAGTTCACCATTGCGTTGACACCACAGTCTGGATCAGTTGCGGAAACCTGAAACAAAGGGAAAACAGTTATCAGAGATCTGGGTAAAAATTGTTTCATTATGCGAAATGTAAACACCTTGTAGGTACAACTATAGCGGTTATATAAAATGAACCAACGTCTTGCTTGTTACTAATTTATGATTTTTACGCGCAGGTCAGTTCTATTCTTGCTCCAGCCAGCTCCAGTAGATAGTATTCAGATAATGTCCTACATGGATATTACAGTCAACGATTTTCTTGAGCATGGCACTAAAGTGGACTAGTTTATGTGATTTTCTCGAGGATATTTTGCATTATTAAAAATCGCTGTAATATTATTTCGTAAAATATATATCTGTGGGTTATTCTTGTAGCCACCTTACCTCCTGTGTGACTCAAGTAAAGTAAGTCGGTAACTTAAAAATCTAAACCTTATTTATGAGAGTCTTGGGGTATTTTTGTATATCTATCTACTCATTTAATATTATCGAAGTCATTTCAGAAAAAAATAAATATCAAAAATGGCGTATTAGTCCATTATGTATGTTGTTTCTCCAAAAGAGTTCTTATAAATTAGCAGTAAAAACTGATTGTGTATTCATTCAGTTCACAAACCCGTACAAGTAAATATAAATAATTGAAATGATCATAATACTAATATAGGTATGTTAACGCAGTAATTGTTGTTTCAAACCATTATTATTTCCTGAAAACTGTAAATCTAATGGAAAGAGCGAGCTCGTGGATCGATGAAAACATTTCCAAACGGCGTTTCGTTTAATTAAACTTGGAGAAAAACAAAAATGTATTTTATAGATGATAAGACGCTGTGTCGGCTTCCTATATTATTAGAAATAAAACATGGTTCGCGAGCTCAATACTCCATGCGCATATAAAGTGTAACATCAATTTTAATTGCCGTATCTTGAACGGAAAGGGCGTTGTAGGAAAACTTACCTACTGGGGACTAATTTGGCAAGAATTAGCAGACGCTTTTCTAGTAACAGCACAACAACAAAAGATGTTAGAATAAGCAGTGACTCTTTAGATTTTTTTGGGACATGTTAGAAGTCTTGTAGACAGTTTTAACACACTGTTACGATACTCTCGTGGGTAAGTGTTAATGGAAATCTAACTCTCCAGAAAATAAGGACAGGATGAAGAATAACTTGCTAAAATATACTTTTTTATTGTCTTGGTACTTTTTGTTTTGTTGTTTTGTGCGAAGTTATAACAAAGATGTCGTCATCATTGTCGTGTTTCCGAAAACATATCATATTATATATCAAACTATATCGATGTTTTTCAAAACCTATATTAATAAATATCATTTTTATTGACGTTTGTACTAGATTATGAATCCAACCGGTAAGACCGTCTTAATGATACAATGTATGGCGGTTATAGGAAGAATTCACCAGTACCCAGCTCTACGTCCAGCCTTCGTGATTTACAACTTTTACGTGAATACAAGAATAAGTGTTTCGTGTTTGTTGAAAATTTCTCCGCACTATTATAATGCGATATTAATGAGTCTTGCGGTGCTATAAAAAATAAATTATAGCCACCAGAATGTTAATTAAATCCATTGAACGACAATAATTACTGGTCCACAAGGTATAAATTGTAGGATTGGCGCGGCCGTTTGTCAATATTTATTTAGTTTAAAATTAGAAAGGTGTTGGCTATATGAAATTTAAACAATTCAAGCTTAGCCTTGAACCTGCCTCACTAACATGGAAAACAGATTAAATATTATTTGGTAAATATAGCCTGCATTATTTTAGGTAAACGAATGACGTCGAAGAAAACCTACATTTGTACCTACTAAGCGTCCAATTGTAGGTAGGTTCAATAAAGAGAATATTCACTTATAATACCACTATTGCCTAATAGTTATTTATGTAACTAGTAGTAGTGTATATTTTGTTGTACAATGCAAGAATTTTGCAGCTCGAGACGAAGTCGAGATATGCCACAAATATGCTTTTTGCACATGCTGCACACAAAATTTTTTCTACGATCGAATTAAATTTATATTACCAAAAGTTTTAAACTGACAACTTGAAATTAATAACGAAAATTCACTGTCAGATCATAAATAAACGCTTTTTTTCAAAAAGGTTTTTCATTTTTTTTTATTATTAAAACTCATATTAATAATAATACACAAATCACTATTTTAGTTATAATAATCCAGTAAACAATTTTACGTCAAAATTTAAATCCTAACTTTTTGAATCAAAATTTCTAAAATTATTTTTGCATAGGACATATTATTATAGTTATCATAATATATCATACTTATTAGTTTAGCCATATTTCCAGAAATTTATTTTTAATACAGATGTAAGGATAAGTTATATTTTGCTCCCTTGAAAACTACGTTCATTCGATTCTAATTCCTTATTATAAATCTTTTCTAGGAATACATAGATACCGTGTCAGTTATCGGGTTATCGATATTTTCATATAAAACAAATCGATTTTGCTTTGGTGGATTAAACGAATGCCTTAGTTATTAGTAATGATATGCAATTTAATAATTTCAATTGTAAAATGGTTGGCGTCGGGTTGTTTTACGATCTGCTAAAAGGTTTCAGGCATTAGCAACACACCAACACAGGAGCGGCGGTCATTTTTTATATGGCGAACAATGCATTTGGGAACATGTGAAAATTTTTGTTGGGTTTCACAAGATTCTTTTTGGTCTCGCTTTTTTTAAATTGAACTATAATTTTGCGAAAATTCAAGCAGGGTTAGTAGGTAAGGCGCCACTTGTTGCGCCCCCATCCACTTTCCTACGCCATGGCGTTCCATGGAACGCCATGGAATACCATAAAACCCCGCCATGGAACGCCATGGACTACCATGGAAACGCCAGGGAACGCCATGGAACGCCATGGAACGCCATGGATTACCATGGAATGCCATGGAACGCCATGGATTACCATGGAACGCCATGGAACGCCATGGAACGCCATGGAACGCCATGGAACGCCATGGAACGCCATGGATTACCATGGAACGCCAAGGCGTAGGAAAGTGGAGGGGGGCGCAGCAAGTGGCGTTTTACCTACTGGGGTTGCTAATTTTAACAGTAAAATAACTCTGACAGGCCGTTTCTCGTTTCTAAACGATGTTTTTAACCTTGCTTTTAACGAGGTTATGTTCTAATATTATGAAAATCGACCATGAACACATCGACATCCGCGCACATCTCTAATCTCGTTGACAGGTAATGGCGGGAAATTTAAACTTTCCGAACGCGAATACGAGACACCGTCCCATTACTCGCGCCAGAACGGCGGGTCCGGCAAAAATTTAACGCAACAAATCCGGGATATTTTAATTCCGTGTTCGCCACACGAAATAATATATCAAAGTCCGGGTAGGGCGAGCTCCAGAGGTGTTTCTCTCGGACGTGACTGATTACACCGCGGCGTTAAGGTGGGAGGTGGGCCTCATCATTACCACCCGAGCGCGGGGCAGCGAGAACGAAAAAAAAAACACAACTGGATGACTAGAAAAAGACGGCCCCGACGAAGATACGGACTCTTCGTAATTATTGCTTACTTATTTACCTTGAAACGTACGCCGGATTTGCGGGATTTGAAAACTCCACCTTAACGCGCATGCTCACTACGCCGGTGGGCGTCTACGCGTCTGCGCAATAGATACAACGCTGCTGACAGTATATTTCGCCGGCTACAGTTTACACTTGAACATCGTCGAAACAGGAAACGACACAAATCGAAACAATGACGGAGATTGATATGTAGCATGCGTGCAGTCACGCACTTGTTGGCATTTGTTTGATGCATTCTTCCACACGCGTATTACCCATTGCAGACATGTGCCCGCCACCTGGTAGGTCTGAGGGACCTGACGAGGGCATGCTCGTACTACAACTGCGGGGCAATTATTATTGTTGTTGGTACACGCTGGTGAACACGAAATATGTCAGATCATAACAAGGTAATGTAATACATTCCCCTGTAGCCGTTTGAATGACGCCGAAATAATAGTACTTGCACAACCTTCTCCAACTTACAAGCCCTGTGCAAACATGTGGCAACGCCGCAGAGGGACGGTTCGACGGGTCTATGCAGTACAGAGCAGTCTGCACTTTGGCTTAGTTTATCTTTTCTAATAAATGTTCAACCCTCTTTTTAATTATAATTATATACATTTGTGAACTTTGTTTCAGTAATTGGGTACCTAAATAAGTAGGTACGTTTGTTTAACAGACAATAAAAGCAGTAACAAGTAACAAAATATACACAGAAGTATAAGTATTTATAATAAGTACGATTCCTGGTGTTGATAGGTACATTTTCCACAAATAATGTGGTAAATTTGGGCAAATAGAGGGGACTACATTTTGTTGTAAGTCGAATTTTTGTGAGAATTTTTCGTAAAGTGCGCGATCAGGAAAATGATCTATCTTCCCTTATGGTTAAATTTTCAAAAAAATACAAACAAGCGAACAGACAACAGCATGTTGTGAAGGAGAGTAATCTCTTCTGATTGAAATGGCAGTTAGGGTCAATTTCGTAATACATTCAACTAAATTATCTTATGACTTTAACATTAGGTAAAGAAACTTTTGCAACAATACTAAACAATGGTTGGATTGTTCGAAAACTCCTTTAATTTTAAAGGGTACTTTAGTTTGCCTATGCAATTGGCCCTTAATCGTTTTATTCTTAAATTTTCGTCCTTTGGAAAGCCCAAAACAAACCGCTTGCCGTCAAACAAAGAAAATCTAGATACTTCAAGTTATTATTACAATTTGACTTACAGCGAGGTATATTCTAGCTTCTGTCGACGGTTCTAAGCATCTTGAGGCTTGAAATTGTAAAGGAACGATTCTTCACATCGAACTTTTAGAGAAATCTTTCACTTTTGCACAAACAAAACAAATTTATAAAAAAGCTGTCGCCTGCACTTCGGGCTGTCTGTTTCCACCCAGAGACACACTGCCTCGTCGTAGCAATCTGGCGACGATAGCACTACCCGCACTACACAAATGAATTCTGGTAAATTTCTTGTAAAATCAACTGACAGGCAGTGTCAGGCACGCGACTTGGACCCGCATCACTTGTTGCCAGTTTTCTCTACTTCAGGGCTTCTCCTAGAGTCGGTTGTGGTACTACAACCCTCCCCATAACAAGCATGCTTGTGGTGGGATATTATACCTACTCCTAGTTTGAAGTATTTTGTTAGAATGATAATATACACAACGTTGCAGACAGTAAGACTATTGCCCCGTCCTCTTTGTCCGTGTTTAAGGTAACGAGTGGCCGTTCATTAGACATTTTGCGCTAGTAAAATCCTAATGCCTATTAGCCCATAGTGAAATATAGCGAGACCGGCGCTGGATATTTTATTTTTACCACTTAAAGCAGTTTTATGTGTTCGATAATGTATAGTTAGACCGGGCGGTTATCGTCTGCGGGCCTTTTTGATGTATGTGCACACCGACAGTAATTTGGCTTTTTTGCACACGGCGCGAAAAAATCGAATTTACGAACGGATAATAAAGTCTGGAGAGTAATTAACCATAGCAGGCAGCGGGCGCGGTTTAAAAACACAACCGGCGAGAAAATATACTAGTTAGGTATAAGTGCTTCGTACCGTTCATGATTTGCAATGATTTTGAGTGAAATCACATGCGTCCTTAGAATACGTATCGATATTGTAACGACATCGACGATTCGATTTCATTGTCGCGCACCCATCTCTAGTATGACAACCGGCAACAGCGCTTGATGCAGTAAAAAAATTTCTTGTTTGTGTAATATCCCTTCAATATTCAAAGGTAATATTACACCACTTATTGTTTTTATGAAGCTGAAAATTTACATTTATTTTCAAACCCAGTAATCCGGTCAGTATAGTGGACATCGAAACGCATATAAAACACTTACGTAGCGATCATAACCGTAATTAAACCTATAACTTTAATTAAGTCACGCTAGAAAAAACGCTGGTTATTAAGAGAAAGGGCACTACATCATTCCAGCTAATTTTATGGAATACCCCGTGTGGAATACTAATAGAGCTGCATCAATTATTAATTTGTATCGAATACCTGCGTATGTCATTCTAAATATACCGGACAAGGATGAAGGGCAAAAAACACCGGCTACCTAGTAGAAACCTTACATTTAATTATGGTTTAATTTTATATAGCATTTTGCAATAAATCAATCTGCACAGACCACCTATCTAACCGGCACAATTACATTTTAAAATGGACGAATATACGTAGAGCTTGCTGAAGGAATCTTTATTAGATATATTAGAAACAGCATAAACATTCTACTGGTGTTTCGCAGTTCCCTCTACCGGCCAGTAGCGCAACTAGCTTTTCCGGCGGTAGTGGGGCCGGCGCTGTTGCCAGTGACTCTAAAATTGTAACGTAGGCAACCGTTAGAGCATGCAACGCATCATAAGTTTTAGGCAATTATCTCGGAAGTGTTTTATTTCGTCAAATACAAATAAGTTAGGTAATATTAATCTTTTAAGGTTGAATGTCTTTCCAAGTCAACGGACTACAAACCGCGTCTAAAGTGAGAACAAAGAAACAAACTGTAAAAAAATGCATCTATTCAAAGCGACTACAAGTTTTAAAATTATGCCCAGTCTGTACAAAGGGTGTTAAAGAACAGAAACACCTTCCATTGTATTCGCTGTAGACTCGATATTACAAACATTATTGTAAACAGGAAAATGTTCAAAAACAGGGGCGTATTCAGGAATCTAAACCTCTTTTCGAATATCACAAGGATTGCTGTATTTTCAAGACAATGAAAAAATTTTTTAATCGAAATAAGATGAATTTAACGACATTTCTGTTGGATGGTGCTAGATCGAAGGGTAGATGCGAGTGGGCTGGATGCGGCCCTGGCGCATTTCTGCATACAAAACAATTCAAATATGTAAACGCGGCGAAGACAGCCGGATTTACATGTACCAAAATTGTATTCAAATTTCGATAGATGCGCGATATTCGAAACGGCTTTGGGATCGGGGAAAATTTGCAAACAGAACGTTCTGGCCGGCCAGCTGACCTTATATGCATTTCACACGCCCGCGAAACGGGGAGAGGAGGCGAAGAAGAAGGAGGAGGAGGAAGAAGAAGACGTAAGGCGACGTTTTTCAATGGTCATTGAAATGATGGGAGGGAAAACTGTCGGTCGATAGATATTGAACCTGAAAAATGAATTTAACGTTCGCATTAATGTGTTTTATCAAGCGTCGATCATTTTTTCACAAAGTATGTATCGATATCGTTGCAACGACATCGTCGATTCGATTTTATAATCACGCGCCCATCTCTAGTGTCGCATCCGGCAACACCGCTTGACGACGTACGTCATTTTATTGGCGGCAAATATGAATTACGCAATATCATCAGACAGGACAGCACCATATTCCTTGTGGCATTCTCCGCAGCTATATGTTTTTCCTGGTCGGTGCGGAATTTTACATTGGCTCGGCAATTTCACAGTTGTTAGTCATCCCCGGCAGAAAATCGGAAAAGTAAGTCTTGTGTGAAATGAACTTTATGTTTATTATTTCTTGGATTAACGTCCGTTTTTATTGGCCGGGAATTACGAGCGGTGCGGCCGTAAAAAACGCCCCGCCGATCCGAATATCGTTAAGTCATCGAGAACGATAACGAAAATTATTTCTGACCCAAAAATCGGTTCGTCGATTGAAATAAAACAATAAAAAAATCGGTTGGGCAGAAAAAATATTGCCGTGTTCGATGTGACAACCGGGCACGGGCGTAGCCAAGGGGGGGTTTCGGGGGTTCAAACCCTCCCCGAAATAAGCAAAATATTACCTAATATTATACCGAAAAAATACGAGGAGTGAAGAGTTAAATTATTATTACGTTTGAATATATTATGTAGTAATAGTAGCGCCTAGCGCCATCTTTTGACGAGAGGCAGACGCAGTTGCAGCCGAACTATTTTGTATTGTAGGGACACTTTGCGTTGTTTCTCGATTATTCGCCACGCCCCTAGGTCGAAATGAGCGGAACTTTGTGGAAGTTCGTGGAAGTTTCTGGACGGCTACTGGGCTGCTATATAAGCGGCGCCGCGGCGCGTGACCGCGCTTACGGCAGTATTGTTCCATGCGAACTCGAAGCGAATAAAAGTGAAAAGTGGTGAACGAATAGTGAAGAGAATTAAGTGTACCGTGTAAGTGAGTAATTATTTTAGTGCACTGTTGTTCGATGACCTTGTTAAGGATAGATACGTGAATCATTATTACTGTCGAAAAATGGAGGGGAAAAAAAGGAAGGGTGATAAACCTAAAGGTATGGACTACTGGAAAAAGTGGTGTAGTCAAGGTCAAGGGGTTTCTAATAAAGAAACAAATTTGGATTTAGCTATCAAAGCTTCAGCTACCTTGCATGCTGATAAGAAGACTGCCTACCCCGAAATCTAGTTTGGAATGCCTAGATATGTGCGATAAAAACCTTTATCCTAATATTTACACATTACTACAAATCTTGGCTACCATTCCTGTATTCACTGCTACCCCAGAAAGGTCTTTCTCGAGCCTAAGGAGACTGAAAAACTATTTACGAAACACTACAAGTGAAAACAGACTTAATGGTTTGGCTCTAATGAACATTCACTATGGAACAGAAATTCATGCAGATGAAGTAGTGGATATATTTAAAAGAAAAAACCGAAGATTTCTTCTTTAATGGTTTTAGATTTAGCGCAGAGGAACGAAATTAATTTATCCATTTCATTTAAAGTTAAGAACTTTATAAATATGTCGTAGTTTTTCGGATGAATATATAGATATTAAATTTCATGTAAGTATATTTTTGTTGTTTTATTTACTTCTCAAACTAAACCCCCCCCCCCCCCAAAACTAAATCCTGGCTACGCCCGTGCAACCGGGAATCGACTCGTCAGTTCCTAGAAGGCGACATACGCGAATTAAGCCATTGGACGTAGTGGTCGCCTCCAACGGCCGGTCAACTTTTTGCCGCATTGCTGACGCATGCCTATAGACGCGCGGCGATTTCTGGACAATGCGGCGATGCGAGCCGTCATGCGAGAGAAACGGGTAAGGACCCGTGGATGTGGCAACAATGTAGAAATTTGTCATTTCGTTATTTTTGATGGGCAACAACTGTTAGACCCTTTTTGTTATCTAGAAGTATGGAATTAACAAATAACACGGGAATCGCCAACACTGCGTTTTAGAGACAGATAGATTTCAATTTGGCAATAAGTAAGAATGGGAGCGTTTTCCAACACTATTTTTAATATACATAAACACATTTATAATTTTCATTTGCTCAAGTTTAGCTGCCAGTTTCATTCTTTAGACTTCTGATTAATTCGGTGTTGTCAACTTATGCCATACCACAGCCGACTCTAAGGAAAGCCCTGAAGTTGAGAAAGCTGGCAACATCGCCTGCGGGTCTGCGCGGCGTGGCCTGTCACTCCCTGTCGCAGTTGATTTTACAAGAAATTTACCAGAATTAATTCGTGTAATGCGGGTAGTGCTATCGTCGTCAGATTGCTACGACGAGGCAGTGTGTCTCTGGGTGGAAACAGACAGCCCGAAGTGCTGGCGACAGCTTTTTTATAAATTTGTTTTGTTTGTGAAAAAATGAAACATTTCTCGAAGTGAAGAATTGTTCTTTTACAATTTCAAGCCTCAAGATGCATAGAACCGTCGAGGGAAGCTAGAAATTAGTTCTATACCTCGCTATAAGTCAAATCGTAATAACAACTTGAAGTAGCTAGGTTTTCTTTGCTTGACGGCAAGCGATCAACTTGTATTCATTTTGGGCTTTCCAATGGACGAAAATTTAAGAATAAAATGATTAAGGGCCAATTGCATAGACGAACTAAAGTACCCTTCAAAATTAAAGGAGCTTTCTAACAATCCAACCATTGTTTAGTAGATATTGTTGCAAAAGTTTATTTACCTAATGTTAAAGTCAAAAGATAATTTAGTTGAATGTATTATGAAATTTACCCTAAACTGCCATTTCAATCAGAAGAGATTACTCTCCTTCACAACATGCTGTTCTCTGTTCGCTTGTTTTTTGTATTTTTATGAAAATTTAACCATAAGGGAAGATATGTAATCATCATTTGAGTGATAGCGCACTTTGCGAAAAATCCCCACAAAATGTACCTATTCACACGAGAAATCGTACTTATTATAAATACTCTTACTTCTGTGTATATTTTGTTACTTGTTACTGCTTTTATTGTCTGTTAAACAAACGTATACCTACTTCCTTAAGTACCCAATTACTGAAACAAAGTTCACAAATGTATATAATTATAATTAAAAAGAGGGGTGAACATTTATTAGAAAAGATAAACTAAGCCAAAGTGCAGACTGCTCTATACTGCATAGACCTGTTGAACCGTCCCGCTGCGGCGTTGCCACATGTTTACACAGGGCTTGTAAGCTTGAGAAGGTTGTGACCATACATACGTCATTTTCAGGATAAATTGTAGTTACCTACATTTTGGTGGTGTTATGCTCCTTCTATGTTTATTATCGAAGTGAGAGAATGTTAAAAAGCATTCGTCGACCGAATGTGTATCGCGATAAAATTCGTGGGATAAATCATTTTCAACAAATCCGTGCTGCCAGTGTTCTCGCGATCCCAAATTAAGATTTAGATGTTGTTAAAACGCGACAAAATCTGACAAGACTTAATTTAATAAAATAATGAGGCAATTCATCATATCGCTTTTGGCTTAAGAATTTTATAAATTACGGCGCGAGAGGAATTCGGTGTCACTTCACCACGCCCACGTCGACCGCGTCGAGAATTTACATGGACCAGAGCCAGTCAGATTAGCCGGCAAGTCGACTGGAAGAATCGCTGCTAGATTATATCCAATAAAACCGAAATCCGTTGGTCACATGACGGAATATAAGAGCATAACGGTTAACTGTATAAGCCAATAAAACGAATAATCTTCTAATCAACTAACGGGCAACATTAAAACATTACGAGGAAGGTGGGTACAGATTTTCAACACAATTAAACATCACGGATAGCCTGTTGCGGCGATCTCGGCCCAACCCGGCCCCAAGAGGGATCCCTGAGGGACTCCCTCGCAAACTGAGATATCAGGAACGCTCGTGACCGTCGAATTCCGGACGCGATATCGATGCGTCCGGGTGTGCCGTTACCTTAATGGACGACGAGATATATTGGCGGGATGGACATCTAGTGGCCCACGCCGGGTCCGCGCTATCAGCGCCATCTCTCGGGTCGATGGACCCGAAAATCGACGAGGAACCTCGCGTCGCGGTACACCGGGGGAGTAGTAGGGAAAACCAGTCGATTCGATTTTGGAGCTTCATGCAAATAACGCGGTATATGGGGGGTCAAACACTTAAACGCGGCACAAGAGTAAAGTACCCTTATTTTGCGTCCTAAACAAGAATGGTTGTTTGCTAATGTAGTCTCCATTACAGAAGCAAGCCTACAAGTTAAAATAAAGGAAGTGGATGATAGAATCCAATTCCGGAATCGATGAATTCTCTCTACTAACTCGTCTTATACCGTGCTCTGACAGTCACCATCATCGGTCTAGTTATGAAACGTACATGTCAGCTAGGGGATTAGAGAATTTGTAAATTGATGACAAATAGTCAAGCGAAACGTTTTGTCGCAGGAGAATTAGCATTATCTATATCTATACAACACGGACTATTAATAATATATTTGAATATCCCAAAGTAGTGTACAAAAGTATCGCTTGTAAGGTGGGACCAAATTCATTAAAAAAAACACCATAGATATTCTAATTTTTATTATATACCGTAATCTGTTGACATCCGATGTCTATATTTCTTGCATTGACAATTTTGTCGATAAGGCCCACTTTTGTCGCATTGTTACTACATTGTCACTCACAGTATAACCTTCAAAAGTTGTATACAGAAAGGGGATCTTGCAAACGGTGAGAGATAGAACAACGGTTAAATGGGGAAAAAGTTGTGCAATTTTGATGTCAATAAAATGGTACAAACAGATTTCTAATATATTTTTTCATTTTTGAGTTATTTTGAAAAAAGTAAAATTTGCGGTTTTCGATTTTATTTTTTTCTGAAGTTGTGATCACAGATAGGAAAAAAGAAAAACACTTTCTCATTGCACTTTTTAACGGGCTTTAAGATGACGTTTTTAGATTTGTTCTACAACATTTCGTTTTTGAGAAACCATCTTCACCTTTACTTTTTTAAATACGGACCTGGATTTTTTTGCAGATTTTGAAAGCACTTTTCAATACAAATACCATGATGTATAGCACGGAATATTTTTAAAATGTTTTGAGACAATTATACTGAAAATTCCTTTCTTCCATTCATTTTTTTTTCGGCCCTCTATTTAAAAATAAGAAGTCTAAATATTAATCAGTATTGTCAACAATTTAACTTACAGTTTATTTTTACTTCGAAAGCTTAATATTTTTAAATACGGCCCTGTCTGGTAAGTGTTTTCCTCTGTTCCCAGCTAACCAACAACCGTTTTTTTACGTCAAAATACCGTTATAGTTATAACTCCATAACTTTAGGAAAATCACGTTAAACTAACGTTATAATTATGACAAAAAGTCCGGTAGAGTGACGTTAATATCTTGACGTAGAAATAACCTCATAAACTTAACGTAGATATAACCTCAGAAAAAACAAAATTCGCACACCAACACCAGGGTTCGAACCTACGAACATCGGAATTAATGTCGACGCTCTTACCAACTAAGCTATAGAAGCATATGAAAAATATTTCCTAAAACAGTGTAAGCTAGAATCTCGATGACGTCACAGAAATAAATAGAAATAAAATAAAGGGTGCCTAAAAATTCATGTAACGGAGGGGACAAAGCCAAAATTATCTTAATCGTCTCAGGAAAGGACTCTATTGTGATTTCCCAAGAACCTTGGTCCAAGTTTTATTATTCGGGAGTATCTGTACCGTAGTAATAACGTAATATTGACGCTAGTTTTATTACTTATTTTTATTATGTCATTTTTGATATATTTATAAAGTTATATTTCCGTAAATTGAGCTACGTATTTGTTACGTTATTAAAATAACGCGTTATAGGTAATTCGTGGTTAGCTGGGTATCGTAGTAATGACGTAATATTAACGCTACTCTAGGAACGTCATTTCTTTATGTTATAAAAATACGTTAAATTGACGTTATACGTCAAATGTGGTTAACTGGGTTGTTGTACAGCAAACAGTGTCGCATTGTGTTTTGAAGTAAATTCTTCGTTTTTCTAATTGCGAGAAGAAAGCTTTAAGCCAACGTAATCAATAACTTTTGCCATTTATTAATTGCAAAAATACATTCGTTCGGCCTCTGCACTATTTCTGTGACACAAGATATAACATGCTAACATGTTAACTTTGTCGTCATTTGAAAAAGCACCCTCCATTTCTAATAATACAAATTATTAACTAAATGGTATAGTGGGAGTTATGACAAATGACAATAGGTTGGTTTCGTTGTTTCAAAGCCTTCTAGGTGGAGGATTTTTATTTATTTTTTATTATCGTATGTGACTGTTATTAGTCTTTGCCGTCCTTTTTTTGGTTCTCCGATTGAAAGATAAGTTGTAAGTTAAATTGTTGACAATACTGATTAACATTTAGACTTCTTATTATTAAATACAGGGCCGCATTAGAAAAAAATGAATGAAAAAAAAAGGAATTTTCAGTATAACTGTTTCAAAACATTTTAAAAATATTTCGTGTCATACATTATGGTATTTGCAATGAAAAGTTCTTTCAAAATCTGAAAAAGAAATCCAGGTCCGTATTTACAAAAATAAAGTTGAATATGGTTTCTCAAAAACGAAATGTTGTAGAACAAATCTAAAAACGCCATCGTTAAAAAGTGCCATAAGAAAGTGTTTTTCTTTTTTTTTCTTCCGAAAAAAATAAAATAGAAAACGCAAAATTTTACTTTTTTCAAAATAACTCAAAAACGAAAAAATATATTATAAATCTGGTTATACCATTTTAATGACCTTAAAATTGGGCAACTTTTTCCCCATTTAACCGTTGTTCTATCTCTCACCGTTTGCAAGATCCCCATGCTGTTCATTCTTCTCCGGGACACATTGTATAATCTAACAAGGTATCTACCCTTCTTGAGTCTCCGATAACGATTCAACAAATCACAAAAGGATTCAATCTTTAAACATAATAAGTACAAAAGACCGCGCAACTTAAAAAATAGCTTTGAGCTAAATTTTAGTTTAAATATTTATTTATTATTATTATTATTTTAAATAATATTGTAAAAAGCGTACGCAAATATTTCTTTTAGGAGATACTAACTCTCCAAGTACCGTTCACCTATATGTATTTCCTTAATGTTTATTCTTACTTGGGGAAAAAGGCGTTTTACGTCGACCTTAATAAAATTCAAATTCAAAAACGAAACGAACGAACGCGATTCAAAGTCATCGCAAATAACAAAAGGACTCGAGCAAGTCTAAATACACCTTCTCCTGGTACTGGCATCAGGACGTCCGGTAGCACCGAGGCATTTGCATGCGGTCGACCACCGCGGGGCAGCTACCGTGCCATCGAAGATGGCGCTACGATCGCCGCCGCGCTCCCGACAAAGATAGCAGGCCGCGCTCGCCACGGCCAACCCTGTAATCGGGCGCCTATTAGGCTCATTACCGAGCTCGCCCGGGGTGACTAGCTACGCGTCACGACCGGTGCTTTACGGCAAGTAGAGGCGTATCGGGAATATCCGGGGGCCTGGGCTATTTACCTTTTTAAAAGCTTTTATTTAACTTGCAATGTATGTATGTATGTATGTATGTATGTATGTATGTATGTATGTATGTATGTAATTTGTTCGGGTGGAATCTTGCAACTCAATTTTGAAGCAGATATCTTCAACCGATCGAGCTGAAATTTTGTACACACGTTTAATTTGGATGACAATGCATGATTATATGTGTGACGTCATTCTAAATCCAACATGGCGGAACACTCAAGATGGCGGACTAGTTAAATTTCAACCGATCGAGCTGAAATTTTGTACACACGTTTAATTTGGATGACAATGCATGATTATATGTGTGACGTCATTCTAAATCCAACATGGCGGAACACTCAAGATGGCGGACTAGTTAAATTTCAACCGATCGAGCTGAAATTTTGTACACACGTTTAATTTGGATGACAATGCATGATTATATGTGTGACGTCATTCTAAATCCAACATGGCGGAACACTCAAGATGGCGGACTAGTTAAATTTCAACCGATCGAGCTGAAATTTTGTACACACGTTTAATTTGGATGACAATGCATGATTATATGTGTGACGTCATTCTAAATCCAACATGGCGGAACACCCAAGATGGTCATTAGAAGGTCTCCTCATTGAAGAGCTAGACTGTTCTAAACTAACCGGCAAACGACCTTGCAACAATGATGCGTTAACTGAGATGAATAGACTCAGACACCTGGCCAAACTAAAAATTACAAAATAAATTAAAAGTAAAAAAATATTTTTAAAAAAAGCTTTTATTTAAATGCGCTAAAAAGAATAAAATAATCTTTTCTTTTAAAACTTTTACTATCAACTTATAACGTCATTCCACAATTTATATGATATAAAAGCTTGTCGCGAGATTTAAGTTTTCAAACTAAGTAAATACCACTACTTAAATCTCGCGACAAGCTTTTATATCATATAAATTGTGGAATGACGTTATAAGTTGATAGTAAAAGTTTTAAAAGAAAAGATTATTTTATTCTTTTTAGCGCATTTAAATAAAAGCTTTTTTTAAAAATATTTTTTTACTTTTAATTTATTTTATCAAAAGATTTTATTGATTTCGTATGATACCAAATTTATTATTTATTATGTAAAATAATTGAACGAAAGTTAGCGGCTTTATGGGACTATAAATTTTGGCAACTGGTAATATCATACCAAATACCAACATCCAATTTCTAATGGATGTGCCGGTGTTTTCTTATTTGAATCGTTCGAGAAGGTAGACTACGACAGCTGTTTCCCCTTATTAGGTTCATCAAGGCAGCCCTATAACCTTCCCGAACGACTCAAACCGAAACGGTAGCACTTATAACAGTGTAACTTGCACTTGGAGGTGAGAAACCAACCAGTGGCGCCATCTAGTATCAAGCTGATAATACCACAGCCGAAATTCCACAAATTCCAAATTTGTGAAAATCAACAAGGATCTGATCGGGAGCCCTATCCTTGTGAAACTTGCATCTTATAGCCGTAGAAATATTAAAAAGATGAAAGAAAGAAGAAAGAAAGTTAGCGGCTTTATGGGACTATAAATTTTGGCAACTGGTAATCAATTCAAATATGAAAACACCGGCACATCCATTAGAACTTGGATGTTGGTATGATATTACCACTTGCCAAAATTTATAGTCCCATAAAGCCGCTAACTTTCTTTCTGTAATTATTTATTATGTATAATAATTGAACTAACTTTCCAATAAGCGCTAGGTACCAAAAATGTAAGATGAGCGTAGCCTGTAGCAGTTGAGAAGCAGATGTCGGTTTTATAAAGAAATATTTCTTTAGATAAACTCTTGAAGGGTGTATTTTCCTAACGTCGAAATAACAGTTTATACTTCATCGTTTCTTAGATAGGAACCCACGGAGATACGTCTGGAATTCGATTTGTTACCATTTTATCTAAATCGTGGACATTAGAATATTCTCACCTTAATTGTTTATTTTTTCTCAAGAATGCGGCAGTAAATTATATGTATAGATGTTCCCATGCACCAAATCTAATGGCATGTTGAGAAAACCTAAGAAATAATTCATTCAATGATTCATTCAATTTCTGTATAAATTATTCTATTTTTTTTTAATATTGAATAATAATTTCAACCTTAATAACGTAATAACTTGATGTAATATTTTTTGCTTTAATCTAGGGTCGCTAGTCATTTTCATTATGCAATTTGACATATTTTGAAGACAAAAAAATCTTCAAATGATAAAGCATATAGGCATCTACTTATTTCACAGGTGGCTTTCAAGCTGCCCTAAAATCTCAATTATCTTGTGTGGCATCAGAAATGAAAGAAGAAGGAGAATCAAATTATTTTAATGTGGCGGAAAAACTGCTGCAATAGTCAAGGTCGGCGATATTTTGGTGTCACCGATATTTCAAAGGATTTTAATTCACTTCTAGCTAGATGCTACTTAGAGAAGCATTGTTGCGAAAACCGCAGATAAAATTTTTTTTATAAAGAAAGGTTTCTAAAAATTTGGTAAACAGTCAAGATATATTTTTCAAACGGTGGTAAAGCCTCAGTGTGAAGTGTATTTTAAGTAAGTAAAATTTGATATATTTATTATAGTTGTACTTATGTGTGTCACGACAGAATATTTTTTATATTAATAATTTTAAACTCGATAATAATTTATCTTCAAATTTTTATATCGTCAGTTAAATTTTACAATTTTGGAACTATGTAGGTACAGCCTACTGGTTTGTAGAATGTGAAGTTATATTCAGATAAGTTTTCTTTAGAATATATCTTATAATTTTTGATAGATCAAAAAATGATTAATGATATTCCTTGATGGTACTAATTAGCATCGCAGCCAAATTTTTTAATTAGTTACAACGCTTATTTTTTACAACCAAAATAGCGAAAAAACCTTTGAATGATTTTTAAGATTTTCTTTTAAGATTTTTAATTTTTATTTAATAATATTTTGTTTTGTTAAATGCGTTTTTTATTCAGAATTTTACTTTATTTTTTTGGTCTTGCTAAATGAATCTCAAAAAAACATATTACTTTCATACTTATTTTTACACACTATATGATAAATTTATCCTACCTCCTTAAAAGTGAGTTAAAAGATTTTTTGAAAGCAAATAAGTATTTATTATCATTATTTATGGCTGTTGTTTAAAGTTTGTAGACAAAGTAGATTGTTGAGTAAAAAGTCCTACCATAGATTTTTACTCCCTATTTATGGCAGTACACAAAATACATATTAAGAAAATGTATAAACAAATTAAAAAAAAATCATATGTATATATTTTCTGAATATCTAAATATATTTAGAATTCAATTTTTTGCACCCCTTTTGGGTTACTAAAGTGTGGCATTTACTCCCTTGGGACTATAGTATATTTAATAACAAATGCGGAAAGTGCCACTTTTCCGCACGCGATTGCTCTTGGCTGAACGACGCGTAGCGTAGTTCAGCCAAGAAATCGAGTGTGGAAAAGACACTTTCCGCAAGAGTTAGGTACACTATTTTTTCACTATACTTTTCCGCACTAATGCGGAAAAAAACTTTTACTCTAGAGTCCCTGTGTATATATAATATTATACTATTATTGCACTTTTGGTAATTTTTTTCTTTCACCGCTAGCGTTTTGCATGATTTGTTGAAATTTGACGCGATCTTCCCTTGACCAAAATAAAGTGGTGTGACATGAATTAGGCAACTGTAATTAATAACTTCCTAATGAAATTAATACGCGTCTCGTCGTTCTTCCGATAGCTTTCGCAACTTCCTTAAAGCGAATTAAAAGATAATACTATTCGGGCAGAACAAAATTTCTTAAATGTTGCATAATGGTCTCCTTTTAATTACTAATAACAAGGAAGCGACCCGTATAGAATTTTGAGCTGATAAGACCGAAACCCGTTCTAGATTTTTTGTGGTCCCCTTAATTCGTTTTTAATTACCGATAGTTAAGTACTATTTTAAGATATAGCCCGCCCATAAATTTTGATACGTCGTTGAAAAAGCCAAAGCTCTATATAAACAATAATAATTTCCGCACGTCACTCTTTACTGCAAATATTATTCTACATAGCTACAACTGGGCTACTACACACTGTATAAATTGATACTACATTTTTGTATGCAGAGCTTACATGTTTCTACTGATGTAAAAATTATATTGTTTACCGCACATTTTGATGTTTTTCATTCATACACTTAAAAAAATCATCGTTCCAAGCAAGCTTCATGAAAATTCCTATATTTAAACACAGCCTTCGAAACAATGAATATTATAAACAGAAGATTACCTCTCAAATAAATAACTATAACTGCAAAATTTCAGATCGCTCCGAGCCATTGTTCCCCTAAGCAGGCCACAACATGGTGCTACCCAACACCTTCTTTTACAATAGAGGCAACTTCTTTCAATACTTTGCTACAATTGCAGGTATAGCTATACCACGACATAATCCTTATTTCTAAGCAACTAACAAAATATTTTCAGGAGCGTTTTCCATACTAAGTTCAGGCATCAATCTGGGATGGACTTCGCCGTACCTCCCGAAACTCCTCTCCAACAAAACCGACATACCCACCACCAACGATGAAGGTTCCTGGTGTGCCATAGCACCGCTGTTAGGATCGCCGCCAGGTGCAATACTTGCCGCTATCCTCGCTGACAAGATAGGAAGAAAAAACACCACTCTCCTCATGGCACCACTGACCTGTATCTGTTTTATAGGGATAGCATTCGCCAAAAACATTTGGGTCATCTCTGGCATCAGGTTCGTCATAGGCTCTGCCGAAGGAGCCCTTTATACAGCCCTACCGATGTACATTGGTGAAATTTCTGATCCGGAAATAAGAGGGTTCCTTTCTGGAACCATCGCCATAGCTGCTATAACTGGAACTTTGTTCATAAACGTACTTGGTTCTTCGACGGACATATTCACTTCGAGTTTGGTGTGTGCCGTTGTGCCTTTGATACATTTCGCGGCGTTCATTATGATGCCAGAGTCACCCTACTATTATATAAAGAAGGATAATAAAGAGAAGGCTAGAGAAAGTTTGCAGATACTTAGAGGAACAAATAAGGTAGACACAGAAATGGAGGCACTCTGCAAAGCTGTTATACGTCAGGAAAGATCTACGAGCCAGAAAACTGGCATGCTGGAATTATTTACCGTTGCAAGCAATAGAAAAGCGTGTTACATCTTTCTCATTCTAAACCTAACGAACAAGTTTAGTGGGAAGAACCCTTGCATGTTCTACACGGAGTCCATTTTTGAAGAAGCGGGGAGCAGCATAAACGCCACCCTCTCAGTGGTGATATACTGCAGCGTGGAGTTGATAGCTGTGGCGGTCACGACGTTCTTTATAGTAGACAGGTTCGGTAAGAGGCTACTAATGATAGTTTCTGCAGCCGGTTGCGCCGTGGCGATATTCATGCTCGCCCTCAACTTCTATCTGAAAGATTTTCATCCGGATTTCGCGCCACGTGTGGTGGAATGGCTGCCGATAACCGCGCTGGTATCATACAACATCCTCTTCAGTTTCGGGTTGTCTATTGGGCCAGTGTTGGTGTTGAGCGAAGTGTTCCCGACAAGCGTGAAGGCCAAAGCGTTGTGCATCGCTGATACTTTTTCCGTGATGATGGGAGCTGTCGCTTCGAAGTTCTTCCAAATGACCGTCGATGAGTTTGGCACGATGGCGCTTCCTTTTCTGTGTTTCTCGATATGTTGTGCGATCGGTTTGTTGTTTATAATCAAATACGTGCCGGAAACGAAGGGGAAAACGTTGGAGGAGATTCAGCAGTTGCTGATTGGGAAAGAGGAATATTCGTCGAATATCAAATTGAATAACGTTTCGATATCGAACAATTCTTTTATATGAGTGGATGTTGAACAGTTGCGGTTATGTTTGCCGAGTATTATGGAAGTTTTTCTGTTAAAAAGCAAATCGGATTTTACGTGTCGAAAGAGAGTTAAATATTTACCGAAGAGCATGAGGATAGAATAGCAAGTTGTTTTTTACTTTTTTGTTATCTTTTTCGTCTGTGTATATAGTATTATTAGATGTAAATACGATACGAAATGCTAGATTTAGAGTGCAAATACCACTTTCGTGGGTGACTGTTATGTATATAAGTCTATTTTAAATAAAGAAAACCATCGTAAATCAAGATGAACGTTTTAAATTATGTGATAACGAACAATAAAAATTTATGAAGAGAAAAGTATGACTTCCTTCCTGGTGATTACCTTTTTTAATGGTAATTATGTTAAAGTGTAGATAGCTCAGGAGTATATTATCCCATCGTAAAATTGCTGTTGAAAAACTAGTTGTGAAAGCCTCAATAAGTGTACAGGGTGCGGCAAACGTTTGTAATATCTACAGTGTGGTCATTTAAGTGTGCAACATATGGGATTTTTTTTTATTAATTGCTTAACGAAAAAACCAATATTCCCGAAAGTTGGTGCATGTTCGATAATCATATTAGACGCACTTAGAGGGGTTGCAAGTCAAACAGCATACAGGGTAGGTCAAAAAATATAAAAATTGTACAAGAGTAAAGTACCCTTATTTCAGAAAGTTCAGCAAAATGTTATTGAGAAAAGTTGTCTGGAATTAAAAGTTATGCCTAAATACCAAAACATGGCCTCTTAAGACCAAAATATATATTTTTTTGAAAAATATTAATAATTTCCTAAAAAAAATTGTTTTAATATTCTCCCAAAACAAATTCATAAATCAATCAAAACTAAACAAGTTTCGCATAACTTTGTTCAAATTCAAGCATTTTTGTAAAATTAGATTTTTATTTTTTTAGGGAATCACAACCTTCATGTTTGTTGCCACCATATTAAACAAAAATTTCGCAAAAATTCTTCTGAACAAGGTAAAATATTAGTAATGATATTGTGTGTATATTAAAAAACTCTTAATTAAGGTGCAAATTTTTAAGAAGAAGAAACTGTTTAAATTAATTGACGAAAAAATTGTTTTTTCTTAGGAGGCTATGTTTTGGTATTTAGGCATGGCTTTTAATTCTAAACAACTTGTCTTAATAACGTTTTGCCGATTTTTTTGAAATAAGGGTAATTTACTCTTGTACAATTTTTTAAATTTTTTGACCTACCCTTATATGCTGTTTAACTTGCAACCATTCTAAGTGCACCTATAATATGATTATTGAACATGCATTAACTTTCGGCGATATCTGTATTTTGATTGTGCAATTAATAAAAAAAAAGTCCCATATGTTGCACACTTAAATGACCACAATGTATATGTAAACAGAAAATTTGAATAGGTATGACCAAAAAATGAATTTCTGTTTAAATGTCATAAACAAAGTCAAAAGAAGAGCTGATGCATCGTGCAATGTATTACATTTTTCCTGCCTAGCGACAGAAAGATTATAGGTGCTTTGGATTAAACTCTAAATACACTAGGAGGTAGATTGTGAGTAATAATCTTCATAATAACCATTGTTCAATTACTAAAAATTATAATCATTGACGAATGTAAGAGGTACAATGCAGCGATAATAAAAAAAAATTAAGCTTTGTGTGGGATTTGAACCCGGGACGTACGTATTACTAGTCGCGACAATAATTTTATTTAAAGTGGTTTTATGATAGATACAGTGTGTCTGGTTTTTCGTGTTAACACCCCTGAAAATCTAAGTAGGCTGGGGGAATTGAACGGGGCAATTTTTTTTATAAATATGTCCCTGAAAGGTCATCATTTGCGAGGTATTGGTTTGGCATTGCGTTTTTCGAAAAACCCTATTAGGCATATTTTTATTTAAAATCTGACACCACAGCGTTAATCAGGACACCCTAAAACCCCCACATACCAAACTTGAACAAAAAATATACAGGGAGTTCCATTCTGCAGTGTGTCAAAGTTGAGCAAAATAGGAATTTTAAAGGCATCTGGCGAGTCAAGTGTGCCATGGAATCCCTTCAAAACAGTTGAATGGTGAACAGGACCACTCAAAATCTTGGTGTGAAAAGATATACTACAAAAATATACAGGGTATTTTTCTCTGATTATAGGGTTTTTCGAAAAACGCACCCCTTTAAAAAATCGCAGTAGGCCAGGATTTCGCGGCAATGCCAAACCAATACCTCGCAAATGATGACCTTTCAGGGACATATTTATAAAAAAAATGCCCCGTTCAATTCCCCCAGCCTACTTAGATTTTCAGGGGTGTTAACACGAAAAACCATGTTTTTATACAGGTCCATCTATCGATTTTGCACATTGATATTTGTCAACTATGACTTGACGCTTCTTTGCCGTACCTTGTATATTATTTACGTTACAAACCAGGCACCTACTTACGGAATCCAAAAAGTATAAAACGGATATCTTCTACAGTTAGCTTCTAACCAAATTAACTGCTAACTGCATCCGACCACATCGGGTAATCGTTAGGCGAAACAAAACAAAAACACCCTGTATAAATATTGTATTTGCCTATCGCTAGTCTATCTAAAAAGCGTCTATTATTTTATTGGACGGTGCAGTAGATTCATCGTTTAACGCTTCCGGTTGAGTCAGGCAAATTGGTAGAGATATTTCCAACAAAACAAAATTAATGGGACGTATTTATCAAAGTGAGAAGTTGCAATAATTCAGGCAAATTAAATAAACACTTGGACATGGCTATTCTGAACAGCAAACAGGTCAGGAGCAAGAGGGAAATAGAAGTACCTAGGGGTACTTAACACCAGAGAAAATATATTGCTTTAGTATCATCTATCAGTGTTTTACATAGCTAAGGAAAAAGGGACATTATATCGATCTTTTGTAGAAAAACAATCAGATTAAGTTAGGTAATCACAAACATTTACTGAGGCCGGCTCTGTAGCAACTCGACTGTGGCAATCTTCTTGCATTCCTCTTCGTGAGATTTACGGTTCCATATTCATAATGAGACTAGGAATGACGGAAACTGGAAAAATGGGAATGTTTGATTTTCTTAAAGATTTACAAGGGAAATTCTTTAGCTACCATATTTGCATGCCAACGATATAATACTGTTACGAATTTAAAACATAGTAGGTATGTAGTAACACAAAGGGATTGCTAAAAATACAAGACCAGAAGTTTTGAAGAAACAACGAACTGGTACTGTCTAGTTCAGATAGATACTAAAATTTGAACATCGAAAACATCGTTTGACTGATTCCCATCTTTATACCCAGTCTGAAGTTAGCAGTCAACAGTGTACAGGGTGTCCAAAACATGACGCCCCAGGGTTATGATAGGCAAACAAAAGCAGCCAGTAAAAATTTGACTTGTGGGTTTCTTGTATAGGACCATTCAAGCTTGCTTTTGGGCCAAAAATATAGTTTTAGGAATTTGGAAAGGTTATGACATCATCAAATATATTTTTCCCAGGGCCATACCTGTTTCTCTTTATATTTGAAAAGAGCACGTTATTCTGACAAACTTTTGTAAATAATTTATTTTGATATCTAGTTTCATTAAAAAGTTAGAATATGTGTATTACTTTTAAAAATATGAAAAATATGCCATGGTATTTTTTTATTAAAAATCGAGTTAGCCATAACTTAAAAAGGTATATTTTTGACAGAACAATTGACAGATGCTCGGACAGATGTATTATGGAAAAAGTATTAAAATTTTATTATTAGTTATAAAAATATAACTGTATGAACGCCTTTTTAAGAAAAACTGTTATTATAAACACTTATTATGTATTATATTTAAAAACCTAACGATTTTAGCGAAAACAAAAACTAACAATATAAAAATAAATGCTGGGTATAGGTTCTTACTTAGAAATAATATTCAATGTGACTACCTTCTTTAAATAAACGTCTAACTTCTTAGTGACCTTTCTTAATACATCTGGTGTTATTTGCCGACAGGCATCTTCTATTTTTTGTATTGAATGATCAAGATTCCGAGATGGAGTTTTGTAAACAATGTTTTTCAGATATCCCCATAAATAGAAATCTAATGATTTTAAATCTGGCGATTTCCTGGCCATTTTATGGGACCATTCATTCCAATCCATTTGTTTCCAAACTCATCATTTAGAAATTATTTTACAATGTCGGACTTGTGTGCTGGAGCTCCGTCGTGTTGAAACCATATGGTTCTTCTTAACTGCAGTGGCACATTTCCCATGAGAACTAGCAGCTGTTGCAAAAATTGGAGGTGTATGTTATTCCATATTTTTAAGAACAAGCTTTTATTTAAATGCTCCGAAAAGAAGAAAATAAGAATAAGAAATAAATCAGACCAAAGCAAACCCATAATTTTGTTACAACGGAAATGTTTTTTGCTTTTCTACGGCACTGGTCTAGCTCTCACCGCCGAATGTCCCAAAGTACCGGCCCTTGTAGAGATAAGCAGAGCACGCTGGCGCTCCATCATTTTTACCAGGCCCAGCGACCGAAAAGGCCTTATCCAAACGCCTTGGGCTTATTAGACACGTGAGATAGTTACAATGACGTCGAGGACTTAGAAAATCGAAGGTTAATTGATCGTTTTTCATTTCGACGTTGGAGGGTTTTGCAGCTTCTACTGTCCTTGATAGGATATAGGAGTACCTATATATGTTATGCTAGTTTTACACGTGTCACCAAAAATCGATAGATATAAGTCTATAGAAACATTATCAATGATAACAGCGCTTTAAATAAAATTCTTGACGAAATAAATGGAAAAAAGCCATACTGCGTTTTTGGTAATACGCACAAAGGACAGCAGCTAGAGGTGCGCGCGCGCTTCCGAATTGAGGCAGTGACGTCAAGACGGCGTTCCACGAAATGCAGGTGGGTACTATGCTTAAAGAAAGTTTTCAAATTGTCGTCAATGAAAATTTAAAAAAATGTTTCAAGTGCCTAAGCGTGTGAAGAGGACAGAGCAAATCACAGTGTTAAAACTGCTTGGCCGTCGCGTCGTCGGCTTTGATCACAGGTACCTATCAAGTATAAAAAAAAACGGAGGCGAAGAAGATAATATTAATTTATGGGAATAACACTTGGGATAAATTTAACATAGCGGATAAAGTTTAAATATATCGTCCGTGAGTAGATAAGCTTTTCTTCGCCTGGTCGCGTGAAACATATAGAGTTATATAGAGTGTCTTTTAGAATTCCTGACGCCGTATAAGATTTTTTTTATAGATGACGAAATCCGTTTTCTCAAAGTGCTTAGAAACAAATGTGCAAACAAACTAGCCTAGAGTTTAAAGTGTTTAATAAACTAAATTTATTAGATCATCGCATTAGGTATATCAATAATTTTACCAATGAAAGTATCACTCAAAAAAAGCAACAAAAACGATAGGAGATGAAAAAATATGAAAGTAGATTACTTCAAAAATGGTTTATCGTGTCACTGTACTCATAGTAATGATATAAATTTTATTAGGGAAAATTATACAAATTCAATAATTGCCATTCTTGATTGAGTTGCTCTAAAAAGAAAATAAAAATGAACATGAAACTAAATGGTGGAGCAATGAAATTAAAGAATTTATTACATCTCGAGATATTGCATACAAAAAAGCTAAATTTACAGGATGTGAGATGGCCTGGAGTGTATATACAAAATTATACAAAATATTGTGGTTTCTAAGATTAGAATGACGAAATAAGAATATTACATGATTAATGAAAATTGTCATGCAAAATCCATGTGGAAAATATTGAACACAATAATTATTATTGTTGAAGGTAAAAATGAAGAAATAGAAAGCAGAATTTGTTTTGGATGTAACATATCTATACTCTGTTCAGAAGGAATTGATAGCACATACGAGGTTCCAGAGGCTTCGCTCTCGGCATTTTATCAGAAAATAAAAGACACTTGTGATATTACATACGATATTTTTTTCGAAAGCGCTATTTTGCCTAGCAAGATCATATGAGTATAAATTGGTCTTTTATTTTATCTCTGAAAATAAAAACCCAATTTGTACGAATGGTTTTGCTAATGGGCAAAATAGCGTTCGAGAATAAAATTATTTAGAAAATTTTCCGGCACGAGTGGTATTTGTCTAGATTATTTCACGAATACGATTTAATAATTTCTGTATTAATTTTTTCTATGTTTACATTTCCAAAACGACTAATTTTGAACGAGTTTATTGACAGCTTCGACTGTAGCGTTGGAGTAAACAAACATGACGCTTGGATATCCAAGGCAAATGCGATTATACCTACACCTTGTCAGTGTTGGTTTATTTTCTGAATGTGTGTCATAATTTTAAACGGAGATGGAGGTCTAATAACAACAATTAAGCAATGTAAAAGTTATATAAATTGATTGATACAATGCTTAATAATACTCCAACATAATTTATAAGCTGCATAATTTAGAACAGTGTAAAACACACAAATTTTAAGAAGTACCTACGTGTTTGTATCGAACAGATTCGCGGTTGCTAAGCAAAGAAGTGATAATTGCACAAGTGGTATTACCGCTTTGCTTTTGCACAAGTGCAATTATTATATCGCTAGCAAAGGCATATGATTGGTTGGATTCTTATGGAAGGAGCTACCTTATTGGATGCAAGCAGTATGAGGGAAATAATCCTCGGAATTATCTCAATATTATTACACAGATAGAAAGAGATACTTGAATCAAATAAAATTTATTTAATTCAAACAAATTTGATTCTTGTATATGGCGAACCCTAGACTAACTTTGAATAAAACATTTGGTTTGTTTCAATTTAAAAGCAACATTTAATTTGAGACAAATAAAATATTATTTGGAAGAAATTAACTTTTCTTCCCATGAAAATACTAACGATTTTAATTGAATAAATGATATATTTCAAAGGAACAAATCTACAATGTTAAAAAATATTTATTCTCTTTAAAAAATTAAGAAAGTTGCGTCAAATAACTGTGATGGGTTGAATTACCCATTCAGGGTATTCACTCAAATAAAATATTATTTATTTAAAGCAAAGCAACCTTTGTCTTTATCATTATTCACAAACTTTGCTTTTTGTCGATTCTAATAAAAAACAATAAGTTTATTAAATTCATAAAGATGTTCTGTTGAATGGAACGGAAATTGGATTAGAAAAACACGATAATTTGTAATGCTATAAAAATATTTATTTAAATACAATTAAAAAAACAATATTTGGTATAATAAACTATACAAAACTCACCAAGGAAAGCGCCTCATACAGGTGGCCTATTTGATACATTTCAAGTAGTTCTTTGAGATTTGTATCCATTATTGTTTATGCGTAACCTACTTACAAAAGAAGTTGAAAACACACAATACACCACACTACACTCGGCTAATCGGCGGCTATAAATAATAGTAAAACTGCTCGCACCAAACCTCTAGGAAGACTGCAGACGCGATACGGAATCGCGCTGAACGCCGACACTAGAGTGCGCCCTCGCCCTCCCATATTTTCTCTTTCTTTCTATCTCTCATTCTCTGGAGCGAGACAGCAATAAAAATGATAGGTAGTATTATTTAACTCAAATAAGGTCACATTTAAACCAAATAACAATGTGGTTGGCCCAAACAACGAAAGCTAATACTATAAATAAAAATTATTCTTGTTTGCACCAAGTAATACCTTATTTCAGGAAAATAATAAATGCTTCCACTAAACAATAATGTGTCAAAAGAATCAAATACTTCACCCAAAAAGCACTTATTTTTTAATTGAAAAAAATAAATCTTCATTTAAATAATATACTTTCTACCGAAATAAATTTTATTTCTGACAAATAATTCGTGATCAAACAACAAATATTTTTCTACGAAGAATTGTATTTCTATCTGTGTAGGTATTATTTTTCATAATAATTGTCTAATGGAGATCTCAAGGTGTATATCTTTTCTTTGCTCTACATATTTAAAAAAAGTCAAAAACATAAAAAATACATAAAAGTTAGTTTGTGCGTAGTACTCCAAAAATGTTCCACTGCGGGACTGATTTGAACCACCTCTACGATAACTCGCGAGTGCGCCTGCGCCTGGCGTCCACACCAAAAGCGGCTAATTAAGACCTAATTGTCGTCTAGTCGCGCCGAAAAAAAAAATCAAAACCGAATTAAGCAATTATCGGGGCGATATACGTTGCCGGGCCGATCGATTACGGGGAAACAATCCCGGTCTCGATAATAAGTTGACATTTTTCGGTTCCCATCCATTACCGGCGGGCGACAGGCGGACACGGCCGCCCGATCAATTTCCGAGGCGATTTTCGTATTCGGGCCCCGCTTTTTTCGATTACACTTTCAAATGCGGCCGCTTTAATAGGCGGCGTTTTTTCTGAGGCCGGCGACCGGTCCGCGAGCGGACGAAGGCGGAATGAAAAAATATTCGGGAAAATTCGAACAAAAAAAATCGAGTAACGTAAACTTACCCGTGCCTGACGCCTCAAGGGTTGATTTATCAAATTTTAATCTATAAAAATCAATTTGGCGCGTTTATTAATTATTAGGAAAGGCATCACTGGAAATAATTACCAACAACCTAAATCAAATCTACAATATAATTTTTATAAACAATATTTTAAAATTTATATTTTTTTATCCAGTAGCTGACAATATGATTTTTGACTAGACCCTTAGCCTGAATCTGATAAGCCCAAAACCTGACACCCTATACAAATTGTCACAGCAATTTTTAAAAAGGAAAACACAAATGAATATTTTATCTAGAAATATTTATTTATTTGTGCATTCTCATTGCTGGATTATACAGGGTGAGTCGAAGTTAAACCGCCATACTCAAAATTTGAGTAGTATTTTTAAAAATAAATGGGGTTCTTCATATAACATTTTGTCCAAAAACGCTTCGTTTTCGACATACAGGGCGTCAAAGTTTTCTTTTAAAAACAGAAAAAAATTAGTATTTTCGGTTCCATTTATGCTATCGAGTTGAAAATTGGTACTTTTATGTTTTCTGGGACGGCGATTATGAATTTTCTATCAACTTTCTTCTAGCCGCTAGAGGGCGTTGGCTACGTCGTTACTTTCGAACAAAAGTGTTTTAAACTTTTTTTTCGTTGAAAAATCTGCATTTTAGACAGCGGAATATTAAATTACATTAGATTTTGAACAAAAAATGTCTCTTGTAAAAATACGAAAACCTTAACCGTTTTCATAAAAAACGCAATTTTGTGTCGCGGTGCGCGTGAATTCGAAAAAATTAAAATTTCGTAGTAGGCTGAGAAATGGGATTTATTCATTTGGAAGTCTTTATTTACAGTAGGTATTGTCCTAAATTAACAATTTTTGTGAAATTAGTAATAAAAAGAACTTTAACCAAGACAACTTTATTAGCAAAAACATAACGAAAAAATTATAATAGTTGAATTGAATTCATAATCGCCGTCCCAGAAAACATAAAAGTACCAATTTTCAACTCGATAGCATAAATGGAACCGAAAATACTATTTTTTTCTGTTTTTAAAAGAAAACTGTATGTCGAAAACGAAGCGTTTTTGGACAAAATGTTATATGAAGAACCCCATTTATTTTTAAAAATACTACTCAAATTTTGAGTATGGCGGTTTAACTTCGACTCACCCTGTATAGTAACTTATTTTTGAGTAGAAGACTTTGGGTTTCCAATTTTGGAAATTATTATTTGTGCATGTCACAGTTGTTATTAAAAATAATGTTCCTTTTATTTACCTTTTTTATTATTTTTCTATGATAATGTTAATTCTCGTAAATGTATTCCCATTTTATTTAGCTCCAACTATTTTTTTTTCTATTTTTAATATTTTCTATCTGTTTCCTATTTATTGTTCTTCTCTTCCCCTCCCTCTTTTCTCCTCCCTATCTTTCTCTTTTTTTCTAAAAATACTGTTTCTTCTCTTCCCCTGAAATAACAGACGGCATAAATTCTCTATAGAGTCGTTTCTTAACTATACATGTTTAAACTTATTTTGAATACCTAATTGAATTTAATTTAACATGGAAAACTTGTAAGAGATCGTAATAGTAGTTATTGGTCGTGTTCAGCTCTTTCGACAAGAAGAAGACATGGCTCAGAATCGTTGAGTGCGACAAATCTGAAGACAGTACTCCGAGATCTGCCATACTCAGTGCCAAATGCGTCTAATAGCTGACACACTGTATAGCCAATGGCTGACAGAGGTAACAGGCATTGGAAATATTTAACCAAATGACGTGAAATTTGTACACCATTACAAGGTTTATTTTAGAGAATCCAACGCCTGCCAATATGAACCAATGAAATGATATGATATGAATATTGTGGCAGCTAAAACTGATAACCCGATAACTTCTTCACATTACCAAATTTAATATAGGACTAGAATATATGTTTTCAGTTAACACATTGATCTTTATATATATTAGCACAAAAAAACATATTCAGAACCGAAAGTTCAATCTAAATGATAGCTAGCTGTCAAACTAACTATTTGCAGTTGTTAAGAAAATACCACTCCTGCTGCGCAGTCGTGGTATTTTCAGCTTTGGGATTATAATAGGCAGACCACTTGTTATATTACCCCTGAGATCATTTTTGCATGACCTGCGATTTTCCCAGTGACTGACACCTATGCCAGGCACTGGCTTAGTATAAACATAACATAGTATAAGCCAATAGCTGACACCCCAACCAAAATCTTCAAAAACTTAAAATAGTTCTAAATTATTATCTTACCTTGTTTGCTTAAAAGTATAAGCCATAAAAATTAAGAAAATTGAAAAATCTACACAAAAAACTCGTAATTACACACTATTTTTTTACAACGCTGCGCTAAACAAGTTCGCTAAGAAACTACAATAACCTCTATAAATTGAAAAGTCAGTAAAAATAGAGAAACCAAAATGACTAACTTAGGAACATACATAATTCATAACTGTGACTTGTACCAAAATAAACATTTCAAGAGAAAGGATTTATATCTGCTTATTACCTTACTTTTAATTAAATAAAACATGTGTCAGGTTTAGGCAATGTGTCAAATATTCATATGTTCTCAAACGTTGCCACTCTTTGTATTTGAACATATACCTATGTTAATATACAGGTATATGTATTTGAATAATCGACGATCTTACGTATATCCAGAACCGACAGCGTTGCGCGAATATTACGACGAGACAGTATTGTATGCTAAATTAAAACATTTGTGTTGTGCGATTTAAAAAAAAACACAAAGATAGCGGGTGCGCGTTCTTTTCTTGTTTTTCTCGCAACGCCGCTCGTGATGGAAGGCAAAAAAGGCGGTAAAGCTCCCAATTACCTCCGCGATGCCCGGTGCGTGAACACCAATTAAGTAATTCCAAGCGGCTAATGGAGGTTTCGGGCCGATTTTTGATGCTGACTCTCCGCCAAGGTCGTCTCAGGGCTATATCCAATCATAAATAATATTTCTGAAGTTAAAGACCAAGCGTTCGCTGCACGAGTTGCATTTTTGACCCTAAAATTCTAGTGGAGACCTGAAACTGGTTGTCATAGCAACCATCAGTCATCTAGCAAATTGTATTAGTGTTTAGACACTTCAAAAACGACTGAAACCCCGTTTTTTCTTCATCTCATTTCGAGATATTTTGTAGACCTCGTTGCATGGAACTCAAAGTTTAGTGTTTGCTTCTATATTCTTACGTAATTGACTTGTCAGTGATTTTCTTATAGATATAGGCGACGCCATCTACAGTTCTAAGATAAAACTCACGCGAGGTTATTTAAGATAATGCCGATACTTTGCTAAACCATTACCCAGTCCTTATCAAATGTGGTCGAACAACGAAACCGTTGAAATAAAGCTATTCTCGGCCGGTAATGCCGAGGTATTGTGTGTTGGTTAGGTACTGAGGATTCGGGTAAAAGACTAGACATACATAATACGCCTTTTGGGTAACATCTTAAATTGCAATAAAATAGTTATTTTTATTATACTTCTTTGAAAACACTTTATTTTCATCTGTTTTAGCAATAATGAAAGATGGGGTTTTTCGGACAAGCGCACGGAAACAGCGCATGGAAAAACTTTCCGTGCACTGAATAAAAATTCCGAATACTTATATGGCTTTAAAATAGAAATATACAGCAAAGTAAACTAAATTTAAGAAACTCTATATGCTCTCTGATATTTAACATGTACCTATTTTGTATTTCAATTCGTAAGTGTTTCAATATTTAGATACATTTCTGTAATATTTTTGACGTTTTATTCACCTTATCTGACAATAACTAATTTACAACAGAGCACCTTTGAAATAATTTGAGAGTAACCATGGAAACGCATCATACATACCAAACACTATATTGTCTGCATTGTTTATTTTTTGTCAATTAAATTTATTATAATATGCCGATAAAATGTTTTAAGTTTCCGTTTTCAAAGAAGTATAATAAAAATATCGTTCATTACACGTCCAAAAATAGATTTTTCCAGACTCTTAATGAAATATACTATTACGTACCAAGGCACTGAAGTTCCACTTTTTATGACTCATGTGGAAAAAAAAAGTTTCATTAGGCAAAAAAATAATCATAAGGGATCACCCGTCTATGAACCGACTACGCGCGGCGTTGCTTGACTTTGACTCCAAAGTGCTGCCTGTTATGCAGCCTCCATGAAAAATAGATTGATATCCAAACTTACTAAAATATTTATACTGAAAGATTGCGCTGCTATAGGTAACTATTCCGCACGGGCGTAGCCAAGGGGGGGTTTCGGGGGTTCAAACCCCCCCTGAAATAAGCAAAATATTACCTAATATTATCTATCCTTGTTAAGGATAGAGACGTGAATCATTAGTACTGTCGAAAAATGGAGGGGAAAAAAAGGAAGGGTGGTAAACCTAAAGGTATGGACTACTGGAAAAAATGGTGTAGTCAAGGTCAAGGGGTTTCTAATAAAGAAACAAATTTGGATTTAGCTATCAAAGCTTCAGCTACCTTGAATGCTGATAAGAAGACTGCCTACCCCGAAATCTAGTTTGGAATGCCTAGATATGTGCGATAAAAACCTTTATCCTAATATTTACACATTACTACAAATCTTGGCTACCATTCCTGTATCTACTGCTACCCCAGAGAGGTCTTTCTCGAGCCTAAGGAGACTGAAAAACTATTTACGAAACACTACAAGTGAAAACAGACTTAATGGTTTGGCTCTAATGAACATTCACTATGGAACAGAAATTCATGCAGATGAAGTAGTAGATATATTTAAAAGAAAAAGCCGAAGATTTCTTCTTTAATGGTTTTAGATTTAGCGCAGAGGAACGAAATTAATTTATCCATTTCATTTCAAGTTAAGAACTTTATAAATATAAGTATATTTAAGTATATATATATAAGTATATTTTTGTTGTTTTATTTACTTCTCAAACTAAACCCCCCCCCCAAACTAAATCCTGGCTACGCCCGTGCTATTCCGTAATGTGTACGAAAAGTTAAATGGGCCTTTATTGGCCGCTCTCAAAATGTCGAAGTTTTTTAAACGCCGTAACTTTTTAGTGATGTTTCCACACCCTGCGTAAATAACAATATGCACATTGGCCTCTCAGAACTGCTCTGGTGAACTATACTAATACTGTAACGGCTTCGGCAACCCGATACGCGCGATATCGACGTGCGATGAAATCGTATCGAATCGACGCGTCAATACATCAGAGGTGTACATTTTCATAAAAATTATTTAACGCGCCGAAGGTCGTCGGGCGTTCATCCCAGACCGGGGCGAGGATAAAAATCGAGCAAGGAAATACGAGGAGACCACTGATTTCTTTATTTTTTTTTATTATTCCATGGCTAAAATAAGCGGCGCGCCCCTGGCAATGGTAATAATGCGACGCTGGAAGGTGGTAAAACGCGAGGATCTATTAGCCGGCTACATCATTGTTCACAGATTGAACGCGATGACTGTCGAAATCCTTAACAACGCTTAATTGATTGTTGTACTGTTATGCCATTTAATTTAACAATTTGCCGGGTCGCCGGCACTGTACATACAAAGACAAAACAAAAAGTTAAAATGCTCTCTTTTTGTGACATCATTAATAATTTTTTTGCAAAAAGTCAACTGCCCGGAAATTTAGAAACTTTTTTAGATTCGCGGTAAAAAAAAATACGTAGGATAAGACTTCTTTTTCGTCAGTAAAATTCAGGAATAATATTGCGAATATTGGTAAAGAATTGAAGCTATTTCTTTAAATCAAAAATAAAATTTCCGTTTTTGAAAAAAAATTTCAAAAGTTGTGTGGGCCTACCGTTCTTGGTTCCATCCTAGTTTAAAGTCTACAACGTTGCCACACTTCGTAACCTTATTTTAAAATATTTAAAAGAGCAATTTAAACATTTTATCTCATTTAATTTTGAGTTCATCTAGAGGTATAACTTTACTTTGAAAAACTATAAAAAAAAGGTTAAAATAAAATTTTGCCTGTACCTACCTAATTAAATATATTATTGTTTACTCACTAAACGTTTCATAAATAATTGATGGAAATGCTTGTAGGTTAGTTGACTTTTACATGAAAAGAAACTTACAATTACTATATTATTTATTAATTAGTAGATAAGTATAGTTTATTACGAAATACTTATTTGTAATTAAGTAAAACATTATACCTACATATAAGTTTTATTACCACTTGTTCTACTTCCATTTTCTATGAATAATAATAATCTATAATATCTCTAATTATTAACAAAATATTTCTAAGTATAAGAAAACGATAATATCAAAGAAAAATCTTCTTTAACTATAGATAAGCTGATTACTTATTCCGTCAATATGATTGATTATCTATATTACTTCCATTTATGTAATAATCTTATAATGATTTATATAGCGATCTAATTAAGAAATCAAACGAAGAATTAACCTTAATTATCGACTGCAGCTATAATTATTATGCAGGTTATGCTATGTAGTCTTGCATATTAGCACAAACGAACTTACGTAGCTTGAATGCATAACGAATATGATTTTTGTTCTTTAAAATAAAAAAAAACGACAACTCTGCGGTGACGCAGATAAATTGAAAAACCGGCCAGTGGCATCTATTGACGAGTAACGCAACGTTGGCAGCAAATATGTAACGTAGGCAACTGTTAGAGCATGCAAGGCCTAATAAGTTTCAGGCTCTTACCTAAGAAAGTTTTTATTTCTGCTCGAAATAATTTTAAAACAATATTGTAAAGGTATGAACCGATACTTAAGCTATACTTTGGAATGCCGATACTATGGGTTAAACTTTTCCCACATTTTAAGGTATGTTGTCCCAATAAAGCGTGGTTTATTTAAAAAACCAATAACCAAAACCTTATCTGTGTGTCGTGTTTGGGCCTCGTCCGTGGAAAATAATTAATTAGATTCATTAGATGCCGCCATTTTCGTTGCGTAAGATTACGCACCTATCTAACTTATCTATCTGGTAGTGGCCCGAGAGCTTTTAGAGACGGCTGAATAGCAAATTAATTAGGAATATAACTGTGACACACCGCATCAATGGCGGATAGCTGGTGGGTCTATTGGATTTGTGATTAATAATTCCGTGGAAATAATTAGCCGTTATTAGGATTCATCAGTTTCTCTTTTGATTTGTGTTGACTTTAATCAGCCCCGACCTCTTGTCAACAATGAGCGTTGAAGAGTAATTCTTTTGGCGCCAGCAAGCGGCAATATGGAAGTTTCTTATCACATAAGATTATCTTTTTCAAAAAATTAAATAGTAATTTTTTCTGTGTGTACTTTTCCGCACGCATTTTAGTTTAGAAAGTGTCACTTTTCCGCACTAGTGCGGAAAAGTACTTTTCCGCACTACTTTTCCGCTCTAGGCGGAAAAGTGACACTTTCTAAACTAAAATGCGTGCGGAAAAGTAAATGAAAAAATAGTGTTCCTAACTCTTGCGGAAAGTGTCTTTTCCACACTCGATTTCTTGGCTGAACTCCGCTACGCGTCGTTCAGCCAACTGCAATCGCGTGCGGAAAAGTGGCACTTTCCGCACTTGTTAGGAAATATACTATTTACGATACATTTTTGGTTCAAAAACTACACTTTTGTAGAATTTTCAGAGGAATGTGAATATGAGGTCAAACTTAACATTTTTTATCAGTTAAAATAGCAATTCTAGATAGCGAATCTAGACTAGGATTTGAACACAGCCGTAATACATTGCAACAACGCGGATCGTAATTAAAAGGACAGTTTTAATTAAGTTTAGAAAAAATTAAAAAAGTTTTGAACACATTTTTGAAAAAATTAAAAAAATTTTGAACAACACATTTTTGAAAATATGTTTTTTCATTTTTTTTCTAAAATTATAATATAATGAACTTTTGCAAATAATTTTTTGTGATACCTTGTCGTTTAACCTCACTTTTCTTAACTTAATGGTAGTGTTTGAAATTGCCGCCATATTGGTGGCGATTTGAAATATATGTCAAAATCGATTCTTAGGTTATTGGTCATGCAGAGAAGATTCCACAAAATACTTTTTTTAATATCTCAACAATAAAAAAAATCCCATTTATTGCCAACATGGACCACATGTATAAGCCACCCTGTATATTTGGGTTTAGAAAGACAGGGTTAGACATATAAAGGGTGTCATTAGTAAAGTTTCGTGAATAAATTCGACCTTAAAACTTTTTCCGCAAAATCTTTTTTATCTTTTTGACGATCCCCCGTATAAAAAATCTGAAATCATATTCGGATTTCTCGTAAAATTCTGCACGATTCTGGCCACACAGATTAAGCCGGAACTTAATCAAGTACATAATCGAATTGTCGGGAGTTCGAAAATGTAAAGTGATATTCTACATTTTCAGAGTACATAATTAAGTGATTTAAAACCATACACCTCAATCTCTCAATAAAAATTAAACAGAGCCGACATCTTTTTGAGCGATGCCACGTACCTACGCCATTGTTTACAGCAGTTCATTTGAAAACAGACAGGTTTAATAATGATTAAATGAAGACACACCTCCCATAACATTAAATTGACAAATGTAGCTATTATTTATTTTATGTGACAATTTTAAACTAAAACTAAATCTCTCTGCACTTATGTTTATACTCCGGAGTGTCATATTCTCTGATTATTTACATAGGTATGTATTTTTCGTGTTTTCAAGTATTTTTTGATGATTTTTAGACTATTTATCAGTATTTAGGATATAGTGACTGATTTTGTATATAATGGGACGCATAAAGTGTGTCATGAGTGACCAAACTGATATTTTTCAGAACATGACCTTTCATAGGTAATGTTTGTTCACTTTGGTAAATTTCCGTTACATGTTGGTTGACTACAAACGTGTGCATTTTGATGCTTTTGCTCCCTCTATCCCTGGTTATTTCTCCGAGACAACCAAGCATTTTTAGCACGGTATTAAGAATATCCAGTAAACTAACTAGGCGCCGTTAGTACAACCGAGCATTTTTAGCACGGTATTAACAATACCCAGTAAACTAACTCGTCGCCGGTAGTGGTCGAGTGTCAGATACAGCGCGCGGCGTTGCCAAATGTCCCGCCAAATGCGCGCTGTTTACGCGCGATATCCGTCTCTCTAAACCCGTCGTGGACGCCGCTGTCTACCGTCCGCCTCCCGGGGCCCCATCGATAAGCGGCGAGCGCCATCCGCGATGGCGAAGATAAGGACGGGGCCGGCGCGCGGGGCCCACGGTAGCGGCCATCTAGCGGCGGCTTTGCATTTCAAATGGGGGCCCCGCGTCGTGCCAGATCGGAGCGCGATATTTGGCATAAAGATATGCGTCATCCGGCGTAAGGCCGGCGCGTCGCCCATCCGTCGCCGCGGCAGACGTTCCCATGGTTGATGGTCGACGCTGAGGTTTATGCGAGTCGCGCGGTCTTAAATTGGGGATGCGGCGGACGCCTATATCGGCGACGGGAATCGCCTTGCCTAAAACTTAGGAGGCCATGCACGCTTTGACAGTTGCATACGTCGCGTATTCGGGGTACGGCGTTGTCAGAGCTAGGACGCGTCAGGTGTAGAGATATGGAGGTTAGGAGATGGCGCTAGACCAGAGATATGGAGGAAGAGAATGCGCTTTGACCTCTGCGCATCCGATTTTCCGGCTACACAGAGGGCGCTTAGATCGCCGCCAATTTAACCCAGTCTTGTCTTGTAGTTTGTTTGCGTTTTGACGTGATTACTTCTTAATTGCTTCTTTAAGGTCTTTTTCGGGTGTTTAGCGTTTTTGCTGGCGTGTTTTTGTAATCGTGTTGTGTTCATTAACACGTCTTGCTCTGTAAGGACATGCACAAATTGGTGGGCAATATGAAATGCCTCCAATCAACTTCCATACCGTCGGAAAATGAATCTGACCAACAACAAAGTGGTCCGAGCCTACCACAAGCTTCAACTTCAACAGATTCAATGATTTCTCCTAATGAGGCACCAAGGCAGATTCGCCGAAAACGATCCAGGTAAAAATAAAATTTTTTGACTAAAGTTGCTTCCACATCAATATAAAATTATACCTGAACCTAAATAAATGCAACAAAAATTTGAAAAAGCAAATTATTTTGAATTTGTCGCACTTTCTTAGGTTAAAATGGCGGTAGAAAAATTAGCAGCGTTGACAAGCATTCTCCCCACTCTATATCTCTGAGGTACTAACGTCAAAAGATTCCTCGCGTTCTCCTTGTTTACGACTGGTTGGAGTGGTTGGTTACGGCATTTTTGTGAAATATTTTAAAGATTTGAATGTTTCTTGTTAAGTGGTAGTATAGTTTATTAGTGATTAGTGATATTAAGTGATATAGGTTAGGTATAGTTTATTAGTTATGGCATGTTGTGCGGTAAACGACTGTTAAAAATAATAGAAAATTTCCATTCATAACTACAGGCACAGAATAAATAACTCCACAAAGCTATTTATTCTGTGCTGCAGGTAATAAAAGCACAGAAAGGACTTCAGATTTAAGAAGTTGAAAGGTATTATAAATAGACAAGGCAATTAATACCAACATAACATATATTAGGTATGCCCAGGTATGCTAGATCGTTACATTTTCGTGAGCAGTTCGTCAACTTTTAACTTGTTACGTTCGACCAATGAAAACATTGGATTATTAAAGTTGAAGTGCAGCCAGATAATGTAAACGTGAACTGCTGAAATATACATTCACGAATCTACTTAGGGTTGTGTGTTTCTACGTAGTATACGCTTAAAGTTAAGTGACCCAAAAATGTTTAGAGGTTGACCAAAACATTCCAAACTCTCACAATGACACAACAAGATCTATATTTTTTAACTTTTAGGGTTTATAGGTATTATTATATTTTTTGTATTGTTTTTGCAGTGTTTTGAACGTTTCAAACTGTGTGACGTCAGACGTGAACGTTGACATAACATTTCACACTTCAACCCGATTTTGCAGTGCCATTAACGTTAATTTTTATGCGTTTATCTAAAAGTTTATTTTATTCATATTTATTTTAAAAGCGACCCTGGTAATATACTAAACTATCCCCTGTAAACGTAACTTAGAAAATGGCGGCCGAGGTGATTAAGTTCTCGCAGCTTGACGCTCATTCTGCCCACCTCCACCTCCATATCTCTGGTCAGGTGATATGGTCTTGGCAAAATGGCAAATGAACTCTATGCTAACGTATTTAACTGTAACGGATCAGAATAGTTCGAAGACTAAGGCAAGTCGGTTAAGTACTAAGAAATGGATATAGTCCTCCTTTACGGCAGAATGCGTGCGACGTAAGGGGGAAGAACTCGCAAATATTATAGAATTAGTCACAGTTCAGGGGCGTAGCTCAATTTTGTGTAACTCACTGACTTAATTTTCATAAAATTGTTATTTAATTTATTATTAATATTATTCTTAACGGTGATGCCTTAGACTATGGAGGAAGGCAAACCCTTATAACATTGGCAATTATTTCTCGTGCTTGAGAATGCAACGTTCTTCCCTGTTTACTCATTTTGCACACGTTAACTCCCGAACATACGAAAGGCCACTGAGCTCTCTGAGCCGGAGGAAAAAACTTGCCAGCGGCCTAAAAAATTAGGTCTGTATGGTAGACCAAATACGCAGATAACTTTACGTAGGTACTATAGAAACAGGCACAAAACGCGTTGGCTAACTGGTTTTGTCGGCCGACTCCTTCGCAGAAGTGCTGTTTTGCCGTATTTCAAAGGCGATGGTAGACGCGACGATGTTGAAAAAAATATAATAGGTGTTTTATCACATCGCGTTAAAAGTAAATGATAAACAAAAATGGGTAAGTGGCCCCGTGATGCGAGCTTTATTTTTTCGGTATAACAGAGTTCAGAAATTCGGCTTCAATATGATAAAACTTTTATACGCCAATAAATAACGACTACTCGTATAGGAAATTTCGCAACGCTGCCCGCATTCTTTAGAAACGTTTTCTTTCGTGCTTTGGACTATAATATAGAAATTAGAGGATTACATTTGCAAATATTTTGACTTTAATTTGTACAAAACGTATGATAAAACTCACAATAAATCCATTAAATATCGACATAATTCAAATAACACTCCAATTGCTTACCATTTGACAGAAAATGTTTAATACTTTACAGAAAAAAATAGTTTAAACATTTAAAATCCCTGTTAATTGTATATATTGTCTGTGTCGAAAAAGGATGTTTTCTCCTGTTGCAGTTAGGTTATTGCAGCGTTGAATTTAGTATTTTCGAGATTTTTAGACACCCCGATTTTCCAAGTAAAAACTTTTAGCAGTTTGACATTGGATTGTCGCCATGAAGAATGCCGAACTTGCTTTATAACAGCCGTGACGCGATTCTTTCGGCTCTGGGAAAGAAAACAGTGTCAATCATGTGAAATAATTGAAAACAACACACCGTGACATCGGAGTGTTTTTTGCCGACCCTTTTGTTTAAGCTTAGAAGAAGCGTACGAAATTATGAATAATTACACCGCGGCCTAAAAACCGGGCTTAATGATTTGTACAAATAGAAGAAACAAAGAAATCGCGTTCTCATGCTTTACCTAATGCCACTCTGTGGTTTCGGTTTTCCGAAATTCACACCGGATTGTGAATTGTCTCGGATGATTCGGAAGTCACGAAGCATTCTTCTGATCTGAGAAGTCTTACCTGTAATCCTACGGGAAAATTTTACTTGCTTACTTTGGTTTAATTAATACCGATGTACAGTAAGGGCAGAAAATAAAGGCGAAGTCGGCAATAAATCATCAAAGAGAGAGCGCTATATCTATTGCTTTACGCACAATTACACTCATGTCTCCTCCTCCAATTTGTATTCGACGTACGTCTTAAAGTTCGCTAAGCACCTTTCATGAAAGGAAGAGAGATAGGAAACCTAGCACTTGTCTTGTACTACTAGTTGATTGTTTAAGGCAGGCAGGGTCGGCCTAGAATAAATTATTGCTTTCCACCTGATGTGAACGGACGGATTAAAAATTTGTACTTAGGTAGGTAGGTACCTGTTGTAATTTCATTTGTAATTTTTGAAGATTAATTAGGTAATTTAGACTGGCACTTGAAAGATAATGATCCTGAAATTCAAAGTAGGTCTTAGGGATTTAAATAATTATTGTAATGGTTAGGCAAAAAATATATATATTTATATTTTTAGTTACAAATTAAATATCAACATAAAATAAACTTTACATAGTCAGAAGTCAGTATAAAACATGTTGAAAAATGAAAAATAAATTGGATGTATGTTGTTGTAGAAATTGAACTCTTTTTGATGCTATATCTGGCTTTTCCATTAAGTATTGTCTTCCATCGTTTATTTTGTACTTAAATCCAAGATTCCTTAAAATTACACTTAACGTTGATTTGCTGCAGCTCAAAATTCCCTTTTTTTCCAGTTCGTCCCATATTTTTCCCTAGTTAAGTGTTGCTTGTTAGTTGTCATGTCAAAAATCAAACTTCTTATTTCTCCTTTATCCGATTCTGTCAAATCTTTAGTTTTCGGGGCTACTTTAGTTTTGGTGTGTACCATTTTAATATGTTTAATGCCTTCTTGCCTAAGTCGTGAAATGGTCCTTGTACTAATCTGTAACGCCTCCGATGCACATTGAAGCACCGATAAATTTTCACGTGTGTTCTCTTTTTTTCTTGGAAATATTTCACCACATTTAATAGTAATTTTCTACTTTGGGCACTGAATACTTCACGCTGCATTGTTATTACAGGAAGTCTATCACCAAAATAAACCAAATATTTAATTACTGCCCTGTTTTATAGGCGTACTCCCATTTGAATATATTATCTTTATTAACATAATGTATCAGACAAGGACAGAGCAATAAAAAGTGGGTTTTGCGGTTCTCTAAGCCGAACCCCTCGCTCCAAAACATAAGGGAGAGCAGGTAGGAAAATCATAGTCCATCTCTCTCGATTTTATGGCCGACTTCGCCTATACATTCTGCCCTTACTATACAAGTTTATTCACATAATATTCTACTCCTTTAACTTTTTTGTTTTTAATTTTAAAAAAATGTAATACGTGTGAAAATTGTATAAAACTTCCTCGCGATTTCAGTATACTTAGAAAAACAACTTAGTGTCGCGTTTATAGATATAGAATCTCGGACAAAATCAAAATAGCTATGGAAAATTCAAAACGGTTATTACGAGAATATTATAAATGGAGATTTGACAGTTTACTTATTGTATTCCCACAATTACATACAATAATATATTGAAAATTCAACAAAGCCAATACTGCTGGGGAAATTCTCGATAAGTTATATTTTATTTTTTCTGTCATTTTAGTTTTAATAAAAGGCATATATTATGGATGGAACGTGATACTTTATGATGAATTAAATTCAATTATAGAAGGTGTTCAATAATGCTTCCATTTTGTGCAACACAGCATATACCTACCTAAATTTCTCTTGGTTAGCCACGTTACCTGCCAAAAAATACTGGAATAATTATGTGATTCCGAAAAATACCACACCAAACATTTATTGAAGTTTGACCTTGTCGTTGAATTGAATTAAACTGTCGTCTATTTTCTGATGACCAATAGTGAGTGTTTCTTCTATTAAAAATAGCACATGTTGTAAAAGTGGCTTCATCAGTCCACAATATAAAATCTGTAATAGTAATAACAATAACCGTAGGAGTAGTAATAGAATAGTAATGTCAGTAGTAGTTAGTTAATAGCAGTATAGTTTATAATCTAAACTTATGCATTTTCAACACTCTCTGGACTGAGCTCCATGATATTTGCAAATATCTCGATGCATCATTAATAATAGAATGTCTCGGATTTTTCACGAAGTATATAATAAGACTGCTTCCTTCATATTCTCAGTTAAAACATGTCGAGGCTTATTTCTCTTTTCTTTCTTTTCTAAACTTCCAGTAAGAATTTTCCATGGCAATTTTGATTTTAACCGACATTCAATATAGCTGAGTTCGGCAATGGACCTCCTTCCGCTCTTTTTGCTCCAACAACAATAGGTTGCCATAGAAACCATTGTTGTCGCAGCAAAAAGAGCAAATGGAGAACTAATGCCGAACTCAGCTTGTAAGGACGATTTTATTCAAACTACTAGAGCAAAAATATAACATATATATATACAGTGCTGGCCAAAAAGTTGGAACCATTAGGGATTTTTTTTTTTGGGCTAATATGAAACTGCTATGAGGCAATCATGTCTGCTCTCAAAAAGAGTCGAAATGAGATCATTAAATGTCGTGACGTCATTTGACATACCTGTCAAAAATGACATTTAATTAAATAAATTACCTAAATAGGCTTTATTGTGATTTTATCGAAAAAAGTTATTTGAAAAAGTTGCTTGGAATTTTATTTTACCCCTATGTGCAAAAATTCTAACAATGATAAATTTTAAATTTTTTGAAAAATATAAAAACTAATAAATTTTATTTTTTTTGGTGTGCCATATTTGACTTTAGAATTGTTTGCCTATCATCTATACGTGATATTTTTTTAGTTATGGGCCCTTTTTTGGGTCGTAATCAGCTAGTTTCAAGAAAAACTCAACTAACAAGGTGCAATTTTGGACGATTTATTTTTTGTTAAAATGTATTGCCAGATGTATTTGCTCCTTGTTAGTTGAGTTGAGCTAAACTAAAAAATATCACGTTTGGATGATAGGCAAACAATTCTAAAGTCAAATATGGCACACCGAAAAAAATGAAATTTATTATTTTTATATTTTTTTCAAAAAAAATAAAAATATATCATTGTTAGAATTTTTGACTGAAAATTTGCACATAGGGGTAAAATAAAATTGCAAGCAACTTTTTAAAATAACTGTTTTCGATAAAATCGCAAATAAAGCGTATTTTGGCCATTTATTGAATTAAATGTAATTTTTGACAAGTATGTCAAATGACGTCAAGACGTTTCATGATCTCATTTCTAATCTTTTCGGAAGCAGAGATGATCGCCCCAGAGTAGTTTCATCTTAGCTCAAAAATAAAAAAAAATCCTTATGGTTCCAACTTTTTGGCGGGCACTGTATATATATCGTTGATACCAGAAAAATGAGTAAATTATTTCGAAAATCGAGAAATATACAGGGTATTCCTTTTAAAAAAGCAAACCTGAAAACGCAAGAAAATTTTATGCAATTTTCATATTTACATTTTTTTCCCAAAATTAAGAACAAAAAAGTTAAGGGCCAGGAATATTATGTGAAATCATACTAGGGAAAAATATTATCCAGAAAAGATCGGAAAACGTAAACCGCGAGCCGGTCCTGCAACTTGGCCGCAGCTTTATGTGAGGGCCGAGTTATATTAACAGCAAGAAGCCATTATGTGAGTGTTCTTTAATCTCATAATTTATGGTTAATATGAAATCGCATGCTGCCTGCTAATATAATTACGCTGCAGCTTATTTGTTTCGGCATATGTCGGAGCTCCTGCTAAAAACGCGGTGATCTATCCGTCAAATACGGTTTTTTTATTATGTAAACAATTTGCGGTTGGGCTTTTGTGATATACGAGTGCGTAGACCTGTCGATGAAACCGCGTGGGAAACGTTTTACCAGGTATTGTCATAATCATATATCGAATCATTTAGCATCGTCGATAGCTTCGACCAATAGGAAGTTAACAATAGCGAATACCGTAACTGTCTGTAGCTTTACGTTCGTGTTTGTTGGGTTGCATAACTTCAGTGTCTTTAGTGAAAATGTCCGACCTGGACCAACACTATATTAAAGACCTGTGCATAGCGCTGTTTCAAGCGATCGCCACTGGCGCCACACGACGAAACAAATTTACACGGTGGTTTAATATTAAAACACCATTGTTGCAGAATCTTTTTTAGAATAAAAACATGCAAATGTGTCTGTTAGAACGAATTTAATATCCAAAATAAAATAAAATATTTGTTTGTTATGTCCCTCTAATTTGACAAGTCCACATGGCATGTTTCCATACATTTTCTTAAGAAAAGCGAGTCTAAAAAGCAAGCAAGAGTATTTGGTACCTTTTGGTTTGAAACGAAGTCCATGGCTAGTTGTAGTGTAAGTAAGCATAAAACGCATTAGATTTTTTAGTTTCTTCTTTATATGGAGGACTATTGGTTCGCTTTCGAGCTACAAACAAAACTTTCTATTTTCATTCTTGCATACGTTACAAAATGCTCTTCCAAAATAATATCTAGAATTTTTGCTTCTTCAGCTGGTTGATCAGATCATCCCATAATTCCAAAAAAAAGTGTTTATTCTTCTGCAATTCACCTAATGGTCTGTGCAGTGTGCATACCATTTTCTTCATGTGCATGAAAATTTCATGTTATCACAAACAAATATACCTATTAAATCTGTGTTAATAGGATAAAACTGCTAAATACTGGACGCAAAGACAATTCGTTACCGTAAAAAGAAGGCAAATCGTAATAAAGCTGGATATTTAAAATCTGGGACATTTTAAATGTCAGTAACTGACATACCAATAACCACAGAATACCCCCCTATAACCTATAATAAGTCGCCATTTTTTTCGTCGAATGGCGCCGCCACCCGAGTCCGTAAACTACAATGAAATATGACGTCATGCTCGGGTCTTTAATATGGTGTCGATCCAGGTGCGACCTTATTTGACAGGAGGCAACGATCTTAAAATTATAATAAGTTTAGTCCCACTGCAAAATATTCTAGCTACTCCCCTGGCTTTGCCTATACCTATATGATAAATAACGGCAACGAAAATTCCCCTCTATGTTCACCAGGTTATCGGCCACCTCCCACTAACAGTACATCTCGAAATGATCTTAAACCCGAATTAATTGGCATGTAATGATACGTTTCCCGAAAACCACTTACCTACGCTCTCACGTAACGCTCCAGTCGCCATACCAGCACCTCATCTACCTAGTTAAAGCCGGTGATTGATGCCATTGGAAACGTAATACATGAATCAGTGCAAAAACTTTCATATCGACGTTTAGTACCTTCACTCTTGTATACCGCGGTTTCCATATAGAGACGCAGTAAAGCTGCTATCTGTCAACGAGTGCTTACTGTACCGCCGCAAGCGACTATAGATTATGACACATTTCGGTTCGAATTTCTCGAGGAGGGCTATGACTGCCTTGATGAATTTATTGACCATCATTAGTCTTCTAACTTTTATTGTTTGTGAATTCCCAGATTTTTCTCACACTATACCATGCGAGAAGCTCCAGCCTAAACAACCATAATTAGAAATATGGACTGCGTCTTGGAATTGGCATTCCCGCGTTCTTCGAACGCATCTCGGCAGCGCCCGTACTGTTTTAAATTAGCAGCACAATCTCGACTACCACTTTAATTACAGCGCACACAAATTATGTGTTTTACATTTGAGAGGTATTTATTGCCGGCTTCAATAAATACATAGAGCGTCCGATAGACCGGCAACGATTGCGAGGCGCGCGGCGAATAACGAAAAGGGCGATAGCGAAAAATCTTAGACAGCTAACTAATAGGGTACAAGGAGCGGTAATTTAACATGGTTCTACTGTACGATACGTCAGGGCGTCTATTCGCGCGTTTCACAGAAGTTTACGGGGTTTTATAACGGCGAAAATACTATAGATATCAACAGGCGCTCATAGCGTCAAACCCTGGTGACGTCACCATGCGCATAAGCGACAAACCCTGGTGACGTCAACCTGCGCATACGCGACAAACCCTGGTGACGTCAACCTGCGCATAGGCGACAAACCCTGGTGACGTCAACATGCGCATAGGCGACAAACCCTGGTGACATCAACATGCCCATAGGCGACAAACCCTGGTGACGTCCACATGCGCATAGGCGACAAATCCCGATGACTTCAACAAGCGCATAAGCATCAAACCTTAGTAATTAGACGACAAAAACTGGACTTAATTATTGCATAAAAATGGCAAAACTTAGGAAGAAATGTTTTCAAATGTTAAAACTGGAGAGTAGATACTATAAAGTGAGCTTGCTTCTAACTGTGGTAGCTACGAACGTACTCTCGTAAGCGATATCTCTAGTTGTCGGATTGTTCTACATATATGTAACAATGGTTATTGTGCGGGCACTTTTCTAATGCTGCTACGCAGAAACGAAGGCCTCAAACTTTTCAAATCATTCTCCTGTATGTACTTTCCTGTAGGAATGTTGTACCGATTGACAGTACAATAAAGGGGTGTCGCTAGGGCCCTTTAATGTTTACATAATGCGTCTCCAAACATAACACGGGATGAGCGCATAGAAACCAGCCGCGTTTCGCAACTGCCAATTTACTGGCATCGTGGAAACAATGATAGAAATCGAGGAACGGTCGGCGAACAATTTTCTAGTAGATAACGCGTAATTTGATCGCGATATAATTCGTGTCGTTTGAAATGTCAGACACGAGAACTGGTAATTTGAGCAGTATTTGCGAAGAAAGAAAAGGCAAGGAAGGTCCATAAAACAAAATTAAGGATAATTTCTGGATAACAGTTTGTTTGCATTCTATGAGAAACTAATGATTTATAAAGTAAAATTTGATGCGGAATTTTTTTAGTTATTTCCTTGCGTGTCTTTGTTTAATTTTGACATTTTTGGATGAAGATTTTTTAGATATTAATCTGCGTACTATTATACGAATAAAAGACAATGGAGCTACCTAGTAGTCAAAACAAAAAATGTCTAAATGAGCAAATGATTGCTTGGGGAATTTCATGCTCAGTTTACCCACCATTGTTATTCTAAAGTTCCTATAGTTAATATCACAGGATATTATATGGGCTGTAGAACAAGAAGATAGGTATACAGTATGTCTCTGTATCGACGAAACTAAACTTGTAAAGTTTTTTCTTCACAGTCATGTAATCATTACATTGAACTTAACTTACATCTCCCTGAATGTAAGTTCACCGTCTATACTACTGCTGATGTCTCAAAAGTTCGAAAAAATCACAAGTGCGACACAAAAACATAAAGATAATTTTCCAGGGGTTCCACCGTCAAGTACAACAGTACTCGCGTCCGTGTTCAGCTAACTAAGGCATATTAATTACTCTCTCTCTTGTTATTTACGACACCCGGCACCACCGCTACACGAATATCGATAACGAATTACTGCCCGGGTTCGATTTACGACACCGGCGAATATTTGTTCATCGACTTTATTTATATCTTAGCGAGAACCATAAGTCCGAAGGCTCACGCACTTTGGCGATGGTCCATCGAAAGCGCGTGTCTAGATGTGAAACGGTGTAGCACTGCTTCTTGTGTGGCACACTGGAGAATCATCTTCCGGTTTGTCGCTTATGCGTCTGTTGGTGTCACTCGAATTTGTCGCTAATGCGCATAGATGGCAAATCCGATGACATCAGTAGGCGCATACGCGACAAACCCGGTAACATAAGCGACAAACCTCACGAATAGCAAGTCGAAACCCTAAAAATATGCGCATAAATATGCAAATAATTTAGTCAAAATATGCAGGAAAATGTTGAAAATATGCAAATTAAGAAATACTTTAAAAATATAAATTTATTGTTTCATTTACAAATAAACACATATAATGTACATACCTACAAATTTCTAAATGCATTTATACATAGTAAAAGTAACAATATTTTATTTTAACTTTTCTTCATACAGGGCGATTGAACTAAATCTAAATATGCATTTATTATAAATTATAAAAATCAGGTTGAAATTTAGTTGTAAAAACAATAAACCACTAAATGTTGCTCAAAATTCTCAATTAAAAAAATTTTGTCTTCTATCAGAATATAACAATTTATAAATGGAGAAACTCCTTTCCACATCAACAGGTGTAAGAGGTGCGCTTTTAAAATTGTTCACTATCACAGGATCCAAATCGATGGATTCGGTAAAATCTCCCTTTGAAATATTTGCTACTTGGCTAAGAAACTGAAACCCACTATTTTTTCCATCACATTTCTAAATTTTTGAAATATTTTGTCCCCAATTTTACCTGTGACATTTTGAAAAGCAACCTCAGATTGTTTTACCAGTTCTACACTTCGGGTCAATGGCAAATTAGATTCCTCCATTTGTGTTATTGTTTTAGAAAGAAAGCTATAATTTGCTTTTAGAAAGGAAAGTTGTTTCTTTATTTCCTTGTTTTCGAATAGTTGTTTAACATCTGTAAGGAACTGGGAAGATTCTTCTTGTAATAACAGGTTGAGGTGGAAGAGGAGTGTTTGGTAGTTTTTCTTTGTAGAACTAAACCTTTATAGGCGCTTTAAGGAAGACTTTTTCATGTTGGAATTTAAACTATTTACAAGCGGAAAATGTTTCCTAATTTCCTCAGCAACCCTATTTAAAGCATGAGCAAGGCATGTTACATGTAACAACTTCGGATAAAAGATTTTCAAATTTTGCCCGGCTCTTACCATGTACGGTGCTGCATCTGACAAAACCAGCAAAAAATTATCGGTAGGAACAGGTGTAGGAAGAAAATGCAGAAATGGATTATCCTTCGTATATAAATATTTACCTATCTATAATTTATTCTGTCCTTTTCAATAATTGTACTTTATTAAATATATGTATAAATACTATAAATATCTACTTTATTCGTTTTCAGATCACCAGGATTAGTGCCCATAAAATTATAATTAACCTATATTATTTTGGGAAAACCAGGTACCTACCTAGATACCGACCCCTGTTCCCAAAAATGAATGAAAGGCCTGCCAATGATTTAAATTATCCTTAATTCTTTCCGTTATGCACAATATGCCATATTTTAAGGATAATATGCAAATATTTTAAAAAAATGCATACCTATAATATGCTAAATATGCAAAATATGCGTGTTGCATATTTGGGTTACTCTACTAATAACAAAACCTTTCTGAATAAAGAAGATTAACAAGTTACAAAATTTCAGAGGGAACGCAGGGATGTTTCATCGAATATACAACACCACAATAAAATATGGCGTGGATACGCGGGCTACGTCACAGCGGATTCGCTTCAAGCTCATGTTTGCTCGGTATAAATTTCGTTCTTATTTCTTTTGGCGTTTTCAATTAAAATTACACGTTTGTTAAGCGTTTCTCACGATTTCCACCCGAGCATACGTATCGTTGCCTTTTTCAATGTGTCCCGCGTTCTCATTACCCGGGCGCTTCGTAATAAGACGTTGTATTAAAGATAATTATTCTACGGGTCGGCTCGGTTTTTGGAAAAAATGGAAGCGCTGTTCCGAGAGGCAGGTGCTATCGGATATCGTCCTGGGAAGACGAGGCTTTTTCAATTATTTGCCTTTTTGTTGCGAGATGTTTGCTAATTACATGCATAATACGTATCTTGCATGCGACGTTTGAGCCTTCACTTCCTCTTCCTCGAAAATATGAGTAGGTATAAAGTATTGAAATGTTACACATAAATATTTTGTTTGCTCAAGTTTTGTGTGACTATGTTCCTATATGAAAGTACAAGTGTATTGTGTTGATCAAAAGAAAGCCACTCACATGGTAGCATATATCACTGAAGGAAGGGCTTAAGCAACAATAGAACAATACAAGGTTATTTGTAAAACGGTTGCCACTATTATTTATGAAACGAAAACACTGTACTTCTTCAGACAGCACTCGAGTTAAATACACCATTAGTTATGTCGCAAGCGATTATTGGAAATCATATTTATTCATACGGTAAGTTACATAGAATTCCCTTCTCGAATTGAAGTTAAAAATATGACATACGTGTACGTCGCCCGTCTCCCTGCGTATTGGTCGAAACAAAAGCGTCGCCTGCTAGATGTAGAGAAGCCCGTTTACGGAGGTACTTGGTATTGATGAATTGCCGAGGTAAATTAAACGTCAGACCGCGGACCACTTTTCTTTCTCGGTAATTAGTTCGACATCGTAGGCGGCTGGCTAAGTACTGCTGTCGTCTGAAGGTGCCGGTGCTTGCCTTGGTACAGGGGTAGACGAAAAGAATCCTTTCGACGGATTAAACAATATCTTAAAGAACATTTTAAATTTTGCCTACTAATTTTCAAAATTAAGGCTTGTAATGATAGCTTACAATAAATAATTTGTTTGTAATTGTTCACTGTATAAATAAATAGTAAAACTCCTCATTGTCTATATTTTTGCCTTCTTCAAATTTTTACGGCCTTTTCTACAAACAAAAAATATGAGCCTTTTTACACTGTGCTTGATTGAGATACGATTTTTACAATTTGAAAGTAAATAAAAAATTTGCTAGATGGAAGCCAAGTGATAAGTCTACAAAACCGCATCTTCCCGCTCTCATTCTCGATAATCATACCTTTGCATACCTGAGTATTGTTTGTTCGTCTCAATAATGACCCAGGAAGTCCGCCGCCATATAAAAATGTATCGGAGCCTTGTAATTCAATTGACTCGAGAACAATGAGGACATTGGCGTTCTAGATTAATGCAACGCGCGTATGGACATGTATAGCTGCACCAAAATATCGACAGAGCTAGAGAAATAAGATGAATCATCATGATCAATCATCAGAAAGTATTAAATTAGTTTACTTTCTAAAATGTCAAAAATTCAATGTAATAATATATAAAATAAATAAATAAATAATAATAAATAATATGTGCTACAAAGCCAGGAGACATTGATAGGTGCATAAGCGACAAACCCCAGAGACATCAACAGGCATATAAGCGACGAACCCGAGAGACATCAACAGGCGCATAAGCAACGAACCCAGGAGACATCAACAGGCGCATAGGCAACGAACCCAGGCGATATCAACAGGCGTCCAAGCGACGAACCCCGGAGACATCAACAGGCGCATAAGCAACGAACCCGAGAGAAATCAACAGGCGCATAGGCGACAAACCTTAATAAGCCCGTAAGGGTCAATTCCAAAAAATGCGAATACGATCGGGGTACAATAAAACATGAAGAGTCAATGCCACGGAGGGCAAAAAAAAACGTATTTCACACTGTATATATTTCTAATCATAGATCGCACGGCCCGAGTGGAACTGGGCCTTCCGAGAAGCCGTAATGGATTCGGAAAAAAGACTTTCTCGCTTTGTCTTAAATTGTAAATATAATGCACGTTTCTTTGCGGTTTTCGGTGTTGGTAATGAACGTTCACGCTTTGTTTTATGCGGGGCCCATTTGAGCGGAAAAAAAGGCGGGAGCTAAATTGATTTTTTCGGCGACGGCTCATTTCTGCTGTACAGTTAGCCGGGATGATTAGAAAATTCCTTTAATACGCTTTTTTCGGCCGTTAATTACATGGGTGCACGAATGCTGTTCTCTCGGCCGTGCCCCGCCGGCACCGGAGCAAGCCGGCTTTATGTGTGGCTTCGCCATTGACCTACATTATATACATGAGGCACCGGGATTAATTCGGTATGTTATTGCGGTAGCAGTTCTGCCAATCATTAATTTGCTACAGAGACGGAAAATGTTCGCTTAAAGACTTTATTGTTAGCTGACCGTATCCTGTACATATAGAGGCGCTGCGTCGATTGTCGCAACGTAGATGGTCGTAGCTGTGGCCGTTTTGGCGCAGATAGCCTTCAAAGTCAAATTGAAAATAAAAAAAAAACTCCAGTTTTTTCGTTGTATCTTCTCAAGGGTTAAACTGAAATAATTATACAAAATGAATATTTAGTGTCCCCATTATAATTTTAAAAGAAATGGCTCGTGGCATATGGGACAAAATGCTTTGGTAATTGGCAACACCAAACTAGTTTCCAATATCTAATGGAAATTATGTATGGGTCTTTCGGAGGTGTGCAGACCACGACAGGTACTACCTGTTTCGGGTTTGTTGGCCCTCATCAGGCAGACGTAGCGCACCTCACCGAAAGACCCAGATTTCGTTGACTAACTATTTCCTATTCCACTTAGCAACGAAATCTGGGGCTTTCGGTGAGGTGCGCTACGTCTGCCTGATGAGGGCCAAGCCAACAAGCCCGAAACAGGTACCTGTCGTGGTCTGCACACCTCCGAAAGACCCATACATAATTTCCATTAGATATTGGAAACTAGTTTGGTGTTGCCAATTACCAAAGCATTTTGTCCCATATGCCACGAGCCATTTCTTTTGAAATAATTATAACTAAAACCCACTTTTTTTAGAAAAAAATATCAAAAAATACTCCTATAAAAGCAGGTATTTTGGGTAAAAAAAGGCAGTCAAAATTTTTAAAAAGCAAAATATAGGCAAAGGAGCAATTTTAATATTTTTTATACGAAAAACAATTATTCTTGAAGTTTTCTCTTATATTTGTTTTTATTAATTAACTTTATTGCCATGTTTGTGTCGTAACCATTGACCTGGGCTATGTTCTTTATCCTAGTCTTTTCTATATTGTATTTTTCTGAATTAACAGGGTAATTTACTAATCTGTGTGTTAAAAATTGAAAGCTTGCTAGTTTATGTTGGTTGCAGTGAAAAGAATCGTAAGAAATATAGCGGTCTGTGGTTGTGTCTTTTCTATAAATATCGCATTCTAGCCTGTTAGTCGTTCTTATTACTAAAGTGTCTAACAATGGGAATTCTTCTATTCTGATAGAAGAATTTTCTTCTATTCTGAGAGAAGAATTTTTCTATTCTGATAAAGTAAAGTATTTTCTAAGTACCAAAGGTTCCTGATTTCCAAGTAGTTTAATAATAGCATATTGACCATTGACTAAGAAGTGATATATTTTGAATGTATACAGGGTGGCCCACCACGAACTGCATCGATCTATATATGAAAAACTAAAAGTAGGAAAATTCTGAAAATTTGGCACCTCACCAATGCCGATGGGCTTGACTTTAGAGGTCTGCACCTGTAATTTTTTTCGGAAAAATGTAAATATCTCAAAAACGGTTGGATTTAGACATAGGACATGTTACATGTTTTTGTTCCAAAATGATGCCTAGAATCCAAAAACGCAATAATATACAGGGTGTTCCATTTGAGATAAGAAAGTTGATATCGACTTCCGGTATAACCGGAAGTGCCAGATTCACCAAAATATTTTAGTTGAGCAGCGCCCAACGGAATTTGTGAGGTGCCAAATTTTCAGAATTTTCCTACTTTTAGTTTTCCATATATAGATCGATGCAGTTCGTGGTGGGCCACCCTATATATACCGTTTCGAAAGCTGATATTACAATGTTTAGACACGGCGAATTACAAAGCACTATTGTTCGAGATAACGACAACAATCATTTGATTGCATTCGGCTTATCAGCGATCGTCTTGAAGCTATAAAATTAATTGTAATCCACCTAGCGCATGTGCATTTAATTTTCTAATAGTCGGCGACGCGTTTAAAGAATTAATTATTTTTTACGGTGACGATAACTCCTTCGTCCGTCGAAATAAAAACGTTAATACGACTCTATTATTTCACGGCGATTTACGTGTGCCTTTAAAAAATTATTAATTTGTTTAGTATTCATAAACGTTCGGCTATAAAGCAAAATGTATTTTTCGCAAATTAACTTAAAATATAGGTATCGGCATATATGTCTTGGGACTATAAAATTGTAATGTCACGTATAATAATACAAATCTTGAAAGGTTACAGCGTGTGATTAAACAAGCAGTTTTTATACATCGATTTCTCTGCAATGTAGACATAATTCATAACAGTTTCAATTAGACCGACTGTAAATAACGAAAGAAAATGCTTAAGAGAATAATAGGCAGCCTTCACGTTGTCTTGTGCAGGCGGCGAACTAAGTATTGATCTATTGGTAAGAGGCGGGACTCTCTCACAACCTGATTTGTTTTGTAACAAGCCGTAGTTTAACCGATAATAAAAAATCTCATTCTCCCATCAAAACTTTGCCTTTGAATTAACTTTTTTTGAAAATATCCCTTATAGAACGTCTCGAAAATAGCGAATCTTTTCCTTCCTTTACAGCCTGAAACAAACAGACATTCTAGGAGCGTGCCACCAGCCGTTTAATAAGTAATATGATAATCGCCGCGAACCAGAGACACGCCGACTGGCAAGTGCGGTTGAAATGACGCAACGCCCGGTATACACCGTCGGCCTTCGACCAGGAATGCGGCGGCAAGCCCGCGGACTGTTATTGGTAAACGCATGCACCTTGTGTACGATCTATTTCGAACTATAAACACCGGAGAGATCAACAGTCAAGCAGTCGGCGAAGCCCGCTGACGTCAGGTGGAGCATAAGCGACAACCGGTGACATCAAGTCATCGAATTGATAAGTACTACCTGGACCGACACTATATTAAAGACCCGAGCATGACGTCATATTTCATTGTTGTTTGCGGACTGGGGTGGCGCCACTCGACGAAAAAAATGGCGACTTATTGTAGGTTATAGGGGGTATTCTGTGGTTATCGATATGTCAGTTACTGACGTTTAAAATGTCCCAAATTTTAAATGTCCAGCTTTATTACGATTTGCCTTCTTTTTACGGTAACGAATTGTCTTTGCGTCCAGTATTTAGCAGTTTTATCCTATTAACACAGCTTTTATAGGTAGATTTGTTTGTGATAACATGAAATTTCCATGCACATGAAGAAAATGGTAGGTATGCACACTGCACAGACCATTAGTTGAATTGCAGAAGAATAAACACTATTTTGGAATTATGGAATGATCTGATCAACCAGCTGAAGAAGCGAAAATTCTAGATATTATTTTGGAAGAGTATTTTGTAACGTATGCAAGAATGAAAATAGAAAATTTTGTTTATAGCTCCAAAGCGAACCAATAGTCCTCCATATAAAGAAGAAACTGAAAAATCTAATGCGCTTTATGCTTACTTACACTACAACTAGCCATGGACTTCATTTCAAGCCAAAAGGTACCAAATACTGTTGCTTGCTTTTTAGACTCGCTTTTCTTAAGAAAATCTATGGAAATATGCCATGTGAACTTGTCAAATTAGAGGGACATAACAAACAAATATTTTATTTTGGATATTAAATTGGTTGTAACAGACACATTTAATTTGCATGTTTTTATTTTATAAAAGATTTTGCAACAATGGTGTTTTTAACTTTAAACCACCGTGTAAATTTGTTTCGTCGTGTGGCGCCAGTGGCGATCGCTTGAAACAGCGCTATGCACAGGTCTTTAATATAGTGTTGGTCCAGGTACTATTGAGGTCGCACAGGTGTGATTTTCATTGTTGTTTGGGGCAGCCAACTCTAGAAAGAGATAGGTTTCAAATGGCAATAAGTAAGACAAGGACGCGTAATGAACCTGTCAGCTGATTCAGACAAAGGATGTATAAAGGGAGTTGCATATTAATGGCGGAATTTAATGGGCACGTTCCGTAATTCTCTTTATTCCGTAATTCGGGACTTGTTTGTAGCAACGACAATTATTTTTTCCTAGTTCAATTGATGTTTTCAACAGCATTTTGAATAAAACCACAACCACGTGTAAAATTTGCACAGAAAAAGTAGGGAATAATGGAAATTTTACGTACCTGGAAGTAAATGGAGACAAATAAAATACAAATTCCAAAATAAAAGTTTATTTTAAAATAAAGGCGACAAAATATCTAAGATAAGGTGTACATTTTCAACTTTAATTACTTATCTTAACTGATTTATTATTTTTAAAAATCAATTTTATAGGAAAAACATCTAAGGCAGATAGCTTTTACATATTTTTATAAAATTTTTAATGTTTAGGCATCTAACAAAAAGAACTACAAATAAGTACCTATCTTAATAAAGGGACCAGAACCTCAATTTACATCTTTGACGACGAAGAGCTAGGTTCATTAGCAAAATATTTTGCCAGTTTTTCCCTTGATAGAATTTCCATCATAAGATGACTTGGAAAATAAAAAACTGTAGTAATTACTTTTTAAATTTACGCCGCCCAAAATTCTGTATGAAATCGCTCTCAATAAAATGTTGACTACAAAATTGCAAGAAAATACTTGTAGAAAGTACAAAATTTTTCCTTTTTATTGCTGCAATCCACTTGTCTCTAATAATGTCACCATATCTCTTGAAAACTGCAAAGTTATTAGCAAAGATTTTTAAAACTCTACATATTTAATAATAAGACTTACGAATGAAAATAAACCCCACTATTCTTATTCTTTCCGCTCCGTTTGGTACATCCAAATTCACAACAGGAGTTGACCATCTTTTTGTAATCTATACAACTACAACAGAGAGAATATAGCCACAAAGCTTAATTAAATTTTCTCTCTGATCTAAAAATATTAAACCAAACACCAACTAAGAAAACTCAACGCCATTTTGTACGAAACTACCACCACGACACGAACTCAAACCAAATATAAATATAATAATTATTGGGACAGAAGGAAAATAACGTTTGACAACGGAACTCGTCTAAAGCACAGGACACAAAAATATAAAGTTAGGACAAACATCTCTTTTGTGATATGTGGTTTTTGCCGGAATCAGCTGATTTATTTACTATTTCACTTACTCAAGTTTGGCTGCCAGTTTCTCTCTCTACACTCCTTCCATCTATTTGGCAATTCAATGCATCAGTATAGTATGCGGCGCATAGGGAACGAACCAACGAACCTCGTTCTATTTATTTCGATAAGAATTATTTAAGTAATCTAAACGATGACATGCACGTAAAACATAACCGAATACGGTTAATCCGCGCATCTGTTGCACTTTTTCGAAATCGTTCAGCCTCATTTGAATGCGAAACAGAATCCGTCAATTAAAGTGGCTATAACCCAGTCGGGGTATTCCATTTTTAAGCGAGTATCGGGTGTGAAAAAACCGGCAGAAACACAAGAAACTCCTTATTATTGAGATAAACAACAGAGGGAGTATTATGTTTCAAGTTGATTCGACATATTATAACCGGCTCTTGCAAAACGATTGTGAGAAATAGAAAGTGGTTTAATAGTTGTCGGTTAAGGAATTTCCGAATTCCGAGAATTAGAATAAGTATTTTGCAACTAACTGTCTAGATTGATAAAAAAATGCTGTGAAGATGTAGTTGCTTGTTGGGTTGCGTGTGTTTCTTAAAAAACAATACGTAACAAATGAGAAAGCTCTGATGGTTAAGTTAGGTTATAGTTAGTTATAGTTTATGCAATATTTTCATTATTGGTAAATTTGTGAAAATAATTGATAAATTCAAAAAGTATTAACACAATTAATATAAAATTACAGCTTTTTTTAATGAAATTAATGAAACAAAAATTATTATACAGAGTGATTCAGTTTTATTCTACGACACTTCTACAGGTGATATAAAACAAAAAACCTCACTTAAACTATATCTTTTTAAGGCCTTATAAGAACTTTACAGGGTGTTGAAGTTGTAAAAAATAAGTGGACTATTGAATATTTACCAAACTAGTTGAGATATTTAAGTCATATTTGGTACACGTTATAACGGCATGGTTAGCATAAAACCCGTTAATTATTCGATAAAGTCCGCATATTCTTGGCAATTTTAACACTCTGTAACTTTTTTATAATGCCTTGAAAAGATATAGTTTATACAAAAAAATGCGGTTAATTTTTGGTTTTCTATCACCTGATCAAGTGTCGTAGAATAAAACTAAATCACCCTGTATATTGTCGTCACAACAGCTTTTCAAAAAGACCAATTCTTGACTTAGTTAATAATAAACAGCTTAAATTCAATTTTGCTCTAATAGAAATTATAATTGTTGAGAGCTTTTAGATTCTTTATCGTGTATACCTACGAATTTTCAATTTGGCAAACAAATAAGTAAAACAACACTGGTACACTACGTAAAATATGGTATGGGTGTAAAATAAATATTAAACATTGTATACAATTTGAGATAAATTTCAATTTTAAAATATTCTTCCCGAATATGTTTCAATATTTTACTCAAAGGGCAACCCAAATACAGTGACCGGCAGAAAGTTGGACACAAATGGAAAACTTTTTTATTATTAATTTCTCAGAAAATTTTATTCTTGATAAAAATTGGTGCATAATTTCAAACTCAAAACACACATATCAAAAATTAAATATATCTTTTTGGATACGAGGGAGATTCAAAAATGTCAAAATAACTCAAGAGTAAACTACACTTATTTTTTAAAATACGGTAAAAAGTTACTTACAAAAGTTGTTTGGAATCAAAGGTGGATGTTAGATTTAAAGTCACAGCCACCTAGTCACAAAAAAAAATTAACTTTTTTTACAAAAAAAAAACAAAATACCGCAAGCGCAAGTTATCATCGGATAACACATGAATTTACTACTAACCTTTAATTTTGTTCGATTAGCAGCTAGAAATTCAAATTATTCTAAATCAGAGTTTAAAAATATTAAATTTTTGTGTCCAACTTTCTGCCGGTCCCTGTATATTTGTCAGAATGTTGCTTTTCGTTTATGTTACAGAGTAGCAACTACAGCATACATATCAGATATTGTTCAGTTAATCGCATTGTTCTTTATTTGCCCCTTCTTTTGTTTCTCTCATCTTAAAACTCCTGGTTTTAACCTACATCATACACCTCTTCCTTATCTCGTCAATTTTTGAATATATATTTCCACGCAAACCGAACCCAACCTACAACCGATCGAGCATTAACGCCGCGTTTTTCTCTCCCAACGCGACATAACTCTGAATTATGGCTTGTTTACCTCAGCGAATACCGAGCGTAAAAGGCGTATCTGTCGCTTAATTTGTAAGTTAAATAAGCTTAATTGGTGGCGACGCGTAAAACTAACCTAATTTATTTCGCGCGCGGACGCTCTTCGCATTCCCCAGATTAAAACTACAATTGAAATTAATACGGCCGGATTGGCGACAACCTTTTAAGCGTTTTTACGGTTTGGTGGCGGGACGGCGCGACGCACGCGGGCGCCGTCTCCTTTTGCTTGTTTTCCGTCGGCGCGCTCGTCCAGTGGCGTTTCGGTCATACTAAATTTTACGACCGGGTTTGCCGTCTATGCGACTATCGATATCGTGTCGCTTACGCGCTATGATGTCACCGGGATTTGTCGTGTATGTGCCTATTGATGTCACCGGGGTTCGTCGCTTATGCGCCTGTCGATGTCACCGGGGTTTGTCGCTTATGCGCCTATTGATGTCACCGGGGTTTGTCGCCTATGCGCCTATTGATGTCACCGGGGTTTGTCGCGTATGCGCCTATTGATGTCACCAGGGTTCGTCGCTTATGCGCCTGTCGATGTCACCGGAGTTTGTCGCTTATGCGCCTATCGATGTCACCGGGGTTTGTCGCCTATGCGCCTATTGATGTCACCGGGGTTTGTCGCCTATGCGCCTATTTAAGTTTAGTTTCGTCGATACAGAGACACACTGTATACCTATCTTCTTGTTCTACAGCCCATATAATATCCTGTGATATTAACTATAGGAACTTTAGAATAACAATGGTGGGTAAACTGAGCATGAAATTCCCCAAGCAATCATTTGCTCATTTAGACATTTTTTGTTTTGACTACTAGGTAGCTCCATTGTCTTTTATTCGTATAATAGTACGCAGATTAATATCTAAAAAATCTTCATCCAAAAATGTCAAAATTAAACAAAGACACGCAAGGAAATAACTAAAAAAATTCCGCATCAAATTTTACTTTATAAATCATTAGTTTCTCATAGAATGCAAACAAACTGTTATCCAGAAATTATCCTTAATTTTGTTTTATGGACCTTCCTTGCCTTTTCTTTCTTCGCAAATACTGCTCAAATTACCAGTTCTCGTGTCTGACATTTCAAACGACACGAATTATATCGCGATCAAATTACGCGTTATCTACTAGAAAATTGTTCGCCAACCGTTCCTCGATTTCTATCATTGTTTCCACGATGCCAGTAAATTGGCAGTTGCGAAACGCGGCTGGTTTCTATGCGCTCATCCCGTGTTATGTTTGGAGACGCATTATGTAAACATTAAAGGGCCCTAGCGACACCCCTTTATTGTACTGTCAATCGGTACAACATTCCTACAGGAAAGTACATACAGGAGAATGATTTGAAAAGTTTGAGGCCTTCGTTTCTGCGTAGCAGCATTAGAAAAGTGCCCGCACAATAACCATTGATACATATATGTAGAACAATCCGACAACTAGAGATATCGCTTACGAGAGTACGTTCGTAGCTACCACAGTTAGAAGCAAGCTCACTTTATAGTATCTACTCTCCAGTTTTAACATTTGAAAACATTTCTTCCTAAGTTTTGCCATTTTTATGCAATAATTAAGTCCAGTTTTTGTCGTCCAATTACTAAGGTTTGATGCTTATGCGCTTGTTGAAGTCATCGGGATTTGTCGCCTATGCGCATGTGGACGTCACCGGGGTTTGTCGCCTATGCGCCTATTGATGTCACCGGGGTTTGTCGCCTATGCGCCTATTGATGTCACCGGGGTTTGTCGCCTATGCGCCTATTGATGTCACCGGGGTTTGTCGCTTGTGCGCTCGTCGACGCCACTAGTGCAGTCGCCGTCCATCCGCCGACCAACCCGCTACGGTCTCATTTTTCCGGGCGTCCCCACATTGTCCGCAAACAAAGGCGGCGGCCTGTCTCGAAAACAAACACCCCGCCAGTCTCCTTAACTTGGCGCCAGTGCGGTGGAATTAATTTCGTCGTCGCGCGCATTGTACTGTCGCCCGGCCAGCGCGGCCATTTTTCTCGTCGGGGTCCGGATCCAGTACGTATTATAATTACCGATCTAATGTATGCGTACGTAGCTCCTCTCGATATGTCGACTTAACTTAATACCAGATAGCACAATCGGTTTGTGTCTCCATTAAAATATTATGCGGTTTCTGTTTTTTTCTTCGTTTCGGAAACTCGTCCGTCGATCTTGGGTTATAGTCGTGTAACCTTCGAGTGAATTTCAGTAAAAACTAGTCCGCGTGTGCATATAGTGTATGTATGTGCTGGAGCAACAGCGATAAGTACTTTAGAGGGATCTACAACTTTTTTTAAGACTTTCAAAGTGCTAGTGACAGAACTGATAGAACTTATACGCCCTTCAAATGTCCAAACGTGTATACGGTTCACCCGTGATCCTATGCTTTGGGTATTTGTGTTTTTATTATATACTTACCCTACTTTCGTTAGATGATTAAATACAGTCATAATTACAATAATATACCTACTACAGATATTTTATGAAGACTGATTATCATATTAATAACTAAAAATAGCTATTATAATTCACGAGATATATTGATTGTCGATATTAGAAAGGAATTAATAAAAATAAATCGAACTATTTATTGATCATGTGGTTTATTACAAGGAGATATTGTTAACACATTAACCTGGCACAAATAAATTGCTTATAAGTATATAGCCTTGTTAACTAATACATTTATATTTACATTACACATTCCGTCGCTTGCTCAAGGTTTTGGTGAGAAAATTACAAAAATAGCTAAAAATTAGTATTCTTAAAAGAAAGGCGCAATAAAGATCGAAAGCAATAGATTATTATTGGTCAAATATCAATTAAGTAACTGAAATGATCACGGGCGTAGCCAGGATTTAGTTTTGGGGGGGGTTAGTTTGAGAAGTAAATAAAACAACAAAAATATACTTGCATGAAATTTAATATCTATATATTCATCCGAAAAACTACGACATATTTATAAAGTTCTTAACTTTAAATGAAATGGATAAATTAATTTCGTTCCTCTGCGCTAAATCTAAAACCATTAAAGAAGAAATCTTCGGCTTTTTCTTTTAAATATATCCACTACTTCATCTGCATGAATTTCTGTTCCATAGTGAATGTTCATTAACCATTAAGTCTGTTTTCACTTGTAGTGTTTCGTAAATAGTTTTTCAGTCTCCTTAGGCTCGAGAAAGACCTCTCTGGGGTAGCAGTGGATACAGGAATGGTAGCCAAGATTTGTAGTAATGTGTAAATATTAGGATAAAGGTTTTTATCGCACATATCTAGGCATTCCAAACTAGATTTCGGGGTAGGCAGTCTTCTTATCAGCCTGCAAGGTAGCTGAAGCTTTGATAGCTAAATCCAAATTTGTTTCTTTATTAGAAACCCCTTGACCTTGACTACACCACTTTTTCCAGTAGTCCATACCTTTAGGTTTATCACCTTTCCTTTTTTTCCCCTCCATTTTTCGACAGTAATAATGATTCACGTATCTATCCTTAACAAGGTCATCGAATAACAGTGCACTAAAATTACTCACTTACACGGTACACTTAATTCTCTTCACTATTCGTTCACCACTTTTCACTTTTATTCGCTTCGAGTTCGCATGGAACAATACTGCCGTAAGCGCGGTCACGCGCCGCGGCGCCGCTTATATAGCAGCCCAGTAGCCGTCCAGAAACTTCCACGAACTTCCACAAAGTTCCGCTCATTTCGACCTAGGGGCGTGGCGAATAATCGAGAAACAACGCAAAGTGTCCCTACAATACAAAATAGTTCGGCTGCAACTGCGTCTGCCTCTCGTCAAAAGATGGCGCTAGGCGCTACTATTACTACATAATATATTCAAACGTAATAATAATTTAACTCTTCACTCCTCGTATTTTTTCGGTATAATATTAGGTAATATTTTGCTTATTTCGGGGGGGGGGGGGTTTGAACCCCCGAAACCCCTCCCCCTTGGCTACGCCCGTGGAAATGATTGCAAGTTAAATTTGTTTACAACTTTTTATAAAAAAATTTAAGGTTTCATTTACTAAAAAAAAATATTTTAATGTTAACAAAAATTATAGTATTTTCCATTCTTATTTTAGAACAATGAAAATTTCGTATCTACAGGTAGGTTTGAAGTGGAACTAAACAAGAATCTGCAGTCACTTTCTCTAAAATAAATAAAGATTTTTACGGTGGTGGTAAGTCCCTAACGTAGAAAGTGGACATGCTGTAGAATAACACTAATCAATACCATCGGACATGCGAGTAAATATAGCATCCTGGGAAAAACTTCATTTACATTCGAACTCCAACATATATTTTAAGTATGATTAAGCAAGCCCAATTAGACCAAATGGCATTCCGTATTAGTAGAAATTTATTTTAACGTACCTACATTTGCAGATTTATGATTTCGTAATTCGCTTATATACCAGTTCTCTTGAGAGTATTGTCAGCCTTCAATGTTTGTTCATATATTTTCTTTAATTTTTCTCAAAAAATATATCATCAATTTTTTACCACATTTTTATTAAACTCGCTTTCAAGTTCTACTGTTTGTTTGTCGTATTTTGCAATCGAAACATGGTCTCGTATTTTCCCCTTATTTCTATCTATATATTGTGCTGAACTTTTTTAAAAAAATTGTAAAAACAAAACACACAGAATTGCTTTCGTCATGACCAACTAGATACAGGGCCCTACTGTTTTAATAACTAGCAATAGTAGCAACGTAAGTAAAAATTGGTTAAAAGTGATACAATTTGCAATAGCAATTCTACGACATACCTTTAAAAAAATTAAGCTAAATTTGATTGCCGATGAAGAAATTCAATTAAGACTTCTTTGTCGTTTACTGGGAGCGAACGAAAATTCAAACTGGAGGAGTTGTCAATAGAAAAATTCACATTTTGGAATATTAGAAACTCGGAGCCACCAAAAACACAATTTTAAAAAAGTTACAGCACAATAATCTCATCAAGATGTTTAAAATCGATTGCAAAATTTCGAACACAAGACTAAAAAGCCGTTTTGTCATCTCTTTATTATTTCGAAAGAAAATAATGCGAAATCTCAAACGTTCAAATCGCCTATGGCTTCAAACTATTCAAATCAGCCTCCCCGTATACAACGAACTGTGAAGTATGGTGCTGTCCGTCCAGTACGGCATCGCCAAGCGTATCGATCGCCTTACGTCGGCAAAAACGAGCTAAGAATGCGAATTTTGTTATACAACCAGCCTCCTTGCCACACATACCGCAGCAGTGTAATAGCGAGCTTCTGGGAAATCTAACGCAGTTCGGCCGGTCCGTCAATGACGCCTGGATCTGGGACAGACGCCTTGTCTGTATGTACAGCGGGTTTCGCCGAAGAAGTCGTTTTCTATTCTTCGATTTTATCGTAGAGTAGCGCGGTGTTACTCTCTGCCACAATCATTTTAATAACAAAAAATAAATAATAATTCTAGTTAGTTATTTGTGCGCCATCTATTTTATAGTAGTGGAAGCTCACTTGGGCTACCATGCACTTGAAAGGAAGGAACCGATGTACAGGGTGTTCACGAAATATTGGAGACCCTCCTTAACTTTCTTATTTTTGACCAGAGGAAAAAGTGTTTTATATGAAAGTTTAAGAAAATTTTCTCAACTTTCCAATGCCGTTTTCAGAAAGAAAATCGAATGTCGTGTTTTGAAGATAGAGACCTAACTTTCGGTTTTTTTAAATGGAACACCCTGTATGTTATCGAATTTTTAGATTCCACGCTTCATTCCGATTACAGCGATATATATATATTTAATATGTTTGATATAACTTTTGTGGTAGAAAATTGCATTTTAAAACAGGATTACACAAAAACTAAGGAAACTAGAACTAAAAATGTATCCGTTCGACAATTTTCCCTTGCAGTGCTTCTGTATTTTCATTCGGATCTTCGTAACAACGGATACATTTTTTAAATAACAGATGATATAATATTAACAAGTATTAATAATTTGAAAAAGAGATACCTATCGCTCATGCCTCCAAGTGAACGAATTACAATTCGAACAGTTCTTATGAAAAATATTGTTATTGTTACCTAGGTATACTTTGTTATATATTTTGTTTGTGTAGTAAAATTTATATGCTTTTCTGTGTGTTTTTGCGATTTTTTCTCTTTTAACAAATCAAACATATTCTTAAATGCGTTAGTTCTAGTTTCATGGCCACCTTAGTTTTTGTATAATCCTGTATTAAAATGCAATTTTCTATGACAAAAGTTATATAAAACATATATATATCGTTGTAATCGGAATGAAGCGTAGAATCTAAAAATTCAATAACATAGAGGGCCTCTATCTCTCTAGGTCTCTATCTTGAAAACGCGACGTTCGATTTTCCTTCTGAAAACAGCGTTGGAAAGTTGAGAAAATTTTCTGCAACTTTCATATAAAACACTTTTTCCTCTGGTCAAAAATAAAAAAGTTAAGGGTGGTCTCTAATATTTCGTGAACACCCTGTACCTTTTGCCTAACTGAACTAAAATTGACGAATTTGTCACTTGAGCCACTATTTGACTGAGCGACTCATTTGTGGTTGTAATCGCGATGACTTTTTACTGTACGCAGCTCAAACTAATCACCACACTATTTTGCACCTTTTGCAACATCGAAACTTTGCGAAAAACCGAAATTTTGAAAGATTTTTGCCTTGTTTACGTACGCTATTTTCGCCCGTGCCCGACACGTACTCGCCCGTACTCTCTCTACTCTACTGTATTACTCTCTACTCTACTTACGATTACGGAGGCGGTTTCACATAGCACTCGACTGCGATCGCAGTGACGTGGTCCCGCTGCCAAGCGAATATCGATGGGATCAGTACACTGTTATCGCAGATACTGTTAATTATAACAGAAATATTTCTAATTTTCAGATGGAAAATGTATCATCTAATCGACTTGTGATACAATGGAAATCTCCGTCTACTGTTAATATAATTCAGTCAAAACGTGGTCTGCTTAATAAAGGCGTTTTCACCCAATACCTTTTTTTCTTATATTTACGTCTAATATTTAACATTAACTTTTTTAATCGAAAGGCACATTATAGCGTACACTTTTATTTTATTCGGCGCCATTTTGAAACTACTACTGTCAACACATGTTTGCAAGTTGCTTTACTTCTTTTCGCGGTAACACCCTATACCGTGCACCGAAGACATCAAAATACTCGCTTCCAAGTCGAATCCATAAATCTGAATTTGCTAATCAGCGAATATCGCTTTTCGCAACCAATGACAAACGACTAATTATGGACGACGTCCACCGCCACAGGACTGATGAGTTGTCACCGAGAAGCTCGCGGTTTCGCATATATATAGAATCGAGAAGGCCTTGAGCGTTTGGCTTTATGGTCTCCATCGGTTGTTAATGCGTTCGCCTGTCGTGTATTTAGAGCGAACAAGTCGAAAGTTGCACTATTTACGACATGTATTTCATCGGTTTTATGATGTATAAGTAACGGTGGTGGTTTTGTTCTTGTCAGATCATAGTTGGGGTAAAGACGGTGAGAATTCGTTTGCTTTCTCCTTCTTCATACCGCAAAGAAAGTATAAAAGATAGAGTGCTCGTCCAAAGAAAAAGTTGTTAAATGTGGTGGTTGCGCTCGAGCAGTCTTAGCATGCGCGCGCATGCGCATTATCACACTAATTACATGATAATTGAGTCGGGAGCACAGTCAGTATATACAATCGAGCACGATGCTAGTTTGCATGCTAACGACTGGTGGTGTATGCCTTGGGATGCTTTTTCTGCTTCTCGTGGTTCTAGGAAAGCCGCCATGCCAAGACCAGTCGTCGGGTTCTTAATTCTTCTATTCTCTTGTTTGAATAAATACTGTGAACTTTTTAGTTAGAGTACGTTTTTTTTACTGAAAATTTGCCTTCCTATTTGATTGCACACATTTCACAACACCAATATCCTTTTTTGTTTGTTTTTCTAAACATTTTGTTAGTCCAGACAATTAAGATATGCCACAATTCAATAAAACAACGCTTGACCACATAACACGAATTTTTCGTGTTATGTGACGCTTAACGCATAGAAACCCGATTTACATTAGAAAAACAATGTCAAAATTGAAGCGGTGTTGCCGTCTGTAGCGTTAGAGATGTGCGCTGTCAATAAAATCGAATCGACGATATCGTTTTAATATCGATACATAAGATTTTTGATAATAGATACCTACCTACACAAAGATATTTTTAGGGAGGTATATTTTCTCTGTCATTGCTCCCTGAGTGGCAAAACAACAAAACAATAAATCGGTAGCTTCACATACATCCGCTAAATTCTGTCAAAACAATCATTTGCATTCTGCATTGAACAGAAATAACCAAATATTTGTCTTGTGACAATAAGCAATTACTTTGTGTTACTTTGTATTTAAAGTTTGAAAAACACTTGGACACCGCTCAAACAATACAAAAATCTCGTTTTTAAAATGTATATTACTTACTGGATGTTCGTTAGGATCTGCCAAGAATCTAATAGTGTGAATTTCTTACCTGAAACAAATAAAAACAATTAACAACGAAGCCTAAACTATCAACAAAATGAATATAACTAGTTCACATCTTCAATAATAAGCTCTTAATAGACAAAACAAAAGCTACTGTCTTCTCGTCGAGCACTCGGCCCCCTTAGACATGAAATAGAACAAAACAAATTCTAGAAACACGTTCGCCAACACTTCCAGACAATGGAAGCTTTAACCAGCCTGCTTAGACCGCATACATTTTCATCAAATATTGTTTTCTATTGTTAGTGCGCTTTCCCGCTTTGAAGGATGCGTGGTTGTCGACATTTACACCGTTTAGGCACCCCCAGAGCTGCATAAGTTATTGATTTATTTCGTATGGGACCTGTGTCGGCCTTTCCATTTAACATGAATAAATGAATAGTCGATTACCAACTTGACAATACAGTTTTTTTATTAAATATTAATAATATTTACGAGCGTACCGTGTGAATGAAGCGCTACTGTGTTTGTTGTTATTTTTCGCAATAAATTTGGCCAAAAAAAAATACAAAATATTCGCCACCCACTGTCAGAAGTAGGATCCTGTAGCTCCGAAGTATAATTAGACCCAATAATATATCAAATTATGCTAAACATGCCAGGCAATCCCCGCACAAATAAATTACAAGCAATTTACAAAGGTGACAAGATTAAAGACACTTATTATTGTTTAGAAATGTAAATGGTTTTGGTCTGAAAGGGCAAACGGCTTCTGGGTGATGAGGGTAATTTGTTAGCCACCCCAGTGTGACGCATTCGTTGCGGAAAAAAAGGCAGGAACTTTTGTAAATATGTAGTCCAAGAGAATTGCAGCAAGAACAAAATCAGCAGAAAATTCAATGCGGCCAATATTTCCAGTATCTCCCTGTATGTATCAGCTTCCAGCGAGTCGAGATGTGTTTACATTGTGCTCAGGGCGTTCGAGACACCAAGCTCATTGGAGACATCGCTGCCTACACTACCTTCTTCGAAGACGAATATATCTACTGAGACGGCAGGGAAAAATAGTCAAACAAACTGATATAATCATGCATGGCCAATCAGAGAAGAGTGAAGTTAGATGCGACCAAGAGTATTGTCTATAACCCGCACCGTGTATGTTGGGTTGACTCAGAGATATAGAGGGGGGAGAATGCTTGTCAACGTGCCCAAGACTGCTAATTTTTCTACCGCCATTTTAACCCACGAAAGTGCGACATATTCAAAATAATTTGCTTTTTCAAATTTTTGTTGCATTTATTTACGTTTAGGTATAATTTTATATTGATGTGGAAGCAGCTTTAGTCAAAAAAGTTTATTTTTACCTGGATCGTTTTCGGCGCATCTGCCTTGGTGCCTCATTAGGAGAAATCATTGAATCTGTTGAAGTTGAAGCTTGTGGTAGGCTCGGACCACATTGTTGTTGGTCAGATTCATTTTCCGACGGTATAGAAGTTGATTGGAGGCATTTCTTATTGCCCACCAATTTGTGCATGTTCTTACAGAGCAAGACATGTTAATGAACACAACACGATTACAAAAACTCGCCAGCAAAAACGCTAAACACACGAAAAAGACCTTAAAAAATAAATTAAGAAGTAAGCACGTCAAAACGTAAACAAACTACAAGACAAGACTGGGTTAAAATGGCGGCGATCTAAGCGCCCTCTGTGTAGCCGAAAAATCGGATGCGCAGTAGGTCAAAGCGCATTCTCTTCCTCCATATCTCTGGGTTGACTAAGTAAGAACATTTTTGGACGGAACAAATAGTAGGAATGGGTGTTAAATGTTTTATTTCAGTGCGGTCGTTCGACATGCAATAGTTATTTTGCTTCCAGTTAAAAAATAAATACGAAAATGAACTTCGAACAGCCAGAGCTTTTTCTTAGAATACGGATAGAGAGTAGTCGCCAGTAACAGCACTGTCCGTTCTCTTTTTTCAGCAAATAACTCTTGTTTATAGCATATAATGGCCAATTTTCTCTCTCGTCTCGTTCGAGCTGGCACCATATAATTTTCTTGCGCTAATTCATCCCAAAAAATCGTAAAATAATTATTGTTTCCGTCACGATATCACTGCATTCTCGGTATGCGGTTTTTAAAAATCTATAAAAAAAAACGGCAACGACCTCAACTCTGTTTGTGCTCGTTTCATTTGAATACAAAGGTCCAAGTAGCTAAATATTATAAACAACATGTGTATAAATAATCTTAAGTGAATTAAAATCGTATTAGTGACAAGTTTGTCAACCTACACCCCACCTTAACGCGTAGAAGGAGTGGTAAGGAAACTCTTGTCTAAATTACCATTTGTTCGTAAATTGCAGGTTTGAAAAATAAATCGGTCTATAGCGGGCCCGTGAAGGTTAAAAAATAGAACGATATCATACACCTGTAAGTAAAATAAAGAAAAAGAAACAAGAATCAGATCACACGTTTTGCGAAGGTTTGTTCCTTCTTTAATCTAATACTATAATCACTGATTCTGCAACATATTTATTTATTCGCTCGTCGACTACCCAGGTGGGTTGGCAAAAAATATCCGCTACCTTCGTAATATTAATTACCATGTCATTTAAATAAAGAATCAATTCAAGTGGTCGACCGGACACCTGCACCGTGCACCAAATAACCGGCTGCGTTTACTACGCATGTACGCATAATAAAATCGCCATTTTTTCAAGAGTAATAATATTTTCGGGAAGATATGACGTCACAAGTTTGCCACGATGGGCCGAGGCCTTGTATTTTCGACGGCAACGACGACTGACTTTTCGTCGATATGCTTTATCTCGAAAATTCGCCTCCAACTGTTGAATGCCGTGGGTTTGGATCTTGCTCCGTTGACGATCTGTCTGCGTGATAAAATAGTAGCAACATATGGGTGCGGTACTACCACTGATCCGGTTCATTTTTATTTTTGAACTAATTGCATTAATTATTCAGTCCGCACGGCGAAATCGGAGCAACATTCGCCAGATGTGCCCGCAAAAACAATAAATTGAAAATAAAAAAATCTTTTAGTACCTACATAAAAGGGCGTTGAGTCATTACCATCGGAACAATAAGACCTGGGCGCACGATTACGATGACGTCATAACATGAGAATTCCTACAAAAGTTTCCATTTAAAAAAATACAATGTGTCCACTTAACTACTAGGTTTAGTGTAAGCTCACAATAAAAATATTTATTTTGACGCGAAGTGAATGCCACCAACGCCTATAACGAATGTGTGCCGCATGCCGACCTTTAACATTACCATCACACGACTATGTTATAAAAAAAAGCAGAGTCTGTGGTGTTGATGACCCCTGCGTAGAAATAATTAGCACCTAACCTAACTAAAAAGAAACATCGGTCGTTACCGCGAAAATTCGAAGGCCTCGGTGTGGCCGCATGACGTCGTCACACTTTGCAAAAATCGACGGCGGCTCGTCACGCGAAATCTCAACTCGTGCACGGCCCGAAATTTAGTTAGGCACTGAACTGTGACCCGGCGGTCGTAAGAAAGGTCCTTATCTGTTCGGGTACATCGATATTTCGGCGTACGTGGGTTGTCGGCTATCTGCCACGGTATGCGCTGAGCCGCATACAAATTTCGTCATTTGATGGAAATATTTTACCGCGCCTACTATATTGTGAACTGGGCTGAACCTAAGAACACTTCTCTTTCTCGAGATGTATCGTCTGAAATTTTTTGTTATTTTAAGCTTCATTTTACGTAAATGCTAGGAAAATTCTAGACTATTTTAAATAAAAAACACACACACGTTGAATGTCAAGCCTATCGGGGTGGTCAAATTGGCCTTACAATAATTATCATTAGCCTCTCTCCACGTACCCTACCGGACAGAAGACGAAGAAGAAGAAGGTACTCGGTATAATGACGTCTCGGATTACACGCGGCCGTTCATTTCTTCTTCTTCCACTGTAGGCGTTCACGTGAAATTGCCCAGTCAGGGTCATGGCTTACCTGCCTTACATCGAACACCGTCGTCTGGTGCGGGTTTTGGTGCAGTCCGAGCGGCAACCTCTCAAGATTTGTTAGACAAAAAGGAAACATCTTGTGGAACAGAACTCTTTAATATTTTAAACTGACAACGATCGTAGTAGTTGAGTTCCTTTCGTAGTGCCATCTATCGACAAGTAGCGCAACTAAGGCATATTCGCGAGCGGTGCTGTTAATGAGCACCTAACTGGAATTATTCGAACGAGAATTTTAAGCGTTTAAAGCCCATCAAAACTCGCGTTGTTCGGTTCGGTTTTACAGGCGTTAAAATCGCAATATTAACCGTTTACTGCGGCGAGCGCAGGCCCCTAAATATCGGCGTTTCAAAACTCAACTCCATAAAACTTTAATGCTCTATTACGAACAGATTAATAACGCGGCTATAGCACTACCCATGGGCGTGCATAACGCATGCGCGGTATCGCAAATTTCATGTTCCGAGCGTGAAGAAGAATTGGGCAAGGCATGCCGACATGGAAACATTTTTGGTTAGGTTTGTAGAACGATCGGTAGAACCTACAAGAAAATTGAACTGCATAAGATAATAATAAATGATCATATAACGACAGTAAATGTCCAAAAGATATGGGAGTAGAAAAACAAAAATTAAATTCACCTTCAAAATCCGCGTAAATGATGTATGGTAGACAAGAATAATTTGGTAACATTTTTTTTTCAAAAGTAAGTAAAAAAGGTCTATGCCTATCAGTGACGCCCCTGCATCTACAGGGTACGAAATCGCGAGGTCGCGTAGGCTGGGTGAGAGTGTGTATGCAGTTATGCAATTCTATAAAATGGTGCCCAATGCACCTGTAACCGTTCTTGCGAGACACTCTAGGGAACAATGATGAACACTTTTGCAGTTGCACAACGAGGTTTCTCTTGAGAAATCCGCTTTGAATACCGCCACAAGCCGGTATGAGTTATACGAGGCTAACAGACACCAAACAGAATCTAAGTTTGTGTAATTTGTAAATTAATGACAAGTGGGTTTCATGAAAGATGAAAAATCATACAGCTATTTCATTAGGCGTAACAAACTTAGTAATGGAACTAAAATGCCGTCAGGTTCGGCTCTAAACCTGAGATACCTACACATTTCGTCGTTGAAGTATACAATGGGAATATAATTTTTGTTGAAAACTTGGTTAATATTCTCCAAATGTATCCCAACAAAGCCGGATCCCATTGTATTACCATAACTTTTGTCATAAAGCAAGCGCTTCATTTTCCTACGTCGTTCCAAATCGTCACGCACGCAGCCTGGTCGTGCCTCCACTGTAGATCGTCGCATTAATTTCATGAAAAATATATCTGACCCAATGACGTCATGCGTTGGCTCTTATCTAGCCTTTACTTTACATACTATTTTGTTTGTTCCGTAACTGTAAAGCTATTTAACGTGTTACAGTTCGTCGGACGGCTTTATTCTGGCGTCAACATACGAGAAAATAAGCCTGAACGCAAGGAGAAAAGATTGACATTAATTGAACAGGTACTGACCATCCCAAAGATGAACCTTTCGATTAAATGCTCCGACCAGTACCCACGATCTAGTTGGTTTCTTAAGAGGTTGAAAGTTGTGATATTTACCGACAGTATTGTCACGGTGTACGGCCTTTCTAGCACTAAAACGCCTGTATAGTTGGAACGCAGTTTTCTTTCTAATTTTTCGCATTGCCATCTATTGAGAAGTAGCGCAACTGTGGTGATGCGGGCCGGCGGTGTTGCCAGTGACGCATGCAAGGCCTAGTAAGCTTCAGGCAATTACCTACCTAAGAGTTGTTTTTTTTTATATTTCGTTGGTAATTTGGTGTGCGCCTTATAAGTTTTAGAACTAACCGAATCATTCCTATTTTAGAGTACTTATCTCTAGGTGTGTAAGGCTTATTTCCTGGGAGCTTTCCAGCAAATTTAATGGAATAATGGATCCGGCCGCGCACCATTTTAGAATGACTTCGTGGTTTGAGATAAAAAGTGGTGAAATCGTAATTTAAGAAAATAACCAATAATTACAGAGCGAGCCAGTGCTAAGGTTCCAATTAGTGCCCTAAGAGTGCTGAATCATGTGAAATTACGAATCATATTCGTTACGTGGCCGAATATGTATGCTTTTAAGAATAAAAAAGGCACCGGCTGATGGTATCTGGCAAATTATATGAAAATTTAATTCATTCCATATAAAAAGTCGTTTCGAGGATTATTAAAACAATAAGGAACCGGTCCTGTTGTCTTCTACTGCTTTCGTATAACAAATGCCCTCTTGAAAGCTCAGACAAAAGAATGTAGTTATTACACAAATTCTCTACTTTTGGCGTCACTGGGTAGCCCAAAAAATTATTCATAGTTTCTATAAACAAATAATATATTTTTATACATATAATGACTAGAAGTGTCGTTTTTTGTAACTTGTCTGTTTTGTTCCCCTCGTATACTTTTAAAATATCTAGTTTCATCGATTTCCACATTTTTGTAAATAAAAGTGTTTGGATTAATTATACAGTGTGAATAGAAATTGTGGAATATTGCTTATATTTCTTAAAATATTCCTCATATGAAAAACTTGTATTAATAAAAGTGTTAGGGGAAATTATTTCCCGTTTAGCGATATCAAGCAATCTTTCGTAGCACAAAAAATGTGGTTGCCATGGTAACCGACTTGATGTTTTTAAATGGCACCATATACGTTTTTTGGTGAAAATTGATACATTGTAACTTTCCGAATACGATACAATACAATTTTAATGGGGTCGCATAAGAAAAAAATGCAAAAAATAAGTTTTCTATTATGCTATTGACAATGTTTATCAAAATAATTATTAACATCAAGTTAGCCATGCCAAAATCAGAACAATGCGAAACTGTCACTATAGCTGTGTAACTTTTTACATTGTTACACTAAACGTACTTTTTTTCGTCAATTTGTAGGGGAGAGTCGGGTAATATCGGACACACAAAAAAATTATATATTAACATATTTTTGCTTAAAATAAACTATACTCTTTGCAGAATAGAATACATAATAAAATTAAACAAAAAAACTTAAACAAAAACTCCACTCGTTAAAAACAAAAGTGGGCCTCTTTTTGTAATTTTCTGAAAACGTCGGGTAGTATCGGACATGAATTAATTCCCCTTACAAATGCCGTATTTATAATAAACCTGATGTTTTTCTATTAAAAGCATTGAACTAAGATTGTACCCACGAAAACTGAAAAGAAGAACATTTTTGTAACACAGGAATAATCACAAAACAATAAAGTAGGAAATTTGACACGCTTATCTGACAAAGGCAGAGTCAATTCCTTCAAATCAAAATAGACTGGGATATGAGGATTTTATTATTTCCAACGCACTTAATATTTAGTATCGATTGCAGTCCAAAATGACAATAGAGACCATATAATTTCCGGAAATTTTTTCGTTGCTATGCGTAAAATGGTCATCTTAAAATGTTATCTATTCCCACCAACCAGCGTTGATAGATTCAACTCCAACAAACATGCAGGTAGGTATCCACATTACCGCCGCGTAGAATCCGACGTAACATTTGCATCTCGCCGCCATTTTTCTGCATATCTTCAAGTCTCCGTTATTCTATAAACTATTTCTAAAGCAGGCGACATACCAGAGGAGGAGTGATACCGATCTGCTTCGAAATAATTATACATTCGACATTCTATTGTGGCCTAAAGGGTTCATTAATATACCGGTGTTACCCTGTAGCCAGTGCACTTATTGACAGGAGTTGAGTTAACCGGATTTTTTCCCGCAATAATAGTTGCTTTGCTGAAGTGTGTAAACGGTGACAGAACGTTTGCTATGATTTATAAGGTAATTATGCTGTGGAGACTCAGGCTTTTGCCTGCGAGAAATTATTATATTGGTTTTCCACTTTTTGTTGGCGGGTTTCTGTACGAAGTGTTGTCAGATGTTTTTTCCGTAGGTTTACTCATTTAATATTTTTTAGCTACTGAAAAATTGACTTTGTTTGATCTCTACCCATATATAAAGCCATATTTATACCATTATTCCGAAAATGCAAAGTGCACGAGCTACCGGCTCTCACGAAAGATTCTCAAAGAGAAATATGGTCTGTGAAAACGTCTGCAGCTCTAGAGTAAGTGAAATTATTAGAAACCTATCAGGTATGGACGCACTCTTCAACAATTAACTACCAGCGATACCTACTTGATCTGAGGGTACAGCCAACGTAATTTTCTCTGCTATTAATGGCTGCGAAAAATGAGGATTATAATACAGGTTGAAAAGCTTATTGGAGCAATCACGATTTGAGAGGGCGACCAAATAGATTTTATACGGTATTTCCCCGAACAAAAAAGCCAGAAAGAAGCTATTTGGCGCACAAACAATGTTCCATATCAATCTATTGTTGGATAACTGTGCGGGACCCCCCTATTCTACGGTCTATTCACCTCAAAATATTCGTTATTATTGTGCCCGATTTCAATTATACAATCTCCGGGCCGCGGATGGCCGTTCGTGGCCTACAAACAACCAAATTGTATATAGTTTATCTTTGAACATATCATTTTATTGGTAACGTAGTTCTTGGCTTCGCGAATGATATTGTTGTTTGAGATGTAACGGTTTGCCGAATAATATTATGAAACCAATTATGAGGAGTACCCTCTCGATTTTTTGTTAAAAAAGATTGAAAACAACAGCAAAATGATAGATACACTGTTCTTCAGTTCTAGTTAAAATTTCAAAAATTTTCACTTGAAAAAATTGTTGCTGTTTCAATTCATAGTTATATAGAAATGTGTTCGATTTTCTTCAGTAATTATTCCATTTCGATAAGATACCTTGGCGGCGACCTTCATTTGTCAAAATGAATCAAGATTAATCGCTCGCCCAATCCAAAATGTCACATTAATCAATAGAAACAAAACAGTACCTGTTACAATTAATAAACAAATTCAAACGTTACTGTATCGATGGCGGAACAAAAAAGATACCATATTTTGTTTGGACAAAAAAGCAACGTTTTGACAAGCAATTAAATCTTATATAAGCGGAATGTAGACTGATCACACATATAGGCATCCATCTAAACACGTTTCTGGGGCTTGTTTACAGCAGTAGGAAACACTTTTTTTTGCGCTGAATGAATGGGCTAGTCTGCAGGCAGAAAATAGACTTTTGGTAAGTAGGTATAGATTCCTCTGGAATATTTCCTTTTTTCGGATCATTTCAGTTTTCAAATAAAATAGAATCCGAAATTTTAAGGTAGATGGTAAGATAGCATTGAGTGCGAGTGCAATGAAATGAGGTTGAAACCCAGGTCCAAATTTGGACAAGAAGAAGAAGAATGCAAAACCAATCTTCCTTTTTTTGGTGACGGTTTAACCGTTAAACCTTTAACCTTCAAATTATCAATTGTATACAGGGTGTCCGGAAATAAATGCACCAACTTGAAAAATTAAAAAGAAAAATGGAAAATATGACGAAAAGTTCTTATGAACATGGGTCCGCAGATGTTTGGTTTTCGAGATGCAGGGTGTTGAAATTTAAATTTTATTTTCGATTTTTTTAAATAACTTTTTGAGACGACAAAATTTTCCTGCAAAATTTGGTAGTCGGGGCTTTTTTGGGATGAGAAATCATAATTTGGTATTATTTTTGGTGCAATACGTAGAGGGCGCTGCGTACGCTATCATTATTTAATTTAATTTGTCCTAACTTTTTTGACAGTAAACTTTTACGACATTTTGTGAATGTATCCTCTTCCCACACGTTTTCTAAACAAAAAAGGTATACTTGGTGCATAACGCCAAAGGTGACCGTTTTCGAGAAATTTTCAAATTTCTGCAACGATGCAGGTGCATATCGACACTCGTATGATTGTATGTATGTTGTTAGATTATCTTTTCTACTTTTTTCTGAAAAAATGGTGATATTACCCATGCAAGAAAAGGTTCAAATGCACCTGATGTATGGAGAGGCCCGTGGAAATTCACGTCTCGCGCGGAGACTGTACTCTGACCGATTTCCCCAACGAATACTTCCATATCATTCAATGTTTTCACGTGTGCACCGGCAACTTATGGAAACGGGTTCTGTAAATGTAACAAAATCTAATGCAGGAGGACGTCGTTTGTTAACAGTGCAACAAGATAGATGTTCAGTCAATTGCTGGGCTGGAATCGTCGGAGATTACATCATTGGTCCACATTTCTTGCCCCCTCGGTTAAATGCTGAAACTTACCGGTATCTTTTGGAACATGAACTACCAATTCTTATGGAAGATATTCCCCTTGATATTAGACAAAGTTTATGCATGATGGTGCCCCACCACACCGAGGGCAGATCGTAACCGAATGGCTGAATGAAAATTATCCAAGACGTTGGATTGGTAACAATTCCCCCAACGCAGCATGGCCTCCCCGTTCTGCGGACTTAAACGCTATGGACTTTTCTTTCTGGGGGGCCATGAAGGATCGCGTCTATGCCGTGCCAATTAGAAATCGCGATCACTTACAACAACGAATCCTTGCCGCGGCTGAAGATATTAAACAGATACCAAACATTCATTGGAAAATACGTCAAAATTTTGTAAAACGTCTGCGGGTTTGTGTTCAACAAAACGGTTCCCACTTTGAACACGTTTTACGAAATTGACTAATTTCACTTACCTAATAAAATTCAATTGTAAGAATCGAACTCTTAATAAAAGTTTCATGAAAATAATTTGTAACATTCATGGTTTCTTGTTTGCAATTTTCTATGAAATGCAGGTAAGTTTCCGAGTTTAGACAGGGGACATGAAACATGGTATGATAATGCCATCTTCCGATGATTCTAACCGAATTAATGTAGCAATTTTTTTTGTTCACCTTTTGGCGTAAGTTTAAATGTGTTTGTTTATTGTGAACGCCAGGCACCTATGATTAACGCCTAGAATTTAATTGCATACGAGTGTCGATATGCACCTGCATCGTTGCAGAAATTTGAAAATTTCTCGAAAACGGTCACCTTTGGCGTTATGCACCAAGTATACCTTTTTTTGCTTAGAAAACGTGTGGGAAGAGGATACATTCACAAAATGTCGTAAAAGTTTACTGTCAAAAAAGTTAGGGCAAATTAAATTAAATAATGATAGCGTACGCAGCGCCCTCTACGTATTGCACCAAAAATAATACCAAATTATGATTTCTCATCCCAAAAAAAACATGACTACCAAATTTTGCACGAAAATTTTGTCGTCTCAAAAAGTTATTTAAAAAAATCGAAAATAAAATTTAAATTTCAACACCCTGCATCTCGAAAACCAAACATCTGCGGATCCATGTTCATATGAACTTTTCGTCATATTTTCCATTTTTCTTTTTAATTTTTCAAGTTGGTGCATTTATTTCCGGACACCCTGTATAGAGGAAAGTACCCTAATATGAGACCACATTACATTTTGTTCTGTATTTTGTCCTATAAAATATTAGAATGCACAAACTTACGTCGACTACATTTAATATAGTCTCTATTTTCACTGCACTTTATGTAGGATTGCCAGATATTAACAGTTGTTGCGTAAATGAGAATTATGAAAAAAAAGTCATATCTTCAATTTTTAAAATTGGGTGCCTAATATGAGACAGGTTTAACAGAAACACTACTTGCCACAAAATAATTTTTATTTCAAAAACTTTAAAAGAATATCAAATTAACCTAGTATATTACAATTTAGTTACATAACACTTGACACACTCAACAGGTTCCTAATATGAGACAGTCTCATATTAAGGTTTAACAAAAATACTATTTATACCACAAAATAATTTTTATTTTAAAAACATTAAATGAATATCAACTTCACACAGTGTATACAACTCTTTAATTTATAACACTTGACATTCTATTCGTTATTAGTAATCTAAATTGATGAAGCCAGTCTCCTTATATGAGATATCTCATATTAGGAACACTGGGGTGTCTCATATTAGGGTTCCGATGTACATATTAAAGAATTTTTTGCCATCGTTAACAAATGTTAATAAATGCGTTATATAACTAGGTACTCTAATTATAAAATAACTTTTATTCGATACAACGAGCTACAAAAATATATTAAACACTTACCACGTTATTCAGAATTACACGGTAACCGAAGCTCTTTAAAAGTTCGTGCACGTAAACAATGGCGTTCTTAACCTAAAAATTTAGATGAGCTAGACACTGCACTACGTGTGGCGACTTATACCATTAGTGATTATTTGGACATTGCCAGATAGATGGAGACTCTTACTTTAGGAGTTAGTGTGGGGTCTCATATTGGGAACTGTCTCATATTAGGGTACTTTCCTCTGTAAATTATTATGCCTGTGTTAACTGTGTTAGCAACTATAGGGATATTTTTAGGATTGAATTATTTAATTTTACCAATATTACTAAAATTATAAAATGCAAATACTTAGTACAAACTTAAATAAGTAAGGTTATGATATCTAATCACAAAGTATAAAGGTTAGGTTATGTGGAATCAGCTGACATCATATCAATATGCTAATGCTAATGTCGAATTCAAATTTGACATTACACAGTTGAAAATAATATGTTAATATAACATTTTTTTGATGTTCCATCTGGTCCACACACAAAAATATGTCAAATGGCTGATGTAGGTACGTGTCTGTCAAATTTTACGTTTTGCGTTGTGTAGAAAATGATTAACTGAAAGTTAAGTTGACATTAAAGTTTTGTTGTATCTACGATGGTAGTGTGTCATATTGAAACTTTCCATATTCAAATTAACAAGTCAGGTAATGTTAATTAGACATTTGTCATTATTTATATTAACAAAAGCGTGAGTTGAAGTAACATCTAGGCATGTGTTAAATAGAGGAAAAACGACAGTGGTTTTTAACATTTGATCTACTTAGTTGTAACATATAGCTATAGTGAAATTAACATTTGATCTAAAGTTAAAAATACACATATAAATAGTACTTTTAACATAAGATTAATAGTAAATAAATATATTACGTAATAATTACATTATTATATACAGTGTGTCCACATTAAGGACTTACCACCCGTGTAAATTTTTTATTTGTTGATCGATTTTGATAAAAGTTTTTTTATAGGTATAGGTATTCAAAATGCGCATTCAATGAGTATAGGTAACTTTATTCTTGGGTTGTAATCATATAAGAAAAAAAGTATTATTTTTTTATTTCTAGATATTACCTATTCTTTTTTAACATTAGAACAAATGTTTAATATGCGCATTTTTAATATATACCTAACAAAAAAAGTTTATCAAAATCGGTCAACAAATAAAGATTTTACAGGGGTGGTAAGTAGGTACTTAATGTGGAGACACTATATATTATATTATTTATATATGTCTATATATAATAAGTGTCTCGTAATAATACATTTCTCGATACTTACCTTTTATAAACTTTATACTTTTACTGTTTCTTACACTGCAAATGACTGGAACAACACTGCATGACTATAACTTGTTTTATAAATCTAGGGCAATAACATCTTCTTAGCAACTAGCAACTATGTGAAGTAAATGGGTGATACTTGCAAAATGAATACAACAATTTTGATTTGTGATTTTTTTTATTTCAAAACAAAAGGGTTACATATTAGGATTAGGCAGATTAATAATAATAATAGAAGATACATCTATACTATACAAAATAAATATCAAATTTCTTCTGATAACTATGATCACTATAGAGGTATACCAATATACCTACAAAAGGCAACTTTTTAAATTTATTCAAAACAATTTAATAACAGGTAAAATTAAGAATTATCCAAATAATGTTGGTATAAAATCTAAAGATCTAGGCAGAACAGCATAAAAATTAGAAATAAGGGCATTTGTTAGGTGCGGCAAATTCATAATTAAAGAGTACATATAAAAACCCTGGAAGTAGGTACTTATATATAATAATATGTGTAGGAATTTGAAATATCACTTACCTGAATTTTTTATACACACACTATTACCGTACTATTACTACACAGCAACACACGCTATTAATCGATAGGAATTGGCACCTGGCACGCGACGCAATTCTGGACTGACTAAGATGAAAACGACTTGACCAAGTGTGATAGCCGGGAAGCGAAAACAACAGTCCAATCATTCGATTTTAGCAATTATTGCGTAGAGACTTACATTTTTATGAGTCGAAATGACACTGAAGTTTATGTTGCGTTGCAAAATAAATAATTTAATATGTTAACTCTACATGCATGAAAGTATTAAATACACGTATTCTGTTATTCAAAACATATCGAAATAAGTTAAATAGGGAAGCGAAAACAACAGTCCAATCATTCGATTTTAACAAATACTGTGTAGAGACTTACATTTTTATGAGTCGAAATGACACTGAAGTTTATATTGCGTTGCAAAATAAATAATTTAATATGTTAACTCTACATGCATGAAAGTATTAAATGCACGTACTCTGTTATTCAAAACATATCGAAATAAGTTAAACAATAAATGTTAAACTTAACACAGAAGATAGTTACATCAACACATTGTACATATTCAGTAATATTTTTAACATTTGTGCGAGTTAAAATGTTACAGTTTTACACATTGACGTATCTAGATGATTCGACATATTGCTCGCGTGCGTTAATTTAAGTAACAATGTATGTCACTTTTTGACACAAATATATTAACATCCATAAAAATTAACATACTTCAATCCGATTTTTAACTGTGTAGACGCTTTTGACAGTGCCATTGTTTCTCTTTGTAAATAGGATTTCTATGTATGGAACTTTTAAAATGGTGGTGAATATTGTGAAGGAACGCAAACGAACTGGGTACTATATTGCGGGTTTCGTTCTCCGTACAACTTGTTCTCCGCTAAATAGCCTTCGATATGCCCACACGGAACAACAGCGGCGTCACATAGTTTTTCGGAACTCGGCCAGTACTCGATGAATGTAACAATATGGAGACGGTCGTTTTCGTTTTCGCTTTGTAACCCTTCCCGAAACACAGGACACGGACTCATCCACTGCACCACTATCTAATGGAAATATTATGAACTGTATCTGTCCGAATATACAGGGTGTCCGGTAAGTACCTCCTAATCTCTCGGAAGCATACAGGGGAGGTCAAAATAACCCTCGTTTGTCAAAGGAAAAAAATTCCTACAGTGCCCCTTAACGGAGATACAGGGTCCCAAAAGAGTACTTAGCGATTTACTTTTTTGGCTCTAACTTTTGAACCGACTTGTATAATTTAATGAAATTTTAATAGTTTATGTTGGCCATAAAGACTCATAAAACCATACTACCGTAGATGTTTCACATCGTCAGGGAAGTCAGGAACGGACTTGCCACCACACTCGTTGGGCCAAATTTTTGACAGGTGTCATTTTACAGAGCTGAAAACTGTTTTTTTAAATACTTTGGTCATTGCTCTTTAAAAAAGGTACTCTTCATTTCTTTCGACCAAATGAGCCGGTTTCGAAAAAATTAAGTTTTTTAACACGTTTACACAATTAACGAGTGCTTGTCCATAAAGGTACGGAACCCTAAAAATAACATAATACAGACTAGGCTGATATGCATTTAATTTATGGTGAAGCGCTGTCCAACTCTTCGAAGGCAAAAAGACTTTATGCTGAAAGATTTCCAGCTCGAAAACCATTCAAAGGGTTGATCGGAGCTTAATTAATTTACAATGTTATTAAAACACAAAAATAATGAAAACGTTTAAATGTTATTTTGGCAAATGTTCAATATGAGCTCCAAGTACTTCAATACATTTTCTTAGTCTTCGAATATTTTCCCGCTGCACTGCAAATAATATTCCGGCATTATTACGAACTTCGTTAGAATGCTGTGTTATTCTCGCTAGTAGTTCTTCTCTAGTATTTACTGGTGTTGAATAAACTAGATGTTTTAGATGTCCCCAAAAGTAAAAGTCTAAAGGATTTAGATCAGGCGACCTTGGTGGCCATAAAACAGGGCCACCTCGACCTATCCATCGAGGGCCAAAAACGTTAGTTAAGTGTTGACGTACTATACGGTTAAAATGAGGTGGAGCACCATCATGCATGTACCACATTTGCATTCTTCTATCAAGAGGTACGTCTTCCAATAAATTATTTAAATTTTGCTGCAAAAATTTCAAATAAAGCTCACCATTAAGTCTTCCTTCCAAAACAAATGGACCTATAAGGTTGGTTCCGATGATGCCCGCCCACACATTTACCATAAACCGTTGTTGGTGTTTGTTTTGAATTATGGCGTGCGGATTTTCATCAGCCCAAAAATGTAAATTGTGTGAGTTTATTATGCCATCTCTATCATCTACCTTTATGGACAAGCACTCGTTAATTGTGTAAACGTGTTAAAAAACTTAATTTTTTCGAAAAAGGCTCATTTGGTCGAAAGAAATGAAGAGTACCTTTTTTAAAGAGCAATGACCAAAGTATTTAAAAAAACAGTTTTCAGCTCTGTAAAATGACACCTGTCAAAAATTTGGCCCAACGAGTGTGGTGGCAAGTCCGTTCCTGACTTCCCTGACGATGTGAAACATCTACGGTAGTATGGTTTTATGAGTCTTTATGGCCAACATAAACTATTAAAATTTCATTAAATTATACAAGTCGGTTCAAAAGTTAGAGCCAAAAAAGTAAATCGCTAAGTACTCTTTTGGGGCCCTGTATCTCCGTTAAGGGGCACAGTAGGAATTTTTTTCCTTTGACAAACTAGGGTTATTTTGACCTCCCCTGTATGCTTCCGAGAGATTAGGACGTACTTACCGGACACCCTGTATTGTGAAATATAATGTGGACGCCACTGGGCACAATCGACATTCGCCAGAGCTAATTGCGTTTTACACAATACTCCCAGCAATGCGCGAATCGCATAATAACTTTCAGTTAAACTGGACCTTACATGCCTTTAAAAATAACCAAGCGAGAGATATCCATCTGTCTTTAATTGTATGGGGTAGATTTCTATCTCCTCTGGCTTGCAATCGCGAAGAAATATGTGCCACAAAGGCACTGGGTAATAGATATATATACCTACAGGTTTTTCAAGATTTTTCAACAGGTTTTTTTTAATTGTTTTTGCTACAATACGAAAGCACATATTTTAGTCTTAGTGAGGTAACTACCTCAGAGAAATAACCAAGGATAGAGAGAGAAAAAGCATCAAAATGCACAGGTTTGTAGTTAACCAGCATCTAATAGAAATTTACCAAAGCAAACAAACTATCTATAATAGGTTATGTCGCATTGTAACTTAGACAAGGAAAGAGAGAGGCCTACCCTGACGCACGATACACTTACCCACGATATGTCACTAACGAATCCGAAAACAAGGCAAATCTGCGCATCTACGTCAGTTGCGAATCACGAATTCAAAATAATGGGCGGTTGCGGTTGTGTTTTACGATTTTTTATAGTTTACAGTTTAATGTGTCAAGAAAAAAGTGTAAACAACTGACTGATCGTCAGTCCAGCTCGACAGTGCTTTAAAATAGGCCAAAAATGGCAGGATGTGCAGTCAGCGTATGTCCAAATAATAATAGAAACAGTAAGGGAACGGAAATTAAGTACTATATAGATTTCCCAAGGACAATAATCTTGCCAAAAAATGGATTGCTGCATGCCGCAGACAAGACAGTATCAATTTAAACAATGGTAAGGAAACAGATTATTTATATAGAACAGAGCATTAAAAATAGGGGACTCAACAGAGTTTATGCCTGGGTTTATACAGCAAATAAAATAGAATGTGCAATAAAAAATTAGCCTTGTTCTGGTTAAAGGGAATCATTATTTGATCCCTATTTTACTCACTATTATTATTATGTTGTTTTGTTTGTTATTTAACTATATCTAAACTAAGCATTAGTTGTGCAGGTTGTGCTTGTGTCGAGGCTTGTGTGCATTAATTGGTAAATAAGGCTTTAATTGACATAAACCGGCATAAACACTGCATGGAAGGAAAAAAGTTATATTTTTGGTAAGGCTTTGAATGTTATTTATCAATATCTTTGCCTGTAACAAGTCATCTGTAAAATACTGTTTTTCGATGGAGAGTTTGTGTCGATAGAAGCTCAAACTTAGTCTAGGATTACCTTACTTACAAAATAAATGTATTATTTAGATACCTATATGATATTTTTTTATTGTCTACCAATATACGGTCTTTTAAAAGGAAAATCCTGTTAATTTAACAAAATATACATCAAGTTTATTTGCATGCATACGATTAGCTATAAAAACGCAAAGAAAACAAATTGTTTGTAAAATTATAATTGTGTAATAAATGTGTTTTTTATCAACAGAATATTCATTCATTTATCTAGTAATACCTATAATCTACATATTTTTAACAACATTTATTTAAAAGAAAACGTTTAAAATAAGCAAAAACCCATAAAAAATATCTATTGCTGATGTCACAAGATGCGCAATGACATACCGTGTGGGTAAGTCTATCGTGCCCTGACGTGTATAGATTTGGTTACGTCGTTTTGAACTGCGGCCATTTTATGTGTGTCAAACAAAGCGAGTACGTTGTGAGTTAATTTCGAGAATTTGTGAATTAAAAGTAACAATGATTAATGGGAAAATATACTCTTAGGATAGTGAATTGTTCAGCTACTTTTAAAAGGTGCCCTACAACTTACAACTTTGTTTTTTCTCAATATAACTTCTTCAAATTCCTTCTACCTTTTAGTACAATATTTTGTACAATATTTTGTTAGTAAATAGGACCAATTTCATTATTTTTTAACATCGTTTTTATTGAAAATTTCTTAATTGATGACAGTTGCATAAAATATGGGCTGGTTTCCATGGGCGTGCATTATTTATTTTATTTTGATTGATTCGATATCGCCACAAATAAATATATTTCAGCACTTGACACTAGCTTTACATTTGGGAAATTATCTGCAAATAAATACCAATATTTCAAATTACATGTAAGTCAAAACTAACTACCTTTTCATTTTTAACATTTTTGTGATATTGGCTAAGAACGCGTTTCATGCTACGCCACTGGCCTGGCGTGCGATGTGGCAGTCGGTAACACGGCCACGAGCTCTGTTAGGCGTCCTCTCTCTTTCCTTGTCCAATCATTGTATACTAAAAAGAACATTTGAAAACACAAAAAATACACACGTAAACAATCAGTGAATATGACACACGTGGCGAAAACAAAACAAAGGCAGATAGATTGAACGGCGGCGGCGGCGTTGCCATGTTTGGCGATTAGAGGTGTCTGTTGACGATTTTATTAAATTTATAATTAGCATACTATAACTAGGTACAGCGCGATTTAGTTTTATGTTAAAACTGTCACATATAGAAGGAATTAATAGTTAAATTTCTTAATTTAATGTTATGGGAGTGTGTCTTCATTTAATCCCATTATTAAACACGTGAATTTTCAAACAATAAAGTAGGTATGTGGCACCACTCAAAAAGATGTTGGAGCCGGCAATTTCGGCGCACTTTTTTGTAAAAATACCGTTCTAGAACCGTGTGCTTGAGGTAAAATGTTCCCGCAACCTGAAGACCCTGGTACCGAGTCGTAAAACAACGCTCTAAATTTTACGATGCACTCGCAAGGTTTCGAATGCTGGTAAATATAGTTTTGCCGAGATTAAGTATAGTTACTCCCGTAGAATAACGACTCTACAATAATAAAAACCGAGGCAATATATAATTAAACGGACTTATGTCTGCGGCTGTCCCTTCCGAGCGGTCCGTGTTATTATGTAATTATCTCTTGGAATTCCTGCCTAGATCCACTATCGCCGTGCCCTCTCCGACGTATAAAAAGATCAAAAATTGATTTTTAATTTGAAATATGACGGAGAAGACTGCTATTTTGTTATTTGCAATAAGTTACTCTTACCACATATATACCACTTTATCATCGTCACACAGAGTTGCTCTGGCAACGCCCTTATCAAGGGTACAACCCGAAATACGCGTTTCCTCCAACAGGGAAGCCGTCAGTTATATTTTTCTTAATTCTTACAATAATTGTTAACAATTATACTTTACTTTATTACGTAAAAGATAATAAGGTTTCCACGATGCGAGGCTACGAGATATGTAACAATTTCGTTTTTTATTGCCACGCAATGAGATCCCCCCGAGAATTTTATATACGGGTAGTGATCTTTGGGAACGTATCATTATCAATTATTTCTTCCAATGGGAGATCGACCCGCGCATTAAGGCCCAATTGCGGACCTCTTATAACTGTAATTGGGGGGCAACACCAGCCTGGAAAAAATACTAATTATCACTTGCGGTACCGTTTTCATGTTATGCCTGATTTAATAGAATTTATTCATTCGGGAACATAATCACGAGTAGGTGCTACGCGCTATTTAGTATTTTCTCTCTGAATATAATGTGCCGCCATTTTGATCTATTAATTGTTCTGGAATCTGCGATTCCGTTCAATATTCTAATAATATGTACTACATACTGATTAACTCAGATTATGACATAAATAGTGTATTACATTTCAAGCACAAATTGGATAAAATGTAATAAATATAATTATTTAGAAACCTAGTTAATATTAATCGATTACCTAGGACATAATTACTAATTTGCGACGTGTTTATTTGCAATTCAAAAGTTCCCGCTGTGTAATATTTATATCCCCTTCAGAAACGTTTCGCATACTTTTAAAATTGCAACCAATTATTGTTTGATCGCTCTATTACTACACATTTTTTCCGTTGGTATGTAAGGCAAGATTCTAATAGCGTAAATAATGTTTATAACCCGATATAGTTTTTGTGTGGGTGCAACCTATCAATTTTCGCACGACTTTTTAATAAATTATTATTTTTTTCTATTATGTGGAAATAAATTTGATTTATCTAAGCATACAAGTGCGTGATTTCATTGTATGAAACTTTGCACACCATTTATTCACAATGTCTCTTAATGACCTATAGCTTAGTAAAAGGACAATAATAATATATGCTATAATATAAGCGCTAGTTTTTCTCTCATAATGTATTTATTATCACGCCTATGCATATTTAATTTAAACAGAGAAATGCCAGCGATACACACCAACAAGAGAAATAATGAAGCTTTGGAATATTTTTTATGACTAAAAAAGAGAGTGCCCGCAACTGTTTCTTTATGATGTGTATTTCAAACATCCGTGACATACGCCAATACAACACATTTTATGTGAGTATATATTATAAGGCCTCCCTTTCTGTAGTCGACTTGTGGTTTTCGTAAAAGTAGGCAGAGAACATTTTGCGGTCTGTAGATTATCAATTTCCTGTTGGAATTATGTGGTCTCTATTGTCATTTTGGTCTGCAGAGGCTCACGCAATCGATAATGGAACTGTTGAGAACAATGAAATCCACATATCCCAGTCTATTTTACTTTGAAAGAAATAAAAAAGCACTTGATAGTATTGAGCGTATTCGTTCAGTAATACAATTTTAAATTAAGTTACAATCGAACTGTATTTGTCAAAAAATATGTTGGCCTTCTTATTAACCTTACTTCATTGTTTTGCGACCGTTGATCTGTCAAAAATGTTCTTCTTCTTCGCAATTTTCGTGCGTGCAACCTTACTTCATTGTTGACTGATATTTCACCTGCAAAAACATTCTTGTCCTTCTTGTTAAAATTATTGGGCACTTCTACTATCCAAAGAACCAAACAATGGTGTAGGTACCTACTAGAGCTTTTTAACTAGGTGTAGATAATATATGTGAAACTAGCGACGAGACTTGTAACCAATTACAAATGTGGAATTTAATTAGATATCCCTTTCAACATCCAAATTCTCACTATGTTCGTGAGAAAAAATGTTCTTCTTCTTCATAAAATTATCGAACTGTATAACTACTATAGATATCAAAAGAACCAAAACCACGGTAGGTAGGTAGGTATACTATAGTGCTCCTTTAAATGTGTTCATGTCAACTAACGACAAAACTTTTATTAACGAATGAGGAAATTGATTAAATCTTTATTTCAACATGAAATTTAGTGCTTCACTTATACGAGAATGTCAAACTTATAACTATGTACCTTATCATTTCCTCTTCTTCTAGTTTTCAGTTTTCGTGCGTCCAACCTTACTTCATTGTTTTGTGATAGTTGACCTGTCAAAAATGCTCTTCTTCTTTCTAAAATTGTCGGAAACTTGCTACTCTATAAGGAACCATTACCGCGATAGCTAAAAATGCTTTTTAAATATTTTCTCGTGAACTAGAACTAGTGAAATCATCAATTCTACTTAAAACTCCGCAGTATATTCCCGATAATGTCAAACTTATAACTATATAACTATAACCTCTTCTTCTTTGCAACTTTACTTAATTGTTTTATTATAGTTGTTCACTTGTCAGGGTAGCTAGAAATACTGCTCCTTAAGTTTGTTTTAGGGAATTAGCGACACAATTTCTATTTACAAATGAGAAAAGGTCATTTCAAATCTTCGCGCGAATGTCAAACTTATAGCCGCGTAGCGAATTCCTCTTCTTCTTCGAGATATTGTCGTGCCGCGGGCCCCGGTCCAGACCGGCAGTCACGTCCGGCTCATGGCCGTCTCCGAAAACCGCCGAAACGCGTCGCCGGCGCGGGGGGGAGGGGGGGGGGGAACGCCGGGGCCTCCCATTGGTCGGCGGACGTTCGGCGCGCTACCGTTGGCCCGTCGAGCGATGCACAGTAATAGCGCGGTAATTGACCGACACCGCATGGCCCCCGATGCGTCAAGTCGGCTATGAAAGACGATATAGTGAAACTATGACGTTTTAGCGGCTCGATGTGTACAACATATTATGCAAAAATGAAAAATATTCGTTGCGGCTGTGGCAACTTCTAACAGATTTCTATACAAATATTGTTACAATCATTATTGACGTTGATGTTCACACCTGTTACGTAGATGATTGTATTATTGTTACTTTTATTGAATTAGTGATTTATACTTTCACTGCATCTCTTTTAATCGACAGCCTCTCATGTATCTACAGTTGTTTGATCGATTACACGATGTACAGTATCGATGGCAGGTATATAATTTCACCAAGGTTTTGGTTCTGTGGCATTTTGGCAAGTGCCCCAATAGTTTTAGAAGAAGAAGAAAATATTTGACAGAAATAACACACCTAACCTAACCTTACAAAACAATGAACCAAGGTTGTTAGTAACTTCAAAATTTGACATTTCACCTTTGTTTTGCCATTCTCTTAGGTACTATATCGTTGCTATATTGTTTTATAATGATATAATAGTAGACAAAACATAGCTAGGGTGCAAATAAAAGCAATATCTACCGGCCATAGGAAAATCCCACGGAATAGCTTTGGTTTAGTGGCACTGCGGGCGTGTAAAGTGAGAATAGCGCCGAGTAATGTTAATGTTGATGTAAATAAACAAACACGGAGCGCTGGTAGCTCCTGGATATATAAATATTTAGTAGTCACGACATTGGTCAGGGTATTAGGAGCACATTCTTGGTGTTTTTACGCGAAATGGCAAACACGGCTTTCAATGTAGTCACTGTCCGCGGGAGATAGTGAAACACCGGTGAGATATATGGCTTTCGTTGAAATACTGGCGGCGTTTCTTGTCCAGGCGTATACAGGGTGAGTTTCAAGTAGCAAATGACAAAGCCCGTTTAATAGGTACTGTGTAACAATTAAAGTCTGATACCTAAGGGAGACAGAAAAATGACGTATAGAAACGCTCACGTGACTTTCAGTAACTGTCAAATTTGACATTTAACAAAAAAATGTTAAGAACGCCACTTATTCGTCGAAATATCGAAAAACTTATCAGAAAAAATGTTCTCCTGCTTAGATAATCGAATCTAGATTGTTTGCACGGAGAATTTTGAATTTGAAGTTGTAAGTCGATTTGGTAGCAAAATTCGTATCTATGACTTCCGATAAAATATGTTTTAAAGATTATTTGGAACTCACCCTGTATAAGATATGTAACGTAGGAAAGCGAAAGGTGTTAGATTAGCCTTAGTTAGTTATAATTTAAGCCAAAGGGCATATCCATTTCGACATTAAATCAATAATTGTATTTTATAAAAAAAGGCAGATACCATATTATGCCTATAGGTATTATTATTCTATTAGGTACTCGTATTATTACACAAGTAAATATAGTTACCTAGGTGTTTTAAACCGATCAACTTTTGCTTTAATTTGAACATGCTTGCAGGTGTTATATACATTCTTGTTAACAACAAATTGTTATTTAACTTTTTAAGATTTCACACGAAATTTTTCATTATTCTGTGATTGTTTCGACAATTATTATATACCTACAATGTTTTTGTGGTAGTAGAGTTATACTTTCAGCGCCGCTAAAACGCGAACAACTCTTTGAACGATCGTCAAAAAAAAACGAACAGTCCAAATAGAACTTTGAACTTTACAATTTTGGGGTTATACGATTTTGAAGCTGTCGATCGCAGGCGGCGACGTAATCCAAACAACGACGCATCGGACCGACGCAGCCGCCCACGCCTTCATGAATAGTGAACGGCCTCATTAGTTGGACCCGGACTGTAATGACTTCTGCGGAGACTCCGGGGTCCCAGCCATATAGTCCGGGATTGATTTGGTCCGAAAATTAACGCAGAACATGGTGTTTTTTTTTAATATTGGGACTCCACAAAAAAAATTATAACGCTTTAAATATATCTACAGGGTGAGTTTTTTTCGATGCCCACTATGGGGATCTCGGAAACTAGCAGAGCTAGAACAAAGGTTAAATGGGGAAAGAATTGCAGTTTTGAATGCACCATCTAATGTCCCTTTTGGATTTTTAAAAAAGTTCACGGCTCACTAGATATTTTGAAAAAAATGATTTTTTGCTATTTCTTCAGATCTCTGTAGCTCCGTTATTTCTGATTATACAGAAAAACTGTAGAGACAAAAATTGTAGATAGTTTTGGGCTTAATAAGATAATCTTAGCCAATTTTTTATGTTGCTTGTGATTTTTGAGATATGACATAAACTTGTGTTTTTTTAAATGTAATTCATAGTTGGCTGTAACCTTATAAAATCGGCCATTTTTTGAGCTTTCCAAAGATACAATACTCGTCATAGTTATTACAAAAAATAAAACAACTATGGCTAATTCTCTGGGTTTTTTTAAATTTTTACATAGTCAGTCATGGAATATTTTCATAATTACGTTCTATTGAATAATAAGACATACTTTAAACTTTCAAATATTTTATCTTTAGCTGGTGACAAAATGTAACAAAATAAAACAAAAATTAAAAAACTCAAATTCAAATTATTATTATTTTAAAAGGTCACCTTTTAAAATAAAAAAAGGTGTTCAAACAATCCACCATTATTATTTATGCAAATATTGCATCTTTTTAAAGCTGAATTTGTCGCCTTTCTTAGAGAGCGCCTGTCAATACTGGCAATTGGTTCTAAAACAGCTGCTCTTAATTTAACAATTGTATCATACTTTATTTTGTACTGTTCCCCACAAAAATAAATCCAAAACAGACAAATCGGGGGATCGGGACTGCCAAGAAATGGGTCTATTTCTCCCTATCCAACTAGGTATTTGGATAGAGCTGATCTAGGTAATTTCTTACGGGCAAGTAATTATGTGGTGGAGCTCCATCATGATATTTTTTGTTTTATTTTGTTACATTTTGTCACCAGCTAAAAATAAAATATTTGAAAGTTTAAAGTATATCTTATTATGCAATAGAACGTAATTATGAAAATATTCCATGGCTGACTATGTAAAAATTAAAAAAAAAACAGAAAATTAGCCATAGCTCTTTTATTTTTTGTAATAACTATGCCGAGTATTATATCTTTGGAAAGCTCAAAAAATGGCCGATTTTATAAGGCCGCACAGCCAACTATGATTCACATTTAAAAAAACACAAGTTTATGTCATATCTCAAAAATCACAAACAACATAAAAAATTGGATAAGATTATCTTATTAAGCCCAAAATTATCTACAATTTTTGTCTCCACAGTTCTTCTGTATAATCAGAAATAACGGTGAGGCGTGAACTTTTTTAAAAATCCAAAAGGGGCATTAGATTGAACATTCAAAACTGTAATTCTTTCCCCCATTTTACCTTTGTTCTAGCTCTGCTAGTTTCCCAGATCCCCATAGTGGGCATCGAAAAAAACTCGCCCTGTATATCAATACTTCTAACGAAAAATTCATAATAATATGTTGGTACTTTGTTACTAATTGGTATCACAATAGATGCTTTGACAATGTTCAAGGAAAAAATAACCTACCTACATAAGCCATAAGAAATACATGGGGAAATTGCGCTTGAACCCCCATAGCTATACTACTAATGTCTACTTCAACCCCAGATCTAGGCCAGTGGAGGCAGTAGAAGCTTCAAAATTTTAGTGTACACTCACTCTTAATTATAACAAGACGCATTTTATGGCTATACCACGGGCGTAGCCAAGGGGGGGGTTTCGGGGGTTCAAACCCCCCCCCCCCCCCCGAAATAAGCAAAATATTACCTAATATTATACCGAAAAAATACGAGGAGTGAAGAGTTAATTTATTATTACGTTTGAATATATTATGTAGTAATAGTAGCGCCTAGCGCCATCTTTTGACGAGAGGCAGACACAGTTGCAGCCGAACTATTTTGTATTGTAGGGACACTTTGCGTTGTTTCTCGATTATTCGCCACGCCCCTAGGTCGAAATGAGCGGAACTTTGTGGAAGTTCGTGGAAGTTTCTGGACGGCTACTGGGCTGCTATATAAGCGGCGCGTGACCGCGCTTACGGCAGTATTGTTCCATGCGAACTCGAAGCGAATAAAAGTGAAAAGTGGTGAACGAATAGTGAAGAGAATTAAGTGTACCGTGTAAGTGAGTAATTTTAGTGCACTGTTATTCGATGACCTTGTTAAGGATAGATACGTGAATCATTATTACTGTCGAAAAATGGAGGGGAAAAAAGGAAGGGTGATAAACCTAAAGGTATGGACTACTGGAAAAAGTGGTGTAGTCAAGGTCAAGAGGTTTCTAATAAAGAAACAAATTTGGATTTAGCTATCAAAGCTTCAGCTACCTTGCATGCTGATAAGAAGACTGCCTACCCCGAAATCTAGTTTGGAATGCCTAGATATGTGCGATAAAAACCTTTATCCTAATATTTACACATTACTACAAATCTTGGCTACCATTCCTGTATCCACTGCTACCCCAGAAAGGTCTTTCTCGAGCCTAAGGAGACTGAAAAACTATTTACGAAACACTACAAGTGAAAACAGACTTAATGGTTAATGAACATTCATTATGGAACAGAAATTCATGCAGATGAAGTAGTGGATATATTTAAAAGAATAAATTAAAAGTAAAAAAATACTTTTAAAAAAAGCTTTTATTTAAATGCGCTAAAAAGAATAAAATAATCTTTTCTTTTAAAACTTTTACTATCAACTTATAACGTCATTCCACAATTTATATGATATAAAAGCTTGTCGCGAGATTTAAGTAGTGGTATTTACTTAGTTTGAAAACTTAAATCTCGCGACAAGCTTTTATATCATATAAATTGTGGAATGACGTTATAAGTTGATAGTAAAAGTTTTAAAAGAAAAGATTATTTTATTCTTTTTAGCGCATTTAAATAAAAGCTTTTTTTAAAAATATTTTTTTACTTTTCATTTATTTTGTAATTTTTAGTTTGACCAGGTGTCTGAGTCTATTCATCTCAGTTAACGCATCATTGTTGCAAGGTCGTTTGCCGGTTAGTTTAGAACAGTCTAGCTCTTCAATGAGGAGACCTTCTAATGACCATCTTGGGTGTTCCGCCATGTTGGATTTAGAATGACGTCACACATATAATCATGCATTGTCATCCAAATTAAACGTGTGTACAAAATTTCAGCTCGATCGGTTGAAATTTAACTAGTCCGCCATCTTGAGTGTTCCGCCATGTTGGATTTAGAATGACGTCACACATATAATCATGCATTGTCATCCAAATTAAACGTGTGTACAAAATTTCAGCTCGATCGGTTGAAATTTAACTAGTCCGCCATCTTGAGTGTTCCGCCATGTTGGATTTAGAATGACGTCACACATATAATCATGCATTGTCATCCAAATTAAACGTGTGTACAAAATTTCAGCTCGATCGGTTGAAATTTAACTAGTCCGCCATCTTGGGTGATCCGCCATGTTGGATTTAGAATGACGTCACACATATAATCATGCATTGTCATCCAAATTAAACGTGTGTACAAAATTTCAGCTCGATCGGTTGAAGATATCTGCTTCAAAATTGAGTTGCAAGATTCCACCCGAACAAATTACATACATACATACATACATACATACATTGCAAGTTAAATAAAAGCTTTTAAAAAGCCGAAGATTTCTTCTTTAATGGTTTTAGATTTAGCGCAGAGGAACGAAATTAATTTATCCATTTCATTTAAAGTTAAGAACTTTATAAATATGTCGTAGTTTTTCGGATGAATATATAGATATTAAATTTCATGTAAGTATATTTTTGTTGTTTTATTTACTTCTCAAACTAAACCCCCCCAAAAACTAAATCCTGGCTACGCCCGTGGGCTATACCTATGAAGAGCGGTAAATCCAACGGGCGAAGAGCATACTAACAAAACCTTAATTATCCAACGGTTTCCATTTGTTAATGACCATGACCACAACCCTTGACTCTTCCAACCCTGAGGCCTCATCGCCGCGGTTTCGTGGGCGGGTAATTTATCGCGGCCGTAACGTGCTGGAAATCACACTTTAATTCAAAACAAATGGGTATTGTTTCTCATTACGGGCGTCGTATCGGAAAGAACCGAAAGCGAATTTACGACCGGGCAACGACCAATGGGAAACCGCTGGCGCTTTATATTAATTTTATATCGATATCGAGGTGGCTGGGCGCATAAAGGGACCAGTGGCGGAACAGCGTGGCTAATAAAATGTCCCCTCGGACAAAAAATAATAAACGGACTAACCTAGAGGCTGCATTGTAATCAGCCAACATAAAAAATGCCTGCTCGAAACAAAAACAACAAATTTGGCACTTAAGCCTGCATCATATTATAATCAGAGGTTACCCAAATGCAACACTTTTCTCTTCGCATCGTTCTGAAAACTACACTAATTCGCTAATTACTAATTTAACTATATGTATTTTGTCCAATAACCCCAAAATCTCAAAAAAACATGAATAACACAAAAAATAACATACGAAACACATCAACTCAAACCGGCGAAATCTCAACGAACTCTGGATCAGCTGTTGGGGCAAAATAAAGCAAATGCGCATCCATCACTACAAAGAGCTCGTGCAACGTTGCCACGTTAGCCAGAATAAGCAATTTATTAAGGATATTATTGACAAGGTCAGTAGGATCGGTAAATTCACAAAATCGGTAAAATTTATTGTTAAACTGTCCACATTTTGACTATATGTAGATTATAGATATCAACTAATTGTTTCAAATTGGCGTTTTTAACGTTGGTTATACATTTATTTCGTAAGTATACAAGATAAATTTATGAAGAAGTTTGGCAATGGCGTAATTATTGCAGTGTTTTGTTTTAGATTTCTATTACTAACTAGGACAAATAGTCTATGTTTATTTGTCTGAGGTCCTCATCATAAGGAGAAACCTCCGACCAAAAATCAATAGATAAGTAATGACCTATCTCCCCACAGTAGAAAATTGTTTGTTATGAAGAATAACGAAAAACCTAACCTCAATTTCTTATTGATAAACAGAATTGTCTGTTTAAAGCTCCCAAGCCATGGGCGTGTGCATTTTGGGAGGCTAGAGAGTAAAATAAAAACTAAAATCATTGAAAAAATCATTGGCACCGCTTGTTCCTTCACACAATAGTATATTTCATTCTGGAAATAAAGATTTTTCCGTGCGCGCGTGACAAATTCCCGTGTGAGGCGCAGCCGAACACTGAAAGTCATGCAAGTACGGAAAAATCTATTTCTGGACGTGTAATGAACGATATTTTTTATTATACTTCTTTGAAAACGGAAACTTAAAACATTTTATCGGCATATTATAATAAATTTAATTGACAAAAAATAAACAATGCAGACAATATAGTGTTTGGTATGTATGATGGGTTTCCATGGTTACTTTCAAATTATTTCAAAGGTGCTTTGTTGTAAATTAGTTATTGTCAGATAAGGTGAATAAAACGTCAAAAATATTACAGAAATGTATCTAAATATGGAAACACTTACGAATTAAAATACAAAATAGGTACATGTTAAATATCAGAGAGCATATAGAGTTTCTTAAATTTAGTTTACTTTGCTGTATATTTCTATTTTAAATATACTTGCCAACGTCAACGCGCGTTTACCATCTAAGGTGGTATTCACAAATCGGTGACTTCAGACATGTTTCTAAACGGCTAGTCAAAATCTCTTTTTAAAAATTAAATTATAGAAGAGTTGAAATGCGGACAAGCCTATGAGATGTGATTTCATAGTATTGTTCTGCCCCCTTTGGCAAAGCCACTGTACGCCATAGAGTCGGGTTTCATACTAACAGAGTCATGCAGTCGGATATAATGACCGGACTCTGATTTATACTCACTTTTATTTCTGTGTTTATAGTGCGGCTATATGAAATCGACGGAACGTCACGTTTCGTCGCGTATCGCACATACACGTACCTGCAAAAAAAGAGAAAAGGGCGTTAGAGAGTAGTACGAGGTGTAAGGTTTGAGTTTTTGCTTGAGGACGAGAGCCAATCGTCGATTTACCAACGTTAGAAGGTAGTAGAAGTGTATTGTATGTAATAGAAAAAAAAATGGAATGCTACTCACAAACTAACTTTTATGAATTTTTTGTTTTTGACTTTTTTTAAGTAGAGCAAAGAAAATATACAGTGTGCTTCAAAAAGTTCGCACCATAGGGGGAAAATGTTTAATTAACGTTTTATTTTGAAATTTAATTTTTAGCTTATCTTTTGCTTTAAAAAATATGAAAAATGACCCACTCAAACGTGGTCATGTGACTTTCGTTATCTGTCAAAAATGACATTTAAAAAAATATATCGCCAAAATTGGGTTTATTTGTTAAAATATCAAAAAGTTTTACTTGAAGAAGTTGTTTCTTTTTCAATTTTACGTAAGTGTGCCAAATTTGAACGCGCTACAAAAATATTTAGTTTTTTTTCCAATTTTTAATATTTATGAAATTTCTGAAAATTTTAAAAACTGGAAACTTCGTAAAAACTATTTTATATCACTAGCTTCATCATTCTATTAATTTTTTATTATTAATTACCGAAAAGAATAAGTATTTATCAAAAGAAAATTATATTTAAGCTTTAAAATTCTGTTATGTTTGTTGCAAAGTTGATGTACCGTCTAGCATTTGGGGTATAAATTTAGTTACATTACGTTTCCCAGTTTTAAATTGATGCCAAAATAATAATAAATTAAAATATCATCAAACCATTTTACGTATCTAAGCAAAATTCTTGACTTTTGTGGAACAAATAATTATTACCTTTAAGTTTAATTTCACATTAATCGATATTGATAAGTAGGCCATGGAGAAAATAGAAGCAATTGCTTTTATTTGACAGTTGTTTTTATTTGACAGTTATCAAATCCGCGGAAAACCGAAATTTTGAAAGATTCTTGCCGTGTTTAAGTACGCTATTTTCGCCCATGCCCGACATTGTTAATATAATTCAGTCAAAACGTGGTCTACTTAATAAAGGCATTTTCACCCAATACCTTTTCTTCTTATATTTACGTCTAATATTTAACATTATCTTGTTTAATCAAAAGGCGCACTTTTCTTTAATTCGGCGCCATTTTGTAACTACTACTCTCAACATACTTTTGCAAATATTCATAAAAGTTCTGCTACAGCAGTATAATAAGCCTCCCCCACCGAACAGTTGAAGTGTGATTGCAGTTGACTGCCATGTGAAACAGCATGCATTATGTCTCTTTTCAGCTTCAAAGCGGGCGCGTAGCTGTTGTCTCTGTCTCACTTGCAATGCATTTATCCTTGTGGATTGCCATAGTAGCCCGTGAGGTCAATTTAAAATACGGCCAGGCGGCAGCGAATAGGAATGAATTATTATAAGACATTAGTAATCTTGACTCCATTAGTAATAATTGGGGAGTTTTTGCGCGAAAATATAATTGCATTTTTTTAAATGTCGTTTATTATTAAACATTGAAAAAATTTGAAATAAATTAGGTGGATCATTGATCAAATGACCTTACGGAGAAGCCGCGCTTGGCACATTGTGCTGTAAAGCCGGTCTACTACACTACGAACGCTAATACCTACCAGAATAATTTGCAAAAACACGATTGTGCTTGTAGAAGAGGAACAAATATGATGTGCGCGCCTGTTTGCGATGAGACAATCGTCCTGTATATGCTTCCTACGAGCCCGAAGACGGTTCCCTTGATTAGTGAACCAGTTGTTATTGTAAATAACACGCGAACGGCGAACGGCCGGCATAGGCCAGGGAAATTGCGGTAAAAAATAACGAAACCTAGACAAAATTCATAACCACATTTTTATAATGCCATCACAAAATATTGGTAATAAATGAACGCCAGAATTGTTTTTTATACAAAATAAATAGGTATACGCGTGTGGGCGTTTTTTTAGAAAAATACGTTTTCTTGTTGTAATAAAGACGGCATAAGTATTAACTGCGAATTTTAAGCTGTATTTATTAGTAAGTAAGGTATATAAAGTTGAGATTGATAAATTAAACAAATTACGTTTGCGCCAGTACCCGAATGATGTAAAAATTACATTTTGCGTAATATTTTGTTGGTCAAAAATATTAACTGCGTTTTAATTATTTATAATTACCTTAAAAATCAAGTATTAACAGTTTGTTCTGAAATTAAACATATTGTTTCGCCGGAAATCGCATTTTAAAGAAATTTGAAGCTGTCTTTGAGAGCAAAATTATTAACTGGCTGATTTTTGTTAAACTTTGTAAGTGGATACTAAGTCTTGTTAAATTTTTTGAAATTAAACAAAAATTGGTAACGAAGTATTTTGAAATGACAAAGGACAGCCGACCTATATGCGCCGTAAATAAATGTTTAATTTCGCTAAAATATGATTCAATATAAACTCCTGGACAAAATTAACGCAACATCATAAGTGTCCCACTTATTTGATGATATTTTTTTTCTGAATTTATGATCCGATTTGAATGTTTTTTTTGCATTGTAGGTTGATTCCTTGACAAAGTCATAGTTTTCGCTGTTTATGATAAAAAGTTCATTTTCGATTTATACCGGGTGTAACAAAAATGTTATGTTTTTTTCCGAAAATTTGTATCACCCTGTGGAGTATGCTAGCAACTGAAACATATAGCAGTTGACATTAGACGGTAGGTCCATCTTTCTTCAACATTTTCTTTTTTGGTTTACTTCATTATCTCTGTTATTAAAGGAGATACAGTGTTTTATATGGTAACATGTTTTTATAGGCTTTATTATTCAACACAGTCATTGTTGAATGTTTTCAAGTAGGCTATGGAACTTTTCTGGCATTTTAAGCGATGTGTCCACAGATGTTGTGTTTTAAAGTTACAAAGGTCAAATAAAATCCGCCATACCGATAAACACTGTTCGGAAACTGCTTATTAAACGTTCGTTTCATATGCCCAGTTGCCCGACTATTCTGTCGTTTAAACCAGCCTCATTTAAACGTCTTCTGATTGTTCGAGACGATATTGTATGATGTAGAGCAGTTCTAAGCTCACTTTTTAGCCTAGTACTAGTGATATTCCTGTTTCTTAGAGCAGTTTGCCTCGTAAAACGCTCATCCCTTGGATCGGTACATCGGTTTCGCTCTTGGCCTGACCTTCGAGAGTAAGATCCTGTCTCCTTAAATCGTTCAACCATATGACTCACAGAAAATATACGCTACGCGTATATTTTCTGTGAGTCATGACTTATAGTCGAACGATGTCTTCCTATCACATTAGCAACATGACACATCGAATAGCCTTCATCCACCAAAGTTAAAGCTCTTACTGCTTCTTCTGCCGATAAATTTTTTGGTCGATTCATTTTTCAATTTTAAAATACTCGTCGGGCAACTGGGCATATGAAACGAACGTTTAATAAGCAGTTTCCTAACAGTTTTTATCGGTATGGCGAATTTTATTTGACCTTGGTAACTTTAAAACACAACATCTGTTGACACATCGCTTGAAATGTCAGAAAAGTTCCATAGCCTACTTGAAAACATTCAACAATGACTGTGTTGAATAATAAAGCCTATAAAAACATGTTTCGATATAAAACAGTGTATCTCCTTTAATAACAGAGATAATGTAAGTAAGTAAACCAAAAAAGAAAATGTTGAAGAAAGATGGACCTACCGTCTAATGTCAACTGCTATATGTTTCGGTTGCTAGTATACTCTACAGGGTGATACGAATTTTCGGAAAAAAAAAACATAACATTTTTGTTACACCCGGTATAAATCGAAAATGATTTTTTTATCATAAACAGCGAAAACTATGACATTGTCAAGGAACCAACCTACAATGCAAAAAAAAAATCATTCAAATCGGATCATAAATTCAGAAAAAAAATAGGATCAAATAAGTGGCACATTTATGATGTTGCGTTAATTTTGTCCAGGAGTTTAGTTATATTGTAAAAAGTTAAACAAAAAAAACAGTTAATATTTTTGCCTAGTCTATACCAATTAGAAGTGACAGCTGACGTACATGCGGCTCAGATAAATGTTTAATTTTGTATAAGTTACATTCTATTTGTATAAAAGGGAATGATCATCTGCAATAAAAACGTAGTTAATATTTTTGCTTTTGCCGAAATAGAAAATTATCCGACTTTTATCCCTCTTTGTCGATCTAAGTTACTTCCATATTCTTAGAATGTTTAATTTCTTAATATATGTTAGCAAGGGAAGTTTTTTTACCAAAAGAGTCTAAAAAAATCCAGTTAACATTTTTGCTCTAAATTTCTAACGAAAAATAGGTGTTTTTTGAGGTAACTCAAGGTTCCGTTTTTTTTTTTCAAAATGTTTAATTTTCGGTTTCTACCAACGTATTTACTTATAACTTTGATATGGTAAATCAAAATTGGAGTTTATATTTTTTCTTTCACTTTCACTTACCTTTCTATTACCGCTATGTAGATGACATAATAACATGTATTCCAGCAAACAAAAGCGAAGAAATTGTATCAGTGTTTAACAGCTACCATAAAAGATTACAATTCACCCTAGAGCGTGAAAATACTGAGACTCGTAGTTTGCCATTTTTGGATGTTAGGGTCTGTAGGGAAACTAATGGTACTATAAAAACCAACTGGTATCATAAACCTACCTTTTCGGAACGACTTTTAAATTTTCACTCTGAACATCCTTTGAACCAAAAAATTAATATTATACAAAACCTCAAACATAGGGTTTATCGCATCTCTAGCCCCGAATACTTAGAAGATAATATAAAATATATCTACAGAATTTTACAAAACAATAATTACCCAGTGTCTTTAATAAATAAAATCATGAACACACAAGAAAATAGGAAACCACAACAAACTACCAACAATAACAATAATAATATAAAATTCTTTAAAATCCCTTTTATCAAAAACCTATCAGAGAGACTAAGTAAAACAATAGCAAAAAAAGACGATGTGAGAGTATCATTTAAGAGTCGTAACAATATGAAAGACCATTTTTTCTCCAAGCTAAAATCAAAAACAAGTTTAGAATTACAGTCAAATGTAATTTACCAAATACCCTGCCTTTCTTGTGACAAATGCTACATAGGTCAAACTGGGAGATATATAAAACAGAGAATATACGAACACAAAAACGACTGCAAAAAATTTACAATAAAGCAAAACCCCACGGCGCTAGTTGAACATAAATTGAATACTGGTCATGACTTCGATTTTGATAACACAAAAGTTATCGGCAGGCAATCCAACTATAAAAAAAGACTTTTAAATGAAATGATTTGTATAAAAAAAGATAAAACTTGCGTTAACAAAAGAACGGATATACAAAACCTTAATATGGCCTATTTTAATATTATTGACAAAATTAAACACAAATATTTTTAATTTTTAAATTTAGGTAGGTACCTGTCCTGTCCACCTATCTGTATTCCTTCTTTTTATAAACTCCTTATCTGTTGAAAAGATAAAAAATACTGGCAGCTCCACATGGTAAGAAGTCTATATTGACCATTGCTATAATTTTTCGTGTATGAAAGCCATCTGCTGTTTTGTTTTGTCCCACTACCTAGTTGTTCTGTGATATGTACATAATTTTAAGTCATGACACAAAAACTACGTTTCAATGTAAGTACAAGATATTTTAATGTGTGTAATTTTAATTATATGTTTTATTATCATTTTTTAATGTATACTGCTCCCAGTTTTCATGTTGTTTTGTTTATATACCTACTTTTATTCTATTGTAGAGTCCTGATGATGTCAATATAATTGACGAAACGTCGACATTTTGAAGAAAGTAGTTTTGTTGTACCCTTCGATCCACCTCCCAGCCAGTACAGCCAACAATTAATAATTACTTGGATCGCTAAACACCACATCTAATTTATATTTTTTTCTAGGTCGAATTATATTTTCCCTGGCCCAGCAGGAGGCTAGCAAAATACGCGAAGACGGCGAAAAGTTACGCGGCCCGCCCGATCGCACACCCCAAAGGCCACCTACCGAGCGCGGCCGATACGGCACGTCGGGAATTCGGCAGGGCGCATCCGTCAAGTTCGCGGGTCGGCCGCCATAAAAGTTAATGAGGCCGAATTTCTTTATTATCGCCCGTAAAGTAGTAGGCGCGCGGCGTCGGCGCAGCGCGCATGCCCATTGCGCTAATTATAAAAAACGATTATGGGAAAAATGAGAAACGCGGCGCGGCCGAGAGCCCGGACGAATTATTGTTTTTCGTATGGGCCGCGACGTAAACGCACGCCGCTATAAATAATATTCGCTCGCGGGGTACCGGCCCGCGGAACGCGCAGGGCCGGCCCCGGCGGTTTTTCGAATAGGGCAATTTCCTCCAATTGAATTCCGAATTGAAATGTCAATCAGTGGACGAACAATCGCCTAATTACACTAAGTTCGCAAATTTTAATTTTTCTTCATTTACAATTCTTGGTAAAGGAAGGGTATGTAAAGTATGGCGAAAGAGGAAGGGCTGTAAAATATTTTTTATTATACTTCTTTGAAAACACCTGATTTTCATCTGTCTTAGCAGTAATCAAAGATGGGTTTTTTCGGGTTAGCGCACGGAAACAGCGCATGGAAAAACTTTCCGTGCGCTGAATAAAAATACCGAATATATGGCTTTAAAATAGAAATATACAGCAAAGTAAACTAAATTTAAGAAACTCTATATGCTCTCTCATACTTAACATGTACCTATTTTGTATTTTAATTCGTAAGTGTTTCAATATTTAGATCCATTTCTGTAATATTTTTGACGTTATATTCACCTTATCTGACAATAACTAATTTACAACAAAGCACCTTTGAAATAATTTGAGGGTAACCATGGAAACGCATCATACATACCAAACACTATATTGTCTGCATTGTTTATTTTTTGTCAATTAAATTTATTATAATATGTCGATAAAATGTTTTAAGTAATCAAAAATATCTTTCAAAACGGAACGCCTTCGTTACTTCATCAACCTAACCTATTTGTGTTTTTTGAGTTGTTAAGAGTTAAGGTTAGAACTTTATTATTATTGTAGTTGTGTTGAGGGTGTTCTGTGGACGAATCCGGCCGAGGCGTGCATAATAAATTACGAAGAAGCAAATATGTTTATATCAACCAAAAAAATAAAAAATAAAAGCCCTTCCTCGACTTTCACATTTCATAAACAATCACAAAACACCAAGGTTATAAACAACTACAACCGCAAAACACCGAATAAATAGGAAAATAGGTTACAAATGTTTACCCCTACCACAAGTTACAGAACTTATTGTGGTCGGGAGCTCGATTACTTCGATAATTTCCGGTAACTTCGTGTATCGTTCCGTAATGTTACCGAAATGTTATCGAAACCAATTTCGGAACGATTTCTGTTACTTCGGTAAGAAAACGGAACACGTATTTTGTTTCATTTGATTCGACTTTGGCACTCTGTTGTAGATATCATTTTACGCTGTCAGATAAAAGCTTAGACAAGGAAAGAGAGAGAGCGCCTAACAACGCCCGCGGCCGCGTTACCGACTGCCACATCGCATGACAGGCCAGTGGCGTAGCACGAAACTCGTTCTTAGCCAATATCACAAAAATGTTAAAAATGAAAAGGTAGTTAATTTTGACTTACATGTAATTTGAAATATTGGTATTTATTTGCAGATAATCTCCCAAATATAAAGCTAGTGTTAAGTGCTGAAATATATTTATTTGTGGCCATTTCGAATCAATCAAAATAAAATAAATAATACACGCCTATGGAAACCAGCCCATATAATTTAATGAAACTATCATAATCATAATCATTAAGAAATTTTCAATAAAAACGATGTTAAAAAATAATTATATTGGTCCTGTTTACAAACAAAACAATGCACTTTACCATATTAAAAGGTAGAAGTTATATTGGGAAAAAATAAAATTTTAGGGCAGCTTGTTAAATATTTACCTGTGAAACGAAATCCCAGGCTCTTGATTTTCACTTCTGCTTTTGCAACCAAACGCTGAACAATTCACCATCGTAAGAGTATATTTTCCCCTTAATCACTGTTACTTTTAATTCACAAATTCAGGAAATTAACTCACAAAGTACTTGCTCTGTTTGACACATATAAAATGGCCGCCGTTCAAAACGACGCACACAATCTTTACACGGCAGGGTAGGCAAGCGCGGTATCCTCTCTCTTTCCTTGTCTGAGGATAACAGTGTTAGATATCGATATTAGTTTAAAATGTCTCCTAAAATTTGTGCATGGATAACATCCTTACCCTTTCCCTCAAAGGTGATGGTGTTTTTTGCAAACCCTGTGGCAAACCAGTAGCTAAGTTATACAATGGAAAATAAATCAAAATTTAATTTACATTATAAAATAGTTATGGATACAATTTTAAAACTTGAATATAGAGCGAATACGAAAACATATTAAGCGACAAAAAATAAACTTTGAACATTCATAATATTGAAATACATTTAGTGATAGCTTAGAATAAATAATTTGTTTGTAATCGTACTTGTTATTTGTATCAAAAATATTAAAATTGCTTTTTGGCCTATATTGTTGCCCTTTTCAAATTTTGACTGTCTTTTTCAACTAAAATGCCTGCCTTTTTAGGGTCTTTTTTGCATTTTTTTCTGCTTTTAAATCCGGACTTTATATATAAATTAACTCGAATAATAATTTGTGATGGCACTTAAACATGTTAAGTTGCTTCTAATACTGATGACAGCTCAAGTATCGACAAGCGACAATAACAATTTTTACCTTAAATAATTTGTAAACCATGCGAAAAAAACTAGTACTGCCCTGTACGGATCGGGGTGCGTCCAGATCGCAGGAGGGGGCACATAAATCGACCCGCGATAATATACACAAGTTGTAATTGCCCAGAGCTCTCTTGATTCATAACCGGTGCGAGAAAACTGAAAACAACACCGACAGTAACGCAATAACATTTCGTCACCAAGATATAATCCTCAAAATGGAGACGAATATATTATGTCTTCGTGATGCTTTGTTCACATTGTTGTTTTGTCGTGAAACCTAACCTAACTTTTATATTTTGTGCGGTTCCTGAGGTTTTCGCCGCCGAACAGAAATGCTAAATACGTCCACACCGACGTACCCGCACACACGATACACTTACCCACGGTATGTCACTAACGAATCCAAAAACAAGGCAACTCTGCGCATCTACGTCAGTTGCGAATCACGAATTCTAAATAATGCTGGAGGCTGCGGTTGTGTTTTACGATTTTTTATAGTTTACACACGATACACAGAAGTGTATCGTGAGTTTACAGTTTAATGTGTGAAGAAAAAAGTGTAAACAACTGACTGATCGTCAGTCCAGCTCGACAGTGCTTTAAAATAGGCCAAAAAATGCCGGGATGTGCAGTCAGCGTTTGTCCAAATAATAACAGAAACAATAAGGGAACGGAAATTAAGTACTATAGATTTCCCAAGGACAATAATCTTGCCAAAAAATGGATTGCTGCATGCCGCAGACAAGACAGTATCAATTTAAAAAATGGTAAGGAAACAGATTATTTATAGAACAGAGCATTAAAAATAGGGGACTCAAACACATACACACATACATAAACACATACAGACATACAGCAAATAAAATAGAATGTGCAATAAAAAATTAGCCTTGTTATGGTTAAAGGGAATCATTATTTGATCCCTATTTTACTCACTTTTTATTATGTTGTTTTGTTTGTTGTTTAACTATAAACTAAGCATTAGTTGTGCAGGTTGTGCTTGTGTTGAGACTTGTGTGCATTAATTGGTAAATAAGGCTTTAATTGACATAAACCGACATAAACACTGGAAGGAAAAAGTTATATTTTTGGTAAGGCTATTTATCAATATCTTTGCCTATAACAAGTCATCTGTAAAATACTTTTTTCGATGGAGAGTTTGTGTCGATAGAAGCCAAAACTTAGTTCAGGATTACCTTATACTTACAATAAATGTATTATGTAGATACCTATATGATATTTTTTTATTGTCTACCAATATATATGGTCTTTTAAAAGAAAAATCCTGTTAATTTAACAAAATATGCATCAATTTTATTTGCATGCATACGATTAGCTAAAACGCAAAGAAAACAAATTATTTGTAAAATTATAATTATCAAATTAAATGTGTTTTTTATCAACAGAATATTCATTCATTTATCTAGTAATATAACCTACATATTTTTAACAACATTTATTTAAAAGAAAACGTTTAAAATAAGCAAAAATCCATAAAAAAGTATCTATTGCTGTCTAAAACATATGGTGCAATTTAAATTCTGATTCGCAACTGACGTCACAAGATGCGCAATGACATACCGTGGGTAAGTATATCGTGCCCGTACCTACAACGTTTGCGGGCGCCGAGGTGGATGTGCCCGCGCCGTGTTTTGTTCCTCCTTTTCTCCCCTTTATTCTCGTTTCTCCTGTTTTCCGATAGCGGGGCGAGATAAACCAGCTTTGTGCGCCTGAATTTCATTATTGGCCGAACAACCGGCACGTCTCGCCGCTAATGGACACCGTCCACGCTTAAATAAGTCTATTATGCGCCCGTATTGTTCTAACTCGCCGGCACGGATCGCGGGGGGTGCCTCGGAAAACGCTACCATCGGCTTATCGACTATTTGTTAGTCTCTGATCTTAACCTAACCTCGGTTCTCTCTTTGGCAGCTTCCAGGTTATGTAACCTAATCTTGCTCTTCTGCTTGCCAGTTTTTAGGTTATGTTCGATGAACTTCCACAAGGGCAAACCCCATAGAGATCATATATACAGGTAGAGTGCTGGACGATGCTTTTTATACATAGGATACGCGGAAATTTTTTGACGAATTTAAAATCATAAAATAGTAAAAAATAGTAATAAATAGGCCCAGTGGACACGCGCATTTGCAATTTGAGGTAGTGTTTTGTGAAACTTGATACTCTTTGACAGCCATTTGACAGCGACAAACTAAGTATAACCTACCGTTGTTTGCATCATAGACGCTTTGTGGCATAATTTTTTCGATTTTCAGCTAATTATTAATAGTTTCTTCGCGTTTTAGTTGTTTGGGTGTTTTATCTAATTAAGTGATCATCTCGAATATGTTCTGCTCATTTTACACCAGAGTGTTTAAAAATGAAACGAGTGAAAACGCAGCTAATTGAACTCTTCTATTAAAACCACCTAAACCATCATTTAAGAAAGTATATTAACATGATTGTGGTGTAGGTGTAAGAAACTATTAGTAGCTTATTTGTTTTAGTGTAAAAGTTATAAAGGTAGATGAAATCAAGTCAAGTTCTAGCATCAGTGAAGCAAATTCTAGTAGTTTGGACGAAACTAGTTTTACAAGTATAAACGAACCTAGTTGTAGTTGTCGAAGTCTTGACCAGTCCACGTTGAGGTGAGCTTAATTTATTATCAATATACAAGTTTGTAGGGAGATAGTAATTCAGAAAAAAAACACTGTTTTGAATTGCGCGGTCTGAAGTTCTAATGCGCATGTTCCATAGGCTCATGCGCAAATCCACAATTTGCCATAAAAAGGGACTTGTTCAGCACTCTACCTATATATATATGATCTCTATGCCTGCTTGCTAGTTTTTAGGTTACGTTCGATGAACTTCTGCACGCGCAAACCCTAATAAAGTCGTCAGATCGACGTCGGAACCATAAACCAACAAATATGGAACTGCGCGCGGTTGTTTCCAAGGCTATCTGCGCGTGGCGCACAAAAAAAAACCGACAATCCGCACGGCGATCTGCGCGCAAGCGGATTCCAGCGCCTCCTATGCAAATGCGCGTCGTCCTAATTGCAATGCCGGCCGCCAGATAGAGCGCGCGTCGCGCGACCTCGTGTGAGGTACCGGGAGTCGCAGATATGACTGAATTTAAATTAAAATAATGCATTACGAGATACGCATCGTGAGTAATAGGTTATGAGCCGGCAGGAGGAAGACGCGGTCGCCATTCCGGCATGGGAAGAGTTGACGGCGTGGGCGATGTTATATTAGATGCGGATTACTTTAAATGAGTGTTTGGGCGCATCACGTTTAGAATGAAATGTTTTCGACCGTCCACGTTCGCATTGCATGAAGCGTAGCACCGAAATTAACATGGGTATGTCGGCACGCCATCTCCCGTCTCGCAATTTAGTGACGTCGCACGCGAGACAAGGCGCCGGTAATGAGCATGCGTCGAATTTACCGACGTCACCGGCCTCTAAACTATGCGAGCGCGCGTGCGTGCGCCGAGCTGTCCCATTATTACCGACAGAGATGGTAGAGTACTGCACAAGTCCCTTTTATGGCAAATTGTGGATTTGCGCATGGGCCTATGGAACATGCGCATTAGAGCTTCAGACCGCGCAGTTCAAAACAGTGGTTGTTTTTCTGAATTACTATCTCCCTACAAACTTGTATATTGATAATAAATTAAGCTCGCCTCAACGTGGACTGGTCAAGACTTCGATAACTACAACTAGGTTCGTTTATACTTGTAAAACTAGTTTCGTCCAAACTACTAGAATTTGCTTCACTGCTGCTAGAACTTGACTTGTTTTTATCTACCTTTATAACTTTAACACTAAAACAAATAAGCTACCAATAGTTTCTTACACCACAATCATGTTAATATACTTATCTACTTAAATGATGGTTTAGGTGGTTTTAATAGAAGAGTTGGTACCGCATTTTCAATTAGCTGCGTTTTGACTCGTTTCGTTTTTAAACACTCTGGTGTAAAACGAGCAGAACATATTCGAGATGATCACTTAATTAGATAAAACACTCAAACAACTAAAACGCGAAGAAACTATTAATAATCGGCTGAAAATCGAAAAAATGATGCCACAAAGCGTCTATGATGCAAACAACGGTGGGTTATACTTAGTTTGTCGCTGTCAAATGGCTGTCAGAGAGTGTCAAGTTTCACAAAACACTACCTCAAATTGCAAATGCGCATGTCCACTGGGCCTATTTATTACTATTTGTTACTATTTTATTATTTTAAATTCGTCAAAGATTTTCCGCGCATCCTATGTATAAAAAACATCGTCCAGCACTCTACCTATATATATGATCTCTATGTTATTACCCGAAGCACAGCATTGGGCCACCATCGGTTAATTTCTCTGAGGGATTTATATTGGACTTTGCCGGGACAATGCCGGCCCAATGCGGAAACCGTTGGCAGGACGAAATGCAAGATTGGAAAGACGCGCACGGACCAAGGGGGACCATTGGCATTTAACGGGAGAAGAAATAAAGTTATGGGAAGTGCTCACTAGACATTTTGGAAGGGTCCATTAATTGTTTTATATTACGACACTGGTAGGATTTGTTTTATTAACCAATAGATATTTAAAGAAAGATTTAACGTAAAGAATCTCTCAAAAAAATAAACGATTACTAGTTTCCAGAACAAATTTCCTACAACAGCGACTATACTAGCTCGTACAGATCAAGACGTTAGATAAGATTATTGCAGTCATATACCGTCGTGAACTTTGCCAGGAACAATTGTTAATAAAGTCATTGTTCAACAATTTTTATTGCTGTTACACGATTTAATTATCTTTGATGCTACCGCTCGATATAAGAGGCAAAATACTCGTATACAAGGTGATTCAGTCATGAATTCTAACCACACAGTGGGGAAGGGAAAATGCGAAAGAAATTATTATACTCGAAGTTTAAAACGCGGGGCAAATGAACCCTTGTAAAGATCTGAAAAATAAATATTGTGTTTTTTAAAAAACGAACATGTTCCTTGTATAGGTACACCGTGTCCCAAATAGTTTGTCCTACCCCCTGGATCTCAGGAACCGTAAGAGATACGAAAAAACTTGAATACAAAAGTTGTAAGGTTGGCAGTGGACGTAACCTCTCTTTTATTTTCACATATACAGGGCGATTCGTATTTGCAGGACAAAAATTAAATATTTAGATTTTGACAATTGCATTAATCCTTTGGAATATTTGCATTCTCCATGAAATTTGCTACAGAACCGTTTTTTTTGTTTTGTATTTTGGATGCAGCGTTGCGAAGATATCGAGTTTTTCTTGGAATTTAGGGACTTCGTGGAGGTTATGGAAACTGAATTCTGTATCTTTATTTTAATAGATATCAAAGATATATTACAGCCGAAGTATGACAGCACAACCGTATGTGGTGTGGTATGTCGAAATTGGTTTTTGCATATACAGTGTGTTCATAACAGGCTCTCAAAATCAGATAATTTCAAACTGCAAAAAAAAAATTTTTAATTGAATGACCCACATTTCTATAGTTTGTTGAATGCCGGCGTCCAAGCCCCACATTTTATGTAAATAACGTAAGAAAGCGACCTTTATAGTGTCACAAGCTGTATACGGGTATAGGAATTTTATTTCCCGTATTATCTAAAATGACAATTATTTCCGCCAATGTCTGGAAAAATAGTTATGGCTTGCTTGATAAAACCTTCTCACCTGAATGAAAAATGCAAAGAAATTTTCTTAAATACTAAATATCTCGAAAACGGGTAGTTTTTGCTATAGAATGTTATTTACATAAAATGTGGGGCTTGAACGCCAGCATTCAACAAACTATAGAAATATGGGTCATTCCATTTGAAAAAAAAAGTTATTGCTGTTTGAAATTATCTGATTTTGAGAGCACACTGTATATGCAAAAACCAATTTCGACATACCACACCACACACGGTTGTGCTGTCATACTTCGGCTAAAATATATCTTTGATATCTATTAAAATAAAGATACAGCATTCAGTTTCCATAACCATAACCTCAACGAAGTCCCTAAATGCCAAGAAAAATTCTATATCTTGGCAACGCTGCATCCAAAATACAAAACAAAAAACCGGTTCTGTAGCAAATTTCATGCAGAATGCAAATATTCCAAAGGATTAATGCAATTGTCAAAATCTAAATATTTAATTTTTGTCCTGCAAATACGAATCGCCCTGTATGTGTGAAAATAAAAGAGAGGTTACGTCCACTGCCAACCCTCAGACTAATGCTATATCTTGGCAACGCTGCATCCAAAATACAAAACAAAAAACCGGTTCTGTAGCAAATTTCATGCAGAATGCAAATATTCCAAAGGATTAATGCAATTGTCAAAATCTAAATATTTAATTTTTGTCCTGCAAATACGAATCGCCCTGTATGTGTGAAAATAAAAGAGAGGTTACGTCCACTGCCAACCCTCAGACTAATGAATAAAGGGGACGAATTTGTTTACAAATTTAAGTGAATTGTTGACAGTCATAGTTGTTTATCTATCCCATGTTTACAAATATTGGTCCTTTACTGACCTGCCCCAAACATGTTGTCACATTTAAGAGTAACAATAACTAGGAATATCATAATAAGTAAAATCGGCAATTTCTTTAGTAGATGCATTGAAAGTAAAATTGCCCCCACTTATAAAATTCAGGCGGAACAGTAAAGTAAAACAACCTTTTCGTGTTCAAGAAAGGTTATGTAGGTGTTTTATTATTGACAAAATGGTTATAGTAGAGAACACCCATTTCTCTTCGCACTAATCGGCAACGTTGCGGCAGTTTGACAGGGACCAAAGTTAGCGCTTGCTCAAATTGTTTGTTTTCCATTTTGTTTGTTTTGGTTTGTGCTTCGGTATTTGCTTAGTTTTACCAGAGAACAAACGCTAAATTCGAGTTTTTCGTGCGGTTCCAAGTTTAAAATATTAAAAAATAGTAAAAAGGTGCATAAAGTGCAAGTGCCTTTCCTCTAAAGTGAAAAAAGAGAATATTTCGTTCCATAGGTAGTATTTGTAAATACATTTATCTCTTTCATAAACTGAGAGGGTTCAGCTTACTGTTTACATCTGTATAAAGACGCTATAATGCGGTGTCCCCTTTATTCATTAGTCTGAGTGCCAACCTTACAACTTTTGTATTTAAGTTTTTTTCGTATCTCTTACGGTTCCTGAGATCCAGGGGGTAGGACAAAACTATTTGGGACACGCTGTACGTATCTAATGCTTCCAATGTGAGGGAAATTCTGATTTTGCTTTAAGAATTCTGAAGCGTAAATTTCACGAGAGCATGATCGCATGGACTTCCGCTCCAGAATCCTCCTAGTTCATCTACTGTCCAGGTTTAGTAACCGCTTTGGGAACGAGCTCGTACACCTAACACCGCTCAAAGTGTGCGTAAAAAGTTGTCGACTGGCATCCACTTATCTTCCACAGGGTGAAAAAATGTCGCGGCGTTTACGCCACTTAATTTGGGGTTAGTAATCTTGCCGGCCGCATAAAATAATACATAAAAACGTTTATTTACTGGCCAATACTCGGCCGTACACAACGGCCCCGTACATAAATACATTTTTATAGGTTTTTTATTGAACATTTAGTTCGGCATCCAGCCGGAATGTTAATGAAGGCCGGCTCCTCGTTATAGTTAATCTTAATTTGTTTCAAGAACCGAAATACTTCTGGGCCAGTATCTCAAACGTGACGCCTACAAGAAGGCTACTTAGCACCCGAGAGGGGACCGGCGGCCAACAGGGTATCACGATTTTTATTAATCGAAAAAAGTATAGTGTTCTGTGTAGCTGTAGCAGTCCGGGCACTCGGCCTTGTGTAAACAAACGTTTCCCTCTTGCCCTCTCCCGCTCCCCTCCTCATCGAGCCGATCGATATCTTATAATATAAGAAAATAAGCTGTACACGGTGTAGCTGAGAGCGGTTCGTTCGCATTCTACCGGGTGCGCGCAAAATATTACCGACCGACCGTGACTGTGTTGTAGTGATGCCTATAGTAACGTTTTTCATTGCAGTGAGGATGGCTGTGAAACCAGTTCAAAAGACTATATTACCTTTTTTCATTTCCTAAAGACCCTGAAAGGTAAGATTGAGTTTGAGGTACCTACCTACAAAAATTAAGACATTTTTATGTGACATTTGAATAATTAGGTATTAATTGAAGAATAATATAGATATAATATTAAAATATTGAAAATTTGAAGGTGCCAGCAATGGAAGAATGCCTTAGGGTTCATCGGAGAACATAAATTTGCGAATATTCCACCTATTGGCAAGGCACGTTTTGATGATCAGTCATTCACTTCGTCCGAAAAACGTTTAGTAAAAACTGCTGTCCCCTCGGCTGCCCCCTTAAGATTATTGCCAGAAGCTTATGGTAAGACGCATGCTATTGTGTAGGTACGTATGCGTAATATTTTGTTCTGTATTGTTTATGTCAATAATTTAAATATCAAAATATTTACTACAGGATAAAAAAGTAGATATGATTAGTTTAACTCTTTGTCGTTAAATATTTATTAGTTATTTATGTTTTAGTCTGCTCTATATGTTTTGTTAGGCTTTATTAAAAATGAACGTAAAACATAAAAAATTGCATTTTTATTCATGTTCCAACCAAAGTCTACAACTTTGGATATACCTACTAATTATGTAGATTCTGGTAATACTGCCTTGCATTTTAATTTAACTGTACCTACCAAAAACTAACGGTACACTTACCTACACAAATAATGTTGTACCAAAGTCTACAAATAGGTATACTATAATATTTGTAGACTTTGGTAAATAATGGAAAGTCAATATGAACCTGCCCCCGTATAACTAGCTTGACGGCGATTTCGTTTAGTCGCCCTCGTAAATGCGAAGCGTGCGCGGTGACGCTGATTTACGACCGGTCGCAAAAAATTATGGGCTTTTCCGAGAGAATAAAGGACTTTAGTATTTCTAGCCTTCGGCTGTAGCACCAAACTTGTTAGTCCGAAACTCCTACAGTTATACTATAATTTTTTTCTATAGAAAACCTGCGAAATCCACGATGTAGAATGTAGGATGACCGCATAGTATTTTTTCCAGCCACCGTAGTCGAACGCCAAGATTTATTACATTCAATAAAAGCTCTCGACCAGCATGAAGAGGGCCCCTTTCGTTGCCGAGACTGCTCGGAGCTCGATGCGGCTCTTTTATTTGCCGAGGAGCGCATGTGCGTCCCATATACGCTTCAACCTTAATAATTACGGATTGTAAATCAAGCGACTGTCATTTTTGTTTAATTAACGCTGGAACAGTTGGTTACTACCGAGCGGATTAGTATTAACATGGCTTTAAACGATGAATTTATCGCTAACTGTGAACTTTTATTCGGCTCGGTTAGCACGAGAGCGTTTCAGGGGAATCGCGCTTATTTATGGGCAGATAAATTCTTAAATGCTGAAACGCGAATGGCTGTAACTAAACAATACACAAAGGAGGAGGTATGAGGTTATTAAAAGTACTGATTGCAATGTTCGTCATACCTATATAGTTTGAAGTAAAAGGGACTGCGAACTTTAACTGGCTGTAGATTTTTTTAAATCGAAATTGCTATTATACCTAGAAACATTTTTAGTGTCACTGGTTCAAGCTGGCATGGTAGTACACCTGCTGATACACACGTATCAGCACACGTACTAACATATACGAACTAACAGGTGAAGTAAAATAAAAGCTTGTAAAAAATTAAATATGACACATAAAACCATATGTGGTTGCTTCTGGGGTATAGTAGGTACCTATTGCTAAATTCTGATTGGCGTCACAAAAAGAATATAGGATATAGTTTTCAAAAATTTACATATTCTACAAGCAACATAATATTTCACTTTTAAGGTTGTCGTCAAACACAACATAAAGCTCAATGCACTATATTAGTGTATATCCTAAGATCTGTGAAATTATGGCACGGCTATCCACCGCATTTCGCTGCACAAGTGGCCAGCCGTCGAACAGTGTAATTCATGCTCAAGTATTGGTAATATTATATTAGGCGAGCATGCAGTCACTTGCTAAAATATCTATCTTCTCTGTCTCCTTAATATCTTTTTACTACTAATACCAGGTTCGGTTTAAAAAGTGTTTTGTCTCGTATTTTATTGCCGAGGCGCCTGTTCTCGAGCTGCCCTGGTAAAATATAAATAAACTCACTTGAAACACAGTGATATACGTATATTTGAGAGATTATCTGCAAATAAATACCAATATTTCAAATTACATGTAAATTAAATTTAACTACCTTTTCATTTTTAACATTTTTGTGATATTGGCTAAGAACGCGTTTCATGCTACGCCACTGGCCTGTCGTGCGATGTGACAGTCGGTAACACGGCCACGAGCTCTGCTAGGCGTCCTCTCTCTTTCCTCGTCAAAGCGTTACCTATTGCCTTGAAAAGGATGAAAAATGACTCGCTCAAACGTGGTCACGTGACTTTCGCTACCTGTCGAAAATGACATTTAAAAAGTAAAATCGCTATAAATGGGTTTATTTGCAAGAATTTCAAAAGCTTTACTTAAAAAGTAAAGTTTTTTGCAATTTTTTAATAATTTTGAACTTTCCTAAAATTTGAAAAACTTGTAACTGCATAAAAACTATTTTATATCACTGACTTTATCATTCTATTCGCGTTTTATTGCTAAATATAGCGATTTTATTTTTTAAATGTCATTTTTGACAGGTAGCGAAAGTCAAGTGACTACGTTTGAGTCATTTTTCAAAGCAAAAGGTAACCCCAAAGTTGAATTTCAAAATAAATCATTAATTACCTATGGCTATGGTGCAAACTTTTTGAAGGACACTGTATAAACCCTCATTTCGAGACTTTTTCTACCACGTAATCCTTCCTAATCACTTTTTTTCCTCAAATTAATGCGAAAATTGAATTCCTTAACCCCAAAAACCTATAAAACGACATATAACGACATAACACTGCCTACAAAAATGAAATGTATTTTTAGATATGAAAAAAGGAAATGAATAAATTTGATTGATTGATTGATAACTCTCTATTTTCAAATTCACTCCCATTTCACCCCTTCTCAACAACCCCCTTTTTAAAAACTAATGTTAAAAATCCTCTCTACTAAAAGTTATGTTATATACTAGTTTTGTTCGCTAAAAACTACAGTATCACAAAAAACTAGATAACTGGATCCTCCTCATTTCCACTCCTTCGCGTGAAGCAATTTTGCCCAAAAACAATCCGAACAGTCCTATTGCGAGCAAGATTACCTCTACCAAATTTGAAATAAAAACATCGACCCGTTCTATGTGGAATACACATTTTACGCACCACTTGTTATGTATGCTGATTTTGAATGATTTAATTTTGTTAAAATTGTGTTTTATACATCGGTTTGACAGAGCAACGTGAATATTGCGCACGTGTGTCATAAATTGTCATAGCAATGTTAATGTAAATTCAATTATACAGTACCTGCAACATAATAATTTAGAACGGTGCAAAACAGATCAATTTTGACAAGTTGGTGTGTGTATTGAGTAGATACACAGTAATAAATGATCTCTAAAAGTGCTGCCTTATAGGATGTCGGAAATAGACCATGCAAAACACAAAAATTATCGGATGAAATTCAAGAAGGGGATTTTTGGACAATTGTTTAAATTAGAGCGCTTTCAATTTTAACAGATTACCCCTTTAAGTTATTGGCCAACCAAAGTACGCCTTTGCCGCGCTCTTCAGGAATGCCGTGACGGTAAGCTCGCTGAGTTATTCGGCCCGTTGAAAGCAACACCGTATGTACCGAGTCTTCTACATGGAAATAAAGCCCATTTAGCGGGCAATTAAGGAGGCAGGCCAACCCCTAGGAAATTATAGACGTAAAAAGCGCGCAAAACGATCGCACCTTCATTGTCCCATCCTAATTGAAATTCAAGCGACCGATGATATCGTAAGAAGTCGTGGCGAAACAAAAGCAAGACCGCGCAAAAAACGCGCTAAATTAACATGGTCTTTGTGCGCTCATCAACAGATTATCGATTCGGAGAATGCGGGGAATAGATTGGGTCAGCCGGAGAATTCAGATTTGCATAGCGGAGATTGTGGGTGGAGAAATAAGGGTACCGGGAGGTAATTAGTGCAAGAGAACGATGGCACGAAGCTTTGCTACCTACTACCTAGCAACTGGTTAATGCGAAATTAATTAGCAATATAGCAATGGTGAGAATAGCAACTTTGTTGCCGCATTTTACTCTCTTGGAAGGAACTCCATGTTATATTGTTCAGTTTCCAGTAGTGGAAAAAAGTGAAATTAATAAACATCAGTGTTCAACCGGTCGGATCTTTTTTTTCTGTGCTACACTCACTCTTACTATCTTCTCAGGCATATAATGCATTCTGTGTCTATGACAATTCATTACGTATTCACAGTTCCCAGTTTATATAATATGAATGGTAAAGATGACTTATTATAGCGCTGTCATTATTGATAAATCGAACGTTTATTTGCATCTGAAACTAGTCTGGGCTCACCATAATAAAAAATTAATATTTACATTTTATTATGAGTCAACAAATAAAAGTGATTGGTTCCCGCGCAATATCATATACGTATGTATTACACTGCCTTTTAAATTTGTTTAAATGATTAAGTGTTACCGATAAATTTAAAAATCTCATCTCACGAGAAGGAATTTCTTGAATTCCTGTCATGCATCAAGTCTTGCAATCAGCAACAATGGAAATAATTAATTTGTATTAAATAATAATTAATATATTTGTAAAACTGTTAATAATAATTCTCACCCTCATAATACTCCGAACTAGGAGTAGGTATGATATAGGAATGAAGTCACTTGGAACAGCATAAAAATGCTTGGACGGCGTTTGCTTTGCAAAACAAGACCGAAGAGTCTTATATAAAATAAACTTTGAAATAATTCTCCGATAATTTTGTTTCACACAAAACAAAACCACATAAAAATCTATACACAAAACCGAAATCCGTAAAATAAATCGCAAATAAATCCGAAACTTATTATTGGCTGCCTCCTTGACTAGGACGACGTCGGCCGCATAAAAACCGTTGATATTAATGTAAAGCTAGTGTCAAGTGCTGAAATATATTTTTTGCGGCGATTTCTAATCAATCAAAATAAAATAAATAATGCACGCTCATGGAAATCAGCCCATATTTAGAATATGGGCTGGTTATATAATAGAGTATATATATAGAAATTTTCAATAAAAACAATGTTAAAAAATAATTATATTGATGGTCCTATTTACAAACAAAACAATGCACTTTGTCATACTAAAAGGTAGAAGGAATTTGAAGAAGTTATATTGAGAAAAAAATAAAGTTTTAGGGCATCTTTCAAAGGTAGCTTGTTAAATATTTACCTGTGAAACGAAATCCCGGGCTCTTGCTTTTCACTTCTGCTTTTGCAACCAAACGGTGATCAATATTCACCATCGTAAGAGTATATTTTCCCCATAATCCCTGTTACATTTAATTCGCAAATTCACGAAATTAGCTCACAACGTACTCGCTTTGTCTGCCACGTATAAAATGGCCGCCGTTCAAAACGACGTAACAAAATCTATACACGGCAGGTAGGCAAGCGCGCGCGGTGTCCTCTCTCTTTCCTTGTCTAAGAGCTAACCCCAAAGTTGCAAACTTTTTAGGGGACACTGTATATTACATTGTTTTCTGATTTGTCTGAAATGTCCTTGTTGTCCGACAAAACGAAATCGGTAGGATGTTTGGTGGCTTCCTCGCCGTATTCGCGGCAACACAAACACACTTTTACGACCGCCAAGAATGTCCTCTTTCCCCGTTAATTACGGCAAAGCAAATAGATCATAAAAAAAGGCGGGATGGTTAATTCCGTAAGAAGGCTTATTTGATCACCCACCGGGTACCCGTTTGTTTGCGGAGGCGATGCGCTTTTGTTTGGCCAGCCTACCGACTTTTATTAACGTCAATAAAATGGGGGCTTTTATTTTCCGGCGTCTCCGTATAAAATTTGACTATAAAATTAGTGCTCGCCGCTCCGCAAACACACGAAATGAAAACTACTCCGGTTTTATCTGGCGTCCTTTTTGTTTTGTAAAGACCAAACGGCGGTCAGCATCGGGCATGCGGGCAAGGCAGCAGCGGTGGCACTTACCACTTTACGGAGGAACGTATCGGTTCCTATTTAAACACACATTTTGGAGGAAACCTAAGTTTTATTGGTGTGAACTGAAACGTTAGTATGATTCCGGGTTTTATGGGAAAACGTGCAAAGGCAAATGTTTGGTTTTCAAAGTGTTTTGCATAGATTTAACGTAAATTAGTATTAAAGCATTCGTTTCGGTGATTTATGACAACAAAATGGTAATTTGGGTCGAAGAACCTTTTTATTTCTGGACCATCAGAAAACAGTCTAAGATAAAAGAAAATATTTACCATTCTAAAGTCATCTAACGTAAACTTACCAGTGCCTGACAACTTAAGGATTGATTTATCAAATTTTAATCTATAAAAATCAATTTGAATCATTTATTGATGATTCCTAATATGGAGTAAGTAGGGGATACATCACTGGAAATAATTACCAACGGCCCAAATCAAATCTGCAATATATTTTTTTTATAAACAATATTTTAAAATTTATATTTTTTTATCCAGTAGCTGACATAGTGATTTTTGGCTAGACCCTTAGCCTGAATCTGATAAGCCTATAAAAATTGTCACAGCAATTTTTAAAAAGGAAAACACAAGTGATTATTGTATGTACAACTGTTCATTAATTCGTACATTCTCATTTTTGGAACATCTAGTAACTTATTCTTGAGTAGAAAACTTTGGGTTTCCAATTTTGGAAATTATTATTTGTTCATATATGTCGCACTTGTCGCAGTTGTTATTAAAAATAATATTATGTACTAAACAATTTCGCTAAGAAACCACTTTGAATTATATGACCTCTATAAATTGAAAAGTCAGTAAACAATAATTATAAACAACTAAAAAAATTGGTATATTAGCCCATTGTCCTAAAGATTAGGTTCCTAGTAATAGACCGGGAGATAGTGACAGATTTTTGGACGTGATTTTACTCAGTATGCCTTGCAAAGGGCATTATGTGGCACATATTCTCACAATAATAAGGTATGAATCAGAGAGTCATCCTGGGTTCTTCATGTGGAAAACTGAGTTTTCAATTATTCGAAAAATATGCGTTTTGATGTGATTTTATACAGGCTGCCATGTGTTTTATAGTGAAGTTCAAAATAGAAAATTCCTCGGAAAACCATAGGCATACCGTTAGGGTGGGTCCAAAAGGCTATTATTGCCACGTGATCTTGTATTTTAATAATTAATTTTTCCACGTTTCTGAACAGGCTGCCAATGAGAAGTATGCAAGTTCTTGTTATTAAACTGCAGAAAAAAATATGGCATACCGTTTGCGCATGTCCAAGTACACTTTACATCGAATAACTCGTTTAAATAATTAAATAACATTCAATTTAAATAGTACTTGGACATGCGCGAAAGGTATGCCATCCTTTTTTCAGCATTTTCATAATAAGAACTTGCATACTCCTCATTGGCAGCCTGTTCAGAAACGTGGAAAAATTAATTATTAAAATACAAGATCACGTGGCAATAATAGCCCTTTGGACACATACCCTAACGGTATGCCTATGGTTTTCCGAGCAATTTTCTATTTTGAACTTCATTATAAAACACATGGCAGCCTGTATAAAATCACATCGAAATGCATATTTTTCGAATAATTGAAAACTCAGTTTTTCACATGAAGAACCCAGGATGACTCTCTGATTCATAGCTTATTATTGTGAGAATATGTGCCACATAATGCCCTTTGCAAGGCATACTGAGTAAAATCACGTACAAAAATCTGTCACTATCTCCCGGTCCATAACAGCACCAACAGCTTGGAGACTATTTGTTGAAAGACTGTTGAAAGGCGCCGACCAAGTTTCACGGAGATTAATTTTTTTCATGACGAATGCACCTGGGAGGATGCCATTGAACTGAACTTTTGTTCGGGGTTTCTTTGAGCCCAATTTATAAATCGGGGTATCTAAATACGTCTGGCGGGCATAATATGCCGGGTCAGGTTACTGATGTTTTTTTTATTTAGGATTGTACAGAACGGAACTAAAAATTATTGCATTTGCACAACAAGTGATTAGTTTCCTTTCCATCATCTTAGTATTGAACTACGTGTTTGTAATATTAAGTATTTTCAATTATTAAGAAAAACTAGCGAAAAGAGGATATGTTTACTACTTAAACAACCTGACATAATCTAACCTAACCCTAACCTAGCGTTTCTGTTCGAGTGACGAACATAAGTTCGGAACAAGCGTTTCTTGGACATATGGACCCATGCAAGCGAACAGGCTAAAAGTAAGACTCTACGCAAAAATCGTGAGAAACTCAAGATTATCTAGACAACAAGTACACGACCTTAGAAAGTAACTGTTTTACGTCGTCGTCTTAATGTTAAGAGCTGGCTTAAAATGCATAAGTTTTTACGCTTTATTGCCTCTTCTTTGTGCTGTGTAGATAAAAATGAAGTATGCAAGAAATGGGGAATTTAGATAACAGCAGAATGCAAGAAAGTACTGAAAGAATGGAATTGCTAAGTGACATTCGAAGGTCCTGACTAACCAGTGGTGTTGTAAGAGTTGGACCATATCTAAATTTGTGTTTAGAAATGGGAGAGTTTGGTCATATACAGTGTATCCACGGATGGTCTTAACTATACTTGCAAAAATTTTTATTTTCAATTCTTCGAAAAAAGTCGTTCTCCATAAAAAAAAGTCTGCTTGTTCTTAAAATAAAATTGGCATGGAAAAAGTTGACATTACTTATAATGGGTGACCAGAAAATTAAAAAAACGTTAATTAGCATAAGAGTAAACTACCTCTATTTGTAGAGATAATGAAAAAAGTTATAAAGAAAATTTGCTCAGCGTGGTAAGCTACTTAAGTGTACAAAATTTCAAAGCGTTAGGCCTACTTCGATTTTTTGATTTTTTTCTTGTTTTTCTTCGATTAAATAATTTTCTGTAGATGGTAAGACAAAACTTATAAATACTCAGAATAGGAAACTGTGTATGATGGAAAATTTTTTGACAATTCTAGGCTCACTTTGCGTTTCCTCCAATATTTTCCAAAATACAAAGTAGGCCTAGAATCGTAAAATTTTGTCATCATGCGCAGTTTTCCATTCTGTGGAAGTTTTCTTAATACAGTTTTGTCGTACTATTTACAGAAAACCATTGATTTGACAAAAAAAGAGAATACAATCAAAAAATCAAAGTAGGCCTAACGCTTTGAAATTTTGTACACTTAAGTAGCTTACCACGCTGAGCAAATTTTCTTTGTAACTTTTTTCATTATCTCTACAAATAGAGGGAGTTTACTCTTATGCTAATTAACGTTTCTTTAATTTTCTGGTCACCCAGTATAAGTAATGGCAACTTTTTCCATGCCAATTTTATTTTAAGAACAAGCAGATTTTTTTATGAAGAATGACTTTTTTCGAAGAATTGAAAATAAAAAATTTTACAAGGATAGTTAAGTCCATCCGTGGATACACTGTATAAAACAACATGCATATTTCGTTTTGATATAGCGATATAATATTGAATCCCAGGAACAAATTCGAAGAAGAAGAAGAAATAAGAATCAACCTTACTTTTGTGTCGGTAAATGTCGGTAATGTCGGTAAAGATGATCACTACCGTTGTTTTTTTGTTTTCAGCGACTGTTTTCCGAAAGAAAGCAAACCGAATCACGTGAAAAATGTTGCGAGGCGTGTTATGAGTTTATATGCTCCGCGATTTCGCGATGAAATTGCTTTCGCCATCGTTTATCAAAATAAAGATACCATAAACTGACGGCGAAATATTACTGGGAACACGAGACGATCGTTTAACGGGGCACTTCACACCCGCAGTGAGCGAAACGAAAGTTCCGACCACCGCGCGACGTTGCCACACGTCGGGTATTTTTGGAGATTCTACGTTAAACATTTTTGCGAAATATTATAGACGCCCTTTCGTTTTTATTCGTTGCCCTTGCTTATAGAGTAAATAATCCATATTTTTATGGACACAGATGATTTTTTTGTAGCAAATTCCGTTGACTGACGTTTTAATAAGACTTCTCACGGCTATAGTTTCATGTCCTGGAAAGTAGATGGCGCCTATGGTAAACAATGTATTTTGCATTGTATTTTGTCTGCGGGAAGCGCACGGTGAGCCAGAGAAGTGTCAAACATGACAGCCGTGAGCAGTCTTTATAAATACGTCAGTCAACGCAAATTCTTTTTATCGCCAACCTACGACGTCCGGTAGCAATGCAACCAGCAATTGTATTATTTTGCTGCCGCATTTACAAAATGGGCATTGCGGTGCCGCGCTTAAAAAAACCTTTTTTATTTAATTTGTCCGGCATAATGAATGCAAGCCGAGTCGATACGTCGATGGAACAAGTGTTCAGCGGTATTAAAAGCGTTTTTTTCTGTAAGAAACCGGGTTTCTCCTGTCCAGATAGATGTCCGCGATAAAGTTAAGACATTTCTAGGTCTCGGTGTTTACAGAAGTCTGTAATTCTTGTCGGATCGTGCGCTGAAACCACGATAGCCCCCGTAAAAAATGGCCTCCGCGGAATGTGTACGTTTGGCCGTTCGATAAGATTTTTACCTACAGTTCCTTTCACAATAACGTGCTGGAAATATAGGTAAATTGTATATTTTCAAAGAGAACAAATAACATTTACATACTATCGATGCTTCGCAATTGCAACGTACCCACAATAATTCATGCATAAATACATATTTTCTATTTGGAAATGGTTCTGTACACTTTCGACGAGCCTAAACCCCTGAAGACGGTAGGTACTCATGAGTGTCTCCATAAGTTGATATCATATTCCAAACAGGTGTAAACACTACTATTTATACAGTTTGTTCAGGTCATGGCGCACAAAAATCACGTGACCATCTTAGTCCGACGTTACATGTCATTTGTCACATAACTGAAAGCGGCAGCTTGGGTTTTGAGAAGTTTTAAATGTTTAAAGTGTTTTTAAACGTCTTAGTTTATATTTTAGAAACAAGTTTGTGTCTAGTGCGCGTGTGTCCTGGCGGAGGGGAACCGCCCAGGTGTTATTATGGCCTCTTGGTGGGAGCCGTGCCGTCCAGGAGTATTGGTGCCGCTCGCGCCGACGCGCTGTAAGGGGAATTCTCCCCCCGGAATGGGCAGTGGAGCCTGAGACACAGACAGGTGAACTGCTTACGGGAGATCCGCGAGTTCAGACGGGCCGTGTGGCTGGAAGCCGTTCCCGTTGACCACGTTCGGGTTTGTGTATTCACCATTCATCTTGTGCGAAATAAATCAGTGTTGTAACGTACTCGAGGTCGACCCACGCCTTGATACGGATCCTATTCGGCCTTTCACGCTGCCGATCAACTGGGACCTCGTCAATATTTACAGTATACTGAGGTGAGTTTTCATTGTTATTTCGTAAAAAATAACCTAAATACTAAATATTAGGTCTGTTTATATTATAGTTATACATATTACAAAAGCCAGGAAGAAAATGTCACCATAACAGCATTTGCTTTGTCTCTGAATGAAAATTTGCGCCAAAAAGGGATTCGTCAAATTCTAACTGAGATTTAATTTAAAAAAAAAACTAATTTTCATGAAAGTGAAACAATTAAAGTGGACAAATGTGTTGTGGGAGGAAAATACCTATAGAGAATATCACCTAAGCTAAAGGTGCTGTCCCAACAATTTTGAGGATGTGCCAAAATAAGTGAGTTCAGTGCCGTTTAACTCTCAGCCCAAAACAGCTGAGGCAGGTTGAAAATTTTGAAAAAACAATTAGAGAAAGCCTGGATACACAAAACCAGATGAAAGAAAACTCGCCAAATTGTTACGAAATTTGTTTTTTCTATGTGTCTCCAAAAATGCCTTTTATTATTAGGACTAAGTTGGTCACGTGACTACGAGATTAAGCGTTAGCGCCATGGCCTGTCTTTATCGTTGGCATCACGAATGTTCGGCCCTACGTCACAACTCCCGTCCTTGTCTTACTCATGACTATACGACGGATATCGGTCGTATATTCACGAGCTAGACAAGGACGGGCGTTGTGACGTAGGGCCGAACATTCGCTGAACAAACTGTAAATAACTTGTGCCTGGCCGGCAGGAGATTAGGAAAAAATATGAAGATTGTGAATCATCGATTCTTTTGAGTGTACGAATTATTATTATTACTATTATTGTGACTGGCTGCGGCAAGACACCAAGTTAATTTTCGCGGACCGCCACCCGGACGAGTAAAACTTATTAAAAATAGAAGTACGAAAAGGCATAAATCACTTTGAAAGGGGTATCATAAGAGGCCAGATAATATATGAAGCGTCTTTAAGCATACTGTTTAATTATTTTTAATTTACTACTTCCACAAAATGTATTATTAACGATATCATCACAGATTTATGTTTAGGTGCATGCGAGTACATTGCTAAATATACGAGTGCGTTATTTATTTCGTATCATCGGCTATGGCCCGCCGGCGACATGGTAATAAGGACGGATCTGGCCTTGAAACAGAAGGAAACGCAACGCATTGTTTACATGTCTAAGGAAAAGAGAGAAAAAGATATAGGAAGCCGCCATACACGATACACTTACCCACGGTATGTCACTAGCGAATCCGAAAACAAGGCAACTCTGCGCATCTACGTCAGTTGCGAATCACGAATTCAAAATAATGTGCGGTTGCGGTTGTGTTTTACGATTTTTTATAGTTTACAGTTTAACGTGTCAAGAAAAAAGTGTAAACAACTGACTGATCGTCAGTCCAGTTCGACAGTGCTTTAAAATAGGCCAAAAATGCCGGGATGTGCAGTCAGCGTTTGTCCAAATAATAACAGAAACAGTAAGGGAACGGAAAAATTAAGTATTAGGTATAGATGACGATAATCTGGTAAGGAAACAGATTATAGAACAGAGCATTAAAAATAGGGGACTCAACAGAGTTTATGCCTGGTTTATACGGCAATAAAATAGAATGTGCAATAAAAAATTAGCCTGCCTTGTTATGGTTAAAGGGAATCATTATTTGATCCCTATTTTACTCACTATTTATTATGTTGTTTTGTTTCTTGTTTAACTATAAACTAAGCATTAGTTGTGCAGGTTGTGCTTGTGTCGAGGCGTGTGTGCATTAATTGGTAAATAAGGCTTTAATTGACCTAAACCGGCATAAACACTGGAAGGAAAAAGTTATATTTTTGGTAAGGCTTTGAATTTTATTTATGGCAATATCTTTGCCTGTATCAAGTCATGTGTAAAATACCTACTTTTTTCGATGGAGAGTTTGTGTCGATAAAAGCCAAAACTTAGTTCAGGATTACCTTACTTATAAAATAAATGTATTATTTAGATACCTATATGATATTTTTTATTGTCTACCAATATACGGCCTTTTAAAAGAAAAATCCTGTTAATTTAACAAAATATACATCAATTTTATTTGCATGCAGACGATTAGCTAAAACGCAAAGAAAACAAATTGTTTGTAAAATAATAATTATCAAATTAAATGTGTTTTTTATCAACAGAATATTCATTCATTTATCTAGTAATATAATCTACATATTTTTAGCAACATTTATTTAAAAGAAAACGTTTAAAATAAGCAAAAACCCATAAAAAAGTATCTATTGCTGTGTAAAACATATGGAGCAATTTAAATTCTGATTCGCAACTGACGTCACAAGATGCGCAATGACATACCGTGGGTAAGTGTATCGTGCCGCCATATTGATCCTTACATTGTATATTGATTCTAATATAGTTTCCCGGTCTTCAGTGTAACATTACACAAAACTTTCCCATAATAAGTCCATTTTTTACAAAGTTTATATTAACAAATATTGTTATAAAAACTCGACGTTTCGCCTACAATTTACAATGGAAATTCCATCTAATAATTCTTAAATTTTTTGGATATCAATTTAGAACTTTTAAATAATAAAATTAAAACTAGATGGTATAGAAAGCAGACATGGTTAGGTAGTAGATATTTAAATTTTTATTCTTTCCATCCTCTTAGATACAAAATTTCTACGATAATAGCTTTAGTAGATCGAGCTTTTCTTTTATCGCATGAGGATTATTTGGAACTAGATTTGAAATTAATAAAATGGATATTTTATAACAACTGCTACCCTAGAACGTTTGTCAATTTTATTATTAAAAAACATTTACGCTTTCCTGTTGTTGAGACAACATTACAAAACTCTTTAAATCCGAATAATAACATTTTGAAATTTGTCAAGTTACCTTACCATTCAAGTCTAGAGAGCATACAAGATTTACTAAAACCTTTTGGATTAAAACCAGCTTGGCAACCCATGAATTGTATTAATTTTTTATACAATTCACTAAAAGATAAGACAGATATTAAACTTAGATCCGATATTATTTATAAAATAAATTGTTTACAATGTCAAGGCAATAAATGTTACATTGGCCAAACTTCACAATATTTACGAAAAAGAATCTACCAACATAAATATAATATAAGAATTAATAATGATCAACATTCTGGATTATCTGACCACACCTTAAAAACAGGACATTCATTTGATTATGACAACACTGAAATATTACACGGTGAAAGAAATTACTGGAAAAGACTTTTTCTTGAAGCCTGTTATATTAATTCATTAGGAAATAATTTTAACAACAAATCAGATAAATAATTTTGTACAATATTATAAATATGTTTTTTCCTAATATGAATTTCTATATATAAGCCAACCAATAACTGTACTTTCTTTTACAGTATCCACCGTTTTTTCTTTGTAACACAGAACCTTGTATATATAAAATTGTTGGGTACCTATTTGTCAATATGATAGTCTTATAAATATTTTCTAATTTTATGTCTGTCATAATTTTTCCATCGTTTTTAAATTTATAAATACCCGAAACAATTCTTTATATCTAACAACATTTTGCAAATTAATCTTTTTAAACATTTTTGAGGTCATGTTAAGGTAGGCTGTTTACAATTTTATTTATTTCATAGATTTTTCTATTTGTATATAATTTAATTAGTACCTATTTAATGTTAATTTTTTTTATAGGAATTACTCTTGAAAAAGCTCCGAATCAGGAGCGAAACGTCGAGTTTTTATAACAATATTTGTTAATATAAACTTTGTAAAAAATGGTCTTATTATGGGAAAGTTTTGTGTAATCTTACATTGTATAGTCACCGTCACCGAAGATATAACACAACGTGCGGCGGTCAAGTGAAGCTACGGTGGTATGGTGACGGACTCGGTGGTGTGCTGGTGGATGTTGTCGAAAAGTCTCGTCGCCATTGTTGACTTGTTCACCGAGGCTTGTTACCAACTGTTCGTCCACTTAGGTATCTTCGATGTAATCGCGAAAATGCTTAAAATTAATTGCCGGCGCGGACGCCGCCGGTTTATTACTAAATTAAAAATATAATGCGAGAGTTGCGCTTTCAATCTTGCGGAGCGCTTCCTTAATATGACTTAGGCCGTGGCTCGGAAGACCAAGAAAATTACAGGATAATAACATGCTCGTTCTGGGTTTTAAGATCGGTCGTAAGGCGCTGCCGTTTCATGGCCCTTTTCGACGGGATCCTCTTCTTATATGGGACCTTTCGAGCGAGCGCTGGTCTTATTTTGCAAAAGTAAAACTAGTAAAAACCGTAATTTAGCGGGGGAAACCACCGTGGAGAGAGCATTTTTAGGAATCTAATTGGAGAGAGGGCTTTTAATGGCCGGACTCACGTTATTACACAGTCGGGTTGCTAAGAGCATGCTTCTTTACAACTTAGGCCAGGGAAAATAGAATTTGACCTAGACAAAAATATTATCTGCAATTTTGTTTTACCATATCAAAGTTATAAGTAAAGGGCGGAATATATGCATTTACTTTCAGTCGAAATATGCGCATATACAGGGTGAGTCACATCTAAAGGCAGAGCCGAAAACACAAGGTAGAACTCGCTAAAATAAGCACATATGCTTAATAAACATTAGCCCAAAAAAGCTTGGTCCTCCATATACAGCGTGTTGAAAATTTTCTAAAAATAACATATTTTTTTAATTTCTTTCGATCCCATTTAGGAATTCCAACCAAATTTGGTACACATTATACACTGGACGGTTGCCATTTTGTGGAATAATTTGACCCCGTTCCGATCACCAGCGGCGTAGGTACAAATAGTTACTGTAAATAATTGTAGAAAAAAAGTAGTACGGCCCTGCGCAAAACCAAAAATTTGGATAGCCCATTTAATTTGGAACAAAAAGTGCCTCTTGGTATTTTTTTTACTTCTGGTACAGTTTCTTCGTAATTTCGGATTTTTTAAACTAGTGTCAAGGTGATTATGTATATTTAAAATAAAATTATTTCTATCTACGCCGCTGCTCATCTGAACAGGGCCAAATTATTGCGCAAAATGACAACCCATAATATGTATAAAATAATTCCTAAACGGGCTAGAAAAAAATTAAAAAATATTTGGAAAAGTTTCAACACTCTGTATATGGAAAACCAAGCGTTTTTGAGCTAATGTTTATTAAGCATATGTGCTTATTTTAGCGAATTCTACCTTGTGTTTTCGGCTCTGCCTTTAGATGTGACTCACCCTGTATATGCATCACTTTTATTTAAAATATGCAATAATATGCATTTATTTGGGCAAATATGCAATAATATGCATTTATACTATATGTACAAATACCTTAAAAAAACACCAAAATGATTTTAGAGAAAAGGTTTATTTTAAGAAAAATGAAAGGAAAACAAATGCATAAAATACCTCGTAAAATACCTATATTAAAGCAGAATTATAAAAACATTTTAATGAGAAATTGTATAGTAGGAATTTATGGTTAAATACTTTTCAAAGTTTTCCAATAAAAATCTTTGCCTTCTGTCGGTAAAAATATGTTTATATATAGAAAAGCTTCTCTCAACATCTGCGGATGTAATAGGACAATATTTTAATTTGGGTAGTAAGGTACAAGGCCAAGGTGTAACTTCGTTGGATGATTTACCATCAAAAATACTCTTTACTGCCATTAAAGATTTGAACCCTTGAATCTTTTCTACAGTAGAGCATCTAATTTTTTTCTAACTTTAATACCTAAATCACCGGGAACCTTTCTACATTTAGCGGAAAATGTTCGAACAAAATCAACCGATTCGCTTAAACCTAAATTTCTACTTTCTAATGAAAGAATTATATCTGGTATAAAACTAAAATTAACTTTAATAAAAACAAGTTGGTTTGCTACATCCGCATTTTTCAGGGTTTCTTGACAATGCACTACACACTGCGAGTTGCCTCTGGGCTCTCATAATCTTGGTTACATCTTATATCTATAAATAAGTATAGGAAAAACATGCAAATATGCACAAAAATATAGTTTTTCCAGAAATATGCAATGTTTTGCGAAATTGAATAAAATATGCAAAAAATGCATATATATGCATATACGTATTCCGCCCTTTAGTTATAAGTAAATACGTTGGTAGAAACCAAAAATTAAACATTTTGAAAAAACGGAACCTTGAGTTACCTCAAAAAACACCTATTTTTCGTTAGAAATTTCGAGCAAAAATGTTAACTGGATTTTTTAGACTATTTAGGTAAAAAACTTCCTTTGCTAACATATATTAAGAAATTAAACATTCTAAGAATATGGAAGTAACTTAGATCGACAAAGAGGAATAAAAATCGGATAATTTTCTATTTCGGCAAAAGCAAAAATATTAGCTTCGTTTTTATTGCAGATGATCATTCCCTTTTACAAATAAAATGTAACTTATACCTGGGCCCTGGACCGACACTATATTAATATAGTGTTGGTCCAGCTTATACAAAATTAAACATTTATCTGAGCCGCATGTACGTCAGCTGTCACTTCTCATTGGTATAGAATAGGCAAAAATATTAACTGTTTTTTGATTGTTTAACTTTTTACAATATAACTATATTGAATCATATATAGCGAAATTAAACATTTATTTACGGCGCATATAGGTCAACTGTCACTTGTCATTTTTTTAGGAAAAGCAAAAATATTAACTGTTTTTTTTTGTTTAACTTTTTACAATATAACTATATTAAATCGCATATAGCGAAATTAAACATTTATTTACGGCGCATGTAGGTCAACTGTCATTTGTCATTTCAAAATACTTCCGTTACCAATTTTTGTTTAATTTCATAAAAGACTTAGTATCCACTTACAAAGTTTAACAAAAATCAGCCAGTTAATAATTTTGCTCTCAAAGACAGCGTCAAATTTCTTTAAAATGCGATTTCCGGCGAATTCAGAACAAACTATGTTAATACTTGATTTTTAAGGTAACTATAAATAATAAAAACGCAGTTAATATTTTTGCCCAACAAAATATTACGGAAAATGTAATTTTTACATCATTCGGATACTTGCGCAAACGTAATCTGTTTAATTAATCAATCTCAACTTTATATACCTTACTTACTAATAAATGCAGCTTAAAATTCGCAGTTAATATTTATGCCGTCTTTATTACAACAAGAAAATGTATTTTTCTAAAAAACGCCCACACGCGTATGTTTATTTTGTATAAAAAAACAATTCTGGCGTTTATTTGTTACCAATATTTTGTGATGGCATTATAAAAATGCGGTTATGAATTTTGTCTAGGTTTCGTTATTTTTTACCCTAATTTCCCTGGTCTAAACGCGACTAGATCATATACAATGCGCCGCCATATTGTATGGTGACTAAATATTTTAGGAGCTAGTAAAAATTTTAACGTCATAACTTTTTGTTCGAAACTTAAAAAGCGGTAAAAAGTTTAAAAAACGAAATGCCCAACGGCTACTAGACTCCCTTCTTAACGAGCACCTCGTTCCTGCCAAAATTAAAAACCGACCGTATCGCGGGGTTTCAATTTAAGAAAAATGGCGTCGGCACAACTGAAAAAACCGCGTCGGAAAATTACACGCCGCCCGCGATACCGATCTTAATAAGCTCTCGGTACCCGGCCTGGAAATCGTATGCCGTGCACGAGTCCTGACGTGTCCGCCGCAGTCGCAAAAATCTAATGACTGTTTATGCTCGTTCGCGGAACGATTGTTATGGCCGCCTCATTAAGAATATACAGCTCAATAACGCGCCCAACTAAAGTATCACTCATCTTTTTATTGCTGACAGAGAATGCCCCGCAACCTGTTGGGAAAATACCGAGGCGCTTCCTGGGCTATTTCTGTCGGATGGAACTTGCTTCCTCACTTTCTCAATGCGCGAAATCGTTGGCTGTAGTAAGTTCATGATTGTTATTTCTACTAGCGATCAACCCTGCGCTGTGTATCTTACACATCCACTGAAATAAAGGAGGGAGAACGGAGGTGACAGTTAATGTGGACGCCCTACCGCCCATCCATACAAATTGTTAAATACCGTGTATTGTTTGAAACTGTCCGATTAGGAACCCTAGACCCGGAGTTAAGTATTTAATTTGTGTGTAGCCTTTACTCTTTACTTGCCCGATCATAACGTACCTATGCAATATATTGGAGGAAGAAACTTTCAAAGCTCTAAGTAGTAAGAAAAATATAGATATAGAAAAAATATGATCTTTAAAAGATTGCCAAACTAATTATTGTTTTCTAACAATTCAGTTATTTAAGCGTTCAAAATAATATTTAGAGGCATTTAAGCCTGTGAAAACACGCATCAAATCATGGCTCGCGAGGAGCTCCGATTCGACCCCTGACCCCAAACAACCATGCATCAACGTCAGGACCAGGCATCAAGAAATTTGAACATAATTTACGTCGTACATGTGAATCCGTTAATACATTCTTTTTGATCGATACGAAATATACTCGACCGACCGCGTTTGTATTGTGCTTTTTTCTGGCAAATTTTTGTAATACAACAATGGTTGGGTAATTCTCTGGGCCTTTTATACTTTGACTAACTAATAAAGTGCTTAAATTAACAATCAGTATATGTATTTTTAATTGATGCGTGGAACAAAAAAAACACCTATTATTCAGATAAATCTGGCAGAAAAGTGGTGCTTTTTTAATTTTCCGTTTCAATCATTTTTATAATTCCATGAAAGAGGCACGATAGGTATTTTATTACTTACTATATTTTCACTACCGTCCCATTAGGGTCACTACCGTCCTGTTTCTATGTTTAGAGGGATGGTAATGACGGAGACGGTAGTGATATTTTAACACGATGTTTTGGTTGTGATTGAATTGAGGTTATGTTCTTGAATTTTCAATAGCATCACAGATATTTTGATTGTTTTCTGGTCATATGTGAACCAAAATGATAACTGGTTGTATTAGCATGAACTATTTAAATGGGGGGGGACAGTAAAATTACAATTGTTTTTATAAAATTATTCCTACCATTTTATACTTACTAATTTGAAGAATGTAAGAAGACCGTAAGAAGATATACTGCTATTTGTGAACCAAGGGACTGGTATAACGAATGTGAAATTTAGTTGCCGAGGCCTGCAAGGCCGAGGCAAATTAACCACATGAGGCAAATACATACAATCATTCATCAATAGAACTACACCATGTTAAGCTAAAACGTGGCTATATAGCCATGCCGTATCTACTATTGGCTTTAATAGATGTGTATCCTCAAAAAAATGGAATACGCTACTAATTGGTAATGGATACTTTCTTATTGAGGAAGCGAATTATTAGACGCGAGCCTCCTGGCCTGATATATACAGGATGTTCGATAAAGAATACGGAATAAGGAGCGCGTATAATTCAAACCGTTCTCGCACGACCGGTGCTCCGCGAAAAATTACAACTCACAACCGATATTTATAACCCACTGCTACAGAAACAAATAACTAGTTCGGTATCACCACTAAATATAAATTGCAATCTCGCAACTTTAGTATTCTCGACTTCAAATGGAATATCCCGAGGATTTATCTATTCGGAGGTAATTTAATATATATTTAACGGCTCGAGGAAAGTCGAGAAGAATGCTGGTTAATAGAAATAATAATCGGCAATTTGATAGGGCACAAAACTGAGTACAATTGCAGTTGGTAATAAAGTAAGTTTGGTGATTTATTTTAAGCAGGGACTCTTTAAAATAAGGGGACCCAGCATGTCACAGTCTATCACATAGGAAAAGTGAAGCCTTGTTTTCTGTATATCTCCAAGGAGACCACATAAGTGGGCTGGTACAAGGTTATGTTATATGTCAGTGTCCAACTGCCATCAGGTTTTATGTGACATGCCAGTGCCATAGATTCCAAAGGAGGCAAAATATTTAGTTTAAGTTTAAGTTTTCTAACTTCCAGATAGTCAATTAAAGGTAATGCGACCGCCTGTAGTAGTCCCAATAATTGCAACCAAATTTTTCTTGTCTCACCTTTAGTAATCCTACAATACCCATTACGTGGGCATTACGTATAAGTAAGTAGTTCAAAACAAAAATGGTATTTCCTAAATATTAAATTATTAAGCAGGTAGCTTCAGTCAGGTCTTTTTTTAAACAGTTTTTATCTACAACTACAACAAGTTTATTTTACGTTTGTGAGGTACCTTGGGAGAGAAATAAAATTACAAAAATGAGCACCGAGAAAAACTACATGATTAGAACTAAGTACAAGACCTAATCTTATTAGTCCATCCCGAAATCTGTGAAAGTTCTTTGGGTAGATACATTCAACAAGGGAAGAAAGTTCAAGTACACATATTATTACAAATGGATTCAAGAACCTGGTAACAAGGTGCAATAGCGACAAGTTCTCACATAAGCAAAATCGGCACTGACTTACCATACTTATATTACTTAAATTCCTGGAAATAATTGCAGGAAACCAAATTCAAATATAAAATAAATTTGATTCATTTGGCACTTGCCATATTCTGTGTTTGTTGACAGAACATTGTCAAGTCTAATTTTTAGAAATCATATTAATTTTTACTAACAATCAAAGTACCTGTTATATCCATAGATTCTCCAATAAAATTGCATACTTGGCATCATTGAGACCATTAGAATGGGGAAAGAAACGGCCTCACTTTGGAAAGTATAATGCTGGGTCCCCCTACTTTAAAGGGTCCCTGATTTTAAGGTATAATTCGTGTAGAAAACATCATAAAATGGCCTATAAGAAGATACAGATACAAGCTGATATTTTTTTTTTCGCATTTTATATATTAATTTAACGCGACGCCTATGGCAGGCCGAATTCTTGGGGCTGCTCAGCCCCCGCAAGCGAAATATTCATGAGGCCCCCTGTCCGTAGACAACTTGATATATAAAATCAATACTGGCTGTCAGACCGAATTAACCGTATTAAAGGAAACCGAGTGGCGCGGTTTTTTTGTTTCTTCGCGCATTTTGCAAATCGAATCAACACGCCGATTTGGACGGTCGATAGCAAATGCATAATGTCCCCAATTAAGCGCGTTTAAATTCGGAGAAAGGACCTTGAGAAGGTTAATTGTGCTTACAGAGGCGTCATGAAATAACACTGAGAATCTCGGTAAACTGTTTGTGCACATATTGTGCACAAACATTACCTTTTTTGATATTTACTCTTTCTAAGTAACTTTTGTCTTGAAGGTTTTGTTGGTTTTTTTTTTCGTTTACAATTTATAGGCAACAAGATACAGATAATTAAAGAAATTAATTGCCTTGACTCGCTCATGGAGTGGGGACGAGCAACTGTCATTTATTTTCTAGATATATTGACCTAATATATTATATACAAACAACTAATAATTATTTATTGTAGGATATACAGTGTGTCCCACCGCACTCTTGTAAAGTTTCTTATATTTGATTTTTCGAGAAAAAGTCATTCTGGATAAAAAATAATTTGCTTGTTCTTAAAATAAGATTGGCATGGAAAAAGTCAATATTATTTATACTGGGTAACCAGAAAATTGAAAAAACATTAATTAACATAAGAGTAAACTGCCTCTATTTGTAGACACTGAAAAAAGTTATAAAGAAAATTTCTTCAGCGTGTTAAGTTACTTAGGTGTACAAAATTTCAAAGTGTAAGGCCTACTTTGATTTCTTCATTTTTTTCTTCTTTTTCTTCGATAAAATATTTTTCTGTAAATAGTATGACAAAACTGTATTAGCAAAAGTTACTCAGAGTAGCAAACTATGAAAAAATTTTGACAATCCTGGCCTACTTTGAGTTTCTTCCAATATTTTCCAAAATACAAAGTAGGCCTAGAATCGAGCTAGAATTGTTAAATTTTGTCATCAGGCGCAGTTTTCCATTCTGGGTAACTTTTGTTAACACTGTTTTGTCATAGTATTTGCAGAAAACCATTTAATCAAAGAAAAACAAGAAAAAAATCAAAAAATCAAAGTAGGCCTTACACTTTGAAATTTTGTACACCTAAGTAACTTAACACGCTAAACAAATTTTCTTTATAACTGTTATGTTAATTAACGTTTTTTCAATTTTCTGGTCATCTGGGGACATACCTACTGTAGGTATATAGATAACTATTTATCAAATGAAATGAGTAACATATTTGCAACTAATTTTTAGTGTCCTAATTTTTCGTTTTAAATGTTTGAAGGTGTTTTATAGACTTCATTTTTTTATTTTCCCCCATAAGAAATATAAGAAATAGCCTAGAGGCGAAAAGTTGGGAGACTTAGCACCACGTGCAGAAAATGTAAAGAATCAAATGAATTAAAGTAAAAGTACTTATTTGTTACATTATGCTTTAAGATTATACCTTATAGCACAGACCTGGAGCTATATAGGTCTGTGCTTATAGTAATATTTGTGCCAATGCATCTATTTCTAAAATTATGATTTAAAAACTCTACTCCTCCAAAAAATTATAAAACAATGTCACAATGTGATGATGTAAAATGGAAGACACGTTGAAAGTATGTTTTAAACACTAGAATGTTAGTTATTTCATTTGTTAAATAGTTCTATACTGACCAGATCTGTATATGGTATTTATGATTTCCAATATTTATTGATATTTTGAATATCTTTGCATGTATTAGAAGCCATGAGAATGTGCATAATCGTATTTCATTGATCCTATAACAGAGAGAGCCATAAAGATTTGAAGAATGATAGTATTTTGAATTACGCAAGAACTTCTAAAACCTGGACGTAAAATGAGAAATGCTGGAACATAATACGATCCTAAGCCACTAAAAACGAAATTTATTCGACCGAAACTCGAACACGCAACCTATATATAAACCAATAAAATATTTAATAGCGATCCTACATAGAATGCAGAAGAATGTGCAAGATAAAAACCGACTGCGCCGCCTTGTTCGACAAGAAAAAAAATACGTTAAACATTATCATTGTAATTACTTTATTACCCGCTCGTTCTCTTCTTGCAGATTCTATCTGCCATACTCACAATGGTCACGAATTGCCATATGTTAAATTCAGAGAAAAGTACGTTCTCGAGAATCGTACATTGTCCGCCGTGAAAAAAACTTATCCCACGGCATTTGCACCTTAAACGAGACTATGCGGTGCACCTGCATACTAACGTAAAAAAAACTGACAACAATTATTGTCACCATAACAACCCATCAAATGCACCATATACAACACTGGATATGTATTCCAGGATTTAGAGAATAGGATTTAAGCGACACTTAGGCTGTTATAATATTTGAATAATTTCTTAATTGTTTTTCTATTCTTCTTGGTAGGTACCAGTTAAACTTGTCTTCGACAGACTCATCACCAGAAGAATGTTCCAAGTGACACATCTTTTAAATCTTCGTTTGAAGATCTAGTCCGATAAAGATGTGCTCGTTGCAAAAAAATCCGGGATTTCCTGGGAGCTGCCTCCTGAGTGTTCAATCAAAAGATCACACTTGAACTCCCGGTACGAATTGAGCTAGCTTGTGGTTTCCTAAACAATATGGGTGGTTTCCTAAATATTTTTTAGAGCAAAATGACTCTTATAAAAGTTGTAGGGGATTTAAGTATGAACAACTTTTCCTCATATTTTTTTTGTATCTCTGATACATAACGAGTTACAGCGCATTATTTATTATGAAAAAAATTCTGCACCCAGCAGGGGTGGACCTATAAATATTTTTTTACAAAAAAATGACCTTAATAAAAGTTTTAGAGGACAAACTTCTAGTCAAATTTTTCTTCTAAACTTTGATTTACAGGGCATTATATTTTTTTATTAATTTTTGTCGTTAATTATTACATACACAAAAAAATTATAAAAAAAAGTTCACCAGAAGTTCACCCTATTAAGGAATTTTTTTTTTGTAAAAAAATGTTTACAAGTCGATCCCTGCAGAGTAAGGAATTTTTATCATAAAAATAATGCGCGGTAACTGTATTAGAGATACAAAAAAATACGAGGGAAAGTTGTTCATACTTTGATCTCCTACAACTTTTATTAGCGTCATTTTGCTCTAAAAAATGTTTAGGAAACCACCCTGTAGCTCAGGAGGTAGTCCCCAAGCAACCCTGAAAAAATATGTTGGGTATCAAATAGGTAGTCCGCCATCTTGGAGCGGCGGCCATATTGAATTTAATGTGATGTCACTAACTTTATCGTTTTCTACATTCCAAGCCCTTTCATTTGATACCCATATTAAGGGGGGTTGACAAAAAATACCATTATCTGCCATCTTGGAGCGGCGGCCATTTTGAAAGTATTACAATATTGAGTATTTAATATTGTATTGTCACCGGAACTAAAGGTGTACGCAAAATTTCAGCTCAATCGGATGTCAGGAAGTGGTTCTAATTCAGCTTGCAAGATTCGACCAACACATACATACTAACAAGGCAAGTTAAATAAAAGCTTGTAATAAAAATCATCCTGTTTCGAATTTTTTTTGCAAAACTGACATATTTATTGGACTAGTCATCATAAAATGAAGGTTGCGAAAATCATTTCTTCCTTGTAAACAAACATGCGGTAGTTACCTACCCTCACGTTTGAAAACCACCGACCGCCCGCATGCTATTTCCCACCAATAAAATTAAGGAATACGACTTCCGCCGATGCTAACAAGCCAACCACATCACTCCAAGACCACATGGCCTCTCCTAATCGCCTAGATTTGTCACAACTACTTGTCAACCCCACGCGAACTCTTACTTATCACCGCTCGCTCGGCAGTGTCCGCTTTTATTATTATTCATACCGGCATAAATTGTTAATTTATGGGAGTAGGCAGAGCTCGTTATGTGTTCCCATCTCGAAATTATTTGAATAAGATGACCGGTCGCTCGTCTAATAATGCTTGAATACACCAAGAAGTCTGCCCTTGGTTATGACTAGAGTAACCCAAATATGCAACATGCATATTTAGCATATTACATGAATTTTTTTAATATTTGCATATATTCTTAAAATATGGCATATTGTGCTTAATTGAAACAATTTAGGATAATTTAAATCTTTGGCAGGCGTTTCATTCATTTTTGGGAACAGGGGTCGGTTTCTAGGTAGATACCTGGTTTTCCCAAAATAATATAGGTAAATTATAATTTTATGGGCACTAATCCTGGTGATCTGAAAACGAATAAAGTAGGTATTTATACCTATTTAATAAAGTACAATTATTGAAAAGGACAGAATAAATTATACATAGGTAATAGTTATTTATGTACCAAGGCACTGAAGTTCAACTTTTTATGACTCATGTGGAGTTTAGTTGCTGAGGCCTCTGGCCGAGGCAAATAAACCACATGAGTCATAAAAAGAACTTCAGTGCCGAGGTACATATTATATTTTTTTTAAATCGGAAAAAACATGTTTTATTAGGCAAGAAAATAATAATAAGGATCACCCGTCCACGAACCGACTACGCGCGGCGTTGCTTGACTTTACCGATCGCTCTACCTAAGACAAGTATAATGACGTACGGCACCTTCTGACAGAAAAACCAAACTGCTGCTTCTTGTGTAGCCTACACAACAAATCTATTGATATTCAAATTTACTAAAATATGTATACTGAAGGATTGCGCTTCTATAGGAAACAATTTCGCAATGTGTACGAAAAGTTAAATGAGCCTTTATCGGCCGGGTTTTGAATATTTGGTCACTTTTGACGGGCGATTTCTCCGCGTCTGACGTTTGATGTTTACATCTCGCCAAGGCCTACTTATTGAAAAAATCGTACAATAATGGGCTACATTATTGTACGATTTCTGTGCTTTTAATGACGATTTTGGGACATTTTAATGCCGATTTCAGGAAAATATTTATATACGAAGGATAATCCATTTCTGCATTTTATTTCTGATTGCCATATTGCAAGAATTTTTGCCAACTGAAAGATCTAATTTCAGAATTTTCGAACGAATCTTCCCAGTCCCTTACAGATGTTAAAACAACTAATCGAAAACAAGGAAATAAAGAAACAACTTTCCTTTCCAAAAGCAAATTATAGCTTTCTTTCTAAAACAATAACACAAAAGGAGGAATCTAATTTGCCATTTACCCGAAGTGTAGAACTGGTAAAACAATCTGAGGTTGCTTTTCAAAATGTCACAGGTAAAATTGGGGACAAAATATTTCAAAAATTTAGAAATGTGATGGAAAAAAATAGTGGGTTTCAGTTTCTTAGCCAAGTAGCAAATACCTATTTTAAAGGGAGATTTTACTGAATCCACTGATTTGGATCCTGTGATAGTGAGCAATTTTAAAAGCGCACCAACATTTAGTGGTTTATTGTTTTTTACAACTAAATTTCATCCTGATTTTAAAAGCTTTTATTTAACTTGCAATGTATGTATGTATGTATGTATGTATGTAATTTGTTCGGGTGGAATCTTGCAACTCAATTTTGAAGCAGATATCTTCAACCGATCGAGCTGAAATTTTGTACACACGTTTAATTTGGATGACAATGCATGATTATATGTGTGACGTCATTCTAAATCCAACATGGCGGATCACCCAAGATGGCGGACTAGTTAAATTTCAACCGATCGAGCTGAAATTTTGTACACACGTTTAGTTTGGATGACAATGCATGATTATATGTGTGACGTCATTCTAAATCCAACATGGCGGAACACTCAAGATGGCGGACTAGTTAAATTTCAACCGATCGAGCTGAAATTTTGTACACACGTTTAATTTGGATGACAATGCATGATTATATGTGTGACGTCATTCTAAATCCAACATGGCGGAACACTCAAGATGGCGGACTAGTTAAATTTCAACCGATCGAGCTGAAATTTTGTACACACGTTTAATTTGGATGACAATGCATGATTATATGTGTGACGTCATTCTAAATCCAACATGGCGGAACACCCAAGATGGTCATTAGAAGGTCTCCTCATTGAAGAGCTAGACTGTTCTAAACTAACCGGCAAACGACCTTGCAACAATGATGCGTTAACTGAGATGAATAGACTCAGACACCTGGCCAAACTAAAAATTACAAAATAAATTAAAAGTAAAAAAATATTTTTAAAAAAAGCTTTTATTTAAATGCGCTAAAAAGAATAAAATAATCTTTTCTTTTAAAACTTTTACTATCAACTTATAACGTCATTCCACAATTTATATGATATAAAAGCTTGTCGCGAGATTTAAGTTTTCAAACTAAGTAAATACCACTACTTAAATCTCGCGACAAGCTTTTATATCATATAAATTGTGGAATGACGTTATAAGTTGATAGTAAAAGTTTTAAAAGAAAAGATTATTTTATTCTTTTTAGCGCATTTAAATAAAAGCTTTTTTTTAAAATATTTTTTTACTTTTAATTTATTTATAATTTATAATAAATGCATATTTAGATTTAGTTCAATCGCCCTGTATGTAAAAGATTTAAAATAAAATATTGTTACTTTTACTATGTATAAATGCATTTAGAAATTTGTATGTACATACATTATATGTATATGTTTATTTGTAAATGAAACAATAAATTTTTATTTTTTAAGTATTTCTTAATTTGCATATTTTCAACATTTTCCTGCATATTTTGACTAAAGTATTTGCATATTTATGCGCATATTTTTAGGGTTTCGACTTGCATATTTGGGTTACTCTAGTTATGACGATATTAGTTTACCTCCAGACAAAAAATAACTTGTAACGCTCCCTAGTCACGTCGTGTACGAAGGAATCTAACGATTGCACGGTAGCAAAAAAACGTAACCTTAGTTGTTGGCGCTGCAAAAAAGCAAACACCATGCAATAACGATATTTTTTTTTTGGTTTGGCGGTAATCAGCGCCTCGCCTGGCTATAAATATCGTTTTTACACACCGAACATAAAAGGTTTATTACTTAATACCCGCGAAATAAAACACTCTCGCTGAGGGTAGTAATAGAATAGATAAAAGGAAGTGCCCAACCCATAAACAACTTCACAATGAACTTAAGAAACGAAGTCCCACACGCGATTAGCCTGGTTTTAAAAACCGCCTAGGCTACTACTCTAATTAAGGTAGACGCGTAACTCGCGTTTTCCTCAATTAAAATGCAAATCCGACCGCCATTTTGTAACGCCCTCTGGTGCCCGCCTCCCGAAGAGCTTCACGGTCGGTTGAATGCCGACCAGGCTGGTGCTAATGAATTATTTTCGATAGAAGAGACCTCGCGGACAATGCAGAAGAATTCGGTGAGCGTTTTCAAGACGGCAATAGGTTTTGCTGCGATGTTGTGAGGCTAAATGTTGGTTCAGATGGGAACGCGACAGAATCAGAAGTGTGGGACTATGGGTCGGAGTATTTTCAAACGAAAATAGGTGGTAGAACAAAAAATGCTAAGTTAGGTTAGGGTTAGGTCGAGTAGGATTAGGTTAGAATGGGTTAGGTTAGATTGGGTTAGGTTAGATTGGGTTAGGTTGATTTAAGTATAAGATTTGAAGTAACAATACCTACTATAATAGAGCACATAAAACAACAAGCAATTTAACTTGCACTTCAGAAAACATCCGGAAATTCAATGACCTTGACGCTATATTGGGGGAATAGAAATAAGAGATGTATCTACCATAGAGATCGTATATATAGATAGAGTGCTGAACATGTCCCTTTTATGGCAAATTATGGATTTGCGCATGGGCCTATGGAACATGCGCATTAGACCTTCAGACCGCGCAATTCAAAACAGTGGTTGTTTTTCTGAATTACTATCTCCCTACAAACTTGTATATTGATAATAAATTAAGCTCGCCTCAACGTGGACTGGTCAAGACTTCGATAACTACAACTAGGTTCGTTTATACTTGTAAAACTAGTTTCGTCCAAACTACTAGAATTTGCTTCATTTGCTAGAACTTGACTTGTTTTCATCTACCTTTATAACTTTAACACTAAAACAAATAAGCTACTAATAGTTTCTTACACCACTATCATGTTAATATACCTACTTCATTAAATGATGGTTTAGGTGGTTTTAATAGAAGAGTTGGTACCGCATTTTCATTTAGCTGCGTTTTGGCTCGTTTCGCTTTTAAACACTCTGGTGTAAAATGAGCAGAACATATTAGACATGATCACTTAATTAGATAAAACACTCAAACGACTAAAACGCGAAGAAACTATTAATAATTAGCTGAAAATCGAAAAAATTATGCCACAAAGCGTCTATGATAAGCTGTAGGTTATACTTAGTTTGTCGCTGTCAAATGGCTGTCAAAGAGTGTCAAGTTTCACAAAACACTACCTCAAATTGCAAATGCGCATGTCCACTGGGCCTATTTATTACTATTTTTTACTATTTTATGATTTTAAATTCTACAAAGATTTTCCGCGCATCCTATATATAAAAAACATCGGAGATACTAATTTAGAAAAACAACCACTGTTTTGAATTGCGCGGTCTTAAAGTCTAATGCGCATGTTCCATAGGCCCATGCGCAAATCCACAGTTTGCCATAAAAAGGTACTTGTTCAGCACTCTACCTATATAATATATGATCTCTATGGGATAGGTGCATACTAACCTACCCTAATCCAACCTTACTTAGCATATTTTGGTTATCTGCAACTAGACTGTCAAAGATACTGTTGAAAATGACAGAATATTTTTTTTATTTTGTAGATTTTTGTACCGTGATATACTTACTCTTCTGCAGCTCTTCACTATAAGAACAACACTACTTACATTTTTCCGGAGTGGACAGCTGGACCTTTAAAAATGCTCACCTGAAAAGAAAGTACACAAATTAGATTTGAAATAGCTAAAAATATGTTACAGTTTATTACTTTTCGATTTATCATATAAATATATACTAAAAAGTTCCCCGCCATAAAAATGACTAAAGACCAAATCCTTGATTTTTCACTTGGATTTTATGTTGAGTATATAGATATACGAGATACAACCGCATTTATTCGTTTTTTTGGGCCTTAATTATGAAGCCAAAAATGAAAATAGAAATTTAAATTTACCCAATAAAACCAATTAAATGGTAAGATAATTCTCATTTTAAACTGGAAATTTTCAATTAATCAATTAAACTTTGTATTTTAATTTTTTTTTCAGGTAAATAAAGGCCAATACTTTCTTTTAATAGGTACTGTGAAGTCTTCTCACCCACAACTAAAAAAATATGTGTATTAGCCCATTACTATTTGAACACATCAGGCTTCAGTAGCAAAAAATTCCAAAATCATTTAATAAAAATAATCAATTTATTTTTAATCGACCGACTAGTCCGGTCATAATACACCCATTGATAAATCGTCTGGGGGAATTAGATTTTCGCATGGGCCGGCGTAACCGCCGAATTTCGGGAAGCTAATGGCTCATTATATTACTCACTTGCCCGACTCGAAGTTCAGATGAAATTTACACGGCTAATTATTTTAAATTAAGTTAGGCACATTCACGTCGGTAGGAAGCTATTAGCTACGGGCCACGTCGGGCATTAATTTGTTTTCGTAATTTTGTACAGTACAATGGACTTTCGAACTTTGACATTACAACACGAGGAAAATAAAATTTTATAGAGGACTACTGGTCCAAATTCTCGTACGCACTAAAATTTTTATATAAAACAACACTCGGGCATATAATGGAGGCTTATTAGATCAACGTGGCATGTTTCATCTAGAAGTTCATCCCAGTTATAAACTAAAATAGAACCGAAAATTTTAAGTGCTACTCCTTTTGATGGTTGAAACCCAGGAACTCATTTTAACAAGAAGAAGAAGAAGAAATCAAAATCAACCTTACTTTTGTGATGGCAGTTTAGGAGCGAGGCTGGACCTATGAATAAAGAACCCCAGGAAGGAGCAAATTGGGGCTTTATGGTGGACCGGACCGGTCCAGTACTTACAAAAGTACTTACCGATGGAATGTTATCCCCCAAGCATTTTGTTCTGGTAGTCACGGAATAGCCGCAGGCTGCACAGCTAACCATAATAGATCTCCAAAAAGTACTTATAGGAGAACTACACAAATATCTAATAGCACAAACCACCGTGACAACTGTAAAATATAAAAATATTTTGTCAAAATTCAGTCTCCATACAGGGCGATTTCCGTCTCACGTATTTTATAATGCCCATAGAGCTTTGGCTCCTTCCCGGGGTTCTTTATTCATTGGGCTGGACTGACCCGAGCATTACGTCATATTTCATTGTTGTTTACGGACTGGGGTGGCGCCACTCGACGAAAAAATGGCGACTTATTATAGCTTATAGGGGGGTATTCTGTGGTTATTAATATGTCAGTTACTGATGTTTAAAATGTCCCAAATTTTAAATATCCAGCTTTATTACGATTTGCCTTCTTTTTACGTTAACGAATTGTCTTTGCGTCCAGTATTTAGCAGTTTTATCCTATTAACACAGCTTTTATAGGTAGATTTGTTTGTGATAACATGAAATTTCCATGCACATGAAGAAAATGGTATGCACACTGCACAGACCGTTAGGTGAATTGTAGAAGAATAAACACTATTTTGGAGTTATGGGATGATCTGATCAACCAGCTGAAGAAGTGAAAATTCTAGATATTATTTTGGAAGAGTATTTTGTAACGTTATGCAAGAATAAAAATGGAAAATTTTGTTTATACCTCCAAAGCGAACCAATAGTCCTCCATATAAAGAAGAAACAGAAAAATCGAATGCGTTTTATGCTTACTCACACTACAACTAGCCATGGACTTCGTTTCAAACCAAAAGGTACCAAATACTCTTGCTTGCTTTTTAGACTCGCTTTTCTTAAGAAAATGTATGGAAACATGCCATGTGAACTTGTCAAATTAGAGGGACATAACAAACAAATATTTTATTTTATTTTGGATATTAAATTCGTTGTAACAGACACATTTGCATGTTTTTATTCTAAAAAAGATTCTGCAACAATGGTGTTTTAATATTAAACCACCGTGTAAATTTGTTTCGTCGTGTGGCGCCAGTGGCGATCGCTTGAAACAGCGCTATGCACAGGTCTTTAATATAGTGTTGGTCCAGGTCGGACATTTTCACCAAAGACACTGAAGTTATGCAACCCAACAAACACGAACGTAAAGCTACAGACAGTTACGGTATTCGTTATTGTTAACTTCCTATTGGTCGAAGCTATCGACGATGCTAAATGATTCGATATATGATTATGACAATACCTGGTAAAACGTTTCCCACGCGGTTTCATCGACAGGTCTACGCACTCGTATATCACAAAAGCCCAACCGCAAATTGTTTACATAATAAAAAAACCGTATTTGACGGATAGATCACCGCGTTTTTAGCAGGAGCTCCGACATATGCCGAAACAAATAAGCTGCAGCGTTATTATATTAGCAGGCAGCATGCGATTTCATATTAACCATAAATTATGAGATTAAAGAACACTCACATAATGGCTTCTTGCTGTTAATATAACTCGGCCCTCACATAAAGCTGCGGCCAAGTTGCAGTGTTGGTCCAGATCCAATCCTCCAACGTGGCCTCCGAGTCCGAATCATCTCAAGTATCTCAGGACGAAAGAACTGGTAGAAAACGAGCATAGCTTCTAACCTTCCTATGCGAATGCCCGGATATTCGTCTCTATGTGTATACGCGGTCTACGTTAACTGGATTAATTTTTTCGTAAGCGGAAAAATGTCCGGCCGCGCGAATGCCCGCGATGCCTGCGAGGTCTCCAGCCGGGCCATAGCGTCCGAGATGTACACCTTTAATGGCCGACGTGCCATAAACAACTGATAATTCCGGCTGCTAATTAAACCACATCGCTAGGTGCTGCCGGCGGTGCTGCCATTCGTTGCTTGGGCGAATTTGTCATCGCGGCTTCACTTTCGCGGCAACGGCGAATTCCGGGGGCCGCCGGCGAGGCCTTTGGGCTTTAATAAGTTCATTGGAAGAGGAGATTTTTATGTGGCGGTGGTGCTATTGTGTGTTGAGTGGATCCCTCATCGTCACTTGGCATTTATAAGTTGGTAAAGCGAGATTGCTACCTTAGTTTACAAGTAGGTAGGTAATGTGGTGAAATGAGGTTGAAACCCGAAAAAAGTCGAACAAGAAGAAGAAGAACAATTGAAAATCAACCTTACTTTTATGGTTTTTATATAAATGCAGACAATGATATGAATGAACTATAGGGATATTTAAGAATTAATTATTTAATTTTCTAGTAATTATTAAAATGATGGCTGCCAGTTTCTCTCTCTACACTGCTTCCATCTACTTGTCAATTCAATGATTAGGCCAGGGAAATTACGGCAAAAAATAGCGAAACCTAGACAAAATTCATAACCGCATTTTTATAATGCCATCACAAAATATTGGTAATCAATGAACGCCAGAATTGTTTTTTATATAAAATAAATATACGCGTGTGGGCGTTTTTTAGAAAAATACATTTTCTTGTTGTAATAAAGACGGCATAAATATTAACTGCGCATTTTAAGCTGCATTTATTAGAACCTAAGTAAGGTATATAAAGTTGAGACTGATAAATTAAACAAATTACGTTTGCGCAAGTATCCGAATGATGTAAATGATGTAAAAATTACATTTTGCGTAATATTTTGTTGGGCAAAAAAATATTAACTGCGTTTTTATTATTTATAATTACCTTAAAAATCAAGTATTAACAGTTTGTTCTGAAATTAAACATATTGTTTCGCCGGAAATCGCATTTTAAACAAAATTGGAGCTGAGCAAAATTATTAACTGGCTGATTTTTGTTAAACTTTGTAAGTGGATACTAAGTCTTGTTAAATTTTTTTAAATTAAACAAAAATTGGTAACGGAAGTATTTTGAAATGACAAATGACAGTTCACCTACATGCGCCGTAAATAAATGTTTAATTTCGCTATATGTGATTTAATATAGTTATATTGTAAAAAGATAAATAAAAAAAACAGTTAATATTTTTGCTTTTCCTAAAAAATGACAAGTGACAGTTGACCTACATGCGCCGTAAATAAATGTTTAATTTCGCTATATATGATTCAATATAGTTATATTGTAAAAAGTTAAACAAAAAAAACAGTTAATATTTTTGCCTATAGTCTATACCAATGAGAAGTGACAGCTGACGTACATGCGGCTCAGATAAATGTTTAATTTTGTATAAGTTACATTCTATTTGTAAAAGGGAATGATCATCTGCAATAAAAACGTAGTTAATATTTTTGCTTTTGCCGAAATAGAAAATTATCCGATTTTTATCCCTCCTTGTCGATCTAAGTTACTTCCATATTCTTAAAATGTTTAATTTCTTAATATATGTTAGCAAGGGAAGTTTATTTACTTAAAGAGTCTAAAGAAATCCAATTAACATTTTTGCTCGAAATTTCTAACGAAAAATATGTGTTTTTTGAAGTAACTCTCAAGGTTCCGTTTTTTCAAAATGTTTAATTTTTGGTTTCTAGCAACGTATTTACTTATAACTTTGGTATGGTAAAACAAAATTGCAGTTAATATTTTTTTCTAGGTCAAATTATATTTTCCCTGGCCTAGATATAGATATTCCTGTGGTAAGAAGTATGTTACCCACATGGAATCTATCCCAAATTATTTTTATCCACAAAATTGATGTGATCATTTTTTCTGTTAAAAAGTTACATTATTGTCCCTACTCTCCCATTCTAGGAGTTCTTGACTCGTCTATTTGAAATTTTTAATCTCACTGTCCCATTATGTACCTATCACTTGATTTGTTGGGCCATCCCAATGACGTCAAAACCTATAGACGTGGTGCCACATTGTTAAAATACCTTTTATTTTGACTCCAAGATTAAATATATCCATACTACTCTAAAAACATGCTACAAACAAACACAGAAAGTCAACCATCAACCAATTATACATCCGGTGACTCCCGGTTATAGTTCCTCCAGAATCACACTTAGATATCGCGTGTTTTTTCTTGTTTGGGGGCGCCGGAAGCATCGGAACCTCACCTGAAGACTTGGGGGACGGTCTAACGACGCCAGCCTCCGAGCCCAGAGTCGAAATAAATTCCCTACGGCTCGACAAAAAGGGGCAATTTCTGACAATCTCGCGACATTTTCCGAATAATTTAATGGAGCGCTTAAATTGTGATTAGTTCTGGGCGTCAAGCATTTATCGAAACAAACCTGTCTATAGGTTCTGACCTCATCGGGCCATCCTTTATAACAACCGCTGCTAGGATCAAGAACCCCTCGCCTGGCAGTGCTATACCACGATTTAATAACCGCAATCAGTGGCCTTGATGCACCGGCAGAAGAAGAAGAGCAAAAAAATGTTTGGGCGGTGATGCAGCCCGGTCCATTAGCCTCTGGAAGGGGTCGCGCAAAAACGCCATGTAAATAATTTAAATCCCAAATTAAATTATCAGTTTCTGTTGGGTCATTATTGGAGAATAAAAAGGAACTGAGGCGTAGGTAATTAAGGATGGTGGACGGGTTGAAAAAGCCACTTTGCACCGCGGGCCCGGCCGCGCCGTAAAAAGCCCCAAATAATTAATCAAAACAAAAAGGCAGCCGGCAATTTGGGCCTACTCCACAAATATTCTAATGGCGTTTCATGACCCGGCAACGGGGACATCCATCATCCTGGCGGCGGGCCGAGAAACGCGCTTTTTCACGCAGCTACGCCTCGGGGGCGTATAAATCTCTCTGGTGGAGCGGCACAGCTGACGATCCGTGAGGTCCAGAAACTCCTCCATCGACGCAGAAACTTCAAAAATAAAGTAATATTTTAGGTTAAGTTGTTCGATCGTTATTATCCAAGAACGGTAGACGCACAGGATTGCTCGATCGGGCAAATCTCTCCGCCGGCGTGACGTCACCGCTAGACTGCTATCTGCTAAGCGCGCCGGGAGCTACCGTTTAAAATATAGAAAGGGTGGGTTTTCTGTGGATGTTCTGTGTTTTTGAGCTACTTTTGCCAATCCTTTGATTTTTATACACTATTAAGAGTACAGAGAACTTTTTTTTTACTTAGAATGTATCAAGACTAAGGGATTAATTTATAAAATTGCCAATATATGGAATAATTGCATACTGAAGAAAATTTCGAAAATAGTTATTTATGTACCAAGGCACTGAAGTTCAACTTTTTATGACTCATGTGGAATTTAGTTGCCGAGGCCTCTGGCTGAGGCAAATATAAAATATTATTATTATACAAAGTATTTTGAACGTTTGAAAGACGGTAAGTATGATACTAATCTTTTGCGATCTTAAAAATAATGTGTGCCAAATTTTAGTTTCAATTTATTACGAGTATAATACTCTTAATAAACACTATGAAAATTATGTTTCACAAAAGGTTCGATAAAAGGCGCTTATAGGACTTGACATTTGGTTTTATTGCACCTGTACTGGTACACACTCTGTGATGCCTGTTTTACATTGACAATTTCTTGTCAATTTCTTCATGAAGTTACTTCACGAATTAGAGCATGTCCTATTTTCCGTCAAGTTTTGCGTAAACTTGAAAGGTTATATTTTGATACTAGTTTTGTTTGAGGCATTAGACGAGAAAGAGGAGAGTACATAGTTTTAAAGATAATATACTTAGATAAAAAGTGTGTGAAATGTTACAATATGTTTTATTTGTGTATTCCGCTGCCAAGGGACAGCTCCCTCATTCACGAAATAATCACAAAACTCCTCTTGGGCAGCAACGCAAGCATGTCTTGGTGAGCATGTTTGGTAAGAAAGTCCAAATTGAAATATATAGTCTTTATCAAGCTCTTCTAGGATGGAAGTAGGACATTCGGGTCTCAAAAATTATGTAATGTGCAACATGCCAATGTTATGGTTTGCACTTTTTCCACATTCAAATTAATTTTAATCAAAAAACTCTAAATCGTTTGGCTAAAATGCCAAATGCATTTTCAACTACTCTTCTTGCCAGATTTAATCTGTAGTTAAAGAAACATTGGATGAAGATGGAAAGGATAAACTCTTTTACCTAGCAGTTCACTCTGTAAATCTCTTTCATAGTCATTTTCCGTAAAATGACGAGAACAAATATGACTGTTATTAGGGAAACTGTCCATTCTTTTACATCTTGCCACCCATGCTCTCCTAATCGTTTGTGAAACCATATCTTTTGACTTGGGGAAGGTATGGAACATAATATTTTCGCCTGCTTTTTTTAAAGCGTAAGTTGTATTACAACCATAAACAACACACCTCGTTCCTGTCATAATGTATTCTAAATAAATAATAAAAATAAAGTATAGGGTAAAGTGTATTTAAAATGATAAAATATAAGTACCTACCTATTAAATAACCCAGTACCTACAAAAAAATCGAAGACAATGACGAGGAGATCTCAAATCTAACTTCTAACCTATAATGGCACAAAACATTCGATATTAGAGAGATAATTTGACAAAATATATTAGTTCTTACGTTTTTAATACTAAGCAAGATGGTACTAATTTAGTATAAATATTCAATAATAGATTGAAAACTAAAAACAGGTTACATAAAATAAAGAAAACACAGTCAAAACCCGCGTCAAAACTCGCACCGCTGATGTACAAATAACACCGTTAGTCTAGCGCTGACGTCACACCCATCTGCCGACTGGCGAACATTATGCTTACGAGATCGAGCAATCCTGTGCGTCTACCGTTCTTGGTTATTATCAAGTATGCCTTGGCGAAGGTTTGTTCCAGCAACTCATAGTGGCGCGTTCGGAAATTCGGAGCAGCCCAGGGCAACCCTACGGTCAAGATTTACAGTGATCATGATATAAATCTAAACTACTTTATTGAAATTGGCCTACGTAGCACTTAAATAGATGTATGAGACAGCTGTACAGTAAAAAAAGACCTCACACATGTTTTTGTCTCCATAAAATTGAAATGTTCTCCCAAACGGTCAATCTCTCGTTACCTCCTCTCCGGCGCCCATCATGTATCGATAAATACTTTTATATTTAAATGAATTAATTATTGCCATTGAAAAATGGCCGTCGTTTTGTTTTTAATGGCGCCAAAAAACAAGTTCCTTCGCACCTCGGCCAATACATTAGGTCTGAGATAAGGTGAGCCATTAAGACGATGTGCCCGAAAGGATGGTTCTTTTTATTTTGTGGAAAACGGAATTCAGAACGGACGGATATCGAAAAAGTTAAGTAAAAAATCGAAATTCGTAAACACTTCGTTACAGGTCTATTAGCACCTTAGAATCCTTATCTTCTCTTTGTTCTGGCAGTACTTCCTAAACGACTTAAACAAATTTTATGGAATTGTCTAACAGTAGTCACTCACGGTTGTAAACACCATATAATTCTACAGTTTCAACTTTAATGTGTGACCAAAACGCTTGTTCGCTTATTAGGGAAATGCCGAACGGGTGTAACAAAACACAAGTGACGTTCGTAGACGGAAAATCTGACCTCTATAGCCTCCTACGACGAACAGGTTTAATCTACACTTGATATAGACCTTGAGGGCTTCAAGACCTTGACAAACGTTTACGAGAGCGCCTCACGTTTCATTCTCGCATTGCGTTTACATCTGGGGTACTGAGAGAGAGTCCCTAAGTGAACAACAAACGATATCTTCAAATGTCTAACTGGATCGAAGCAAAATGATACCGGTGCTTTCCTATAGACACGCAATTATGATAATAAGCAAAACAAAAATGATGGATAACCTGTAGAAACATCCTCGAAGTTGTAATTGCTTCGTATTTGGCTCCTATAGCTAGTGTCTCTGCTCAGGTGGGCCCCGCTATTCCAGCATAAATCACAGGGATTGAGCTTATGTCGCCGGTAATGAGGATTTCATGCGGATTATTAGTCAAATCGGCGGACTACTGCCTTGGGAGAAGTATCTCCGTCTTTGCGAGGCGAGTGCTGGTGTCGGTTTCCCTTTCTAGATAAAGATATTGAAAGAATTTTGATGTAATTGGCCGCTAGGGTATCTACGTGATCATGAGTTATTAGGAGATTACTAACAGGAGCACTGCGCCATATTTGTTTTGATTTTTGCACATAATTTTTAAGTGTTGACAGATTTAAACTTGAAGGTTAATATGATCACACATGTAGGTATTAACATACGGAATTAACAACGAAACAAGCAACACTCTGTATCATTTAATTAAGTTAATGACTAATAACTTACTTAGATTGTAGATTGAATCGGGTGCCATTAATTAAAGTATTAAGCGAGTTCCACAAAGAAACAAGAAGTAGTTGAACATATCTTCAACGCAGAAATATTATTTCCTCGTTTGAGAAATCTGACTAATGTTTCGAGATCTAATGAAAAGCATTTATAATGATATGGTATTCTCTGACAAATTACGCAACAAGGATGCATTGCGTGAGATAAAGTTTTTCTGAATTTGTGATATTTTGGTTTATTTATTTCTGTAATTATTAATTTGATGGATAAACTAACATACCTAACCTAATCTTCGCCCGATGGACATAAAACAATGACGTAAGGTTGACACTATATAATTGTTTTGACATCCATTTAGATTGTTTTGTTAGTGGATTGTTTTTCAGCATTGCGTAACTTTAAGATCTCGTAGATAGAGACGGAATTAAGTTATGTATTTTCGGCATTTTGGCATTTTTCACCTTGAACAATACATGACATAAAAAAATTGTTTCTGTATGATTTTTATGGGGGCGAGCATGGATAGTGGTCCTAGTTACCGAATCCAATAAGACGAATCAACAAACAAACCAGTCTAGTCTTCCGTTTTTGGGGTTAAGTGAGTTAGCTGGTCTGTCAAATTTGTCCTTTATTTTTCTTAGAGGTATTTGACATTCTGGCCCAGAAGAAGCCCTCGTAAGACAAGGACAGAACTAAGGTGGACATTTTGTTTATTGGGCGCGTTGTATCGAATGGGCCTGATGACCCCTCTGCCTTTTTTTCGGTTGTCCTCCGTTTTAATTATAAAATCTGTGCGTAAATAATAGAATTTGGGTCCGCGGGCCAGCAGGTAGCAGGCCGGTAATCCGAAGATTAACGGCGGGGTAACAAAGTGCTGCGCGTCGGCTAAGCGTAATAAGCGTCTTCCCGTCACCATATATATTGTTATTTGTACCTCGCCCGGTGGGGAATTTAACAATTTAAAGGAACGGTCCGGAAATCACATTTATATCGACGTTAGCCTTGTGGAAGCCCGTTCTGGGTATCTATAGTGGTGTACATAAATATCTTTACCCTACGCTTTTGGCACAGGGAGCTAGATTGGAGGCTATCTGACGCTGTTGCCTTACTCTAGGCTATTATACGCCACGGAGAACAAGACCGTATTGGAATTGCTTGTGCAATTGGTCCAGGTTATGGAAATGTAGTTTAGTTATAACTAGTTTCAAAGTGAGAAGCTCGAATGCCAGACGTGTCGGTCAGACACTTTATACAAAACCCCTTGGGCGGTTTTATCTTTCTGAAATATGAACGTTAAGCTTCACTACCTAAGGCGGTATCGCGTGTTTTTTTTTTCCGAAATCTCTGAAACGCTAAACCGCAAAGGATAAACAATAGCCAGCGATGCAGAAAAATAGCCCAAGGTCGCGAGGTATGGGTGGCATATTTTGGACCAGCAAACCTCCAAAAAGGGCACTTTTTGTGATATCGTCGAAAGTATCTCAAAACAACAGGAAAGGTAACGATTTTTACCTGGCAATATATTCTAAAAATTCCGGTACCTACCTACTTGTCTGAGAGGAATATGGTGCAACTTGTTTCCCTGTTATTATTATGTGCATACTAACTCATAAACAATTTTAATGGTTCCAAGAACTGTACCTGATGGAGAGTTCGGTCTATATTCATAGCCAACTTGGCAGACTATTTATTATTTTCGAGTTTAATCATTCGTTAATTATTAGTTTAAGGATCATTGCGACTAATCAAAGAACGAACTTTCAAAACATTTCCAAGATATCAATAATTGAAAGACTTACGGCAAGACATCCTCGTTTCGCCTCTGCAAAGATTACCCCGGTTGAAATTAATGTGGGCTCTCCGTCTCATATCTAGAAGCCTCTATTATCTCATTCTACAACAATTGTACAGGAACTACAGGCAAATATTAACCAGATAAATATCAGCACTTTTCAATTGATACAAACAATAGGCCGAGAGTACTGTTATGCGTGCCTGTGGGCGTGTACCCTCCTTATGCCATCTTCGGATCGTGAAATATGGCCGCCATGGGAATCGGAAAGAAAAAAACCACTGCAAATACCGGATACAGTTACAGTTAACTCTCACCTTCATTTGTTGTTACGGATACAGGATTTTTTTTAATCATTTGCCTATTATTAATCCAGAAAACAACACTTACGTGTGGTGTTTGTCTCACT